>JBCNJP010000012.1:8515790-8542572 GCA_039602395.1 Deinandra increscens subsp. villosa | reverse complement strand
TCCAAAAATAACTAGCGAGAGGAGCAAAAAACTGGTCTTGCGTAAACCCGACCATTTTCGAGTCGCATTCGTGTCCCAAGATTTTTGACCGGGTTTCTCATTTTTCTGCATCGCCCCCCCCCCCCCCCCCCCCCCCCGCGTGTAGATGTTGGAGTATAAAGTGACATTACAATTTGATAACCATCCAAGTTCCTTGCCTTATAAACCACATTTCATTTTGAACCACTTCCAATGTGAGACAAGTGGTTTCTAGCTCAAAATATATATAGTTTGTAGACCACACTTTGAGCATCGATATCTCATTCACCTCTTAATAACTTTGGACGTTTAATATCTCGTTGGAAAGCCCTTGTCCTAGGCTATTCAAATAACCCGTCTAATTATTATATCTACATATAAACAATTAGGTCCAAATTTTAAGAAAAAATACATATTTTCCCTATTTTTTCCAATAGTTTTAAGGATTAGACGACCCCGGACAAAATGTTATCATTGTACAAATACCTCAGTTGTGTTATGCTCATTTTTTATAGAGGCTAACCTATAATTATGTCCATTTGCTATAGTTTATCAGATAAAAAAAATGCAAACAGGTTCAACTGTATGCTTACTATAAACAATATAGTCTATATATTTTATACTTAATCGTCTTTCCTACCTTTTTTTTCTTTCCTCTATTTTCTCATAAGAAAATGTGAACATATTTCCATAAAATAATTAGAAAAATCAGGGAAGAAATCACCACTAAAGAGGAGCACAATATGAGCTTAAAATTACTATTTTTTCTCTACAAAGAGTTAATAACGTGGTATAATGTTTTATTTTAACCCTCCTGCATACAAAGAGGCTATGATTTTCAAAGACATTTTTACTCATGCCAGATAAAAACTTAAACTTTAATTAATATAAATAGAGCTTATTGCTTTTGAGTTGTAGTTATGGATGAAACCACTTACCAAATCACCAAGTAAAAATCTGGATGATCATGATTATAGCCCCCTCCCCTTTTTATAACCTACAAAGTTCAATATAAACTAAAATTAATTGCTTATATGAGGCACAAACAAAAGGAACTTAATTAATTACCAATATGAGACACAAACAAAAGGAATTTGTACAATATGCTTCTGAATAAAATAGATGAACACTCCTTCTTCTGCTCGATGAATACTCCTTCTTCTGCTCTTCCAGATTTTAACCTAGAAATCCATAATAAATTTAGTTATACACCACTATTATCTCATAATACCTTAAAATCTTATGAATTCCGAGCAATTGTTGCTGGTATTTCCGCTTTCTCATGCTCAAATTGTCGAAAAAACGAAACCAGTGCAAATGTTTCTAGCACATAAAGAGGAATAAAATGTTGGAGAAAGTAACCATTTAACTTAGCCTTTTAGAAATGTTAAAACTAAAATGAATAGATTTATTTTATTAGTTTGTTACAAATTATGTTTTATCATGACTCTTAAGCTCAATATTCAAACCATAGTTAACTAAATACTCCTAATACAACATGGGAAGTAACAACAGTTAACTTATGGAATAGTAAAAGGAATGTTGATTTCAACAAAAACTAAATAGTTCTAATATAACAGGCTCCTAAAGTGTAGAAACTGGGGTCGGTGAGCCAAGCTAACCCCGGTGGCATCGGTGCGGAAGCGGGATCGGAGACTTTATAAGCTCATCTTTGTAGAACAAATCAACACCCGGATGAACATCAACGATGGTGTTGTGAGATGTAATGATGATGATGATGAGGATAATATAGAAGTAGTGATAAAAGAGATAATGTAGAAATAATCATAAATGAAGTCGAATGATTACATGTTTACCTACACCACGCATGCTAGGTTCATGAACAAGTGTTCATGAACCCACACAACTTCAAAGATACATGACTAAGCTCTCTCAAACATACACTCATCAAGGAGTCTTTCACATGAGAAAGACTTACTATATATACTAACCAACTAAGACTAAGGGCAATCTAGTAAATAAGACAACTAGTCTAGTGACATATATAATACAACAGTAAATAATAAAGTCACTAATGCCAAGTCTTCGGTTAATGAGAGTCTCCGAGTCATAAACTTCACCGTGTTGTGCGAACAGTTAAACAACAAGTGGTATGTTGAGTTTCATCAAACCAAATCTCGAACTCAAGGACTAGGAAATTCCCAACAATCTCTCCCTATTTGGTAGATGAACAAACGGATAAACAACTCAACTCTTGTGACAATCGGTTCCCTTGTATTCTTGCAACTTGACTTCAACATAATCTTCATACGGTTTCAAATCTTTCATTTAACCATTCTCCTTTGTTAAGCTACCCCTATGATAAAGAGTTGTTCTTCTTCTAGCCCGAAACCAATAAAAGGGCCCATAGGGTATTTACCAAAATTAACAAGCACACTACTCCAAGGATGTCACCATTATCCTAAGTGTTGTTAAAGGTAAACAAGATAAAGGATCAAGGATAAGTTAGAGACTTAAATTCCGTAATTCAACCGTCTTGTGAATACCAAACCGATGCATCACTTCAAAGATAGTACCACTTCGAATAAATTATCTCAACAAGTCATAAGCTTCTAACTTTGCCTTTATTTTTACCAAATCAACGATGGCTCAAGGACTCTTCAAAAATTAGAACTTAATCCAACTTTCGCAAACAAATATCTTCAATGTAGAAAAACTCCCAAACTTGCACATATTCTACAATTTTCAACCAACTTCTCAGGGTCGTCGGAGTTTGATTTCTACAAGTGTACCTTGTTATACACCAATTTGTTGCGATGGATTTAACGGCTTACACTCCATTAGACTTGTAGTAATTTTCAGCAATTAACAGTAGCACACTGTTAATTTTCTGCTCAAACTGGTCTTCAAATATACTAGTCTGGCCCAATTTTTGTTTGAGATATTAACAGCCCAAACGAAATTTAAAATAGGCTGGCCCAAATCATTTTTCAGATTTCTGATCAGCGCCTCTCTGCCTTTCTTCTCTGTTGACCGAATACAAAGACCAGCGATGACATAGGGGCATTTTCCGGCGAAAGTAGACACTGAGCAGCAGTGACCACGGCGACCTGATTCGGAGCAGGAATCGAATTCTGACGACCCTGAGAAGAACAGAAACAAGTATCTACGGCCTCGAGGTGAACAGAGACGGGAACCGGCGATCTGAGACGATATCAGAACGAGCTCGATGACCTGAGGTGAAATCCGGCGACCTAGGGGGTTCCTCCAGGAAATTTTGAGTTCCCTCGGAACTTTTTGAGTTCCTCCAGAACTATTTCGTTTCCCTCGAAAGAATTTCAGGTTACTCCGGAACTTTTTAAGTTGTCTCGGAAGGTGGTTGTTTTGGACTTGGGTTTTCACGAAAGTGGTTATCGGAAGGTTATCTCGGAACAAAACAAGTTCCCTCGGAACAAACTTACCTCGGAACATTTTAGTTCTATCGGAGAAGTGATGAGTTCCCTCGGAACTTTGAAGTTCCCTCGGAACTTCATGAGTTGTCCCGGAATGGGAAGATGACCAGAAACAAGTTTTCACGGAACTGAGTTATCTCGGAACATGGATTCTTCCGGAATAAATTACCTCAGAAGTCGAAGGTTCAACCGGAACCGATAATAACTTCATCTTTTTCTGTAGAAGGTTGTCGAAGAGAGAGAAGAGGAGCAAGGGGACCATTCTGTAATAATAGAGAGTGAACAGTTTTCCTTTTCTTCTTTACCAACTTTCTGAAACATAATAGAAAGAAAGTAGGTCTGCAAATCTCTTTTCCTGTTCGAACAAAGGTTGACTCGACCCGTCACTATCATCTTCCTTTTGGAGAAACCCAGATCTGAGGTCATGAGACTTTGTCTTCCTCATGGTGAACCCTCATATCAGCCCGCCGCCAATATCATCATCGAAAACCTTCAAGGATTTACGGCACCGTCGACTACCTGAAACAAACCCAGATTCACGTCGTCACCAGTGAAGAACATCATCACTTTGTCACTCTCGTCATATTGAATGACGGAAACCCTAATCTTGAACGACGAACCAGTCATGAACGATATCCATGTAAACCCAGAAAGATGTAATCGTAACCCTAATATCAAACCATCGCCGATCATAATATCCGTCACCATCGTCATTCATGACCCTGAACACCATTAAGTTGTAAACCCGTCACCTTCACCCTCGTCAAATGCTTGATAGACACCTTTCATCAACCTGCAACTCTCCTATATTTTGTTTTGTTTCTCACGAAGAAGAGAGAGAGTGTACAGTACTTTGATCTTTTTGGATAAAAGGAGGGTATGGGAGGTACAAATGAGGTACATGGTTGTTCTTGGTTGCGTGAGACAAGGAATAAAGTAAAAGACATCAAGAGTTTGACTTTGCTAAGTTGCATAGGAAAAAGGGTTTCCTGACAAAAAGCATGGAGAAAAGTATGTCCCAACACCTACTCACATTTAAATATACATTAATTATATAAATTTTGAAGTAGTGTAAGGCACATAAAACTCATGATTTTACTTCAGACAGCCGAAAAATTGGGTGGACTTATGAGTTAAATGTACTCATCTTGAACTCTCTTTTGGTGTTAGAAGATTCAAACACAAAAACCCAAAATATTCTTTAAGAATATAACAGAAAAATAAGGTTTTGAATAAAACTTGGGAGAAGACTTTAAAAACCTTTCAAGAACAAAAATCATCTCTATTTGTTACAGAAACAAGCATAAAAGCATAAAGTTTGAAAAAACCAACCATTCAGTTGCGTTTTCTGGACCATGGCTCTGATGCCAATTGTAGAAACTGGGGTCGGTGAGCCAAGCTAACCCCGGTGGCATCGGTGAAGAAGCGGGATCAGAGACTATATGAGCTCGTCTTTGTAGAACAAATCAACACTCGGATGAACATCAACGATGGTGTTGTGAGATGTGATGATGATGATGATGATGATGAGGATAATATAGAAGTAGTGATAAACGAGATAATGTAGAGATAATCATAGATGAAGTCGAATGATTACATGTTTACCTACACCACTCATGCTAGGTTCATGAACAAGTGTTCATGATCCCACGCAACTTCAAAGATACATGACTAAGCTCTCTCAAACATACACTCATCAAGGAGTCTTTCACATGAGAAAGACTTACTATATATACTAACCAACTAAGACTAAGGGCAATCTAGTATATAAGACAACTAGTCTAGTGACATAAATAATACAACAATAAATAATAAAGTCACTAATGCCAAGTCTTCGGTTAATGAGAGTCTTCGAGTCATAAACTTCACCGTGTTGTGCGAACGGTTAAACAACAAGTGGTACGTTGAGTTTCATCAAACCAAATCTCGAACTCAAGGACTAGGAAATTCCCAACATAAAGTAAACCCATGAAAGATAAGCCATTTAAACTCATCTCAAACTTAGTTCTTTTTAATAATCAACCTCAACACAGAGTTAAACTTTCAATTAGGAAGAATACCTCAAAAACAGATTAGAAAAAAATTAACACTAAGTTATAAGACGAACCAAATCATTAACATAAAATAAATAAATAAATAATTAGTGCACCTTCAGATTAAGAATGTTGGATTAATCGGGTTTGTCCACGGGTCAAAAGGTTTCACGGGTTCAGCGGTTCGGTTAAAATGGGTCATTTGTGTCAAAGTAAATATTGTTGCACATTATTCTGTTGCAAAATTGTTAAGGGAATGCACAATTGAATGGGTCATCCTATTCTTTAGGTAGTAGTTGTGGTTGCTAGTAAACCCACGTTTTCTATTTTTAGGCTATTTAAAAGTCATTTGTTTGTTGATTAAAAGTAGTGCCCTTCATTTGATATACGAGAAGCTCTCTTTTATCTTTCTCCCTTCTGCAAATATAGTTCACACACTAATTCGTGAGTTTACAAGTGTATTTTGTGTGTGTAAGTCTGTGTTGAGTGGGGCCTGAGCCAACATTTGGTATCAGAGCCTAAGGCTCGTGAAGACGGAGAAGACGGCTTGAGAGTCGGCTTCGAGAAAAGGTGTAGCCCTTCGCTGCAGGGCAAACGTAGCAGGGAACCGGGTTTCATTCCGGAACAGTAGGGGCTATTTAGGGGCTGTGTTACATCTGTAGATGGGGACCAGGAGGTAGTTCGGGTCAGTCGTTGTCGCGGGGAAGAGTCCCGGTTGGGACGACGAGGGTGACGGGTGAACACCGGTGTGTCTCATAGCTGTTTTGTGAAAGTTTTTCCAGCAAGGGGTGTTGCTGTCGTGATTTTCAGTTCTTGATCGGATTGTTCTTGATAAGAGGAGACCGTCGTAGGTGCGTGAAAAGCGGGCAGAAAATCCGTCAAAGCAGGTGGCTTTGGATTCGCTTCGTTTGGCAACGTGAGAAAACGTTAGAAGCAAGTGGCTTTGTTTTCTATTCGGTGGACAAGCCTCTTGAATATAGGTGAATTGTAAAGGTTGCAAAGAAAAGAAAAAACGGTGTGACATTATGGCGTTAGAGTTCAAATCGGGTGGCTTTGGATGTGGTCGAGAAGATGTCGTTGATCCATGAAGAGTCGAGATGTTAGTGAACGGTTCTAGCGTGATGCCATGTGTGATGTTACAATTGTGGTGGATTGATTCGGGTTGAACCGAGATGACTTTTGGATGTGACCGAAGTGAAGGTCGGGTGTTCGGTACAAGTCGAGATGGTTCGAGATCAAGAAGTTGGTGACTTTGGTATGGTAAAGAAAGGCATAAACAAACACCGATTAAGGGGTGAATGTTAGATTAATCGGGTTTGTCCACGGGTCAAAAGGTTTCACGGGTTCAGCGGGTCGGTTAAAATGGGTCATTTGTGTCAAAGTAAATATTATTGCACGTTTATTCTGTTGCAAAATTGTTAAGGGAATGCACAACTGAATGGGTCATCCTATTCTTTAGGTAGTAGTTGTGGTTGCTAGTAAACCCACGTTTTCTATTTTTAGGCTATTTAAAAGTCATTTGTTTGTTGAATAAAAGTAGTGCCCTTCATTTGATATATGAGAAGCTCTCTTTTATCTTTCTCCCTTCTGCAAATATAGTTCACACACTAATTCGTGAGTTTACAAGTGTATTTCGTGTGTGTAAGTGTGTGTTGAGTGGGGCCTGAGCCAACAAAGAACAACAAAGACAGTAAATGATACATGCGGATGAATATAGAACTTAATTTTAAGAAGCAGATATAGACTGAGACCGCATAGAAAAAAAAATCTCTTACTTTTTCTTAAATATTGAACCCTTCTTTAAAAGAGGGTAGCGAAAGATACATGGTACAAATCGAAAAAACCTCAACAGCAGCGAGATAATAAGATCTACATGTATAATATGTTAAGCAACACAAAGTTACATAAAGAATTTCAAATGTTGAGTTTTTTTCTATAAAAATCCACTATTATGACACCCACTCCCAGACTTGACACCAGGAAGGGGTCATGCATCGGATTTACTCATAAGCACATGATTATAAATAGAGATTAGAAGCAGCGGAAACTAAAACTATATAATTTTTTTTAACGAAAAACAATATTATTAGGGGCTAGCAAGAGTCTAAAACCCTGAAACGCACGATTAGAAAACATCCACAAAACCTTCAGACATACAAACACAATACATATTTACTCAACTAACATCAAAAGTAAACCATTGCGGCCAAGTTAGTTTGTGTTTCTTCATTCGTGAATTCATCCATAAGTAAACAAGAACCTTCACTTCTTCTATGATGCCATCCACTGTGCTTTGTACCCCTTCAAAAACTTGTTTATTTTCCTTTTCAGCCTTTTTTAACTTGGATTTGGATGCCATTGCTTCAGAATGTGTAGGGGTTTTGGAATTGACAGGAAGTTAGGGTATGGGTGATCTTCAGGAGTAAGAGGAGAAAAGGTGGAAAACCGTCTAAAAAGGTGCCTAGTGGGGCCTGACAAGGTCAAATCACCTTATCGTTTACTGTAGCGCCACATAGTGTTGGTAGTAAAGTAGAACGGACATTGCGTAAAGAGTATTTAATATTACCGAATCAACCTTGGAGGGTCAATTTTAATATTAAATATGTCCAAAGTAAATGATGGACCCACTTCTTCTGGAGTAAAGACTCAGAGGGAGTTTTCTTGGAAACATTTCTTCCGGACTTTGTTCTCTCGGAAGATCTTCTCTTGGAGGTTCTCTCAGAAGTTCTCTCGAAAGATCTTCTCTTGGAGGTTCTCTCAGAAGTTCTCTCGGAAGATCCTCTCCTCCTGTGCCTAGAAGTAATACCCTGCAAAAACTTGTCTCGGAGATTTCTCTCGGAGCTTCCCTGTGGGTTAAGAGACTTCTTCCGGAAAAGTTGTCTTGTAAATTTCTATTGGAATAGAGAGAAAGTTGTGTTTGATGTTTTCTCGGAAGAAATTTCTTCCGGAAATGTTTCTCGGAAGAGTTCAGACGAAACTTTCTTCAGGTAAATTAAAACATGTAAATTCTGAGGATAAAACATGTACTTATCCTTTTTAATTTTCAGTTTGGATTTTCAAAGAGATGAACTTTAAGACATTTTTAAGCAAAAAGAGATAGTAAATATTTACAAATATAGATAACAAATTTTGAGAAAGTTACTCAAGGTTCATCATCCCAATTGTTGTGATGAGAAAGAAAAATCTTGTCTCATCAAAAACTTTAGTGAATAAATCAGCTAATTAGTGATCAGTATGAACCTTATGTAACTTTATCGGTTTCCTTTCTACACAATCTCTAATAAAATGGTACCTTATCTCAATGTGCTTTGTCTTTGAGAGTTTCACTAGGTTGTTGGTGATGGAGATAGCACTTTTATTGGCATCATACATTGGAGTCTCTAGAAAATTCATCCCATAATCAAGCATTTGATTTTGGATCCATAGTACTTGACCACAGCAACTTGAAGCAACAATGTATTCAACTTCAGCAGTAGATGTAGACACACATGTTTGTTTCTTTCATTGCCATGAAACAAGTCTATTTCCCAGAAATTGACATCCTCCTGATGTAGATTTCTTATCAAGATACCAGCCTCCATAGTCACTATCAGTGTAGGCAACAACTATGAAGTCATCATTTTTAGCATACCACAAACCTAGTTTAGGTTGACCTTTAAGGTATCTAAAAATTCTTTTGACTGCCTTCATGTGGGATTCTTTTGGAGCAGCCTGATATTTAGAGCATAAGCAAACACTAAACATTATATCAGGCCTACTAGTAGTTAGATACATCAATGATCTGACCATTGCCCTATAGGTGTGCTCATCAACTGGTTCACTTTCTGAGTCAGAAGATAACTTGTGAGAAGTTGAGATGGGAGTTTTGGTAGGTGAGGAAGAGAGCATATCAAACCTCTTGAGCATATCTTGAATATATTTGGATTGATTCAAGAATATCCCATCTGTTGTTTAGTTCACCCATTGAACTCATTTAAAACTTCTTTTGCATTAAAGCCTCAAACTCCTTGCACAATGCATCATATGTAGATCCAAAGATAATGTCATCCACATATATCTGAACAAGCAACATATCTTTTCCAACTTGCTAAATGAAGAGAGTTTTATCACTAGCCCCTCTCTTGTATCCGTTTCCAAGGAGATAGTTAGAAAGTGTTTCATACCAAGTCCTGGGAGCTTGCTTTAGACTATAGAGAGCTTTAGTTAGTTTACACAACTTGTTGGGATGGTGTGGGTCTTCAAAACCTGGTGGTTGACAGACATAAACTTCTTTATTCAACAACCCATGTAAAAATGCACTCTTTACATCCATTTGGTAGACTTTGAAGTTCTTATAAGCAGCATAAGCAAGAAAAATTCTGATAGTCTCCAATCTTGCAACTGGTGCAAATACTTCATTATAGTCAATACCTTCTTCTTGAGCATATCCCTGAACAACAAGCCTAGCTTTGTTCTTGACAATAATTTATCTTTCATATTTCTTGTTCCTAAAAACTCATTTTGTACCAATTGGTTTTTCACCTTCTAGTTATTAAACAGTATCCACATTTATGTTTGTTAATCTGAAACAGTTCCTCCTTCATTGCTTCAATCCAATGATTATCTTCAGAGCTTCGGTAACTTTGGTTGGTTGAGTTTGAGCCAAAAAGCTAGCAAACATACATATATATGCATCACCAGATTTGCTTCTTGTCTGAATAGGAGCGGAGACTTCACCAATCACATTCTCTATTGGATGAGATTTACTGACTTTTGGGTTTGAACAGGGGGAAATGAGAGAGTAGGCATAGGAGTAATGGGTGGGAGTTCTATCTTAAGCTCAATTCATGGAAATTATGAGGCTAAAGGCAGGCTTGTTTGTGGCAAAGGTGACTCAAAATTAGCAGCATCATTTACTGCAGTGGGAGGACTTGGGTTACTAGCAGTTTGATTGCTTGTCAAATTCTTAACAGGAGACTTTGGCTCACTAAACTTTCCACTGGCATCTGATTCAGCAGGCTCAACAATAATATTATTCACACCACTAGACTCAGTATCAACTTCAATCACAGGAGAACCATCTTGATTGAGCTGAAGGTTTGTGCCTGAAGATGAATTCAGTTTCAATGTAGAAGAGTAGGTCTTGTGCTCACAGATGAGAAGAATGGAGGATCAGCACTTGTGAATCGTCCATTGTTTGCATTTGATTTATGTACCTGTGACTGCACAAACTCACTGGAAGGCTTCTCAACAGTTAAGTTGTAAGCATTTGTTAGAAGATTAATATCAAATAACCATGAGGGTTCAGAAGTAAACTTATTTCTTGATTTTTCATTGAAAAATACATTTATAGATTCTTCAACAATTTTAGTTCTGATGTTGTATACTCTGTATTCTTTTGATACTCCAGAGTATCCAACAAAGTAACCATCATCTGCCTTTTCAACAAACTTAGCTAAGTTCTCATTAGTTATTAGTATTGTAACAGGACAACCAAATGACTTGAGAAAGTAAATATTTGGTTTTTGATTTCTCCAAAGCTCATAAGGGGTCTTGTTTTGACCTTTAACAATTAAGATCCTGTTCTGAACATAGCAAGTAGTGTTAATTGCTTCTACCTAGAAAGTTACAGGGAAGCTTAGACTCTGCTAACATTGATATAACTGCTTCAATAAGGGTTATGTTTCTTCTCTCAGCAACACCATTTTGCTGAGGAGTCCTTGCAGCACTGAATTGCCTTAAAATGCCTTTTTCTTCACAAAATGAGTTTAAAACATGGTTTTTAAACTCAGTGCCATTATTACATCTTATGGTCTTAACTTTAAAATTTAACTGATTTTCAAGTTGAATGATTAAAGCTTTTAATAATTCTGGTGTTTCATCCTTGGTTCTAAGAAAAAACACCCAAGTGTATCTTGTAAAATCATCAGTAATCACAAAGCAATAAGATTTCTTTCTCATGCTCATAACCTTGGTAGACCAAATAAGTCCATGTGTAACAGTTCCAGGGCTTGACTGATTGAGCTTTCAAGTTTGGGCTTATGAGAAGACTTGTGTTGCTTGCCTTTTAGACATGAAATGCAATGTTCATTACAAGAAAATTGTTTGTTTGGCAAACCTTTAACTAACCCCAATTTAACAAATTTGTTCATGGTTTTGTAATTCACATGCCCAAGTATTCTGTGCCAAAGGTCAAATTCATCAACTAAAGCCTTAGATATGAGGCAGGTAATGCATTGCAATTTTATTTTTTCCAGGCATATCAACCTTCCCAGATTGGTTTGGAAACTCATGTGAGATGTCAATTTCTTCCACCTCGGGTGATCCACAAATGGGATCACCAGTCATGGTGACATTTGTTTCTTTTGGTTTCAAAGATTCAATGGTTGGAGTATAAAAGTCAGGGTTATTAACAGCAATATACCAAATCCCTTGCTTCCCATTCACAATAGTGTTCCATAATTTCTGTGCTTTTTCACTTGCGATTTGAAACTTTTTAGGAGTTTTATTTCTAAATCAAGTTTTAAGGCTAGAGAATTTATTTATGCCTTTGCATCTTGAGTTTCTTTCTTTGATGCATTTAGTTTTGAAACAACATCATCCATTTGAGTGACAAAATCAGTTTGCTAATGTTTAAGGGTGCTGATGGTTTTTAGCAACTCCTCAATTTTGTTGTTATAAGCAGTATCAGCTTTTCTTGAATATTCTTTGATTTCATTGAGATTAGCAATTTCTTCCAGAAGAACTAAGTTATGTTTTCTATAATTCTCAACTTGTTCAACACATTCAGGTTTGCAAAGCAAGTTAGCTACTTCTGCTAGAAAAGAAGGTTTACCTCTGTAACAGCAGGTGATGACACTTCATTTGCCATGAGGTCATGATTTGTAGGAGCAAACTCTTGCATGATTTCTTCCCAGTTAACACAGCCAGTTTGGCTTGCAACAGCAGCAGTAGTAGTATGACTTTGAGATGAAGAACTTGGTTTTGGAGGAGTGGGACCTGCATTGTAGCTTTGCTTCGGTGTAAAACTTTGCATAAACACATCTTCTAGCATCGTAGTTTCCTCCATCATTCCTTGGTTGTTTGCATTCCCTTGCAAAGAACCAAGTTGGTGACAGTTGTAGCATTCCACCTTGGTTTGTCTAGTCAAATTTGAGCATTCTTTGCTCCATTATACTTTCTTTCAGTTCTTTTGTAGAACATTTGGGCTCTCATAGACACCATAGCTAACTGAGTGTTGATGTCCAATTCCTCTAGAACATCGGCACTGATGCATTCTAGGTCATCTCTTGTAAAGCCTCCATGTGAACTTTCTGCAACATTAGCAAAGTTAGGCTGAAAAAGATGGGATACAAGTCCATTTCCTCTGGGTGACTGGGGATAAATAATCACAGGATTTTGATCAAGGTATGATCTTCTTTCATTTCCTTCAGAGTGTGCAGTTATAAGTGCTAAAGTGTTAGATGGTGCAACACTGTTTGAAATGCCTGCTTTTTCATTTATTTTCAACTCATGAGCACATAACATGCCATGCTACTCTCCTAACTTCAGTTTCTTAAGATCATTCTTGTACTTTATACTAACAATGTAGATAGTCCAAACATCAGGTAGAGATCTTAGGAATTTTCTAATGATGTTAGCATTTTCCATTATTACATTATTAGATTGAAGTTCATCAATTAGTTTATAAATCTTAGGTATTAGTCAGACACAGTTTCACCACTTTATGAATGAAGTTTTCATATCTTTGTTTTAAGACATCCTCTTTGTTTTCTTTCACTTCACCAGTTTCTTCACACATTTCATTCAGTTCTTTCAATAAATTAAAAGCAGTTTTGCAACTTTTAAAACTGACCAAGACAGAATTAGGAAGGCCAGCTTGAAGTGCCCAGAAGGCTTTGATGTCACCTTCAACTGCGTTATGGTCATCTTCAGAGTAATTTTCATAAGTTTTGACAAGATCAACAATGGGTTCAGTTATTGACTTTGTGGTTCGGATTTCTGGTCCAACTGTAATGGAATTCCCTCCATACGGAGATTCCAAGTGTCGAAATTATTAGGCATAAAAACAGGTGGTTTGTTAGTACTGTCATTCCTTGAATCACCCATGGTTTGAGTTTAAGGAATGGAAACAGATTTAGCTAACTTGAGAGTAAAAGAAAGTAAAAGTTTATAGAGTAGCTTTGACTTTAAAACAAGAGCACTAGCTCTGATACCACTTGAAGAAACCGTGATGGGTTAGAACTCGGTTTGCGGTGCGAAAGCGGATCAAGCCATTGTGCACTCGTTCTTTGTAAAACAAATAAACATTAGAACAATAGTATGTGAGATGTGATGATGATGAGGAAACAAGAACTAGATAGATAGATACATAGATTTGTGATGAACAATATGAACATAGATAAACAAAGATAACCGAATAATTACATTTACATATCCCACTCATACCCGGGCCTCAAGAACATAACTTCAAGAACTCATGACCAGAAATTCTCTCTTTCACTCATGTAAGCATACACTCCACCATGAGATCTGCTTCTATTTATGCTAACATTAGACCTACCAATGACAAACTAGTAAATAACACAATTAGTGACTAGTGACATAAAATAATACAAAAAAAATAATAACTCACTAGTGCCGGTCTTCAGTAGTCAAATGTCTCGGGTTGTTATAGTCTTACTACCGCGTTGTGTGACGGTAAATAGTAAGTGGCCCGTTGAGCCATTTGCGCTCCCCCTTGGCAAATACTTAGACTTCTTTGTTTGTAGCTCCAACGATCTCATCTATCCAAATCTTGGTATCTCGACCTCGAGATTCCCAACAATGAACATATGACAAGTTTATTTACATTTTTTATAACATTATTGAAGTTCATTTAAGTTATAATTTTTTTTGAAATAACTAACAATTAATACTTTAATGCAAAAGACTTTTCTACCATTATTTTCAACTACAAGCATTTAATTCAAATAAATTTATGTTTTTTTTATTGACTTTTAATCTAGACCTTTAAAAAACTCATCTCATGGCTAAAACACCTCTTACACTTCTTACATTTAAAACACTTTGTACAATAACCCTACCATATATATATATATTATATATAGGGTAAGGATCCAGCGAAAACTCTTTTTTTTTATGAAAACCTAAAAACTAACACTAAAACTTTCATAACTTTTACATACGTTAATATTTTTCTATGAAACTTGCACCAAAAATCTTAAAATTCTATTGTCTTTGATTCTGGAAAAGAAATTGATATTTCAAAAAAAAAAAAAATTAGTGCCCATGTGGTTTTTACATGATCCTTACCCTATATATATATATATATATATATATATATATATATATATATATATATATATACGATCATATTTTTTAAAAAAGAATTGCACCAAAAACCTTAGAATTATGAGTTCTTTAATTCCGGAAAAAAATTTAAAAAAAAAACTTTAACGTCTCGTGGTTTTTTTATTAGTGCACATGTGCACTAATAATAAAAACTCATACATATAGTATGCGTTAATGTTTTTTTTAGAAGAATCGCATCAAATACGTTATAATTTTGTTAGTTTTTCGTGGTTTTTTATTAGTGCACATGTGCACTAATAATAAAGCACTTTATATGTGTCGTATACATTAATATTTTAAAAGAGAAATTGCACCATAAATCATATAATTATGTTATCTTTAACTCTGAAAAATATATTTAACGTTTTAAAATTTTTTAAATTTTATGCTACACATGTGCACTATAACTAATAGTTATTGTTTAGGTTTTTACATGATCCTTACCCTATATATATATATATATATATATATATATATATATATATATATATATAAACAAGATATTATTGCGAAAACATGAAAACAAATATTAAAACCTTTATAACTTCTTCATACGTTAATATTTAAAAAAAAAACTGCATGAAAAATCTTAGCTAGAATTATGTCACCTTTAATTTGGGGAAAAAGTTTAACAATTAGCATTTCGTGATTTTTTATTATTGAACATGTGCAATAATAAGTATTGATTATATTACACATGTGCAATTTAAAAAAATTTATTAAATTTTTTTTAATTTTTTTCCATAATTAAAAAATAACATAATTATAAAATTTATGATGCAAATTTTTTATCAAAAATATTAACGTATGAAAAAGTTATATATGTTTTAATATTATTACACATATGCAATAATATTTTTCTATTGCACACGTGCAATAATAAAAAAATAAAAAAAACGTTAAAGTTTAAGTAATTTTCTCCAGAATTAAAGATAACAGAATTATAAGATTTATGGTGTAATTTTTTATAAAAAATTTTAACGTATTAAAAAGTCATAGAGGTTTTAATATTATTGCACATGTGCAATAATAATAAAAAAAATATTATTGCACATGTGCAATAATAAATATAAAAAAAAACCTTGTTTTTTTTTAGTTTTTTCCAGAACTAAAGATAACATAATTCTAAGAATTTTGGTGTAAATGTTTTTTAAAATATTATCGTATGAAAAAGTTATAGGTTTATTTGTTTTCGTGTTTTCGCAATAAAAGTTGTTTTCATATGATCTTTACCCTATATATATACATATATACGTATATATATATATACATATATACATATATACATATATATATATATGGTAAAGATCCTGTGAAAACAACTTTTATTACGAAAGCACAAAAACAAATATTAAAATCTCTATAACTTTTTCATACATTAATATTTAAAAAAAAAAATTGCACCAAAATCCTTAAACTTATGTTATCTTTAGTTCTGGAAAAAAAAATTTAAAAAATAATATTTTTTTAAAAATTATTATTGCACAGGTGCAATAATTTTTATTATTATTATTGCACATACGCAATAATATTAAAAACTTTATAACTTTATCATGTGTTAAAACTTTTTATAAAAAATGCATTATAAATCTTATAATTCTGTTATCTTTAATTCTTGAGAAAATTTAAAAAAAATTCAACGTTTTTTAAATTTTTTTATTATTGCACATGTGCAATAAAAATTTATTATTGCACATGTGTAATAATATTAAAACCTCTATAACTTTTTCATACGTTAATATTTTTGATAAAAAATTGTACCATAGATCTTATAATTCTGTTATCTGTAATTCTTTAAAAAAATAAAAAAAAATAATGTTTTCTTGTTAATATTGCACATGTGTAATATAATTCATACGTATTATTCCACATGTGCAATAATAAAAAAATCATGATATTTTATATGTTTAATTTTTTTCCCATAATTAAAGGTGACATAATTTTAAGACTTTTGGTGCAATTTTTTTTAAAAATTATTAACGTATGAGGAAGTTATAGAGGTTTTAATATTTGTTTTCGTGTTTTCGCAATAACATCTTGCTTTTATTTGATCCTTCCCCTATATATATATATATATATATATATATATATATATATATATATATATATATATATATAATATAATTAATACATATTATTGCACATGTGCAATAATAAAAAAAATCATGAAATTTTATATGTTTAATTTTTTCCCATAGTTAAAGGTGACATAATTTTAAGACTTTTGGTGCAAATTTTTTTAAAAATTATTAAGTATGAGGAAGTTGTAGAGGTTTTAATATTTGTTTTCGTGTTTTCGCAATAACATCTTGTTTTTATTTGATCCTTCCCCCTATATATATATATATATATATATATATATATATATATATATATATATATATATATATATATAGGGGAATGATCAAATAAAAACAATGTATAACCCTCTTTATATTTATAACCCACTAACTCTATTCTATTGGTTAGAAAAAAACTAGATGACATGAGAAGGTGCCATGTGTCAGTGCTTTTTTTTAAAATAAAAAGGGCAAATCAGTCAATTAACATACATAAAAAACCCCTCCATTTTAAAACGTATATAACTTTTTAATGTCATGTCGATTTTTTATAAAAATTGCACGGTTAGAATCATCGCATTTTTATCTCTAATTCAGTTGTAGTCTCGACATTTTTAAATATTTTTTAAAAATATCCCGAGTTAACATCGATGTTACCGACCACTAGCACTAGTGCTATAAAAGTGTTATAACTATTAGTTATAACTATTTACAGCGGTGTGATTACCATTAACACTGATGCTATTAGTTAAAAACCCTCAATTCTGAACTAATAACCAAAATGTACAATTTGCCAATAGATAAAAAAAAAAGTGGTGTAACTATTAACAGCGGTGTTATGATTTAGTAACACCGGTGCTACCATATAAAAACTGTCAATTCTGAACAAATTACCAAAATGTACAACTAATTAAACAGTGGTTTTATGATTTAGTAACATCGGTGCTACCATATAAAAACCTTCAATTCTAACTATTACCAGTGGTGTTATGATTTAGTAACACCAGTACTACATAACTGTGAAATCAAATATAACCCACAATTAAAAAGCGTCGATGTTTCCTATCATCACATCACTGTGGGATTAAACTTCAACCCAGATCCGTGATAAATCTACATAAATTACAAAACTGCAAAGCACAAAGATTATACAAACCAATATACTTTGCTATGAATTTCAATAGATAAAAATATTAATGTTATACTTGCGATAGATAAAAATATAAATGTTTTATTAACTATTATATTAATGTTTTACAGATTTGCTAGGAATAATTTGTTGTGATTTAGGTGAAATTACAAACCAAAACACTAATAACTAAGTGCCATTGCTTACATACCAAAAAAATTACAACCCAAAAAATTATCAACCAAGTATCATGCTTAATAACCAAAAAATCAAGGGTCTGAGATGATATTGACCAAAATTGAAGATCTGATTTGTTGCGGGAATCCCAAATTATAGATCTAAGATGAAAACATTACTTACTTTGATGAATTTTTTTCGAGTCTCACTATCATCGTGTTTGTTCAAGAACTAGATTTCAAGCTCGCGCGTTGCTGCGTGTATTGGCATATGAGTAAACCAAAGTATACTATTTAGTTTTAGATGAAATTGTTTGTTAGAACAGTTTGTTGAAAATATGTCTTTTGATATTTTATATTATGTGTTAGTATTCCATAGGATAATCGAACGATTTAATTGCGTGAAGTAATTGATGACTAAATAAGTAAGATAGAGGAAGCGCACAGATTTAACATAGATATAACTGTGTATAAAAAATATTGAAGTTGTAGAAATTGATGAAGATCGGATGATTATGCGATCAATTGTCCCTTGCAAACAAATTACAATATTTTTATGAATAATTAAAGGAAGTGTCGATGCTTGTGTTTAATTAAATATCTAACTAAATATAATATATTAGTCCATGATTGTGGAATTAGTAGGATTGTGTGAAGTAATTGTGATTGAATAAGTAAGATGAGGAAGGGTATAGATTGATATATATATGCGTAGAAAAATATTGGAGGTATAGTAAATGATGAAAATTCATATGATGATTTTATTTATGGTCCTTTGCAAATAAATTTACTAATTTTCATGAACAACTAAAGGTAACCAAAAAAAAATCTATAACCAAAACAAAATTATTAACTTTCTTGCCATCAAGTCTTATTTTTTGGGGGATAAAACCCAGCTACAAAGGAGTAATACACCCTGCCAAGTAGAATAGAGACGGTGATGTCTATACTTCGACCAGAAAAACAAACTTTGAATCATTAAAAACCTAACTGGAAAGGAGATATCTTGAAAAAATCTGGTGTTACGTGTATTACACAGCCATGAGACAGTTGCAAATTAAATGCCCCGTCCTGCAACGAAAGATTAGCATCAATAAACCCTTCTAGAAATACACCCTTATAGAAATAAACCCTAGGCAAAAAAAGCAAATTTTTCAAAGAACACCAACATAATCTCCTGTTTTTGCAGCCACGATCACTGAGTTACATATAAAAAACAACCAAGTCAACACACCAAATAAGATCACTTTACAATTGAGATTTGAATATACACTTTCCGTTTATGGTACATTGCTTGTCCGGTTAAAAAACAACTCTTATTTTGATCTGCAGTATAAAGTAATAACAGATGGATACCTTATAAAAAAGAACTGTTAGTCTAATTAGAAATTGTGAAATTGCTAGGTTAATTTTAAATGGGAAGTGAAAATGAGATTGAATTGCCATCTAAATATATAGGTCATAAACAAACTTTGGATACATGAAGAGCATAATTGTAGTCCACCTATGAATGGAACTGAAGAGTTGACACACATGTTGTCAGGTCAATTCCAACAGAATACAGGTAATGTTTTTAACATGCTGATCTTTCTAGTTATTGGTTAAAATAGGAAATGTATTTCTAGTTAACAAACAACCATTCAATAAGGAGTTATAGGTGTTCTTAAGTGTAAAATAAACTACACATTGTGTCTGTATAAAATTTTCAATAATTAAATTTATATAACAAATCAAAGAGGGGAATTACTGGTAGAAATTATGGAATTTGTTGTTACATGTGGTAGTAAGTTAGTCTAAACTGTGAGAACAAAATTATTATAAATGATGGGAATGTATCCAATCAAAAGTTAAAATCTCAAAGTATAAAAGGGATTCACTATTTAGAGTGCAGAAGGGTGTACTATATTGCAGCAAATTAATTTGCATGAAATCAAGTAGCATGTACTACATGGAGGACCTAACATACGCATACTTTTAACATATATAACACTTGACTTCTACATATTGTTTGCTTCTATCTAAAATAAAAAAAGATCCAAAAGGTATGCTTGCAAAGGGGTATTATATTGCATCAAGTAGCATGCACTACATGAAGGACCCAAATATGCATAATTGTAACATAACTTGACTTCTAAATATAGTTTGCGTGCTGCTATCTAAAATAAACAAAACAACAAACAATGGCTTTCAACCAAACACAAAATCACATACCTAGAACAAAAACGGGTTGATGGTCTGTGCCCAGACATAAAGCCATCATTGGGGTAAAGGATTACATCGAGTCGATCAATTTCATGGTTGTAGATCTGCAATAGGACAGAACTGAAAAGCTTTAACCAACAGATTAAACTTGCAACATTTAATGTTATTTGGTATATGATTATTACGTTATAAAAAACAGAAGTGATAACCTTATTTAGGATAGTTAAAGTTATGTTAAGATATTCTGAATAAGGAATCACTAACCCAAATAATGATTATGTGATTTGCTGATAGTTGTAATGCATTGATGCTTCAAATAAATGGTCCTTGATGAGACTTCCAATGTAGGGTGTCACTGAGCTCATGTGTCCTACATAAAAGCCAAAATTCAGAATTTTTACATTACATAACAGATAGTGATACTGGTGCTCTCATTTATTTAACCAGTTATGTTGATGTGAGTATTGCCCCCGTGTTCCACCACAAACGCACTTCCCCCTCTCACCGAACTCTTATCCGATTAGGACTCCTGTAGTCTTGTGATCTCATAAAGTGGGACCGTCAGATCGCTTCTCCAATTGGGGAAGATACAAACGTGAAAATGGAGAGAAATAAACTAAAATCGGAGGAGGTGGGGAGAAGGATATGTAGACGGAATAAATGTTTGGTGGCAACAGACGGACATGAGAGAGGTGATGTAGATGGACAGGTGAAGGGTATGATGACGTTTTATGCGGTGGTGGTGTCAGGAGAGGAGCGCTCAGGCGAAATTGGGGATGGAAGCAGACGGTGGTGATGGTTCGCAGGGTTCGGTCGCGTATGTTGGTTAGGGCGATGGTATAGGAGGACGGTTACTAAAGTAATATTATATTCATTTTTATTGACAAGAAGTTGTAAAATGTTTGATAAGGTAAACTAGGCCATCGAAGACCTGGATTTGAAAACCCACCTTTGGGTTCGTATCTTTATGAAGTCGGAATCACACACAATTAGCAGCTGCCGGAGAAATCAACCGGCGCATCAAGTCTCGGTCGCTGCTGCGTTTTTTTTTTCTGTCGGTTAAATGGAAAATGATGGGGGTTTCTTCTTCAGTCGGTTAAATGGAAAGTGACGGTGAAAGTGGGTTAGATCTTCAATGGTGGTTTTAAGGGAGTGTGTTGGGGTAAATGACCAATGAGTCCCTTGGTTCATTTCCAGCCATAGATAAATAAATCTTAGCTCATTCTAAACCACAAAATCTTTGCATCAAAATGAACCATAAGATCAAACCCAATATTGAATGTGAGTCATTAGATGAAAGTAATTTAGTTATGTCATTTGAGTATGGTTATATTTAGTTCCCATTCATATATATATATATATATATATATATATATATATATATATATATATATATATATATATATAGTGAGGTTATAATGAGAAGTTAGGGAAAATAAGAAAGATAAGAAGCCTTCTCATCCGTTAGATCTGATGATCAATGGCCCAGATTTAATCCCTTAATTAAAACTCAAAAATAAATGGTGAGGTACACGGAGGGGCAATTTGCTCATTTTTCTCTTTCCCCTCAATTATTAAAACCTTCATAACTTTTTCATACGATATTATTTTTTTATAAAAATTACACCATAAAAACAAGCGTTTTTTATCTTTAAAACTCATACCATATTGCTATATAAAAAATAAAATAAAAAAATTATGTCAATGACGTGAACATATGACACAATGACCTGAACATATGACACAATTGACCTGAACATATAACACAATGACACAATGACCCGAACATAAGACACAATGACACAATGATCTGAACAATGTTCAGGTCATTGTGTCATTGTGTCATTGTGTCATATGTTCAAGTCGTTGTGTTATTGTGTCATATGTTCAGGTCGTTGTGTTATATGTTTAGCTCATTCACAATTTCTTTTATATATATAGCAATATTGTATGGGTTTTAAAGATAAAAAACGCTTTTTTATGGTGAAATTTCTATAAAAAAATAATATCGTATGTAAAAGGTATAAACGTTTTAATAATTGTGGGGAAAGTGAAAAATATGCATGTTTCCAGATTTGCCCTCCTTCTTATCCTTCTTATTTTGCATAAACTTCTTACGTGAACTTCTCTATCTCTCTCTCTCTCTCTCTCATATATATATATATATATATATATATATATATATATATATATATATATATAGGGGAGTGATATAATGAAAACCTCTCCGAGTTTAGAAAACCGTGAAAACCAAGCTAAAAAATCCGATTTTTGTTCCGATTTTTTTTATGGTGATTCTCTAAGTTAAAAAAACCCCCTTTATGCAAAAAAATAAAACGCCTAGTAAATTTTTTTAAAAAAAATATTTTATAACCGAGGTTACATATGTAACAGGGTACTATATGTTTTACTAACATATAGTTAGTAAAACATTTATATTTTCAAAATAACTAGTCATTATTCTCTTTAATATAGAACGTTTCAGCTAGGTTACACAAGTAAAAAATGTGTTATTGTTACTAAGCATTCTACTCACATCATGTTACATATGTAAATGTTTCATACATTCGTATACATAGACGTTGCAAAATGTTTCATACAAATTGGAATATTTAAAAAATATATATATTAACATATAAGAAACAATTACAATCAACAATAAACGTTACAAAATATTTCATATGAACTGGAATATTTATCAAATGATCAGAAAAATATAACAACCTAGCAAAAAATATATAACAACCTAACAACAAAATATAAAAGGTAATTATGCTTGATAATCATCTTTATCTTTAAGAGAACAATCCTTTCACCTACAAAGAAAATAAGTTCATCATTTCATATACGTAAACATCAATTGTGAGCTACACTTGTTACATAGATAAATGAGATGTAATATATTACATAGGTAAACTTACCTATTTTAGGTAGATAAAATACATATGTAACATCAGAAAATAAATATTTTTAACGAATTAAATTTTTCTAAATATATATTTTACTTATGTAACATCAGAAAATAAAGACTCGCAATGAATTAAAAGGAGTGTTGTGTCATTACTTAATAAACCTAGAATTTTAAAAGGAGTGGAATATAAGTAAATTTATAAGAATTTTGTGAGCTACATATGTTAGGTAAATTACATATGTAACATAGTTAAAATTATGACAAGATTTACCATAATTGCATATGTAAATTTACATATGTAACTTCGTTAACATGTTACTTATGTTACACGGGTAGATTTACATATGTAACAAAGGAAAATTTACATATGTTTCTCAACCCTTAAACCACCATCCTCCCCTCCAAAATAAATAACATAATATCGTTGCATATGTTACATAGGTAATATACATATGTAACATCATTAAAATTATGACAAGATTTACCAAAAGTACATAGATAAATTTGCATATGTTTCTCAACCCTTAAACCACCATATCCTCCTCCAAAATAAATAACATAACATCGTTACATATGTTACATAGGTAATATACATATGTAACATCATTAAAAATTATGACAAGATTTACCAAAAGTACCTAGTTAAATTTACATATGTAACATAGATAAATTTACATATGTTTCTCAACGCTTAAACCATGATATCCTCCTCTCAAAATAAATAACATATATGTAACTAGGAATTGGGTCTAGTTAACATGTTACACGGGTTAATTTACATATGTAACATAGGTAAATTTACATATGTAACATAGGTAAATTTACATATGTTTCTCAACCCTTAAACAACCATATCATCCCCTTCAAAATAAATTACATAACATCGTTACATATGTTACATAGGTCATATACATATCTATCTTCGCAAGAAACCAGGTCTGCAAATTAAAATTCCAACACAAAGACTACTATTGAAGAAAAAATACATTTGTCGTTGGTTTTAATCTTCTGGACATACATCGATCAAACAACAATTACTTAGTTGGGCTTTAAAAATCTATCTTTGGACTAAAATGAGTCAACTAGAAAAAATGAGGTTTAATTTCTTTGTAAATTTGGATATTCGTAATTAAAATATAATCGTATTTAGAAGGATATCACAAAATCGAATTGTAGTTTTTACCCACTGACTATTATATGTTGATTAAAATATAATCATCATTACCAAATACCAACAAACTAATAAATTACTTTGTCCTAGATGTTATTCGTAAAAGTTATAACATCTGCACTTAGAATCGCAAAGCCCAACGCTTGTGTTCGCGCGGACAATAATTAAAAACGAACTTAGAATCATTACCTATTTTGTGTTTTCCTTTCAAATATGCGATTAAACCTTCATAAATCGAAGCAGAGAAGCAAGGCGGCGGCGATGGTTTTCACTCCGGCCACTGAAGGTGTGCAGCGAAGATGGATTCAAAAAGTCGAGTTGAAGATGGATCCTCGACATAGATGGAACAAACCAAACTCAAATCTGCTTCACAAGATGGATCCTGATAAAGATAGGAGACTGTGATGTTTCATCGATCGACGAAGGAGCATCCGACGGTGACTCCGTCTCCTCCTCTGCTGATGGATCTGTGGTGGGATTTTTTTTACTCTTCAATCATTTTTTATCTATAGATGGATTTGTGGATGGAGGTGGTGGTAGGTGGCGATGCTGAGTTTATCAAGTCTGGGAAGAGGGAATTTGAAATGAGGATGAAAGTTGAAAATTAAAAATGAAGAAAAGAAGGAGAAATGAAAGATTTGAATGTCCTTGAAAATTTTGAATAAGGGTAGGGATAGGTTTGATCTTGGAAAAAAATGATGGCTTTGAGATATAGTACATGTCAGACATGTACATATATTGAAAATTGCACACAAAATTTAATACCTAAACTGCCCTTTTACAATTAAAATAAATCTTTTAATTAATTAATTTAAATAAAAAATGAGTGATTAAATCTCAACCATAGGATAGTGTAGATCAATGGTCCATATTGAGTTTGTAAAGTTTTCCCAACTCAACATGGTTTTCATTTTACTCTTCCTCTATATATATATATATATATAGGGGGTGGTTTAAGAGAAAACGAGTCTGAATCTAGAATACCAAGAAAACCACTTTCAGCCAATCACAAAATTTCTTTGTATTTGTATTTATATAAATTAGAAAAGGTTAGTAATGTAATTTTACCATTACTCTAATTAATTAATAAATCAATTATTCAATCCTACTTTCTCTCCCATTGGTTACATCTTTCCTTTATTTCGTGATCAGGTTTAATATAACAAAAATCTCCATTAATCACGTTATTTCTTTTCCTAAAACCTGCGCATTCTATTCCTCCATTGTTGCCCACGTTTTTTTTCTTTCCACAATCGCAACATCACTTATGAAGTGCATTTAAGACTACATATGATTACATATATGTATCTAACATATGATTACACATATGTAATCATCTAACATATGAAGTGCATTTGATTTCATTATCAATTTGATTAACGTGCATTTGATTTAATTATCAATTTGAGTCTTAATCAAATAGAAAGTCAAGGATGCGCATTTGATTCGCAACATCAAACACGATCTCAGCACCCTCTATATGCGATTTCATCAAAAACGATTTTAGAGCTATGAATCGCATTCGAATATTGATTTCATCTATATTCGTTTCATATTATTACACATATGTAACTAAGGATTACACATATGTAACCATAGTATAGTTTGTTTCGTCATGTTCAGTATAGTTCGTTTCGTCATGTTCTTCCTCGTTGATTTCAAGTCTTCCTATGATTACACATATGTACGTAACATGTGATTACGTATATGTAACCTCCGTATAATTGATCTTATTATGTTCATCATCATCGATTTCAAGTCTACCTATGATTAGACATATGTATGTAACATGTGATTACACATATGTATGTAACATGTGATTACACATATGTAACCTACGTATAATTAATCTCATTGTATCTTCTTCGTCAATTCAAGACTACATATGATTACATATATGTATCTAACATATGATTACACATATGTAATCTCAATATAATTCATCTCATTGTGTTCTCCATCATCGATTTCAACTACGTACTTCCATTAAAATGTTCAAATTATTTTTAAATGATATTTTTATGTAATTTGAGAAAGAAGAGAGAGAGAGTGAGTGATTTTAGGAAATTTGATACGTAATGAGGGAAATTAATTTCATTTTCAAAATCTTTTGGGTTGCAACCTACCGATTTACCCTTACTACTATTAATGCAATCAATTAAAGATTTTTTTTTCTTAAAAAATATCACAATTAATCTAGTCCATTAAATTTTAGATCAATGGTCACCAAGTGGTTTTTTTGGTTTTATAAAAGATGATGGTTTTCTCTAGAACCCTCCCCTATATATATATATATATATATATATATATATATATAGAGAGAGAGAGAGAGAGAG
>JBCNJP010000012.1:8495007-8515290 GCA_039602395.1 Deinandra increscens subsp. villosa | reverse complement strand
CCTTTATGGTGCTGGAAACCTTATCTTCAAGCACGCTACTGCCCGAATTTACGGAACCCCACATCGGCGATCTCCGAGCCTCACCCGAAAACTAGCCTTTTGGGAGGTCGCCTTTCTTCTTTGAGATAGCTATTCTGAAAATCACTTTACCACACCCCCTATGAGTTCCGTTGAATATCGTCCCAGCCTGAGCCTTTTTTTTGTTTTGGCAGGAAACTTAGACTGAGCTGGCAGGGAAATTGTATTTTCCTCCTGAGAAACAGGCCCAGACGATAGCGAGCCATTCAAATCCGGAATATTGGGCTGAGGGGCAGAACTAGGCCTAACAGCCACACCACTAGAAGAGAAATTCGGCCCATTCAGACCCATAAGCCTACAACCCAAACCATCCAACTTCTGACCCATATTCTTGGAGATCTCGTGCTCCTCGGACTCACCACCACCCACAGTTTTCGAAAACACATCATGATCGTTTTCCTCTCAAAACTGACACTCCACATCGATATTCATGCAGTTAACGGTGGCAGTCCTAGGCTCAGGAGAACCACCAATCCCAAAAATTGGTTACCCTTCGAAACCCCAATCGTCCCATCTATCACCCTTCTCCCAATCCTCCTCTTCCACCGCCACCTTCTCCGGCGACTCCTCCGGTAGGTTGATAGACTCCTCTTCCAAAAAAGATGGAGACCATGGACATGGATATATCCTCTTTTACCATAACCGTATAGATGGAATCGTTCCACGGAATTAAAACCGACTCGTCTATCGTCTTCCAAGCGTCCGATATAGAACATGAACAGAACACCTCAAACAGTCCTCAAGTAACCAGGATAACTGAGACGGAAACATGATCCTACCAAACCACTTAGCAATAGCACCATCAGAGGTGTAAGGGGACACCTAGAATCTTCAATCCCACAATCCTCGATCTGGCGAAAGACTGTCCACACTAGGGATTTAGAGAGGCCAAATACTTCCTCCACCCAGAAAGCTGTCAGCTTCATTATACTGATTGAGTACCAACAGAACATGAAGACCTCCCACATACACCACATTATAATCCGATGAGCCAGCCTCATCGTGAAGGAATTTTATACTACTCAACGTAGACCCATCCAGAGCTTCGCCAATAAGGGATCTACCAAAAAAAAGACACCGGATAATCGCCCCTTCCTTCGGGATAACGAACTATGAGTTCCGTTGAATATCGTCCCAGCCTGAGCCTTTTTTTGTTTTGGCAGGAAACTTAGACTGAGCTGACAGGGAAATTGTATTTTCCTCCTGAGAAACAGGCCCAGACGATAGCGAGCCATTCAAATCCGGAATATTGGGCTGAGGGGCAGAACTAGGCCTAACAGCCACACCACTAGAAGAGAAATTCGGCCCATTCAGACCCATAAGCCTACAACCCAAACCATCCAACTTCTGACCCATATTCTTGGAGATCTCGTGCTCCTCGGACTCACCA
This sequence comes from Deinandra increscens subsp. villosa, assembly GCA_039602395.1. Lineage (NCBI taxonomy): Eukaryota > Viridiplantae > Streptophyta > Magnoliopsida > Asterales > Asteraceae > Deinandra > Deinandra increscens. The sequence continues at coordinate 8,513,822 of JBCNJP010000012.1, read as the reverse complement.
CCACCCACAGTTTTCGAAAACACATCATGATCGTTTTCCTCTCAAAACTGACACTCCACATCGATATTCATGCAGTTAACGGTGGCAGTCCTAGGCTCAGGAGAACCACCAATCCCAAAAATTGGTTACCCTTCGAAACCCCAATCGTCCCATCTATCACCCTTCTCCCAATCCTCCTCTTCCACCGCCACCTTCTCCGGCGACTCCTCCGGTAGGTTGATAGACTCCTCTTCCAAAAAAGATGGAGACCATGGACATGGATATATCCTCTTTTACCATAACCGTATAGATGGAATCGTTCCACGGAATTAAAACCGACTCGTCTATCGTCTTCCAAGCGTCCGATATAGAACATGAACAGAACACCTCAAACAGTCCTCAAGTAACCAGGATAACTGAGACGGAAACATGATCCTACCAAACCACTTAGCAATAGCACCATCAGAGGTGTAAGGGGACACCTAGAATCTTCAATCCCACAATCCTCGATCTGGCGAAAGACTGTCCACACTAGGGATTTAGAGAGGCCAAATACTTCCTCCACCCAGAAAGCTGTGAGCTTCATTATACTGATTGAGTACCAACAGAACATGAAGACCTCCCACATACACCACATTATAATCCGATGAGCCAGCCTCATCGTGAAGGAATTTTATACTACTCAACGTAGACCCATCCAGAGCTTCGCCAATAAGGGATCTACCAAAAAAAAGACACCGGATAATCGCCCCTTCCTTCGGGATAACGAACTATGAGTTCCGTTGAATATCGTCCCAGCCTGAGCCTTTTTTTGTTTTGGCAGGAAACTTAGACTGAGCTGGCAGGGAAATTGTATTTTCCTCCTGAGAAACAGGCCCAGACGATAGCGAGCCATTCAAATCCGGAATATTGGGCTGAGGGGCAGAACTAGGCCTAACAGCCACACCACTAGAAGAGAAATTCGGCCCATTCAGACCCATAAGCCTACAACCCAAACCATCCAACTTCTGACCCATATTCTTGGAGATCTCGTGCTCCTCGGACTCACCACCACCCACAGTTTTCGAAAACACATCATGATCGTTTTCCTCTCAAAACTGACACTCCACATCGATATTCATGCAGTTAACGGTGGCAGTCCTAGGCTCAGGAGAACCACCAATCCCAAAAATTGGTTACCCTTCGAAACCCCAATCGTCCCATCTATCACCCTTCTCCCAATCCTCCTCTTCCACCGCCACCTTCTCCGGCGACTCCTCCGGTAGGTTGATAGACTCCTCTTCCAAAAAAGATAGAGACCATGGACATGGATATATCCTCTTTTACCATAACCGTATAGATGGAATCGTTCCACGGAATTAAAACCGACTCGTCTATCGTCTTCCAAGCGTCCGATATAGAACATGAACAGAACACCTCAAACAGTCCTCAAGTAACCAGGATAACTGAGACGGAAACATGATCCTACCAAACCACTTAGCAATAGCACCATCAGAGGTGTAAGGGGACACCTAGAATCTTCAATCCCACAATCCTCGATCTGGCGAAAGACTGTCCACACTAGGGATTTAGAGAGGCCAAATACTTCCTCCACCCAGAAAGCTGTCAGCTTCATTATACTGATTGAGTACCAACAGAACATGAAGACCTCCCACATACACCACATTATAATCCGATGAGCCAGCCTCATCGTGAAGGAATTTTATACTACTCAACGTAGACCCATCCAGAGCTTCGCCAATAAGGGATCTACCAAAAAAAAGACACCGGATAATCGCCCCTTCCTTCGGGATAACGAACTATGAGTTCCGTTGAATATCGTCCCAGCCTGAGCCTTTTTTTGTTTTGGCAGGAAACTTAGACTGAGCTGGCAGGGAAATTGTATTTTCCTCCTGAGAAACAGGCCCAGACGATAGCGAGCCATTCAAATCCGGAATATTGGGCTGAGGGGCAGAACTAGGCCTAACAGCCACACCACTAGAAGAGAAATTCGGCCCATTCAGACCCATAAGCCTACAACCCAAACCATCCAACTTCTGACCCATATTCTTGGAGATCTCGTGCTCCTCGGACTCACCACCACCCACAGTTTTCGAAAACACATCATGATCGTTTTCCTCTCAAAACTGACACTCCACATCGATATTCATGCAGTTAACGATGGCAGTCCTAGGCTCAGGAGAACCACCAATCCCAAAAATTGGTTACCCTTCGAAACCCCAATCGTCCCATCTATCACCCTTCTCCCAATCCTCCTCTTCCACCGCCACCTTCTCCGGCGACTCCTCCGGTAGGTTGATAGACTCCTCTTCCAAAAAAGATGGAGACCATGGACATGGATATATCCTCTTTTACCATAACCGTATAGATGGAATCGTTCCACGGAATTAAAACCGACTCGTCTATCGTCTTCCAAGCGTCCGATATAGAACATGAACAGAACACCTCAAACAGTCCTCAAGTAACCAGGATAACTGAGACGGAAACATGATCCTACCAAACCACTTAGCAATAGCACCATCAGAGGTGTAAGGGGACACCTAGAATCTTCAATCCCACAATCCTCGATCTGGCGAAAGACTGTCCACACTAGGGATTTAGAGAGGCCAAATACTTCCTCCACCCAGAAAGCTGTGAGCTTCATTATACTGATTGAGTACCAACAGAACATGAAGACCTCCCACATACACCACATTATAATCCGATGAGCCAGCCTCATCGTGAAGGAATTTTATACTACTCAACGTAGACCCATCCAGAGCTTCGCCAATAAGGGATCTACCAAAAAAAAGACACCGGATAATCGCCCCTTCCTTCGGGATAACGAACTATGAGTTCCGTTGAATATCGTCCCAGCCTGAGCCTTTTTTTGTTTTGGCAGGAAACTTAGACTGAGCTGGCAGGGAAATTGTATTTTCCTCCTGAGAAACAGGCCCAGACGATAGCGAGCCATTCAAATCCGGAATATTGGGCTGAGGGGCAGAACTAGGCCTAACAGCCACACCACTAGAAGAGAAATTCGGCCCATTCAGACCCATAAGCCTACAACCCAAACCATCCAACTTCTGACCCATATTCTTGGAGATCTCGTGCTCCTCGGACTCACCACCACCCACAGTTTTCGAAAACACATCATGATCGTTTTCCTCTCAAAACTGACACTCCACATCGATATTCATGCAGTTAATGGTGGCAGTCCTAGGCTCAGGAGAACCACCATTCCCAAAAACTGGTTACCCTTCGAAACCACAATCGTCCCATCTGTCACCCTTCTCCCAATCCTCCTCTTCCACCGCCACCTTCTTCGGCGACTCCTCCGGTAGGTTGATAGACTCCTCTTCCAAAAAAGATGGAGACCATGGACATGGATATATCCTCTTTTACCATAACCGTATACATGGAATCGTTCCACGGAATTAAAACCGACTCGTCTATCGTCTTCCAAGCGTCCGATATAGAACATCAACAGAACACCTCAAACAGTCCTCACGTAACCAGGATAACTGAGACGGAAACATGATCCTACCAAACCACTTAGCAATAGCGTCATACCATCAGAGGTGTAAGGAGACACCTAGAATCTTCAATCCCACAATCCTCGATCTGGCGAAAGACTGTCCACACTAGGGATTTAGAGAGACCAAATACTTCCTCCACCACTGAGATTTGGAAACCAGGAACCTCTCACATACACCACATTAAAATCCGATGAGCCAGCCTCATCGTGAAGGAATTTTATACTACTCAACGTAGACCCATCCAGAGCTTCGCCAATAAGGGATCTACCAAAAAAAAAGACACAGGATAATCGCCCCCCTCCTTCAGGATAACGAACTATTTCCATTTCAATGATTCAACCTCCCCAACCACCAGGGTCTTCTCCTCCTCCTCCTCGCTCTTTCCCAAAACTGCATCACAGAACGAATGGTTACTGCCTACAGCTCCCCCTATACGATGATTCACCACCACATATTTTAAAAACATGAGGTGGCGCTTGAGCCCTATCCTTTACCACCTCCCCCAACGCCGCATCCTGAGACCGTGGAATCGAGCGAGGAACGTGGGATAAGTTGGCATGCTAACTCCGACCGCCAATCACCACCTCATTCAATCTCCTCTCAACCTTCAAGAGATTCTTGAAACGAATAAAACCAAACCTTTCATTGTTATATCTCCTTTTTCTAGCTATAAAGACATCAGAAATTGTACCCACATGCTTCATAGCCATATTCACATCATCCACCGACGTCCAATCTGGAAAACCCAAGATGAAAAACGAGAAAGTAAGTCTATTTCTGATGGCTTTCTTGTCGTTGTTCGCTCTTCTCCTGATTGTTTGCCATCCTCCGCCGTGCTCTGTCTTTCCATCTTCCGCCATTGAGTATATTTTTATTCAATTAAATGATTAACACATACTTTCCCTTAGAAGTCAGTTCTTGATGATAATATAAAACAAGTCAGTGACCCGTGTAAATACCCGAGGCTGTGATATAAAAAGAATTATACGAACTAAAAGATCAAAGCTTCTTTTCTAACTATTAACATGACCTTCAGAAAGTCCACGTTTATTTTACCATGCTCACAAACTTCAAAAGTGAATAAATTATAAGTTGTATACCCCATTAATAAAAACTCATAAAGAAAAACATACTTAAGAGTTCTAAAATCTACTTTACAAAACTGTATCCATATAAATTTTTGGACCTAAACATTTACAAAAACAAATAAACAAAAAAAAACTATAACAAACTCAATGAGGCATTTCATCGAAACACATAATCTACATATTAAACTATAAGACACAATTTTTTCCTAGTTATAGAAGACACCACTCAAACAAATGTGATTCTTCTCTAATCTAGAACATGATAAAACAACAAAACAAACAACAATGCAGACTTCATGTGCTCAATTCAAATAATAAATAAAAAATAGAAAGCACACATAATTTATACGAAAAATTAGAAGATCCATCAGATTAAATACAATACATGCAATTCAAAGAAAAACTATCCATCAAAGAAGATCCCCAAATAACACACTTGTGTATTCGACATACATTAAAATTGACCAATGGAATATTTCCTCACTGGTTACAAACAAAACATATCTCATCAATGAGAAGAAAAGTACCAAATCCAAGTCCAAAAAAATAAACATGAACTTTTTTTTATCTTCTACAGCATGTTAACATTACTATAGTTTACAAAGCACAAGGCCTTGAAACACATAATGAAATGAAATTTTAAACCTACAAGGTCGGGAAATCATCGGACCAGATTAGAGAAAAATGATGCGATCTTCTTTGACCTTGGAGCTGGTAGTAGATTCTCTGAACAATCACACGTACATGTCTCAAATTCAAATTTCAAAAAAGTTATCCACTCGAATAATGCAAAAAAAAACACAAAAAACCTACTTCTGCACACAAATAACACAGATTTAGTGTCAACATATTCTGATCTCATCAGTTATGAAATGACTGTTTAGAATAAATATTATAAAGTATGCTAATTTTGAGAGATTTGAATGACCGTTATTACATTTTATTTTTTTATCATGACTTTTGAACAAACCATCTGCAACTATTTGTGTCATTAATTTCAACATTCCCACCCACATGAAAATCATTCATTTCAGTTCAAGCAACCTCATAGAAAGAATATAAACCAAGATTATTTAAAGTCAAATAATCATATACCTTATTAAAATTGCTTAATTTCATGAAGTATGACTTTTGAAAAGTCAAACTGTCCTACTTTGGATCACAAATTGGCCACAAATTCAAGTTTGTTTATGTATTTTATGGATTCCATAAGATTTTATATGTCAATAGGAAGCTACAGCAAGTTTCAGAATCAAATTTCATGATGATTTGAGCGAAATTCGAATTTCACAACTTGTGTTCTTCATGGAGGTCCTTTAATGATGAATTTCTCAAATCTTTATGGTTTTCATTAATTCTTGTTTCTATGGATTCGTTTTGAGCATATGAATCCATTGATACAATAAACTTTGAGTATTCTTTCAACGAATGATCGAATTGGAGTTCAAGCTCATCAATGGTAGGTTAAGAAAGTCGTGACTTTATTTTTTGATTCGTTCACCATCATTCGTTGATCGAAACCTAAACAATATGGATCTAGTTTTGTTAGGTTTTCTATCACGAATCCAAAGCAATTTACGGATCAAATTTTCATTGAGAAATGGTGAATCAAAGTTGTGATATTGTAAAAAAAAAATATATACATAATTTTTGTATGGAAAGAATTTATTTATTTTTTATTTTTAATTATAAGATTCTTGACTTTTGTAAAAACTATTTAATTTTTAATTAAAAAATCTATAAAAAGACACATAAGCCTAATCTTAGATAGCACACCTTAAATTGTGTCACCTGAACATTGAAAACTTGTGTTTATTATATGTTAATCCTAATAAAGCAATAAAATTGTTTCCACATGTCTTTTTTTAAGGTGTCAACATCATCAATGCCACATGTCAAAACCAGATTCAATTATCAATTTAGTAAATTACCAATTAAGACTATTTAAAAAAAAATGACAAACATAATGTAGATTTGATAACTTACTCAGTAATTTGAGTCTTTCTAAGAAAAAAAAATAAAAAATTGTCATTTTTAATGTATTATCAATAAATATTTTATAATGAATTATGTCATTTATAATATTCAAATTTTTTAATCGCTTTTTATATTTAACTAATATTATAAACCTAAATTCAACTCGTGTAATACACTGGTTATTAACTTAGTGTATAAATAAATAAATAGAAGATTAGAAAAAAGAAACCAAGAAAATAACATAAATCAAGAAATTAAGTGCATCGACGGATTGTAAAAGGCAACAAAGTTAATGCACCTGCACATTATTTTAGACCATGTAAAGTTTTTTTTTTTGAACGGCCAACCAAAATATATATTAACAAAAACCACCGAGAAGGTGAACAAAAGTACAGAACATCAAAAGCCAAAATACAACAATTTAAACCCCAAAACAAAGCAACACAAAATTAGAGAGTTGATATGTTAAAGACACGCCACTGCTCCCATGAGATCTTATGCCTTGAACGGCTAGTGATCCAAAGATGGCTAAAGATCTTTATGTTCTCCACAAGCTTGGACATTAATTATCAAAGGGGACCGATTAAAAATTATGTCATTTCTTGCACGCCATAAACTCCAAATAGCCGTTAGGATTACTCCTTGAACCATCTTTTTCTTGACCGAATTACCTCTTACATATCGATGCATCATCAACAAGTCTTGAATGCTAAATAAGTAGAACGGTGGTAGATTACACCATCTGTTAACCTGTTCCCAGACCGCGTTTGTAGCCCGACATTCCACAAAAATATGGCTGATCGTTTCCTCTACTTCATTGCAGAAAGGGCATTGACTGGACGGAAGAACGACACCTCGAACTAGTAAGGCATCCGCAGTCGGTAGTCGGTTCAAACTGATTCTCCACGCCAAGAAAGTAACTTTTTTGGGGATCCATCCGTTCCAGTCAATAGTGGCAGCTATGCTGAAGTTCTTTGCCTCCAGAATCTTTTTCTTCAAGCTTTTAACAGAATATTTGGAATCCTCAACAGCATCCCATTCCCATCTATCAATTCCACCTGGGACCTGCACATTACAAAGGAGAGTAACAAGGTTATTTAATTCAGCAAGTTCTCCTTGTGTAGATGGATTTCTGCACCACATGAAGTTAATAACAACCCCATTAGAGGAAGTGTTAAGACGATCAGCAACTTTGCATCCCTTGGAGACTTCTAACTTGAAAAGAAGAGGGAAAACCAGGAAGAACGGTGCTTCCCCAACCCATCTGTCGAGCCAAAAGGAAATGGTGGAACCTGTGCCAACGACCCCTTTAATCAAGCATTGAATATTGATACCAAGATCATGTAGGTCAGACGAACAACGGGACACTTGTTTCCAGGGCCCAGAAATTAAACTCTTTGTAGGGATGAAGCTCCAAGATCTAGCACCACTATGAATATCCCAGATGACTTTACGCCGAAGAGCATTACTTTCATTTTTGAACCTCCACCACCACTTTGCCATGAATGCAAGATTAGAATCTTTTAGAGATCCAAAGCCTAAGCCCCCAGCACTTATCAGTGCAATTGTTTTATCCCATGAGACCCATGTTATTCTCTTATGATCCACATCTCCTGTCCATAAAAAATCCCGCCTAATACCTTCCAAAATATCAATTACCTTTACCGGCGCACGATACAATGAAAAGAAATAACTAGGAAGTGAGCTTAGGACAGATTTTATCAACGTTATCCTTCCACCAAAAGATAAAGACTTGGCCTTCCAAGACGACAATCTTTTCTTGAAACACTTAATGACCGGCTCCCAATTTTTATGAGGTTCATGTTGGCACCAATGCATACGCCTAAATGTGTGAATGGAAGCCTCCCAATTTTACAATGAAGCATCAAGGCCAATCTGTCTACTTCCTGGTCATCAACCCCAAAACCAAACAAAGTGCTTTTTAAGAGATTAATACCAAATCCAGATATTAGGAAAAAACAACGCATGATCCGCCTGAGATTGAGCAGATTTGCTTCCGACCATTCCCCTAAGAAAAAGACATCGTCGGCAAACAAAAGGTGTGATAGTTCGGAACCATTCGGAGAACACCGTATGCCATGAAAGAGGCCTACCTCACAACTTTTGCAAATGAAACAAGACAAAGCCTGCATGGAAATAATGAATAGAAATGGCGAAAGTGGACCCCCTTGGCGAAGGCCACGTTGACAAATAAACTCAGGTGTTGGCGAACCGTTAACCAGAACAGATGCTCGAGAACAAGAAACTATCGACATAATCCAAGCCCTCCATTTTGTTGGAAAATTAATTTGTTTCAGCATCTCATCAAGAAAACCCCAACTTAAAGAGTCAAAGGCTTTGTTTATGTCTACTTTAAAAATCATCCCCGCCTTTTTGTACTGTTTGAGCCATGATATAACTTCATTGAGCATTAAAGGCCCGTCGAGAATGCTACGATCAGAAACATAAGCCGACTGCTCAGCTGTGATGATACTTGAGATAACCCCTTTTAACCGATTGACGAGTACTTTAGAGATGATTTTATTGATACACCCTAACAAGCTTATCAGCCTAAAATCCGTGAGCGAAGTAGGATCATCCACCTTAGGAACAAGTGCAATGAAAGCTGAAAAACACCCCATATTTAGCCGACCCGAAGCATGAAACTGTTCAAACAGCTTCATGAAATCAAGCTTGAACCCCTCCCAGCACCTTTTAATGAAATTAAGGTTAAACCCATCCGGGCCAGGTGCCTTGTCACCATCACATTCAAACACCGCATTACGAACTTCAATTAATGTGAAAGGCAAAGTAAGTAAGTCCGCCTCATCGCTTGAGATTCTAGGAACATTTGGGCATCGAAATATAGGACGATTCGTCATAGGTTCCAGAAACTTTTGGTAGTAAAACTCAAAAACTGAATTTTTGACCAAAGCTGGGTTTGTAGTCCAGCTGTCATTCACCATAAGGCCATTAAGTCTGCTTGATTTCAGGTTTGCATTAATTATGCCATGAAAGTAGCTGGAATTTTCATCGCCATCCATAGCCCACCTAGATCTTGCCTTTTGTTTTAAGTCCAAATTTCGAACCTTATTGATGTCTGAGATCACTTTTTTGCATTCTAATCTTTCTTGAAGCTCACATTGCAACTGGCTTCTAGATTCAGCAATAGATTCAAGCCTATTTAAGTTGTCAACAGCTTGTTCAAAATGCTCATTCATCTTCCTTCTTTCCTCCAGGACCCATGCTTTAACTTTATTTTTTATCAATTTTAGTTTTTTCGCCAAACCCAAGTCTGCAGGCCCAGAATACGCAAACGAATAGCAATGATCCAAGACAAAACTAATAAATTCTGGCTTATCCAGCCAGGAGTTAAATACCTTGAAGGGGATAGGACCAAAGTCGGACGAGGACATGGTCAAAATAACTGGGCAGTGATCAGAGTATAATCTAGGTAGGCCCAAAGTACATAAAGAAGGCCACCTATTAAAGAAATCACGACAGACAAAAAATCGATCGAGTCGACTTAACTTATCGCCAGAGTCCGATATGTAGGTGAGTCGGCAGCCTGAAGTTTGGTACTCAATTAAGTCAGCAATACCAATGAATTCATTAAAAGCCCTAGCATTAGCGACCACGAACTCAGAATTTATACGTTCATCGGATGTACGCACATCATTAAAATCCCCCATCAGCACCCAAAGACCAGGATTAGAATTCTTGATTTCTATGAGCTCACCCCATAACCGTCGTCTCAGAGCCGGATCATTTGGGGCATACACGTTTATGATATTAATGGCTTCACCAGTACCACATAACGAAGCGAAAGTGACCAAGAAATACCTATTTTTCAGAGTTGCTGTTACCTGTACAATAGAGGGATCCCAAATTGACACCAGACCACCAGACCTTCCTTCAGCTTCAACAGACTCTAAACAGTACCTTGACCTGCCCCAAAAGTTTTGCCATCTGATGTTGCTATAATTTTTTGTCTTAGTCTCTTGAATTGATATGTAACCTACCCCATGACTTGATTTGATGCCTTTAATCCAAGTGGCCTTGTCAAAGCCACCGATACCCCTAATGTTTATAGTGAGGAAATTCATTGCAAACCGATTTGTTCTTCACCATCGATTAACTCCTTCACTTTGTCAACAAAAGGTTCCATTGACACACCGATACAAGCACCAACCTGGATCGTACTTCTGCTTCCTTAGCGACATACTCTTCCCCAGCATCGAACAGTGTTTCGGGCACTACATCAGGCGGCAGATCGTCTTTGATCGGAGAAATTCCAGCCAGAGTGGATGTGTTGGCAGACTGCGACAGCACCGAATTTACTTCTTGAGGAGGCGTCAGATGGCATACAGGTCGGAATTCCCCAAATTGGATATCGCTATCCACTCGCATAAAGTTAACAAGAAAATATTATAACTATGAAAACAATGATTAATTGTTAACTTCAAATTAAGTGCATCGCTTGGTCTCTGTAAGTGTATGTCATTTTCCCACCACTATTAAAACCATGACTAAAATATTAACTTCAAATAGCATTCATAGTAGGTTTTTCATCCTCTTCCCTATAATTTATATTTTTATTATTATTATTTTTTCTTTTTCTTTCACTCACAACCATAATTAAATAATAGTTTTTATATACCTTTATCATTATATTTTATCTCTTTTTCAATCCCTAAATTTTAGCAAATTATCACTATTTTTGTTAAATATGCAGATTTTCTATTTTTTTTCTCTCATCTACTCACAACCACTCACAACCAAACCTCAAATTTTATAGATTTACACTCACATATTTTTTAAAGAACTTACCGTGAATGCTCTTAGAGTATGTCATTTGCCCACCACTATTAAAACCATGACTAAAATACCAACTTCAAATTATTTTCTTAACCCACCCATTAAAAGTTTAACAATTAATTAAAAACCAATTTATGATCTTTAAACTCTAAATTTGATTTAGAGCCTATGAGCACTACTTAACAAGAAATGGTCATTAATTTATTTAAAATCATATATTTTTGTCAAAAGAAAAAAAAAAAGGAAAAGTAGAGATAAGATGTGTTGGAATTTTGTGAGAAAATGAGTGAAAAAGGGTTTTTTCATCAAGTGTGAAAATGAGTTTTTCACTAACTTTGGATAGAAATAAACTGTTAAAAGTTGAGGTTATAGCAACTGTATTTTCTGGATTTGTGTAGTACGTTGTGTTGGCATTTCAACGCACCAAACCGTGTCCAAAACCGAGCTCGGATGAATGAGATATCGATGCTTAAAGTTGAGGTTTCAAGGCTGTCAAAAGTTGCGAAAAATGAGAGAAATTGGCTAAGCATAAAGTGAAACTTATCCCACATTGGTCGGGGGATAAAACTTAAAGTGGTTTATAAAGAAGGAACTTTACAGTTTTTTTAACGACAAATTTGGATCACTAACGGGGGCATTACCCAGCCACCCGATCATCTTCATTCCTTATCAGGAGGAAACTCACCATAGGTGAGAAAACCCAAGCTGCTATCTTCTTGTTTATCTTCTCAAAATCAACTAGTAATGAATTGACTAAATTACCTAATATTACTTTTAAGCTAATCTTTCCTATCTATTACTTCTTAAAGAATCAATTATAAAGGATGGCCTAAATATAAAATATAGATGGTAATATCTTCAAACTAGATACTTGAAACGGAACTTTGAAAAAAAAGGTTACCTTTAACAGCATCTTTCCATAAGCTAGTCTTTCCTATCAAGTTTTTATAACTAACCAAAAAGCAAGAGCTTAAGAGCAAACGTAATTGAAATAAATGTTTCATCAACAAATGATCGCTTATATGAAACAATGTGGTCAAGCTCCCGGTAATCAACCCTCTAGTTAGGAAAATTGGTTATATGGTTAAGACATTAGTTTTATGCTTAATGCTTAAGACTTTAATTTTTTTATTTATGTTTAAACTTATCATGTGTGTAATGCTTAAGACATTAGTTTTGGTTTAGTAATATGTAATGGATATTTTTTTTAAAATTTCTAGTTTAGGATAATATCATGTGGTTGAAGTTGTTCAAGAAATATGTGGAAATTGGATTTCTGGTTTAGTAATATGTAAGTGTACTATTATCATTTATAATTTTGTTTTTTTTAAATATGGTAATACTTATTTTGAATTTCTTTTATAAATAAATAAAAATTCCTTGGAAAATGGTTGGATAGGTAAAAGTCAAAAACAAATTTACTTTCCTCGGAAAATGGCCAGAAATGTTAAAATAAAAAATAAATTTATTTTCCTCAGAAAATGGTCAGAAAGTTTAAAAAAATAATAACATATTTACCTCGGAAACTGGTCACAGAATATAAAAACTAAATAAATATATTTTTCTCGAAAAATGGACGGAAAATTTTCCCACGAGCAATTATCCGACCAGAAAGCTTTTCCTCGATAATTTGACGGTATATCGGTTTTTCTATGCATTTCTACCAAATCTTGTGTAGGAAAAGTCCCAGTTTTCTAGTAGTGGCACCCCAACGCATGTGAGTGCATTGTAACAAAAATTATCACAGGAAAGCACTTATCAAGCACGGGTTGGGTTCTATAGAAAACCAATATTTTATAAAAACCAAAAAACCAAGGAAAAAAATTATTTTTTTTTTAACTTTTTTTATATGTTTCTTTCATGATTTTAAGAATATTGGAAAAAGAAAAAACTTTAAAAACGTTTTCGAGTTTTTTTTTAAAATAAAATAAAATTCGAATTTTAGCTTGAAATTAATATTGCACTATGCAACAATAATATAAAATTGGTTTATGAATGTCAATTCTTTGTTTTTTACATTATTCGCATAAACCACATTCATATTTAAGTTAAGTCTCTTGTTTTTAAGTAGTTTTAATTATAATACATTATGCAATACTATTGGTACTATTGCATGATGCAATAATAAAAAATCACTAAACTTTTTATTTTTTAAATTTTTTTTCCCATAAATAAAGCTAATAAAATTATAGAATTTTTGGTGAAATTATTTTTAAAAAATATTAATATATGAAGAAGTTATAGAGAAAAAAAGGTTGGTTTTTTGGTTTTCTGGATAATTATTGGTTTTCTATAGATCTTTCCCCATTAATCAAGCACGTGGGTGCATTATAACAAAAATATTATCACACATGAAAAAAATTATTTATTTATATTTGCAGATGCAGCTCCAAATCTAATTAAAAGGAGCAAAGAAAAACAAGAGTTGTCAGAACTGCTATTCAAAAGAGGCATAATTATATATATCATGTTGTCACTTGCCTCTTTTCAGCCAAAAGAATAGACTTTTGTAGACAATTAGATACACTTTCACCCAAAAGAATAGATTTGAAGAAAATTAGATGCAGACTATTTGCAGGTATGAGTTCATGAAGTACATACACTTTGAAGATCAGTTGATGAAGATAATTTGACAGTCACCTTATGGTCAATGGTTCTGATTTAGATAACTTGGTAAATAGTTCAGCCATATTTTTATTGCACTTTTGTTAGACTATATGGTTCTAATTAGACTACTTTGGTAAATACACTAGACACTTGACTAGGAGTAAGTGAAATGTTAACTTAGTAAGTGCTAATGTTCATAGTTAACAAGCACTCTATGTATGCAAACAATACATCTAATTTATGTCAACACCATGGTTATGCACTATTATTTTCTATTTATGAATACTTTAGACTATAGCCGACCGCATATAACCGCTAACAACATACAACGGGCCGCAACATGCGGGTCAGTTTTCTTGTTTCATAAACATTATTTAGACTTTTTTGCTTTGTTCGAATGAAAGTGTCTGATTTGGTCCAAATACCACTTTTAAATTGATCCAATAAGTGAACTTAGAGTTGTGCTTAGAAAAATATAATTTCCGGACACTACAATTTCTCGTAAATAACACCAAGATGCAGAATCCAGCTACTCCTGTTTTATTCTAGGTAAAGAATGAAACAAAGAATACTGATATGAACTCTAATGATTCAATATTATTATTGAAACCAAAGAGGCCTTTAAATAGGCAAACATACAAGCAAAGGAAATAACAGACTTCCTAAAATAGTGAACTGAAAGACATAAAAACGGCTAATCAAAAGGATGACCAGACTTATTCAAAAGACTAAGTAAACCACTAAGTAAACCATGACTTCAAGAACAGAATCACATTTCCCACGTGACGCAGGAAACCACGTGCAACATCCGAGGGACGAAGCTTGGGCTAACATGGTATAGGGCCGGGCTAAAGGTGGATAGGGCCGGACTAAGTATATAATTTTTTGTTGGACCGAACTAGTATAAATTTACACTACGAAGCGAAAAAACGGACCGGGCCGGGGCCCGGTCTGGCCCCTTAAAAGCTTCTCCCCTGGCAACATGCATGCCACGTGATGCATGAAACCACGTGCAACATGCATGCCACATACTCCATCAAACCCTCCCTCAAACTTGAGATATCTCCTTAAGTTTGTCACTAGCCGGGCACACCCCCAGTTTCTTCCGTAGCTTGACAAATGATTCACGACTTCTGGGTTTAGTAAGTATATCAGCTACTTCATCATTTTACCCACAGTGTTTCAGAGATATTACGCCATCTTTAACTAATTCTTGAAGGAAGTTGAATCTTACTCCTATATACTTGCATTTCCCATGGAAAATAGGATTCTTTGAACTTGATTGTAGACGTATTGTCGCACATATCACCATGTTTTCATCTATTTTTATTCCAAGTTCTTCAAGTACAACTTTAACCCATATGGCTTGGCATGCACATGCTGTAGCTGTAATATACTCGTCCTCTATGGATGAAAGTGCCACTATGTCTTGTTTCTTAGAAGACCAAGCTACAGCTTCATTGTTCCATATAAACACATATCCAGAGGTGCTTTTTCTTCTATAAATATCACCTGCAAAATCGATATCCATGTAGAATTCCATCTGACCCATTTTCCCTTTTTCATACCATATTCCATAGTCCAAGGTACCTTGTAAATACCTCAATATTCTTTTGGCAGCACTACAATCAATCTTAGTTGGGTTATGTAGAAACCGGGGTCGATGAGCCAAGCCAAACACCGATGGCACAGCGGAAGCGGATCGGAGACTTTGTGAGCTCGTCTTTTTAGAACAAATATAAACACCAAGAAGAACATAAAGGACCGGATCTTCAACAATGGTGTTGTGAGATGTGATGATGATGATGAGAATAAATATAGAAGATGTAGTGAGCAAGATAATGTAGAGATAATCATAGATGACGTTGAATGATTACATGTTTACCTACACCACTCATGCTAGGTTCATGAACAAGTGTTCATGAACCACACACAACTTCAAAGATACATGCTCTCTTTCTCTCACATACACTCACACATCCATGTCTTTCACAAGTGAAATACCAAACTATATGTACTAACCTAACAATGACAAACTAGTAAATACCCAAAAACTAGTCTAGTGACTAATAAATAATGTAACAATAAATAAAAATGTCACTAATGCCATGTCTTCGATTAATGAGAGTCTTCGAGTCATAAACTTCACCGTGTTGTGCAAACGGTCAAACGGTAAGTGGTACGTTGAGTTTCATCTAACCAAATCTCGAACTCGTCGAACTAGGAAATTCCCAACAATCTCCCCCTATTTGGTAGATGAACAAGCGGATAAACAACTCAACTCTTGTGACAATCGGTTCCCTTGTATTCCTGCAATTTGACTTTAAGAAAATCTTCATACGGTTTCAAATCTTTCACTTTTCTTCTCCCCTTTGTGAAGCTCCCCCTACGATAAAGAGTTTTGATCCTTCCGGCCTTTTCCGCAAGGCACTAAAGTGCATAGGGTGTTTACCACAAATAACAAGCACACTACTTCAAGGATGGAACCATCATCCTTAGTGTTGTTAAGGTAAACAAGATAAAGGATCAAAGAAAAATTTGAGATTCAATTCCATAATTCAACCGTCTTGTGAATACCAAACCGATGCATCACCCAAAGATAGTACCACTTCAAATAAATTACCTCAACAAGACACAAGCTTCTAACTGTGCCTTTGTTTTTACCATCACGGTTATGGCTCAAGGACTCTTCAAAAGCTAGAACTTAATCCAACAATAGCAAACAAATTCTTCAATGTAGAAAAACTCCCAAACTTGCACATTCTTCAATTTTCAACCAACTTCTAAACACGTCTGCTCATAACGAAGCAAGTATTAAAAAGAGAAAATAGTTTGATTTCTACAAGTGTACCTTGGTAGTACACCAATTTGTTGCGATGGAATTAACGGATTACACTACGTTGACTTGTAGTAATTATTTATCAATAAAACAGTAGCTCACTGTTAATTTTCTTCAAATCTGTCTTGTTTACGTGGCCCAAACTGATTTATTTTTTCTGGCCCCAATCAGTTTATTCTCTACTAGCCCAGTAAGTTAGAGAATTGCTGGCCCAAAACGAGTCAAATAAATCACCAGCCCAACAGATTTTAAAACAAAGCAGGCCCAAAACGTTTTCATTTAAACTGCCAGAAAAATGTTCTCCTTTTGTGCCTTAATTGAAACACAGACACAAGCAGTAGCAGCCATTGACGGCTTGGACAAATTCCGGCGAGTAGATCTGAGAGTGGATAGGTTCAGACAGTGGCGACCCTGAGCAAATTCTGGCGAGAAAGGTTCAGCAGAGGAACGAACCGGCGACCAAGGAGGTCCCTCCGGAAGATTTCGAGTTCCTCCAGAACCCTTCATCTTCATCTCTTCTTTCTCTCGGAACACATACGTTACTCCGGAAGTTTTCTGTGTGCACTCGGAAGATATCTAGGAAGATAGATTCTGGTCCAAAGTTCCCTCGGAACTAATGAGTTCCTTTGGAACATTTCCGGTTACTCCGTAAGTAAGCACAGCGGAAGCGGATCGGAGACTTTGTGAGCTCGTCTTTGTAGAAAAAATATAAACACCAAGAAGAACATAAAAGATCGGATCTTGAACAATGGTGTTGTGAGATGTGATGATGATGAGGAGAATAAATATAGAAAATGTAGTGAGCAAGATAATGTAGAGATAATCATAGATGACGTTGAATGATTACATGTTTACCTACACCACTCATGCTAGGTTCATGAACAAGTGTTCATGAACCACACACAACTTCAAAGATACATGCTCTCTTTCTCTCACATACACTCAAACATCCATGTCTTTCACAAGTGAAAGACCAAACTATATGTACTAACCTAACAATGGCAAACTAGTAAATAACCAACAACTAGTCTAGTGACAAATAAATAATGTAACAATAAATAAAAATGTCACTAATGCCATGTCTTCGGTTAATGAGAGTCTTCGAGTCAGAAACTTCACCGTGTTGTGCGAACGGTCAAACGGTAAGTGGTACGTTGAGTTTCATTTAACCAAACCTCGAACTCGTCGAACTAGGAAATTCCCAACAGGTTAGCACTGAACCAACTCACCAGATTGACTTAAACTGAATGTCTGGTCGAGTTGTAGTTATGTACATGAGACTCCCAATAACATGCCTGAACTGGGTTGCATTAGTGCTTTCGCCTTCATTAGCAGTTAACTTGTTTCTAGGCACCATGGGGTCTAGAACTGGATTGTACTCCTCCATGTTGAATCTCTTTAGAATCTTCATAGCATATTTGTGTTGCGAAATGTGGATTCCCTTCGAGGTATGCATTACTTCAATTACAGGGAAAAATCTCTTATTTCCTAGATCAGTCATCTCGAATTTTTTTTCCTCATGGATTGCTTGAACTCTTGTAACATATCATCATCATCTCCTGCATAAATAAGGTCATCGACATAAATGTTAATTAATAGTACCTTTCCACCCGGATTCCTCTTTATGAAAAGAGTGTCTTCACTGTTGCTTCTCATGAACCCTTCATTGATAAAGTGAGTTTCAATGCGACTGAACCAAGCTCTAGGGGCTTGTTTCAATCCATATAAAGCTTTGTGAAGCTTAGAAACCTTATGCACATTGTTTTTCATAACATATCCTTGTGGTTTTTGAACATAAACATCTTCTTCTAGGTATCCTTGCAAGAAAGCTGACTTAACATCCATTTGCTAAATGTTCCAACCCCTCTGAGCTGCAAGTACTATCATCATTCTTATAGTTTCCATCCTTGCTACTGGAGCATACACCTCCAAGTAGTCAATTGCGAGTTCTTGGCAATACCCCTTTGCCACCAACCGAGCCTTAAACTT
>JBCNJP010000012.1:8471670-8494507 GCA_039602395.1 Deinandra increscens subsp. villosa | reverse complement strand
CAACATGGTGTAAAGTAAAACTGCTTTCTGACAGCTTTATGCATTGGAACTTGCAACAAGGGATAAGTCAAAGTTCCGGAGTAATACTAGGGAAAGTTAAGGAGGAACTACTTAGTGTGAAGGAAGTTCCGGACTAACTTCCTTTGGAACTCTGACTTAGAGAATTTTAGCCAAGCTGAACATTCCCAACATTCTTCTACTTTGTTACATGTTTGTAGGAGCATGTTAGAAGAATACAAAATAAACAAAATGCAATTGTTGATATCCCCTATAGTTTCTTGGTTTTTCAATCCTGAATAGAAGAATGTTTAGGTCAAGTCCATGTTGGCAATTGTTTATATCCCCAATAGTATATTGGGAACTTCATCCCATTCATTTTCTGCATACTTTCTAGGTATTTCAATCCAGAATAATTATAAGTATTTTATGAAATATTGACAGTAACTATTTATATACTGTGTTACATATCTGCAGGAGCATGTTAGAAGAGTAGAAAATAAAGAAATTACAATTGTTGAAATCCCCTCTCATTCTTCTATATGGAGGAAACGAAGGGATGCCAAACGAGGAAATACAAGAATTTTTAGGTCAAAAGGTCATAGCGGATAAAAAGCATCTGATACATTGTGTGAATTTTAAACTTTTGTTTTCTTCTTTGTTTACTTTGTTAAAATTAAGGCATCTAACTTCATCATGTTAATTTCGTAAAGATCGAGGATGGTTCCATGAAACGTGATCACTTGGAAAAACTTGATTTGGAACTTAAAAAAGAGAGACTTCTGCATGATAAAAAAAAATGAAGAAGTTAAGGCCCTCTCATTAAAGATGGCATAATCGAAAGAAAAAAAAACTTGATCTACTTATAGCTCATCTGGCGGAATTTGGCACATCGTTACCACAACAACTTAAATTTTGTACATAGGCAAATTCTATACATCAAATACATGGGCTAGCTAGGATTGTAGGAAAAAAAGGTCAAAATAGAATTAGAAAATAAAGTTCAATTGACTATTAAGTTGATCCGGAAGTTAATGTGATGTTCATCCGGATGTTTATCCGGATTCTTAATGTTTATCCAGATATTTTAAGTTCTTCCAGACATCTAATGTTCATCCAAATATTACTTGAATAGGACCTCACCCAAAGTACTGAAACCAGATGAGACTCCTCCTCAGTCCATATCAAAAGCGGCGGTAAATGAAAATGTAAGTGTTTGAAAATTGGTTTAATTATATATACTGTTCAATTTCCATAAGCTAATCCACTACATTTTTATGTAGGAAGAAAAGAAATCATGGTCCTAATTCAGCTCAAATCAATAAGGTTTAAGATGTAGACCACGTGGTAGTTTTCTTCGCGGATTGAAAATTAAATTAAGAATAATGCTTGTGTGTAATGTAATTTTGTTTAATTTTGTTTTGTATTATCAATTGTATGTACTCATCATTAATTTTTATTTACTATTGTTAATAAATCACCCAGATTTTAGGTTTATGATGTTAATATGTAGTATATTTTTTAAAAAAATTTATTTAAGGTTTTAATTAATTAAAATAGTGCTTAGATTGCATATTGTCCAAATGAGTATGGCTAAAGGGTAGCACCGGCCACATAAAATCACAATCATCATGTGTCACCAAAGGTTAGTTTATAGCGACGTTTTTATTTTTTTCAAATGATGTGGCTAAAACATGTATATGTATGTGACTATATAATACTAACATCCACACTATGTACAAAACATGTGGCCGTTCCAACCCATTAGCCACACTCGTTGCGACAAAATGAATGAATATAACAACCCTTTGGCTACTTTTTTGTTTCTAATATATGTGGCTAAAACACAAATATATGTGACAATATAATACCAAAGGCCACGTTTTTTATTTTCACCCGCCCATTGCCATCCTTTGGCCTCATGTATTGGGAGAACATATATGATTTCAGCAACCCATTTCCCACGTTTTATTTTTATCATATGTGGCTAAAACACAAATATAAGTGACCATATAATACCAAAGGCCACACTTTTGATACTTTTACATGTCTGTTGCCACCCTTTGCCACGCGTATTGAGAGAACATGTATGATTTCAACAACCCTTTGGCCACGTATTTTTTATAATATGTGTGGCTAAAACACAAATATATGTGATCATATAAAATCAAAGGCCACGTTAAACAAACACATGTGGCCGTTGGGACCCTTTGGCCATGCTTTCTGGAAGAATTGTTTGATTACAACAATAAATATTGGTACCCTTTAGCCATGCTTCTAGGTGGCTTCAGCCACTGATATTCTAACGTGGCCGTATGATACATACAGTGACGGGACCTTTGATGTCGATTGAAATGGAAAAAAAAATGTGGCCAAAGACCTTTGGTCACGGTTTTTTCCGTGGCCAAAGGCCAATTTTGACGTAGTGTCTGCACGTTAAACATTTGTGGCATGCGAGAAGTCATCCATTATTCCCTGGAGAACAACACGGGTGGCACTAAGCATCTTAATGAAGCTGCAAACTGAGTTAAAATGAGAACCCTAACGTGTATCACCGGCTCTTTTTAATGTTCTAATTTGATTCGATCCTTTTCCAGATTTGATTTCATCCATTTCCAATAAGTTTTTGATTTCATCTCCCTTTTCCCTTTGCAACTTATCATGACACTTAGACGATTCACAAACCACTTTAATAATCATCATTAAGTTTGAAAAGAACTGGGCAACTGGAATAAAATCTTTTGAAGCACCAACCAAGGAAAGTTGTAATCTGTAAGAAAATACAAAAAATTAAATTAAGAGTATTAATGTAATATACTAAAAGAAAAGAATGAATAAGTATTTAACCTGTGAGCAAAGAAATGAACGTAATATGCATAAGGACATTCACGAAGAAAAACAGCCTTTTATCCATTCCATTCCCCTCTCATATTGCTAGCACCATCATAACCTTGACCACGTATTTTACTAACATCAAACTGGTACGGAAGAAGTTGCTTCCACAAACCTAATTTAAGGGTTGGTGATAAAGTAATCGTAACATGAACCAAATCGAAAAGCCTTTCTTGTAGCACCCCTTCAGCATCAACAAATCATAATACAATGGCCATTTACTCTTTCTTTGACTCATCTCGTGACTCATTAACCATGACAAAAAAATGAATCTCTAACTTCACTACGAATATGTTTTCGAACTCTGTTTGCAATAATATTATGAATCTGTTTTTAAATATCTCCATAAATATACTTTGAGTTATACGAAGCATTCCCTAGTATAACCTTGACAACTTCATCATTATAGGAAGCAAGAAGTTTTAACAGTTCTAGAAAATTACCTTGGTTTTTAGAACTAGAGGATTCATCATGTCCTTGCAAAGCACAAGACTGAAAGGTCAACCAACGAAATACATCAACTGTAGTTTTTAATCTTAAATGGTTCTTCATTTTTTGCTCGTCACTTTTCTTCGATATGAAACTATCAATGTGTGCTTTCTGGTTCAACAAGCCTTCTCTAAATACCACATAATTTCTATGTTGATGCGTTTTAATGTGATTCAGGAAGTAACAATTTTTTCCATTAACATAGGTCAAACTGCTAAATCCTTTAACATTGAATGAATCATAATTGTGGCTCACACTTGGTTTATCACTAAATATAAATCACAAGAGACAATAACACTTGTGGTTTGTTGGTGAATACTCCAACCAATTCTTGAATACCTTGAACCAACCGTATTGGAACCTACGTGTATGCTTCTTTGTACCTCAATTTTATACACTGTAAGTTGTGGTTGGTAAGGTCCTAAAGAAAGATATTTCAGTCTTACTTCTTTACTTAAAGTAATCGGACACTCTTTCTTGTAGCTGGATCTCTTTCTAAATTGTCAAGATCCACTTCATTAGAATTACCATGCCTTCGGCTTTCTTCTTGATTTGATACTGGCTGTGAAGTTTCAAAATTTGATCGTGATGGATGTATATGCTCTTGTGGCTCACTTGTTGAAGCCTTGTGCCGTTTACTATTTTGTTGCTCATCCGTTTTTTTGAAAAAATAATCCAATGTTTTGTTTTACCCATGCCTAATAAACATAATGGTTAGAAAGTTACTAGATAAATAATTTATACTTAATCTAATCATCCAAATACATAATTGCAATTTGCACATCATTGGGTATGGACATCATTCTTCATTCACAGTTGCAATTTATACTTCATCTAATCATCCAAATTATTCTAGTTTCATCTAATCAAAATTATACTTCATTCTTCATTCATAGAATCACAGTTGCATTCACAGTTGCAATTTATACTTCAAATTATTTAAGACATCATTCTTCATTCACAGTTGCAATTGATACATCATTCACAAAAAAAAAAACAGAATTATTCAAGCAATCCAGCTCACCTACTGAATCACCGACAATCCTTCTGCCCTTCTGGTTCTGGAATCGCCGACCGTCTCTGTCTCTCGCTCTCTGCCTTCGACTTCGTCGCTGTGCAAGCGCAACCTGCACTGCCTTGAGCCTTCACTGGGGACGAAATCCGGATTCCAGTGAGTGCTAAACGGCGGAGTACGGTTGACGGTGGTCAGTGGATACTGGGTGCGGTGGACGGTGGGTGCGTAGCCGTTCCATTTGCCCTTTTCCTTGGATTTATGATTTTTCCCGTAAGATGGGATTTGGGATTTGGAAGCTAATGATTTTTTTTATTAATTTTATGTTTTAAAAAGGTATTTACCAAAACTACCATACACTTTCTTTCAATTAAATCAAGTCCTTTTACTTTAATATTTTACATTAAGATTCATTTCTTGATTTTCTTTTTAGTAAATTACATAATATTTATATATATTTTTAGAATGAAGACCGACTAAATACATTAGACATTAAAATAATTTAGGAATGACCGATTCATTATATATAAAAACTTTTTAGTGGTGATCGACACAATATATATATATATATATATATATATATATATATATATATATATATATATATATATATATATATAGAGTGAGGTTATAATGAGAAGTTAGGTGAAAATAAGAAGGATAAGAAGCCTTCTCATCCGTTAGATCTGGTGATCAATGACCCAGATTTAATCCCTTAATTAAAACTAAAAAATAAATGGTCAGATACACGGAGGGGCAATTTGGTCAAATTGCCCCTTTTTCTCTTTCCCCCCAATTATTAAAACCTTCATAACTTTTTCATACGATATTATTTTTTTATAAAAATTACACCATAAAAACAAGCGTTTTTTTATCTTTAAAACCCATACCATATTGCTATATAAAAAATAAAATAAAAAAATCATGTCAATGACGTGAACATATGACACAACGACCTGAACATATGACACAATTGACCTGAACATATAACACAATGACACAATGACACAATGATCTGAACAATGTTCAGGTCATTGTGTCATATGTTCAAGTCGTTGTGTTATTGTGTCATATGTTCAGGTCGTTGTGTTATATGTTCAGCTCATTCACAATTTTTTTTATATATATAGCAATATTCTATGAGTTTTAAAGATAAAAAAACGCTTATTTTTATGATGAAATTTTTATAAAAAAATAATATCGTATGTAAAAGTTATAAACGTTTTAATAATTGGGGGAAAGTGAAAAATATGCATGTTTCCAGATTTGCCCTCCTTCTTATCCTTCTTATTTTGCATAAACTTCTTACATGAACTTCTCTATATATATATATATATATATATATATATATATATATAAAATGTATATTAGCTTTTTTTTTTATATAAAGAGTATGTGCGTCATTCCTGGTTAGTGTTCCCACGTCATACACTTCGAATCTTCCTTGTTTAGGGTCCACTAGTCCACTAGCTTTTGGCGCGTGATAATATTATTAAGGTTTCCCATACAGCCGCCTTGTGTGTGTTATTTTTTTCAAACTTTAATAATAAAAACATACACCTATTTAATAGCTATTTGTTACCGTTATGTTATCCTGCAAACACATCTCAACACCCCAAATAAGATATGGAATCATCATCTTGGCCGGAAAGTTCAGCAATCAATCGGATCAAAGCCATTCAAGAGCTCACACAAGGTCAAATATTAACCGATTGGCTTCGAGAAATGATCTGTCATCCAGAAAAGATCGAATCCAATCTCGAGTCATTTGATGGTAATTTGGTGCAGATCTTGGGGATGTTTAAAAGAACCCTCTCGGTTTTGACCTCAAGCCCGTCTAACTTCAACAAGATTCCTTGTAGTCTGACTCATGATATGACTTCTCCAAACAATTTGGATGACAAGAAGTTAGATGATTCTATGAAAAATGCTAAAACAATGATACCCAAGAAAGCTAGTAGAGGGTATTATAAGAGAAGGTATATATGCCTCATATTAATTATACTTATTCTTAACCGACATAGCTCCATAGTATTAGCTTATAAGGCGTGCATGTTATGTGATGTTATACTATTGGATACATGTTGATTTTACATATGAAATTGACCTACTTTTTGAATGTTATCTTTATGAACTTCTAGTAATGATTTTTTACTTTGAGAAAATGCAGCAAAAACCCTTCTATATACACAAAGATGACTTCAAATGTTGAAGATGGATATGCATGGAGAAAATACGGTCAAAAAGAGATTATCAACTCAAAACACCAAAGGTAACTTTTACGACAAATAGAACTAAACTTACAATAAGAACTAGAACTTTTAACTAGGAGTTCCAGTAGATTCTTTTAAATTCTTTAACTAGACTACGGACGATAACTTACGAAGTTAGGCTATAAAAATTGACAATGTTACATATCACTATTAATATAAAGTTTATCGCTCAAGGAACTAACAAAATCCTAAACCTTGTAGTTCTACCCATAACCCTAGATGTAAGTTTTATTGCTCTACTAAAACATATTTTACAAATTTTGACGATGTATATTTATTTATTATTGTGTAGGCAATATTATAGGTGTACTCATAGGGATGAAAAAGGGTGTAAAGCAACCAAACAAGTTCAAATGACTGACGATGAGCCATCAAAGTATAAGATAACCTACCACCAACGACATACTTGCAACAATTCACAAAGACCACGTAAAATCGTGTTGGATTTTACAAACCCTGAAGAAGATTTGGTTCTTATTAGTTTTGATACAAACCCACTCATCAAGAAAAAACAAGTTGGAGCATTTTCCCTCTCCCTTACTACACATAAACCCAATAATGGGTTTCCTTCTCTAGGTGTTGTAGATGATAAAGTTTCTTCATCTAATTATCATACAACACGGGATCCGGTCACAAAATCCTCTAAACTTCCATTGGAACCGATGTCTATGATGTCATACGGGTTGGATATGAGTACAAGTGATTATGAAATCGATGATATGTTTCTAATATGACTTTGGAGTCCTCTTTTCAAAAGTATGCTCGTGACTTTCTTTGTTTTCATTTGGAATATAATTTTATGAAGTTTACCGATAAATTTGGTTATTATCATGTATCGTGACAAGTTTATGTGTTTTAGTATTTCTTTACCAAGACTAAAACGAGAGTAGATGGATTCTACATCTTTTTGTTATTTACGAGACATTGTAGTGTCTGGAAATTAAAATTTTCTAAGCACAACTCTAAGTTCACTTGTTGGATCGATTTAGAAGTGATATTTGGACCAAATTAGATACTTTCATTCGACCAAAGCAAAAAAGTCAAAATAATGTTTATAAAATATGAGCTTAGCATAATAAGCAAATTAATATGAGCTAAGCGTAACTCTAAGTGTATCTCGAAGCACAAGCCAATATCAAATTCAAAACATTCCTAGTAGCCTTTTTCAATATTTTCATAAATATTCTTTTCTGCACATATTATATGACCACCTTGTACTCCGTCATCCCTTGAGAATTTTGTTGGAGATTATGTGTAATATTGGTCACCCAGGTTAATTAACTCGATATCAAGGGTACACTGTTGGATATCAAGAGCCAATCAAAGAAAATAAAACTGATGTTATTAAGCTCTCTTAACTCTCAAATGTGAAAGAGAAATATAACTCTGGAAATTAGCAGAATATGAACAAAGGATGGAGATATAAAGCTAGTTATGGAAAGTAGAAATTGCAGCTTTATTCATGAGAACCTATGGCTTTATATAGCCTTACATCAAAACAGAAAACACCAAACTCCCTAAAGAATTGGTACACCCTATGACCCACTCTTGCCACTCATCCAATAGTGCCAACGTACACTTCCTTTAGATTAGGTCAACTAGGCTACCAATTCAAATACTACCACCAATTAAACAATAAAATTAAACCCATAAATATCTTCTAAGTTTCCAAAATCCCCGTAGCTAACTTGAAGCTATTGTTATTCCATGCAATTAAATAAACCCAAATAAATACTAACCATGACCCATAACCCGGTAAATAAACGATTAACCTACATTCACCCCCTTAATCGTTTATTCCTACCACTCATCATAACATTGTCGGTTCATCATCATCAACCCCGATCAAGTTAAGCTCTTCCTTCTTCTCCCACTTTGGACACTCCGATATGTAATGCCCAAACTCGTTACACTTGTAGCATTTGACATGACTCTTGTCCCGTTGTACTCGACCATCTCCATGACCTCTCCCGGACCACCGACCACCACCTCGGCCACGCCCATAGTCGTCACGGTTCGATTTTCCACAACCACAATGCTCACGCCTATGCTCTTTTTCCTTAGCTTTCTCATCCGAACTTGCAAATAAAAGAGTATTCTGCTCGGTTTGGCTCTCCTCAACCTTGATCCTTTCTTCATAAGCCTTAAGTCGACCCACAACGTCATCATAACCGATGGTCTTCAAATCTACAACCTGTTCTATAGAAG
Organism: Deinandra increscens subsp. villosa; assembly: GCA_039602395.1. Classification (NCBI taxonomy): domain Eukaryota; kingdom Viridiplantae; phylum Streptophyta; class Magnoliopsida; order Asterales; family Asteraceae; genus Deinandra; species Deinandra increscens. The sequence continues at coordinate 8,485,636 of JBCNJP010000012.1, read as the reverse complement.
TCACCATATGAATAAAACGTTTAGTCAACCCGTTAAGAATTTTCTTAACCATCTTTGTTTCTTCAATCACCGAGCCAAGTGAAGCGGCTCGAGAAGCATACTCGGACAACTTGTTAGCAAAGTCATCAACAACTTCTTGCTCCTTCATCCTCAGATTTTCAAACTCTCCCATTAGAGTTTGAAGTCTCGCCTCCCGAATTCGCTCCGCACCCAAATGACGGGTCTTGAGAGCATCCCACACTTCCTTTGCAGTTTTGAGATTTCCTATTTGCAAAATATGATCTTCGGGTATGCTCTGGAACAATAGAGCCATAGCAATGTTATTCTTCTTGGCATCCTCCTTTGTCCCTGGTTCAATCATCTCCCACACCCCATGAATATTGAAGATAACCCGCATCCTTACAGCCCATACCGTGTAGTTTGTGGATGACAACACCGGGCATTGAAGCGAAATGGTGTTGTTATCCTTAACGGTGACCAAAGCTTGATTTTCTGGGTTAGTCATACTTGTACACCATGCTCTACCAAAGATGAATAATCAAATAAAACACTGCTAAAAGGATTACCTGCAACACCTTTCGCTACCTTTCTCCTGCTGTTTTACAACCTTTGATTACTACCTTCTGGTTGCTTAATCCTTCCTTGTTCTTGGATCAACAAACTAGGTTAACAAGCCCGCTGATTTGGCCTGAATCACGACTCGTTTCTTCTACCCACTTGACCTCCTAGAACAGAAACCTTGAAACAGCGACCGCCTAAACCTTCCTGGTCATCAGCGATCTAAAACAGCCCTTCGATTCTCTCTCCGCTCTGATACCAAATGTTGGATATCAAGAGCCAATCAAAGGAAATAAAACTGATGTTATTAAGCTCTCTTAACTCTCAAATGTGAAAGAGAAATATAACTCTCGAAATTAGCAGAATATGAACAAAGGATGGAGATATAAAGCTAGTTATGGAAAGTAGAAATTGCAGCTTTATTCATGAGAACCTATGGCTTTATATAGCCTTACATCAAAACAGAAAAGCACCAAACTCCCTAAAGAATTGGTACACCCTATGACCCACTCTTTCCACTCATCCAATAGTGCCAACGTACACTTCCTTTAGATTAGGTCAACTAGGCTACCAATTCAAATACTACCACCAATTAAACAATAAAATTAAACCCATAAATATCTTCTAAGTTTCCAAAATCCCCGTAGCTAACTTGAAGCTATTGTTATTCCATGCAATTAAATAAACCCAAATAAATACTAACCATGACCCATAACCCGGTAAATAAACGATTAACCTACATTCACCCCCTTAATCGTTTATTCCTACCACTCATCATAACATTGTCGGTTCATCATCATCAACCCCGATCAAGTTAAGCTCTTCCTTATTCTCCCACTTTGGACACTCCGATATGTAATGCCCAAACTCGTTACACTTGTAGCATTTGACATGACTCTTGTCCCGTTGTACTCGACCATCTCCATGACCTCTCCCGGACCACCGACCACCACCTCGGCCACGCCCATAGTCGTCACGGTTCGATTTTCCACAACCACAATGCTCACGCCTATGCTCTTTTTCCTTAGCTTTCTCATCCGAACTTGCAAATAAAAGAGTATTCTGCTCGGTTTGGCTCTCCTCAACCTTGATCCTTTCTTCATAAGCCTTAAGTCGACCCACAACGTCATCATAACCGATGGTCTTCAAATCTACAACATGTTCTATAGAAGTCACCATATGAATAAAACGTTTAGTCAACCCGTTAAGAAATTTCTTAACCATCTTTGTTTCTTCAATCACCGAGCCAAGTGAAGCGGCTCGAGAAGCATACTCGGACAACTTGTTAGCAAAGTCATCAACAACTTCTTGCTCCTTCATCCTCAGATTTTCAAACTCTCCCATTAGAGTTTGAAGTCTCGCCTCCCGAATTCGCTCCGCACCCAAATGACGGGTCTTGAGAGCATCCCACACTTCCTTTGCAGTTTTGAGATTTCCTATTTGCAAAATATGATCTTCGGGTATGCTCTGGAACAATAGAGCCATAGCAATGTTATTCTTCTTGGCATCCTCCTTTGTCCCTGGTTCAATCATCTCCCACACCCCATGAACATTGAAGATAACCCGCATCCTTACAGCCCATACCGTGTAGTTTGTGGATGACAACACCGGGCATTGAAGCGAAATGGTGTTGTTATCCTTAACGGTGACCAAAGCTTGATTTTCTGGGTTAGTCATACGTGTACACCATGCTCTACCAAAGATGAATAATCAAATAAAACACTGCTAAAAGGATTACCTGCAACACCTTTCGCTACCTTTCTCCTGCTGTTTTACAACCTTTGATTACTACCTTCTGGTTGCTTAATCCTTCCTTGTTCTTGGATCAACAAACTGGGTTAACAAGCCCGCTGATTTGGCCTGAATCACGACTCGTTTCTTCTACCCACTTGACCTCCTAGAACAGAAACCTTGAAACAGCGACCGCCTAAACCTTCCTGGTCATCAGCGATCTAATACAGCCCTTCGATTCTCTCTCCGCTCTGATACCAAATGTTGGATATCAAGAGCCAATCAAAGGAAATAAAACTGATGTTATTAAGCTCTCTTAACTCTCAAATGTGAAAGAGAAATATAACTCTCGAAATTAGCAGAATATGAACAAAGGATGGAGATATAAAGCTAGTTATGGAAAGTAGAAATTGCAGCTTTATTCATGAGAACCTATGGCTTTATATAGCCTTACATCAAAACAGAAAAGCACCAAACTCCCTAAAGAATTGGTACACCCTATGACCCACTCTTTCCACTCATCCAATAGTGCCAACGTACACTTCCTTTAGATTAGGTCAACTAGGCTACCAATTCAAATACTACCACCAATTAAACAATAAAATTAAACCCATAAATATCTTCTAAGTTTCCAAAATCCCCGTAGCTAACTTGAAGCTATTGTTATTCCATGCAATTAAATAAACCCAAATAAATACTAACCATGACCCATAACCCGGTAAATAAACGATTAACCTACATACACTACAAAAAAAAAGTCATTTTGTGACACACACTCTTAGAGGCTTTTAGCTTTTATACCACTAATATAAGTTTTAGTGGCACTTTACGTGTGCCATACTTGTATGAGCCTACTTTTTGGTATCATTTATCATTTATACCACTAATTTAAATGATTAGTGACACTTTAACTATGTCATAATTACCCAGCATGTAATTTTATAGCTTATATTTATGTGTCACTATATTTATTCCCAACTTTTCAACATTAAAAACCCTACTATAACTTTTAGTTGCATTTATAAAGTTTTGGATTTCCCTCTTATTTTCCCTACCATCCAAAAATTTTCCTCTAACCATTTGTCACCCCTAATTAGTTCATCTCTCTCGTTGAGCCTCTCAAACACCAAACACCAGATAAGAACTCTTTCAACTAATTAAGACGAAAATTAGGACAATCGTAAATTTCTCTCAATTCATTAGAAATTAGGGCATTTTTCTTCACCGCTTTCAGAAATCCTTTGGAACTAAGACTATGGATCACGATGCGCGCTACTGCCGATGATAACGCTCCCACTCAATGGGATCAACAATAATCGGAGTTACTTTTTTTAGTGAACTCATAAACAACTTCATGATAACTCATAGTTTTATATTCATAACTCCGAGTTTTGTTTTGCTTTTTAAATTTTATGCCTATGAGTAGATTAAAAATTTGGAAGAATTAATCTTTTATTTATTTATATTTGTCATATTCTTGGAATAGAATCAATTGTTTTAGTTTAGTTTTGATGTAGGCATGTCCTTTTTTCTCGTTTGAATATACAAAAAGAAGCATACATGGAATTTAAAATGGCTCATTTGCTTTCATCACGATGAGGGTTTTATTTTTTGGTTCATATTTTAACTGAAGTCGATAATCAGCTTTAATGTGCTGTAGCTGGTCTTTTGTGTTTGTAAAGCTTCTGGTAGGTGTTAAGGGGTGTTATAGTATTTCCATTATTTTGCATTTATTTAACTATTTAGATGAACTTTTTTTTTAAAATAATGGGTTGGTTGCTAGGTTAGGATGATGTGTTTTAGGAAGAATGTTAATTTGTTAGTTTTTGTTGTTTTTAACTTGCATATTATAAACATGCAGGTTCAGCGAATTCTATGGAATTGGTATAATATTGTTGAGGTATGTTTGTTGACTATTTGTCAATGTCTTTTGTATGTAATATAATATTCCATATTCCATATTGTATATATATACAAAGGGCAAACATGATATGACTTCGTGCCCAGTAAATTTTCTTTAATATATATGAGAGAAGATTAACAGTTCGATCCTTTTTTATTGTTTTTTTTGAACGAATTTTTTTTCTTTGTAACATTAAAACAAGCAGCCAACCCTAGCCTCTCTCCCTCTCTATCGAGATGAGTATCCTGAGCTTTCAAGTTTCCACTATTTTCCAGATCTGTTGAAGGAGCTGATGCTCCGACGATCCACACTCCGATCTGTGCTCCGACAAGGTGCCTGCGGAATTCAGTTGTTGCGAGCGGGATAACTATTTCCCAGATCTGTTGAAGGAGCTGATGCTCCGACGATCCACACTCCGATCTGTGCTCCGACGAGGTGCCGGCGTAATTCAGTTGTTGCGAGCGGGGAAGCGGAGGATCGGCCAAGTACAAAGGAACGTTGATGAGAGAGAAGAAGTTGGCGGAGCTGATAGAGGCGAAAGTCGCCGAAGCGACGCAAGAAACTATTGAAGTTATCTTTTTCCGGCGTAAATGGTGTCTCTGTCTCTATAACTCCTCCGGCGTGTGTTGTGGAGAGATGGAAGAGAAAGATTATATTTAGTACTTTATAATATATAATTTATTTATTATTATTCTATTATTTAAAGTACTTTAATTTGTCGTTTACCAAGTTTGAAATTATAATTTATAACTGACAGCCCTATGTTAATCTATTTCAATTTTTTACTTGCATTAAATTAACAATGTTTATCTTTTTCAATTAATTTAAATTTTATTTATATATTTAGATTATATTAGGTTGTATTGTATACTCATTAAACTTCTTGATCTATTGTTAAAAGAAAATGATATCTATTTTCAAAAAGAAATATATATTTATCTATTGATTTTTTTATCATTTAGTAAAAAATATGAATAACTAAATAAGCTAGGGAAAATTTTAACCGAATAATTCATCAAAGGCATTAAATTAAAAAATAATAATAATAACAATGAAAGTGGTTGAAAAGAAATTGAATCATTAGAGCATAAAATTGTTGGTAACCGATCTTGTATAAATCAATTAATATTTGAAGTAATAAAATCTCTTCAAAAGATTAATTCTCCTAACTTGAATACAGGTACTAAACTTGCTACACGTTAGATACAATAGTAAAAAATAAGGCTATGTATATTTACTCAAGCGCATCGCTTTGAATCAGTTCACAAAAATTCAATTTAAAACCAGTATCACTCCATTTGATTGAACTCTAATATATCCGGATAACCGCGGCAACGCGCGGTCGATCTCTAGTTAGATAGATAGGTGACCAAGGTACATATATACAGGTTTAAAAGTGACAAACGGTATCCAATTATATATTCTAATTATATATTATATATTGAAAATATTATATACTATATATAGAGCTAGAGAGTAAATTCATATCCTGTGAACATTGTAGTTTATATACAAAAATCATGATGGTCCGATTGTTAGCGAATTATGAACTGAAAACAGTTCTATAAAATCATGTTTTCTGTAAAATCTATATTTAATTTATGATAAGTAATATTCGTTGCTGTTTTTTGTCATAGTAAATTTATTAATGTTCATTGTTACTGTTAATCAGTTTGCTCTCTAATAAAAAAAGTTTGGTGCAGAAACTTGTTTACTGTTATATATGACAATTAGTATCTTTTAAAGTTAATTGTGAAAACCTACCCAAGGGCATTTGTCCCAATGGTATGGAGATGAAGGTTAGAGCTTTGGGACCTTGAGATCTCAAGTTTAAACCTAATTCAAGGGGGTTTTTCTTAAGTGATGAGTTTCCTCCTTGATGGTGTTTCTGGGTGAGCCAAGCTTGGAGTGTCAAAATCAGTATAGACAGTTGCAATCCCCTCTCAGGAAGGCTCACTCGGGTATTGGAGATTTGGGGAGTAGTTCCAAACGCCGCTCAAAAAAGTTTTTTTGTGAAAACCTGGTCTCTTCACTATAATTCTGCCTTATATCCTGAACTGCTTTAGTAACCCAGCTGTGTAATATCTTACGTTTATTGGAAGATCAATCGAACAGGAATGAGGCACTTCGAGTTGCTTTCATACATGTCGAGTGGCTATCAATATCGACCTTAGATTTTTAGGTCGGGCCGGGTAAAATTATATTGAATAATATCACAACAACAAGAAATCATCACTAAAAATAAAAAACACAACAAAAATACATTGTCATTAAAATAAAGAAAAACATAAGAGTGGCCGGGTGTGGTTTTTAAGGGATAAAAACACAAACTCATTCATAGAAATTGGGTCAAATTGATCCGTTACTGCCCTTTGTCGCTGCCCCTTGTCTGCCGTTGTTGTTTTAAGTGCTATATTATTTGAACGGGTTCTGAATTCTGATGAATGTGTAGCCCATAAAGTGTTATGCTAAATTAAAACAAATATTTAATTTTTAATTGAAAACCACCAACTAACCATAATAAAAGGCTTATTCATCACTAACATAAATTTAGATTTTTAACTACTAATCATCAGCCACATAAATCCAGTTCAACTTTTGGTTCTCAATCATAGCTCTTAAAGTCTATGATTATCATTTCCCTTTCTATAATAATTCTATAATAATATATATATATTTTATTAATACAAAGATTTTTTTAGGTTTAGTATCTTTCAGATTTTTAGGTCTAGCTATATATCTTCTTCTCCATCTATTCTCTTTTGTAAAGTATTAATCACCATTTGTGTTTATAACAAATTAATTTGATACATTTTTCCAGTGCGTTTTCTATGATCCTATCACTGCGCCATATTGAACTTTGTAGATTTAATCTAGTGGGGGTCAAATATATATATATATATATATATATATATATATATATATATATATATATAGGGATGGATATAATGAAAACCACTTTGAGTTGGAAAAACCGTGGAAACTACCACAAAACGATTTTTTTTTTCTTCAATTTTTTTGTAGTGATTATATGCGTTAATACAAGCCCTATGGTGAAAAAAAATCAAAAAAACGCCTGGTAGTTTTTTTTAAAAAAAATTCCGAAATCTGACGTTACGTCATGTTACATATGTAACATTTGCCTGTTACATATGTAAAATGCCTTGTTACATATGTAACAAAATCTGTAAATAATTTTTTTAAAAAAAATCTCTAGGCGCTTTTTATTTTTTTTCACCAAAACCATTAAAAATGAATGTAGAATCTATAAAAAAATACATCTAAAAAAATAACAAATTTTAAACGTCTTTTTTGGCCGGTTAACTTCTTTTTGCAAAAAAATCGGTTCTTAAATATTTTTTTTTTAAAATTTACTAGGCGTTTTTTTTATTTTTTTCATAAAGGGTGTTTTTTTAAGTTAGAGAGTCACCATAAAAAAATTCGGAACAAAAAACGAATTTTTTAGCTTAGTTTTCACGGTTTTTCCAACTCGGAGAGGTTTTCATTTTATCCTTCTCCTATAATATATATATATATATATATATTATATGAGGTCATTGGAATTTTCGTTTAATAACATTCTACTACCACTACTACATAAAGAGGTATTCGCTACGGTCAAATTCGTAGCTAATTTGTAGCTAATACTCGTTTTGCTACGAATTTGCTACGGTTTTAGCTTGTAGCTACAAGTCTCGTCGCTAATTTAGTTTGCCACGTATTTTGCTACGGAACATATTTTTTGCGACGGATTTAGCTAATGAAATGGGCGTCGCTATTTTAGCTACAAATTTGCTACGGATAGATTCCCTACAGATGCTGCTATGGATTTTTTGCTACGGATTTTTTAGAATTAAGTTCCAAAATCTATCTTCTCAATTTTGCTACGGAATTTGCTATGAAGATTGCTACGATATTCATCAGTGACGGAATGTCCGTAGCTAAACCGAAGCAAAATATGATTGTAGCTAATCTATAGCTAATCTATACGGAGTTCGCTATGAAGTTTGCTACGATTTCCGTTTGCTACAGAATATCCGTAGCTAAACCGAAGCAAAATATGACCGTAGCTAATCTATAGCTAATCTGTAGTAAAATTGCAACGGATTTTTTCCGTAGCAAAAATCCGTAGCTAATACCTGTTTGTGTAGTAGTGTACTAGTCCAAAACCGATGGGCTTCGTTTGACCCCCCTCCCTTATATGTAGGTCCGCCATTGTGTAGTATAATACTAATATTTTCAACCCATCTGGATATGAATGCAAACATATGTTTTTATGCTCTTTGACTTTAGTTGTTTCTAGTAATTATTTATGTTTGTAAATATGATTATGGTACCATGTGAGCAGGACTGTGTAGGATTTTGATGATTCGATAAACTGGCTTATGTATAAAGGTGGAGTCAGGGTCAATGGAAACAATAGCTGGGAATCATGGTGGGATGAAGAGCAAGTTTGTTATTACAATATTGTACTCATGCTCTGGAATATATTTTAAAATAGAGGGCAACAACGCGTTGCCGTGGTTTTTTAGGTAAATGGTTACCCCGGTGATTTCGTTGCCGTGGTTAGTAGGTTATATTAAAGATGTGAATTACTTGACAAACATATAGAAAATTTGCACGAAGATCAGTTACAAAATTAGGTTTAAGTACACATGTGTTCTATGAAAGCAACATAAACATAGCGTGTCAAGCCTAGTTCAAGTATCTTGCTATAAAAATAGATAGTAAGTTTTTCTGTGGTACATGTTAACTAGGGGTGTTCAATGGTTCGGTTAACGGTTTATTCGGTTTATTTGATTCGGTTTATTCGGTTTGAAGTTTTTTTTTATGATAACCATAACCAAACCAAACCGTATTGAAAATTTTACAAACCGAATCGAATAAACCAAATTCAATATGATTCGGTTTCGGTTGAAAACCGAATAAATCGTATTCAAATCGTTTAAACCGTATTCAACAAATAACATATTTTGCGTATTTTTTACTAATAAAAAAAATAAACAAAGAACAAACATCTTTAACATATCCTTAGAGTTTAAGAGTTAAGACCATAATCCGATATACAACCAAAATACTTCCAACTAAATACCTACAACCAAACTACCCCCAACCCAATACCTACAACGAAAATACCAACAACCAAAATACCTACAACGAAAATACCAACAACCAAAATACCTACAACCCAAATACCCACAAACAAAATACTTACAGCCAAAATACCTACATACCGATAGAGTAAACAAAAAAACTTCAAAGTTTTCATGGAAAATAGTCTTCCAACACATGAAGTGAACAAAAACAAACATCAAGAAATTTCTTCAATCGACATCGACATCAAGTGTTATCCCTCTCATTTCTACAAGAAATAAAAACAAGTATATGGGAAAAAACGATGGATATATGATATATTAAAAAAACATGGATATATCATTATCATATATGGGTTTATAAATAAATAAATATACATACATACATATACATATATATATATATAAAAATCTTATTTGGTTTTAAACGGATAACCAAATAAACCGAATAAACCGAATAAAAACAAAACACAAAACCATATCCGAACCGTAAACCGAATTCACAATTCGGATACGGTTGAAAACCGAACCGTAAACCGAATTCACAATTCGGATTGGTTTATTCGGATATGAATATGGTTCGGTTTGTCAGTTTATTCGGATTTCGGTTATTTATGAACACCCCTAATGTTAACGCCGAATCTAACTGTGAAACACAAAATAACAACAATCTATTAACATGCAGAGGTCAATTGAGAGTGTGGATTGCTAATTGATATAAAGTCAGGAAAGAAAAAAACTAAAAAAAAAATAGAGTAAATATTTTATTGTTTAGCATCTTTAAGTCATGTATAATCTAACATGTATTATTATAGTAAGCATATATGACTAAAATAATATAGAAGAAAATATTCTAAATGTAAACAAAAGAAGTAGGTTTCCCAATTGTTTATCAAACTGCGGGTTAAAGCGGAGAAACTGCTGGTACATAAAATTATAATTTAAGAAAATTCGACATCTTTTGCTCTAAAAAAATTATATATCTTAATAGTTACCACAAACGGAGTCGTGTGTAGAAGTGAGAGAAATAAATATAACATGGCTCGATTTGAAACAAAATATACGTTGCGACGTAGATAACATGAGCTATTAAAGGTAAAACACAAATCGAATTATGGTTATGAATATGTCGTTATTAACAAAATAGTTTTTTGTTAAAAAATTCATCATGATTTAAAAAATATATATATAATTAGAACACGATTTATAAGTAGGTAAATATAACTTAGAAAACAATGATAATTTTTATATTAATTAATACAATGACATCAACACTATTTTATTTAAATAAACATAAGAAAGTAGTTATCTCAAATGCAGATGCATACAAAAATTCAAATATATAAAAAATGTCTCTTAAAATATTTTGTTGTGCAATTACTGTGGGTAAACAATTATATACACACCACTATGTCAAAATTCACCTTTAGCCACGGAAAAAAACCGTGATCAAAGGTGTTTGGTCACGTTTTTTTTCCAATTTCAAAAGACACCAAAGGTCCCGTCACCTTATGTACCCTACGACCACGTTACAATATCAGTGGCTGAAGCCACCTAGAAGTGTGGCTAAAGGGTACCAATATTTTTTGTTGTAATCAAACCATTCTTCTAAAAAGCGTGACCAAAGGGTCCCATCGGCCACATGAGTTTGTTTATGGTGACCTTTGGTATTATATGGTCACGTATATTTGTGTTTTAGCCACATATTTTATAAAAACGTGGTCAAATGGGTTGCTGAAATTATAATTTTGTCCCAATACGCGTGGCCAAAGGGTGGCAACCGCCACGTTAAAATATGAATAGCGTAGCCTTTGGTATTATATGGTCACGTATATTTGTGTTTTAGCCACATATGATATGAAAAAACGTGGCCAAATGGGTTTCTGAAATCATACATTTTGTCTCAATACGCGTGGCCAAAAGGTGGCAACGACCACATTAAAATATAAAAAGCGTGGCCTTTGGTATTATATGGTCACGTATATTTGTGTTTTAGCCACATATATTTGGGAAACAAAAGTGGCCAAAGGTAGTTGAAATCAGATATTTTGTCCTAATACGCGTGGCCAAATGGTGGCAACGGCCATGTTAAAATATAAAAAGCGTGACCTTTGGTATTATATGGTCACGTATATTTGTGTTTTAGCCACATATATTTGGAAAAAAAAGTGGTCAAAGGGTAGTTGAAATCATACATTTTGTCCCAATACGCGTGGCCAAAGGGTGGCAACGGCTACGTTAAAATATAAAAAGTGTGGCCTTTGGTATTATATGGTCATGTATATTTGTGTTTTAGCCATATATATTTGGGGAAAAAAGTGGCCAAAGGGTAGTTGAAATCAGATATTTTGTCCCAATACGCGTGGCCAAAGGGTGGCAACGGCCACGTTAAAATATAAAAAATGTGGCCTTTAGTCTAATATGGTCACGTATATTTGTGTTTTAGCCACATATATTTGGAAAAAATGTGGCCAAAGGGTAGTTTAAATCAAATATTTTGTCCCAATACGCGTGGCCAAAGGGTGGCAATGGCCACGATAAAATATAAAAAGTGTGGCATTTGGTATAATATGGTCACGTATATTTGTGTTTTAGCGACATATATTTGGGAAGAAGAAAAAGTGACCAAAAGGTTGTTGAAATCAGATGGGTCCTTGCTATACGCGTGGTCAATTTAAAAGCTATTACAAATTATTAATTACAAATCAAATAAAATTCAATTACAAGTCAAATACACATGAAATACAAATAAAAAATTAAAGAAATTTACACTGCATACAAGCATTATTCTCAATTTAATTTTCAATCCGGAAACCAACAACACTACCACGTGGTCTTCATCTTCAACTGTCCAGATTTGAGTTTAATTAGGACTATTTTTTCTTGTATTCTTTCCTATACCAAAACATATAATTGATAATTAGGTTATGAAAATTGATCATAATATATATATAGCAATTTTGAAATACTTATCACCATGATAGATACGGACTGAGGAGTGCCATTTTATTGCAAGTAGTATGGGTCATCAGGTCCTACAATTCAATTGATTTCCAAATGAACATTAGATATCCAGATGAACATCATATTAAGTTCCGGATCAACTTCAAAGTCAGTTGAACTTTATTTGGTACACATCTCACCATTTGTTCCAACAATCCCTAGCTAGCCCAAGTGTTTGAGGTACCAAATAACATTTAAAATGGGACTACATGACATTACCAAACAGATTACTATGAAACTATAGAACGGAATGAAACTTGACTGGCAAATATTTACCTTTTTCTTTTTAACCGCTTTAGACGAGGTTGATCGACCACCGATTTCACGCCCTACAGTTCAATTAATTACTTTATGTAAATGAGCAATCAGACCGATAATGAGTTTGACAAATACTAACCGTTGTGTGTATGTCAGCATGATTAGTGCTGTGGCTAGATCCAACAAAAATCTCCTTAGAATTTACCTAGAACAATGTTTTTGAATTGGTAAAAAGTGAGAGCAGAATAAGTTGTTTCAGTTTTATTATGTTCTTTTAATCTAACATAAGTTGTTTCAGTTTTATTCATACAGATTATGTATATACTCTATTTTTTTCATATTAACATACATTTTCAATGAATCATAGCAGAGCTCTATTTAACTCATAACTTTGTTCTTACATGAAGTAATATATTCTTATGTACCAGGAACTTGCATCTATTTGTGTTCTTCAGGAACAAGAGTTCATCCGGATTGTGTTCTCCTGGAACAAGAGTGTATGTTATAAGGTACTTGAGAATAGTATGATTAACGTGTGATGTATGGAGAGGATTTCTGCAATAACTACCCCTTCCTAATTAATTCTGACATACACACAACGAATCATAGTAGACCTCCATTTCACTCATAACTGTGATCTTACATGAAGTATATATTCATATGCTATGTTAGTATATGTTGGCATTTTGATATGGTGGGATGAGATGATTTATAAACAGGATAAATTTTACTTCTTCAGTAAATTGGAAGAAGACAAAACCGGATGAACTACAATTCCTCAGGAAGAAGAGTTTATGAGGATTGAGAGAAGATGAACTAGAGTTCTTCAGGATGAACCGGATAAACTAGAGTTCTAAAGTTCTTCAAGATGGTTAACCAGTTTTCATCTATAATAACATACACATTTTCAATGAATCATAGCTGACCTCCATTTCACTCATAACTATGATCTTATATGAAGTATATATTCATATGCTATGTTAGTATATGTTGTCATTTTGATATGGTGGGATGAGAAGATTTATAAACAGGATAAATTTTACTTCTTCAGTAAATTGGAAGAAGATAAAACCGGATGAACTACAATTCCCCAGGAAGAAGAGTTCATACGTATTGAGAGAAGATGAACTAGAGTTCTTCAGGATGAACCGGAAAACTAGAGTTCTAAAGTTCTTCGGGATGGTTAACCAGTTTTCATCTATAATAACATACACATTTTCAATGAATCATAGCAGACTCAATTTTACTCATAACTGTGATCTTACATGAAGTATGTATTCATATGTTATGTTAGTATATGTTGGCATTTTGATATGGCGGGCCGGATGAGATGATTTATAAACGGGATAAATTTTACTTCTAAATTGGAAGAAGAACAAAACCGGATGAACTACAATTCTTCAGGATTGGTAGCTCCAAT
>JBCNJP010000012.1:8416243-8471170 GCA_039602395.1 Deinandra increscens subsp. villosa | reverse complement strand
CTTGGGCACGTAACTCGTCGGGTGAAAACAAAACCGTGAGTTTATGGATGGACAATATTCTTAGGACAAAAGAGACAACATCTTGATACGTTTGACTTTGGTTGTTAAATTATCACTCAAATTAAAGAAAATAATACAAAGAAAATATTGACTAAAAGGATCTTGTTGTCATCCATGTGTACATGACTTCTCAAAAAAGAGAGAAAGAATAAAGAACTATGTTTCATACGTACTTGGCTTGCAGTGTAAAAGCAGGCAAAATCTTATGTTTATATTGTTAATTAAGTAGAGATTATGGTTGGATTGAGATTGCGAACGAATGTAGGCGTGAGACATTAATAAAAGTATGCTTTAATAGTCGGAACAAAAATAAAAATTTGCTATAGACACGTTGGTAATTTTTATAGTTTTCATAATAAAGCACTTGAAAATTTTGAAGACCTAGTGAATCTATGTTTAAATTTGATTCAATCATTTTGTCTATTAAACTTTGCATATGTTAACCTTTATGTTTTTAATTTTTTACTTTTTACATTTTTAATTGTTTACATTTTTTTGTTGTTTTCTTGGTGTCACATCATTATCTTTAATTTCCATCTTTCACTTATGTTATGGTAACTCATCGCCATCTTTCACTTTTTATAGTATTTTATTTTATAAGACAAGAATTTTATTTAATAAGATAAGGCAAGTTTATAATCTCCAGGGGTTGGAAGAATTTTTTTTTTGAACGGCCGAAATTTTATTAATGCTAGCAAGAAGCTAGGGAGACAAAAAACAGTTACATGTCAAAATTAAAAGAACTCCAAGAGTCCCAAGAAACGTCAAACAACTTAGCCTTATTCACAATCCAAAGGAAAGAGAGAGCCTTTATTTCTCCCAGCAGGATCTCGACCGAAACCGGTTTACCATTGTGAATCTTAGATATTCATGCATGCAAAACGGTTTTAAGGTTTGGTGTTTGGGACCAGGCTAGTCCTTGGGTTGGCTCTGTATGACGGTGGTTGTTTCACATTTTTTTTTGGAACGGTTAAAGCATTAAAACGGAGAAAAAAGACCCCCAAGCAAGGAGCTAAAGGGGAAAAGAGTACAAAACACTTACAAATCAAAAGCAACCCAAGCATCCCAAGAGATAACTTGGTCCATACAACGACTAGAAAACCATAAGTAACTTCGACTTTTGATTTCAAAAACAACTCTGTGAAGAGATGGGGGTCTCCCTTTGAAAATCGCTTGATTCATTTCCAGCCAAATGCACCAGCACGCCGTTAAAACAATTGAGTAAAAAGCCTTTTCTTTTCTCTTCGAAAACTAGTCCAAAATAACAACGAGTTTTTTTAGAGAATTAACTACTCTCGGTTAATAAAACTTAAACAATTATGTCCAAGAACAACTCTAAGTTGTTTTGCATAATTAGTTCTCTTTAAGAACACATTTTCTAGTAATTAACTCGTGTTACTTCTTGCGTAACAAACCATTTTTAGTTTACATAAAATTAACAAAGTTAATATAAATATCAATATTAAACGGTTTAAAACACTCATTTTCTATGTTTAAATTTTTAGTTTACATAAGATTATGTTTTGATCGAGTTAACAAAAAAAAAACAAAAAACTACCAAGGTTTTTTAAATTAATTCACAACGGGTATGTTGATAAATATTAAATGTTTACACAGAACGTCTGGGACCTCAGATGCTATAAACAAGAATCATACATGCTAGACACTAACTTATTTAACGTGCACGTAAAAAAATGTTTACCAACATTTATAGGACATGGTTTATCAATAAACCCACTACTACAGAAATGACCATTTGCGACCGCCATAAACGGTCGCAAACCGGTCGCAAATGAGCATCTGCGACCGTTTTGCGACTGTTTTGGGTGGTTGGTTATACCCTGGTCGGTAATTTTTTTAGCGATCATTTTTTGCGACCGAAAAGTCCTTGTGACCGATTTTGCGATCAAAATAATTTCGGTCGTTATATTTGTGACCACTTTAACTACCAAAACAATTTTGTCGCTATTTTGCGATCAGTTTAACAACATAAACAAACTAAGTTGATATTTCTGCGACCGATTTTATTTCAGTCGCTATTTTTGTGACCACTTTAACTACCGAAACAACTGGGTCGCAAATTTTACGACCGGTTTGTTTTTGGTCCCTATTTTTGTGACCACTTTAACTACCGAAACAACTTAGTCGCAATTTTTGCAACCGATTTGGTTTCGGTCGCTATTTTTGTGACCACTTTAACTACCGAAACAACCGAGTCGCAAATTTTGCGACCGGTTTGTTTTCGGTCCCTATTTTTGTGACCACTTTAACTACCGAAACAACTTAGTCGCAAAATTTTGCAACCGATTTGGTTTCGGTCGCTATTTTTATGACCACTTTAACTACCGATCGATACAACTTAGTCGCAATTTTTGCAACCGATTTAGTTTCGGTCGCTATTTTTGTGACCACTTTAACTACCGAAACAACTTAGTCGCTATTTTTGTGACCGATTTGGTTTCGGTCGCACTTTTTACGACCGAAGTTGGTTTGGTCGCTAATGTGGTTGCTGAATTTGCAACCTGCTTTTTTGGTCGTAATTTTCGGTTGGTTTTGCCCTTTTTTGTAGTAGTGACCGAATCTAATAACCAAACCATATATAAAGACCGAATGATTACATAAAATCATTTTTAATATGAAAAGAATAATAGCGACTTGAAAAGAAACAAATAAACAATGACACCAAGACGCATACGAAGTAGGGTAAATGTCTACAAATGAAACAAGATTCATAATTGAAGGATTTCACATCCAACCACTATGCCATCACGCTTGCGGGTGGTTTCATATAAATTTGACTTACTAGAAGACCCTTATGTAAAATCGTTGTTATTCTCAGAACATCTTACACAACCCGATTTATGCTTGTTTGAATTTACCCAGATTTGACTCTTACGCCTTTCTGCCCTCTTATCGATGTAGGCGGCATTATCAAATCTTGAAAATGAATTGTAGACATATAATCCTTGGAATTTAACCAATAAAGAGTGCTATCAGTTACGTTATTGTAAAGTATAATAGCGACTTGAAAAGAAACAAATAAACAGTGACACCAAGACGCATACATGTAGGGTAAATGTCTACAAATGAGACAAGATTCTTAATTGAAGGATTTCACATCCAACCACTATTTCAACTAAGGGATTATGTTATATTTCAAAAAAAAAAATAAAAAATAAAAAATAAAAAAATATGAATATTGGTTTTAAACTAAAGTCGTACTTAAGACATATGGTTTATAAGAGAAACCATTTATAACACCATGTTATGAAATAAACGATTAAAAATATCGTAAATCAGTTAATTAAACATTTGGCTTATAAAATAAAGTCATACCAAACATTGACCTTAGACGATTTCAAACGTGCACATTAAGAAATAATAATAATAATAACAAGTTGGTGAGCCGTCCTCGCTTCGCGACAGGCCACTCATTTCCCTATCAGTTTAAGTCAAAAACTTAGAAGCTTTAAAAATATACTAAAAAACTAAATTAGAAAACTTAAGGGTATAAAACGCAAAAGCCTAAAAGTTTCATGTAAAAGTGTAAAATTATAAAAATCATACTAAAAACGGAAGTAAAGTAAGAAAACTTTTAATTTGGTCAAAGTATAAAACTATAAAAAAGTCATGGCCAATGTCGAAAACTCTAAAAGTCTAATAAAAAACGAAAGTAAAACATTTAAGGGGTATAAAATGTAAAAGCTTAAAAGTTTCGTGGTGGAAGTATAAAACTATAAAAGTATACTAAAAAATGAAAGTAGAAAAGTTAAGGGATATAAATGTAAAAGTTGAATAAATCTACAAAAAAAGTCGTGGTCAAAGTCGAAAACTCTAAAAGTATACTAAAACCGAAAGTAGTTCAAATTTTCTTTTAAAAGTTAGAGGTTAAAAACGTAAAAGTATGAAACATATGTGAAAACAAAAGTAGAAAAAACGTAAAATTGTGAAAGTTTCATGGCCAAAGTAAAGATCACAAAACTTAAATAAAAAAAACTTTAAAATGTAGGTGGTAGAAAACATAAAAGTATGAAACATGTGTGGGGAAACTATGAAAATTCAAAGTTCACTATTCCGTTAAAAAAAACAAAGTATAAACTTAGAGGGTAGAAACTGTCAAAGCCACAAAATGTTATGGCCAATGTATGAAAAGTGGAAATTCCACTACTCCTTTCTTATTCTTTTTGTAATATATAATAAGAGTTATTTGCTTATAATAATCCCAACTATCTCTTGTTTGCTGATATCAATCCCAACTCAAGATATTCCATGTGCCACTATCAACTATCAATATATTTTCCTTCATCACTCTTCCACTAATTTTTCTTCAACCCCGTTAATCTTTTGCCTACGTGATTGTCCTACATGGCATAAAATGCCTTGAAAGACATTTTATTCCCAGAAGGAGGAATGGATTATGCATTCGAGAGGTTTATAGGCTTACACTTTTTAGCAAAATGAGGAATCGATTTGGGATTTTAGGGTAAATAAAATGTAGGCATTTTATGCCATACAGGACAACCGCGTAGGCAGAATATCAACGGGTTTAAAGAAAATTAATGGAGGGAGCGACGGAGGAAATATGTTAATAGTTGAGAGTAACACATAGAATATCTTGAGTTAAAAGTGATATCGGCCAACAAATGAAAACTAGGATTATTAAACACCAATAACCCTAATAATAAGGGTTGCACAACCTGCAATATGACTTATAAAATAAACCCTTTTCAACAAACATATTATGCAACAAATGATCATATAAAATTATAAATGTTATGTAAAAACGATCACATAAATCGGTTTAGTCAAACGTGTACCTAACGCGCATGTTAGATGAATTAACACTACATTTAAAGCAACTTGCATGAGTAGCAACAATATTAGCCGTCACACCAACTTGCGTCCCAACAAATGGTAGTATGGTATTGCTAGAAGTTGACAATTTTTCTGAGATTTAAGCTACACAAGTTAAACGTGATAAATTTAGTACATTTTAGGTTCAAAAAAGTGTTGTTTTCCACAAATAATTGTTGAAGACCTATTGAACATGGTTGTTTTGTGCAAACATATAACTGAACATAGATAAACAGTGTTGTTTTTTTGTAAAAATAGTGCGAAAACTGTTTTAAACAGTGTTGTTTGTGCAAATCTATTGCTAAAAAAACTTTTATAAAATGTTGTTATCATATTGTGAAAAACCTGCAGTTAAACAATGCTACTTTTTACAAAAAAAAAAAAAAAAAAAAAAAAAGATGAAAAAACAGTGCAGAAACTGATAAAAAGCAATTCTTAAAGGTAACAAAATTGTGTTGTTTTTCTAAAATCAAATTGAATTCGTTCTAACGCACACGTTAGAAACACGTTTACTCAAAACAGTTATTTCAAAGATTATAAATAAACCATCTAGAAAATAATTGCGTGAATCATTTAAGATACCAAAAGATTGAACAGATCAACTATTTATGTAAGACGGTATTAGGAACTAAAGATTTTACTCCAATCTTAAAAATTCCAAAATTAATGTACTATGCAAGGTTTTTCAAAAAAGAATATATATTGTAAAAATTGCCTCAACAATTTTAAAATATTTAAGATAAATTTTCGTGCATCCAAAATAATTCACCAAACAAAAACATCCTTTAAATTTATAAGGGTTTCGGTAAATTTTTATATTAATATTAATAAATTAATCATAAATAATATATTCTTGTTATGCTTCGAAATTAATTATTGTAGTTAATTATTATAGTACACTACCATAATACAAACTAAAATAAATAATAGAAATTAAATCGTTTAACTCATTTGGTTAAATGCTTCAAAGCGTCCCACACCTTTGGTGTAGTGGATACTAGGGGAGGTGAAGGCTTGGGACTCAAATGTTTCAATTTCAAACTTTAACTGTGGTTTTTTTTTGCCCTTTTCTATTTGCATTGGAAAAAATTCTTCTTGCACTGGTCCATTGCGCTCCGCGGAGGCCTAAACGGGGCATTTAGGTGGGGCCACAGACTTTAATGTAACAAGATCAGGAAATCCTAACCCTAAACGCCCGGTGGAGGTCTAAACGCCCCGCTGTCCCTCCTGACCCATCTGACGCCGCGAAACATTCCCTGACAATGCTGACACGTTCCACTAAACGTCCCGTGGAGGTCTAAACGCCCCGTTTAGGGTTCAATTTTCCTACCTACCACCTCACGAGACGAGATGACTACCGATGGACGTCGATAGACGTCGAATAATAGTACGTATGAAGCTTAACGACCCATGGAGGCCTAAACCGGGTGTTTTACTCCCCCATTAAATAGTTTCTTCCTGTTAAGATGCCTCATGCGTGAGCAACGACCCATGTATTTGTCTACTGTTTTACTTTTATACTTTCTTCTAAATAGATAGTGTTACCATTTTTGTTAGTGCTTCACATTTCAACCAAAGATGTCGGGTTCACGGAGATCACCAAAGATTCCAGACTTGAACGAGGCATAAACATTATTATTTTCGTATATATTTATTTGTTTGTCTTAACCAAACTTATCTAACAGTTTCTATTTTTTAGGGTGTCAACCCGCATAATACAAATTTAGAATACGGTCAACAGTCGGATCCAAATTTCAACCAGGCAAAAACATATATTTATGCCCTTATTTATTTTGTATATAATCACTTTTTTAACCAAAAACATCAAACGGTTTCTTTTTTATTTAGGGACAATCACTACCCTATTATGGTCAACAATATGGTCAACAATCCTACGGTGGCCAGCATAATACAAACTTGGAATATGGTCAACAGTCGGATCCAAATTTCGACCAGGTAATAACATTTATTTATACCCTTATTTATTTTGTATATAGTCACTTGTTTAAACCAAAACCATCAAACGGTTTCTTTTTTATTTAGGGTCAATCACTACCCTATTATGGTCAACAATCTTACGGTGGTCAGCATAATACAAACTTGGAATACGGTCAACAGTCGTATCGAAATTTCAACCAGGCAAAATCATTTATTTATACCCTTATTTATTTTGTATATAGTCACTTGTTTAAACCAAAAATATCAAACGGTTTCTTTTTTATTTAGGGTCAATCACTACCCTATTATGGTCAACAATCTTACGGTGGTCAACCAGATTATACTCAACAATCTTACGGTGGTTACTGTCAGCCCTTCTACGGATCACAATTACAATTGGGTTACGGTCAACCGCCGTACCAGTTAAAAAACGAGCCCCATTATAGTCAATCTTCGTACGGATCAGAAGGAGAAACGGATTCCGTGGATGATAGTGATGAATTCGTGGAGGATACGTATGGGGGTAATGACGCCGAAGAAAGTGGGTCTTCGATAAATACAAATAGCGACGGTACGGAGACGGGGGACGAATCCGATCAGGATCCCGAGACGGTTTCCTACGCGACGAATAGAGTATACATCCGAGTCTTTAGATTAATTAATTATTTTATTTCTTATATAATTAGACTCAACATCTGATAGTTTTCGAAAAATTTCAGGCTTTTGCTTCTCGTGAGGATTTGCAGAAATGGGCTAAGGATAGAGGACGCAAGTATGGGTTCGTCATTTTTATCGGCCGGTCAAGACCTAATGAGTCTGTGGAATTGCTATGTGATCGCGGTCCTAAACGCCCAAGCACAGCCAAAGTCAGGAATACCGGGTCCATAAAAAATGATTGTGCCTTTAAATTAGTTGGTAGGTACAATGGAAGAAGTGATTGTTGGAGTTTAGAAGAGATATGTAAGTTACACAATCACAAACCGGTTGTATTTAAGGAGGGGCACCCTTATCTTAGGAGATTAACCCCTGAACAGAGTGATTTCGTTGGCACGTTATACAAGCTTCACGTGAGGCCACGTAACATTCTTTTAGCGTTACGGGAAAAGTTTCCAGGAAGTTGTTGTATTATCAAGGACATATACAACGTGACACGGAAAATTAGGGAACAAGATAAAGTAGGTAGAAGCCCAATGGAGATACTTGAAAACTACTTGTATGCTAATGGGTTCGTGTTTAACACACGGGTCAATGAAATCACTAACGCCACGGAGGATATTTTCTTCTGTCATCCTCTGTCCTATAAAATATGGCGTGCCTTCCCGCATGTGGTTTTGATTGGCGCGACGTACAAGACCAACTTATACAACATTCCGTTTGTTCAGTTAGTTGGTGTGACGTCGACGTCGAAGTCGTTCTGTATTGTACATGCATTCATAGCGAATGAGCGAGAAGACAACTTTACATGGGTCCTTGAGCAGGCTAAAGGTATGATAGACAAGTGTATGGAGCCACGCATCATTGTCACCGACAGGGACCAAGCCCTAATGAGATCCTGTGATTATGTATTCCCGAACGCCAATAAAAACTTATGCAGGTGGCACATACAGGTGAATATAACGAGAAAGTGGAAGAAGGATTTTAAGGCGAAGCCATGGAAGGATTTTGCTTACTGGTGGAAGGTCCTGTGTGAGTCTTCCAATGTCAGGCAATACAACTTTCGTTGCGGAAAAATGGAAGAAAAACTACGTAAAGGCGGGTATGCCGGCAAGTTTTTTAGAACTATATTTTCACTAATAATCTACCTGTTATAAGTTTTCAGAATTTTTTCTCTGTTTCAGCGATCTGGCAGTATATACAGAATAACTGGTTGGTGCCCTACAGAGATAAGTTTGTTACTTGTTGGTGTGACGGTCGCCTCAACTTTGGTCAGCATACAACCAATAGAGTCGAGGGTCAGCACGCCAACTTGAAAGATCACATCAAAGGAATGAACAATACGCTCGATGCAATTGCGCGTTTGGTAGATAAAGTTATGCGAACCCAGGAGATTGAAATTAGTAAAACTTTTGAAGGATCCGGCATTAAATTATACAACTCGCATAACCATGAACTGTATAAAAATCTGCATTATAAGGTGACTACTGAGGCTCTTCGACTTATTAGACGCGAGGAGAAACAACTAAAAAAGTTGTGTAAAGCAGGAGCTACGTGCGTGTATATGAGCGTATACGGGTTAAATACGCGTCAATATACGGGTAAAATACACCAAAATTCATGTTATATTAGAGATGACCAATTGATAATGTAAAAAATCTTGTTTTAGTGCAAATATAATATACAATAACTATTTATATCAATAAATTCATGTGTGTCGATACGTGTATATGAGCGTATACGGGTTAAATACGCGTCAATATACGGGTAAAATACACCAAAATTCATGTTATATTAGAGATGACCAATTGATAATGTAAAAAATCTTGTTTTAGTGCAAATATAATATACAATAACTATTTATATCAATAAATTCATGTTTGTCGATACGTGTATATGAGCGTATACGGGTTAAATACGCGTCAATATACGGGTAAAATACAACAAAATTCATGTTATATTAGAGATGACCAATTGATAATGTAAAAAATCTTGTTTTAGTGCAAATATAATATACAATAACTATTTATATCAATAAATTCATGTGTGTCGATATGTGTATATGAATGTATGTATGTATATGAGTGTATATGAATGTATGCAAATATAATATATACTAATTATTTATATGAATATATGAATGTATATATACATGTATATGAATGTATGTATGTATATGAGTGTATACGTATCAATATACGGGTTAAATACACTAAAAGGCAAAATTCTAGAACACATAAACGTCCCGTTTAGGTCTCCACCGGACGTACCAAACGGATCCATGGACAAGTTAAACGGGGCGCTGAGGCCCCAACGCAGCGTTTACCTTTACAACGGATCAATCCTAAGCGTTGCGGCCCACTAAAAAAACCTAAGCGAGGCGTGGAGGTCTCAGCGCGTCGTTTAGCTGCAACGGATCGTTGTAATGCGCCCCCTTTCACTCAAACCCTCATTTACCCCCTTTTGTTTGACCCGACGACCACAGCCACCACCCACCACCCGTCGCCACCCCTCCGCCAGTCGCAACCCCACCACCCGTCGCCACTCCGGTAAGCTCACCACCACCCGCCGCCACTCCTCCTCCCGTCGCCACCGACCACTCCTCCACCGGTCGCTACTCCGCCACCAGCAACTCCACCTCCCGTCGCTTCTCCGCCACGAGCCACTCCTCCTCCCGTCGCATCGCCACCTGCTCTGGTGTCGGTCTCATCTCCAACTCCCAGTGTGACTCCGGCAGCTGCTCCGTCTCCTTTAGCCTTAAGTCCGCCGGCACCTCCCACCGGAGCTCCTTCTCCGTCCCTCTCCACCGATCTATCTCCGGCACCGTCGGCTCCTGACGTGGTAAGTACACTACACTGTTCCTAGATCTGATCTACTGAATCCATGGCTACTTGCTATCGTGCGCCTCAGATCTGAACATTACAAACTGAGACTGTAATGTTACATTCACCTGAAATTCATATGATAGAAAGCTAGAAAGCTAGACTAGATTACTTCGTTTTTAAAGTATACACGTATCGATAGCCATGGTGTGCTTTAGATTCATATACACGTATCGACACACATGAATTTATTTAGAACTAGTTTTGTGGGATCTTTGAAACTGTTAAACACCTATGTTTTGGATTTCTTACACATTTGTTTCGAACTAGTTTTGGATTAGGATTAAAAAAACATAGATTTTCCAGCTTAGATGCAGAAAGTTTAATTTCCATGTTTGGATTTGGGCTTTAGATTGAGTTTGGACATTGTTGAATTTGAAAACAAATTTGAATGTGGATGTTAGCCATGTTTGCAGAGAAAATTGTTGAATTTGAAAACAAATTTGAATATGGATGTTAGTCAATTTGAAAAAGCAAAAGTCTACTTTTTTTTAATATTCTATAAAACACCATAACATAATTAATTTTTAAAAAAATGTTTATATGTTTTGTTTAAAAATACTTGCAGAGATGGCTGAAGACGAGATTCATGACGACCTCTTTGGTGAGGAGATGGATGATCAACCTCCACAACAGAGGCGACGTGTCGACGAACATATTGGCACTTTGGACCTAAACGAGCACCCGCAGTTTCCGGAAGGTAACGCGTTAAAAAGATACCGTAAATTGAGGACCATGATTCCCTATCGCAACACTCTTATAGACTGGACTCTTTTAGAGACTACTGGTGAGCGTCAGAGAGCAGAGGAGTATATTGGGGTCGACACATCGTGGAGCCGACTTTTTACGATGGATCTGCCCGCATATCGGGAGTTGACCGTAGAGTTTTACTCTACGTTCAGATGGCGACCACATGTTAACCCCCCCCCCCCCCCCCGGATCAGTCCGACGATGATGCTGTTGACCCGCCGGAGATACGATTTAGCATGTTTGGTTATCAGCA
Organism: Deinandra increscens subsp. villosa; assembly: GCA_039602395.1. Lineage (NCBI taxonomy): Eukaryota > Viridiplantae > Streptophyta > Magnoliopsida > Asterales > Asteraceae > Deinandra > Deinandra increscens. The sequence continues at coordinate 8,459,779 of JBCNJP010000012.1, read as the reverse complement.
TCAGATGGATTTGCCGGAGTTCGCTTGGCGTACCGGTTTATATACAGAGGCTGAGGTCCAGCAGCCTCTCTTCACTGAGTCGATCCACACCTTGCCCGATGACGAGTTGAAGAACTTTTGGTCGGTGATTGGAGATAGACACTTGGCAGGTGACTCAAAGGCCTCCGATATACGCGACCCTTTGTATCGTTACTTTCATCGGTTGATTGCCTGTGGAATCAACGGTCGCAAGGATAGCACTGACAAGTGCAACTTTAGGGATGTTTTCTACCTCCGGTGTTTGCTGACCCACATGCACTGCAACCTCGCTCGGTGTTTGGCGGCTTATTCTTCTAGCTACTATCACCAACAGTTTCGAGGTTCGTTACTCGGCGGCCCGCACGTCACGAGGATAGCGCATTCCTACGCGTATATCCTCAACTTGCATCAGTTACGTATCCCGCCGGTCTCGCCGATGCCATGTGGCGTTCCGACGGTGCGGGGCATGGGGATGTACGCGATATTTCCGGAAATTGGCCCGCGTCTCCGCACGAAAAAAGATGCACCGCCTTACGTTCCCGTGCCATTGGTGGAGCCAGATCCGTTGAATGCGCCTGAGATACAGATTGACGGGGACCAGCCTGTTCATGAGGAGGACCCTCCCCAGCACCCGGCGATTATATACCGTGTCGCGCGGTTTCCTCCCGCCACACAGGCCCTTCTACAGAGGCTGGATCAGAGGAGTGAGCAGCAGAGTCGAGAGATGGTGGAGATGCGACATATGATGAGGTGGATGATAGACCGCGAGGTCGATAGGCTGAGACGAGATGGTGTCCCCTTTCCACCACCCCCTCGGTTTGACGGTGCTGGCACATCCGACACCGCTCATGACGGTGCTGGCACATCCGGCACGCACATGACGACATGGCTGAGGATATTGGCGTGCACATGACTGGGCCTGTAGGTGATGATGATGATGTCGGTCTTGATATGCGGGGATTTCACCATCAGTTATAGATGTGTTATTATTAGCCTCTATTATTATCGAGTTGTACGTTTTGATTTGTATGTACAAACTCATTATCTATATATATATATATATATATGCAGTTATGTTTTGTTGATTGTATAATTTGTTTTGTTTGTTTGGTTGTAGTTATGTGTTGATTGTATAATTTGTTTTGTTTCGTTGGTTATTGTTTTAAAAAATTTAACGTCGTAATAGTCACTATAAACTTATACGACACGTTATTAAAATAAAAAGGAAAATATGATGAGTACGAGTAACGAGTAACAAATAACTAGTTTTATTATTTAAAAAGGGAAAACGAGCAACGAGCAAAAAGTACGACTAACGAGTAACATATAACGAGTATTATTTTTTAAAAAGGTCAAACGAGCAACGAGCAAATAGTACGAGTAACAAATATCGTGTTATACGGTTTATAGTGTTTGACTAAGGTTGTAAAATATGATTTTGTTATAAAACAAGGGTTTTCTATAAAAAAAGTAAAAAAATGTGTTAGAAAAAGAGATAGTAAAAAAGTTGTGTTAAAAAAAGAGTTAGTAAAAATGTTGTGTTAGAAAAAATGTTAAAGTGTTAGGAAAAAAAGGAAAAAAAAAAACTAAAGTTACCAAAATTGGCAACCTGCTACTTCTTTAATTAAGATGTGACGGATACGCCCCATGCATGGAGACCTCCACGCCCCGCTTAGAGCCGGTGCAGAATCATAAATGAACCGGTACGAATATACAAGTTGCAATATGAAGACGTGCCAGTCTCTAGCCTCACTTGGAATGTAGATTGTCGGGTGGATGGTCTAAAAACATGTCAGCGATCTAAAAAGCCAATAAAAGAAGTTATAATATAAAATAAAATTTTAAAACCAGTCGTAAAGTGGTTATAAACAATTCTTTATGTTGTGAACATCCATACAATCTAGCCCATATTTGAAGTGGTTGGGGCATGAATATATTATACAGGGAGACATCATCACTTTAGGAAACAAAAGTACAAAACTGCTGATAGGAAAAAACATTAAAAAACAAATTAATCTAGGAATCAAATATTAAAACCTTAATAATTTTCTTTGTTCTCTCACCTAGTATTCTTTTTGGAGGACAAATACATGTGCCAACTGGTCAAGTGACTTCTTTGTCCAACTCGGTATTCGCCACTTTATATTCTATTTATATTCTAGGTTTTAGTTGACACGTTTTAAATATTGCAATATTATATTTAAAACTTTTTGTTTATGTATTTCTCTTAGATTGTTAAACTTTGCGTCCTTTATTGCAACTTTATATTCTAGGTTTTAGTTGACCGTTTTAAATATTGCAAGATTATATTTTAAACTTTTTGTTTATGTGTTTCTCTTAGATTGTTAAACTTTGCGTCCTTAATTGCAACTTTATATTCTAGGTTTTAGTTGACACGTTTTACATATTGCAAGATTATATTTTAAACTTTTTGTTTATGTGTTTCTCTCACATTGTTAAACTTTGCGTCCTTAATTAAACTCTTTTCGTTCAAAAATAAATATATGTTTATTTTTATTATTTGTATTTTTTTGAGAGTTTATTTATGTTTACTTGTTTGTTTATATTAGGAGCGTTGGGAAAAAGAAAAGAGTCAACTAAAAATGAGAGTCCATCTACACACCACTAGTTAGTCTAGTGGCAAAAGTGTATGACTCCTTAAGTGGAGGTCTTGGGTTCAAGTCCCACTTGTAACAAAAATAATAAAAATGGGGGCTACAAGTTGGGCCAGGGGGTTTTCTCACGAGTGGTGAGTTTCCTCCTGATGGGGATTGGAGATGATCGGGTGGGTGGTGTAATATCCCCGTCAGTGATCCAAATTTGCCGTTCAAAAAAAAAAAAAATGAGAGTCCATCTAGTAATATTTTTTTGGTTTATCTTTGAGATCCTCTTTAGAGGGTAAGAATCTTTGCATGTATGTCTAAATTAATTGATTCGGATGATATTAAATGGACTGTGTGTAACAGCTCAAGTTAATTAATCGTATCAATTATATTATCCGTTTTCCTTCTGATGGATTGTCATCCAGAAATTCATGGTTTTTTTTCATTGACGAGTTGGTTGTCCAGCCAAAATGCGTCTTGGTAGATAAAGCTTTGATGTAAGTCACACATTGGTTGAGGTGGGGAACAAAGTCTTTCTTATAAGGAGGTGAAAAACTTCTCTACCAAAACACGTTTTAATTTGTTTGGGCATGCAACTCGTTGGGTGAAAACAAAACCGTATTATAAATTTCTGGATGAATAATCTATCAGGGAAAAGCGAATAATATCTTGATATGATGGAGTTGGGTTGTTAGATTATCACTCAAATTAATGAAAATGGTACAAAGAAAATATTGACTAAAAAGATCTTGTCATCCATGTATACATGAATTTTCCAAAAAGAGAAAAAGAATAAAAAACGATGCTTTATACGTACTTGGCTAATTGGCTTGATAGATATTATAATTGATTAGAGTGTAGTGTAAAAGCAGGCAATACCTTTTGTTTATATTGTTAATTAAGTAGAGATTATGGTTGGTTTGAGATTGCGAACGAATGTAGGCGTGAGACATTAATAAAGGTATGCTTTAATAGACGGAACAAAAATAAAGATTTGCTATAAACACGTCGTGTAAAGGTGCGAAGTAAGGGTAAAATTGTTCAGCTTATATTTGATGATCACGCATATTTGACACCGTATTTTTTGTAGCAAAATGGTGTCAAAAGGGCAATTGTCACTATTTTGTCACCAAATATGTTACAAAAAACCTCACCATGATTTTGTGGTCGATGGTGGCAAAAGTTATTTGTGGTGGCATGTTACCAGAGTTTTTGCCACCGTGTTTTTTGTAGCAAAATGGTATTAAAAGGCAATTGTCACCATTTACCACCAAATATGTTGTGACAAAAAACTCCTCTGTAGTGTAGTAGTGATATTTCATAAACATGCAAGCTATATTGCATAATCACGCAAACTATATTGATAATCACGCAAAATATATTTAATAATCACGTAATATTTGTTATGATTTTTATGGTGGCAAATAGGTGTCAATAGGGCACCACACATTAATTATTGTAGAACACTACCATAATACAAGCTAAAATAAATAATACAATTTAACCCGTTTAACTCATTTGGTTAATGCTTCAAAGGGTCTCACACATTTGGTGTAGTGGATACTGAGGGAGGTGAAGGGCTTGGGACTCGAAAGTTCTAAGTTCGAATCTCAACAATGGATTTTCTTAGCTTATGTTAAGTTCCTCTAGAACTGGTGTCTAAATTAACGATAGTCTAATATACAAGTTGCGATATGGGGACATGCTAGTCTCTAGCTTCACTTGAAATTAATGTAGATTGTCGGGTGGTGGTCTAAAAACCTCAGTGATCTAAAAAGCCATTAAAAAAGTTGTAATAATAAATTAAAACTTTAAAACCTGTCGTAAAGAGGTTAGAGGTTATAAACAATTCTTTGGCAGTTATAAAAAAAAAAAAACTTTGTGCCGAGAACATCCATGCAATCTAGCCCATATTTGAAGTGGTTGGGGCATGAATTTATTATACAGGGAGACATCATCACTTAGGAAACGAAAGTAAAAAACTGCTGATAGAAAGAAACTTTAAAAAACAAATCTAGGAATTAAAAATTAAAACCCTAATAAATTTATTTGTTCTCTCACCTACTATTCTTTATGTAGGACGCGTACATGACTACATGTGCCAACTGTAAATGGTCAAGTGACTTCTTTGTCCAACTCTGCATTCGCTATTATATATTCTAGGTTTTAGTTGACACGTTTTAAGTGCTGCAAGATTACTTTTAAACATTTTGTTTATGTTAACTAGTTTATTTCTCTTAGATTGTTACATTTGTTTTGAAAGATGCTTTCATTAAAACAACAAGACGTCAGGAGAGGGAGCAAACAACTACAAAAAAGGAAAGAAGCATTTACATATTAAATTTATTTTAATCCTTCCATTTTAAAACTTATCATTTTCCTCTATTCTTAACCCACAAAAAGCTGAAACACTTGACTTCGTTGAAGAGCACCGGAATGTAAGGCTTCTTATCTCCGCACACCTCATCATTTATACTTTTCCAGATCACCCAACAAGTGGTAAGTATGATAGCATAGAAAACCGATTTGGATGTCCTATCAAAATGGGAATCCTCTACCACTTTGACAAGCTCCTCAATATTAAAGACATATATATTGAGGGAAGACACCACAACGACGAAACCAAATACCACAAGACGGCAACAATCTTGCACCCAACCAAGATATGATACGCAGATCTCTCTCCATCTTCGCAAAGGGGAATTGCACATCTTCAATATATATGAACATTCCTCTGGACATGAGGACGCTCTTGATCTATCCGGTTCTGATCACCTTTAGATGTGTTATTTCTATAGAGTTGTACGTTCTGATTTATATATATATATATATATATATATATATATATATATATGCAATTATTTTGTGTTGATGGTATAATTTGTTTTGTTTGGTTGGTTGTAGTTTTGTGATAATTGTTATTATTTTAAAAAATTAACGTCGTAATATTCATGAGTGAAAGAGCGTGAGCGGCGGATCGTCTACTCGATAATAATAGAATCGATGTAATTCAAGTATGAAATCAAGAACAAAAGATGTAAATACAAAGACTTTTGTATTGAAGACTTTAGAGAGTACACACATAGTAGAATGAATCAAGAAGTGCTAGTTTAATACAAGGAACAAGCATTTATACTAATCACTACTGCCACAAATGGATGACGCACGAACTGCCAGTTCGTGGGGTCACGAACTGTGAGTTCGTGTCCACTTCGTTGACAACCTTCCTTGCATCTTGGACTCGTTCTGATACTTCACGCGACGAACCAGATTATCTCTAACAATGAGTTATTATAAAGTTATATGGCACATTATTAAAACAAAAAGGGGGAAATCAATGATATAAGTGAAACAAGTATGAGCGTCTAGTAAAAAAGAAAAAAAAATTTACGTCATATATTAGTGAGTATTTAAAAAGGTGAAATGAGTATGAGCGTTTATTGAAAAAGATGAAATTAACCCAAAAACTTAACGTTAATACAAAACTCTCACTCACTACGTTTGTGTATCCGGTACACCAAGTAGATTCTTTTTGATAGAATCATCTAACTCCTAGTGATAACATCTCACTCACTACGTTTGTGTATCCGGTACACCAAGTTTTAGTTACCTTTATTAGAACATGTGCTATAGTATAATTACGTTGGGGCCTGGGGTATATATTATTTTGGCTTTAAAAAAACAATAAAAAAGTATGTGCGTCATCCCCGGTGAGTGTTGCAACATCATTCACTTCGAGTATTCCTTGTTCAGGGCCCACTACCCCACTAGTTTTTGGCCCGTGATAATATTATTTAGGTTTCCCATGCAGCCGCCTTGTGTTTTTTTCTGTTTTTGTTAATTTTAATAATAAAAACATACACCTATTTAATAGCTATCTGTTTAGCCGTTATTTTATCCTGCAAACACATCTCAACACCCCAAATAAGATATGGAATCTTCTTCTTGGTCGGAAAGTTCAGCAATTAATCGGATCAAAGCCATTCAAGAGCTCACACAAGGTCAAATATTGACAGATTGTCTTCAAGAAATGATCGGTCAACCAGAAAAGATCGAATCCAATCTCGAGTCATTTGATGGTAAATTGGTGCATCAGATCTTGGGCATGTTTGAAAGAACCCGGTCGGTTTTGACCTCAAGCCCGTCAAACTTCAACAAGATTCCTTCTAGTCTGACTCATGATATGACTTCTCCAAACAATTTGAATGACAAGAAGTTAGATGATTCTATAAAAAATGCTAAAACAATGATACCCAAGAAAGCTAGGAGAGGGTGTTATAAGAGAAGGTATGCCTCATATTATTGTATACGTGTTGATTTTACTAATGAGATTGACCTACATTTTGAATGTTATCTTTATGAACTTCTAGTAATGATTTTTTGCTTTGAGAAAATGCAGCAAAAACCCTTCGATACACACAAAGATGACTTCAAATGTTGAAGATGGATATGCTTGGAGAAAATACGGTCAAAAAGTGATTATCAACTCAAAACACCAAAGGTAACTTTTATGACAAATATAAGTAAACTTACAGTAAGAACTATAACTTTTAACTAGGAGTTACACAGTAGATTCTTTTAAATTCTTTAACTAGTCTATGGACGATATTTATGAGGTTAGGCTATAAAAATTGTCAATGTTACGTATCCCTTCTAATATAAAGTTTATCACTCACGGAACTAACAAAATCCAAAACCTTATAGTTTTACCCATAACCCTATAGATGTAAGTTTTATTGCTTTACTAAAACATATTTTACTAATTTTGACGATGTATATTTTTTTATTATTGTGTAGGCAATATTATAGGTGTACTCATAGGTATGAAAAAGGGTGTAAAGCAACCAAACAAGTTCAAATGATTGACGATGAGCAATCAAAGTATAAGATAACCTACCACCAACGACATACTTGCAACAATTCACAAAGACCACGTAAAATCGTTTTGGATTTTCCAAACCCTGAAGACGATTTGGTTCTTATTAGTTTTGGTACAAACCCACTCATCAAGAAAAAACAAGTTGAAGCCTTTTCCCTCTCCCTTACTACACATAAACCCAATAATGGGTTTCCTTCTCTAAGTGTTGTAAATGATAAAGTTTTTTCATCTAATTATTACACAACATGGGATCCGGTCACAAAACCCTCTAAACTTCCAGTGGAACCGGTGTCTATGATGTCATATGAGTTGGATATGAGTACAAGTGATTATGAAATCGACGATATGATTCTAGTATGAATTTCGAGTCTTCTTTTCGAAATTTTGCTCGTGACTTGTTTGCTTCCATTTGGAATATCATTTTATGAAGTTTACAAAAAAAAAAAAAAAATTGGTTATTATCATGTATCGTGACAAACTTATGTGTTTTAGTATTTCTTTGATGGAGTATGTGGCATGCATGTTACACGTGGGTTCATACATCACGTGGAAAATGTGACTCTGTTCTTGAAGTTATGGTTTACTTAGTCTTTTGAATAAGTCTGATCATCCTTTTGATTAGCCGTTGTTTATGTCTTTCAGTTCACTCTTTTGGGAAGTCTGTTATTTCCTTTGCTTGTATGTTTGCCTTTTTAAAGGCCTCTTTGGTTTCAATAATGTAAGAACACATAATGATCTTACTACTGGATGAATCGATCAATCTAGTGAACACGAAATTAAAATATATAAACTTGATTCTTATTGATCACTTGAAGATACAAGAACAAAGCTTTGGTTTCTCTCTCTAGAACATACACACATAAACACACATTTAGCAAGACTCAAATGACCAGAAGAATTAACTTCTCTAAAAAAGTCAAACTATTTATAATGAACAACTAACCAACCAACTAACCAACCAGCAAACCATTGGTTCGCTGCTAACCATCCAGCTAACTAATGGTTCGCTGCTAACTATCTAGCTAACCAATGGTTTGTTTCTAACCATCCAGCTAACCAATCATCTAACCATTGGTTAGTTGGCTCCTAACTAATGGTAAGGAGCTTGGTTAGTTGACACTAAGACTCAACACAAGGCTCTCTTTTAGAAACAACACACGAGACACACTGTAGCATAGGATTATGCTCTAACAAATAATAAATATTGAATTATTAGAGTTCATATCAGTATTGTTCTTTTAATCTGGTATTAGAGCTCCGTTCACAATCAAAAAGAGAGAGAGAGATAGGTAGCGAAAAGTTAAAGGTTCCTCAGTTCGATAGGCATTGGGAACATTGTAGCGAAATGATGGAGAATCTGCTAAGAGCAAAGCAACTCTGGAACCTCATTCAACCTGGTATTGAGGATCCTGCGGTTGAGATTGTCGTTAGCGATGCTCAAAAGAAGAAATTGGAAGAACTCAGAGGCAAGGATCTTCAAGTCAAGCATTACCTTTATCAAGTAATTGATTGGGTGACGTTTGAACAGATTCTCGATAGGAAAACAACAAAGCCTATCATAGTATGAAACAGAGATTTGAAGGTAACGGTCGTGTGAAAAAATCAACACTTCAAAGGCTTCTCAGAGTGTTTGAAATTCTCGAAATGAAGAATGGTGAGACCATTTCTGAATACATTGCTAGAGTTCTAACAGTTGAAAACCAGATGAGAAGCAATGGAGAAGTCATGACAGATGTCAAGATTGTTGAGAAGATCTTCAGGACCCTTAATGAGAAAAACATGTAGTGGTATCAATTGAAGAGTCTAAGGAGGTAGGCAAGATGAGTATTGCTGAATTGCAGAGTACACTGCTAGTTCACGAGCAGAAGTTCAGAAAGCCCTAGAGAGATGAAGAACAGGCACTGAAGGTTCATCATGAGGATTTTTCCAGTAGTCGGGGAAGAGGACGTGGCAGGTCCAACTATAGAGGAAAGGGACATGGCAGAGGTAGACCACTATTCAATAAAGAGACAGTAAAATGCTACAATTGTCACAAACTGGGTTGTTTTCATTATGAATCCCCATCTGCAAAGGAAACTAACTATGTCGAGTTTGATGAATCTGAAGAAATGGTGGTCACGGCAACTGTGGATGATGTAGTAGATGAAAGAGTAATTATGACACAAATTGAAGCTACTCCAAGGAACTTACTATGGTTCCTTGACTTAGGATGCTTGAACCATATGCGAGGCGTAAAGGAGAAGTTCATCAGCCTTGATTCAAGCTTCTCACACACTGTTAAGCTTGGAAACACTACCATTTGATGAAACATATACCCGTTTGATGTTGCTCGAACCATATGTGTGGCGTAAGGGTCAAGTGAAATTAATTTTTAATGATGTTACGTATACGGTACATGACATGTACTATGTACCAGATCTCAAGCACATTCTTTTGAGCATTGGTCAACTACAACAAAGGGGTTGACTATTCTCTTTAAGTCGGGTGTATGCAAAATATTTCACCGGGATCAAGGCATGATTATACAAAGTTGGATGAGTAACAACAGAATGTATCCGTTCGTCGAATAATTCAAGGAACTGGAAGTACAAGGTGTAAGAGACTGCATGTACTCTCATGTTGAGGGAATCTTGAAATTATGACATCAAAGATATGGCCATTTGAGTAAAACAAATTTGGAAAAGCTGCAAAGAGGAAAGCTTGTGCTAGGCCTACCACCTACCTATGTTTAAAGTTGATAAAGATGTTTGCAGAGACTGTTATACTGGGAAGCAACATAGACAAGCCATTCCTAAAGCAAGTACATGGAGAGCTAAAGACAAATTGGAAATTAGTACATTCTGACATTTGTGGCCCCATCAATCATCCTTCCAGCAGTGGAAAAAGTTATTTTTTTAAGCTTTCTAGATTATTTTAGTAGAAAGGAGTAGGTCTACTTAATATCGAAAAAATATGATGCTCCCGAATGCTTTAAACAATTTGAGAAAAAAATTGAAACTGAAACTGAAAAATTACTTAAAGCACTCAGAACTGATCGAGGAGGAGAATTCATATCCGAGGCTTTTAACAAGTTTTGCAGGGATAATGGCGTTCGAAGGCAGTTAACAACCAGCTTTACCCCACAACAAAATGGGGTCATAAAGCGTAAAAACCGAATCGTGATGAATATGGTCGTGACTGCCTTGGTGGCAAATAAAATGCTCAAACAATTCTGGGTTGAGGCTATCATGTGGGCTTTCTATGTATTAAATAGATTCCCCACTAAAGATTTAGTTGATGTGACTCCACAAGAAGCTTGGAGTGGGATAAAACCTACTCTGGAATATTTTAAAGTATGGGCACTACTACAAAAAGGCTTTAATAACGCGCAATGCGCATCATGTATGGGTATAAATGACGCGCAAAAGCGTGTCAAGGAAGCCCCCACCATAAAAGTCGATGATGTGACAATCCGACTTTTCAGGTCATTTTCTGACATTAACTGAACGTAAACCGTATTAAAAGTTGTGTGAGAATTTATGTGATTGACTGTGTTGACTTTAGCAATTAGGGTTTTGTGTGATCATCACTACGAGCATACATCAAGTTTAAACGTTTGATATTGTAGATTTCACTTTATGATTTTATGTGAATTTAAAATGAGTAATTATGACAAATTTATGTGACTTAAATATATGTGTAAGTTATGGTCATTATGAGTTCATGGTTATGCCATTCGGGTTAACCAACGCACCAGCGATTTTCATGGACTTGATGAATCGCGTTTGCAAGCCATATCTTGATAAATTCGTCATCGTCTTCATTGATGATATTCTGATATATTCTAAGTCTAAGGAGGAGCACGAACAACATCTTCGTTTGATCTTAGAGTTACTCAAGAAGGAGCAATTGTATGCAAAATTTTCAAAGTGTGATTTCTAGATGCGTGAGGTGCAATTTCTTGGTCATGTCATTAATGATCAGGGGATTCACGTTGATCCAATCAAAGTTGACGCAATTAAGAATTGGCCTGCGCCTAAGACACCAACGGAAGTTCGCCAATTTCTTGGTTTGGCAGGATATTATAGATGATTTATTGAGGGATTCTCAAAGATAGCCCAACCTCTTACGGCGCTAACGCATAAAGGAACGACGTAAACCGAAATGAAAAGCATGACGCCGTTTTTCAGCTACTAAAGCAGAAACTTTGTAGCGCGCCAATATTATCCCTACCAGAGGGTAGTGATGATTTCGTGGTGTATTGTGATGCATCAAAGCAAGGATTAGGTTGCGTGCTGATGCAAAGGGAGAAAGTCATAGCTTATGCCTCTCGTCAGTTAAAGATTCACGAGCAGAATTATACAACTCATGATTTGGAGTTGGGAGCAGTCATTTTCGCATTGAAAATTTGGAGACATTATCTACACTGATCACTATCTACACTGATCATAAAAGTCTCGAGCATATCTTTGCTCAAAAGGAGTTGAACATGAGACAACATCATTGGGTGGAACTTCTTAATGACTACGATTGCGTAATTAGATACCATCCAGGCAAAGCTAATGTAGTAGCTGATGCCTTAAGCCGAAAGGATAACCCCAAGCCTAGAAGAGTTCGTGCGTTACAACTTACTATTCATACAGGATTACCTGATCAGATCCGGAATGCACAACTCGAAGCACTCAAAGATGAGAACATGGAACTATAATCCTTTTGGGGAATGGATAAGTTATTGGAAGTTAGATCAGATGGTATCTGGTATTATGCGAACCGGATATGGATTCCCGTGTATGGAAATTTGAGGGAATTGATTATGGATGAAGCCCATAAGTCTCGTTATTCTATTCATCCAGGCTCGGATAAGATGTACCAAGATTTGAAATTGATTTATTAGTGGCTTAAGATGAAAGCAGACATTGCCACTTACGTAAGCAAGTGCTTGACTTGTTCCAAGGTTAAGGCGGAATACCAGAAACCGGCAGGGTTACTTCAACAACCAAAAATTCCCGAGTGGAAATGGGAGGGAATAGCTATGGACTTTATCACAAAATTATCCCGTACAACAAATAGATGTGATACAATTTGGGTAATTGTTGATCGTTTAACCAAGTCGGCACATTTTCTACCAATCAAAGAAACTGATACCTCCAAGAGATTAGGCAAAATTTATCTTAAGGAGATCGTCTCGCGACATGGAGTACCGGTTTCTATTATATCAGATCGAGATGCCCGATTTACATCCAAATGTTGGGAATCTCTACATGAAGCATTGGGATCGCGTTTGGATATGAGTACTGCATATCACCCTCAGACCGATGGACAAAGTGAACGGACCATTCAAACTCTTGAGGACATGCTGCGTGCATGTGCGATTGATTTTGGTGAAAGTTGGGATAAGCACTTACCCTTAGTGGAATTTTCCTATAACAACAGTTATCACACCAGTATTGGTGTAGCTCCGTTTGAAGCCCTTTACGGGCGAAAGTGTAGATCACCTCTCTATTGGGCGGAAGTTGGTGACAGTCAACTCACAGGTCCTGAGTTGGTACTCGAGACAACAGCGAAAATTGTGCAAATTCGAAATCGTATGGCAGCCGCACGAGATAAATAGAAAAGTTATGCCGATAAACGGAGAAGACCTTTGGAATTTGACGAAGGAGACAAGGTCTTGTTAAAGGTCTCACCCTGGAAGGGTGTAGTACATTTTGGTAAACGTGGTAAGTTAAACCCGAGATACATTGGGCCATTCGAGATTGTTAAGAGAATTGGTCTATCAGCTTATGAACTAAACCTACCAAAGGAGTTAAGTGGGGTACATAACGTCTTCCACGTATCGAATTCAAAGAAATGTTTAGCGGATGAGACATTAATCACTCCACTCGAAGAGTTGCATGTGGACGAACAACTTCGATTTATCGAAGAACCGGTGAAAATTATGAACTGGGAAGTTAAACAATTAAGCAAAATCCAAATCGTTAAAGTTTGTTGGAACTCGAGACATGGTCCTGAATTCACGTGGGAACGCGAAGATCAGATGATGAAGAAATACCCTAGACTGTTCAAGGATCAGCCTTCGTCTAGTTCAGGTACTGGTTTAATTTTCGCGGACGAAAATTCTTCAACAAGGGGATGATGTGACGACTGAGAATGTTTCTTTTCTTTTCTTTGTGTCTAGCTCATTAACTTTTACCGCGTTACGCAATTTTCGAGGACGTTAAATTCTCCAACAAGGGGATACTGTGACAATCCGACTTTTCAGGTCATTTTCTGACATTAACTGAACGTAAACCGTATTAAATGTTGTGTGAGCATTTATGTGATGGACTGTGTTGACTTTAGCAATTAGGGTTTTAAGTGATCATCACTACGAGCATACATCAAGTTTAAACGTTTGATATTTTAGATTTCACTTTATGATTTTATGTGAATTTAAAATGAGTAATTATGACAAATTTATGTGACTTAAATATATGTGTAAGTTATAGATTTAAAACCCATGATTTTATGAGAATTAAAATGGAGAATCGAAAATTATTTTCTATGATTTTATGTAGTCATTTAAATTCATACTTTCTCATTAATGTCATACGACTTATATATTTGGACGTTCCTCATATATTCGTCGTTTATTTGTTCCTTTGTTAACCTCCGTTAGTAATCCGTTAGCACTCTTATACTTGAGGGACCCTTTCTGCAAATTCCTAAACTTCATTTATTGATAAAAGATGGAGGGTTATTCCTGTAATTACTTAAACTATGAACCCACCCTTTGTAATTCTTGAGGGACCAGAATGGTCATTTCCCAAAACTTGAATTAATGTAGCCTGTTACGAGAAATCAAAGCTGATGATCGGTTTCGACCGATCATCATCATTACTCGTCCGTTTCAACCAACCTTAACTACTGATTCAATGATATAATTCGTCAGAATCATTCACAATTCCAAGTCCCTCTCTCTCTTTCGCAAACTCTCTGCCTCTTCCGTTGTTGTTTATTTTTCCGGCGACTCAAACCACCAAGAAGAAAACACCGCCGAACCACCACTTTCTGCCACTGTTACACCACCTTGTGAGCACCACTGTGATCGCAAGTGCCCTGCGAACATCCTGGTGTCATTAGAAGTTCAAACTGCGACGGTGCTCGGTGTTGGCATTCAAAGTTCGAATCCGTTTCGGTGTCCAAACTCGTCAATCTCTCATCTCCGACTCAAGGTAATTATCCCTGAGTTCTAGTCGCACATTTTTATACATTTTATTTGTGTTTCGCGATTTTCCGGTGACCGGAGCTAGGGTTCCGAACACCGGAGTTCTTGAATGAAGAAGATGAAGTAGATCGGGTACGGGTTATAAAGTGTGGGATCGGGTTAATGTACCAGACGCCAATCTGGCATATTTAGTTTGAGCGCTGGACTGTTAGGCAAGGGACGCGAGTTTGAAACTCGTCCCCTGCATTTTATTTAATTTTTTTCTTCTGTTTTCCTTTCACTATGTTATCTTATATGTGCTGATGAATAAAAGGGTTTCGATCCGGTAACAGACACAAGCAGGGCGTTGGCCGAGTGGTCTATGCACTGTGTCGGGATGTAGAGGTCGCGGGTTCAAAACTCGCCCCCCCTCTTTTAATTTCTGTTTTTATTCCTAAACCAAGTTCTGATCTCCATCGCCACATAAAAACATTTCCGATCGACTTATAACCGATCAGAACACCTGCCCTAGTGGCTGGGGTCTTGTGTCGTGAGCGGGAGGTCGCAGGTTCGAACCTGGCCGGGCGACCTCCATATTAATCTGTTTCATTTTATTTATGTAATCTAAGGCTTTGACCACCTAAAATTGATTAAAATGATTTTCTTGGAATACTTAAAAACCCTAAATTATTAAAATGATTTAGAAAACTTATGGAAAGTGTCGTTTTGGTTTGAAACATAAAATACTTGGTTTCGATTAACGATTTGCTATAAATTATAGTTTTCTTTATCAATTCAAAATAAGTACTCGTAGCATTGCAATCTAACACGTGTATATATATATATATATGTACGTATATATAAAGTTTATTTTAGACTCGTTAGATTGTTTTAAGGATTAAATAAACATAGTCGTTTCGTACCAACTAAGCATTTTGTAACAGTTTATATATATATATATATATATATATATATATATATATTATTTAATTTTTTTTTGAAATCCTTGAACTCAGAAAATATATAATACTGATATATATTGTATTTTCTCGCGTATTTTGATAATCGCTCGGATTTGGCACCCGTGCCATCATCGACTTGTTTTGAATTCCACGATCCTTCGTTTTTGGTCGTTTGCGTTAGACTTATAGTTTATAGAACACACACTTATACATTTATGCTCTTTAGGTGATTGATTGCTTGCACAAGACTCGTTCTTGCTACTTGAATTAACTGTTTATCTGGAAACTTTGCTGAGCAACCTAAGGTGAGTTTCACGGCCCCATTTTACCGTTTTAAATCCTGTTGGGGGAGATTAACATGCATGATTTACACAACCGAGATAATTAGACTTCTATATATCACTTGAAGTACTTGTAGCACACTGATACAACAATGTCCTTCTTATGGTACCGTTAGTATTAATGACGATAGCGGGAGATATATTGTAGTACTACTGGGTCTGACAAACCCCACCCGGGTCAGTCGCTCTGGCACGATTGGATATCAAACGGGTGTTATATTCGTCCTAAACACAACAAGGCAAACTATAAACAACTGTTAGCTTCGGTGACCATCAATGTGCGAAGTTTCATGTATATAGCCTAGCTAGCTATTTGATATATATTAGTGATTATGCTCTTACAACTTGACGTTATTGAACGATCAATCTTAAACTGAACTTGAAATGTTACTGAACTGTTAAACCTGTGAACTCACCAACCTTTGTGTTGACACTTTAGCATGTTATTTCTCAGGTCGCTAAACTGGATTGTTTGCCACGAGCTAGGATGCACCACCTAGGGATTATTATTGTCATGCATGCATTATAGACCTTAATACTTTTCAAACTAATTATCTTTTGGTTAGCGCATGTTTTGGCGCTTGAACATTTATTACATTTTTTATCGTTTACGCTTCTGCATTTTAAAACGCATTTACTTTGGTTTAAATACATTGCATATAGACTGTTCTTATGGCTAATGTGTTCGATCTTGGTTTGTCATGCTCCCTACGGCGCGTTGTTGCGCGTAGGATTTTTTGGGGTGTGACAGATGACGCGCATTTGTGCGTTGTCCGTTTAGGACGCACATTTATGACGCGCATTTACGACACCAAATTGCGCGTCATCTTCTAAGTATTATTGATAACATACATTTATGTGTCATCTGTATACGACACGCATTTTTGCGTGTCATGATTTTAATTTATAAAAAAATAAGTATAACTCTGTCTCATATTAAATGGCGATTAATCTTGCTAATACAAAATACTCATGGATACACCAAAAATTGCATTTCATATATATAGAAATTAAAACAACGTGTTTCATACGCATACAATTCACTACGAAAGTTAAGTATTAGTTAAGAGTTCTAAAATTTAACCACTAAGGCTTATAAATATATAACACTACTACACAATCCGGAAAATGAAGTTTGACACATAACTTGCCCATTGTTCACGAATTTCATCCAAATCGGCATCTGTATATTCATTCTTATCTCCCCTAGTCTAAAAAAAACAACACAACAAAAAAGTTAAAAATTGAAACACATATATATAAGGTCAAATAGCATTTATGTAAATTTGAGAAGCATATATAGAGGGCCTTAGTGTAGACACCGCATATTCTTTCCAAGCCACCTTATCATGAGTAAAAATATGAAATGAAGCCTTATAAACAGCACCAACCCTCATCTATGACCCTTCAGGTCTGACCAGACTTGACAATCCACAGCAGATTGCCAATAATTGTAGCAAGTATATTAAGAATTCTAAAAAATAGCAGCATCCCATAACTCATTTTGCTGAACCAGTTAAACCACTATTTGTAGCAAATACAATAATAGCCCCCAAGTACACTCTTAATAACCCATCTACCCACAATCCTGTACCATGAATAAACTAGTGGCCTGCTAAAACACATAATTGATTCAGTCCTAACTATCATTTTCATTAACATGACTTGGCCTCAATTTTTGCCTGTGTGCACTATGTGGTGGCAACAATTCCACTACCCTCTTACTCTCTGGTTTATCTCTTTAGTTTGATAATAAATTAAAGTTTTAGTAACACAAGTACAAAAAACCATTGTTGATTGCTAGAATTATGAATTGACACATAATATGTGTCTACATTTTCAAAAAGCCTTTGGCTTTCAGAATAAATCAAAATCAAACCATCCAAATAATTGTGATAACAAAGATGCTGGTTCTGTTCTACCGATTCGGCCATATTACAAAAAGCAACATGTTCAAATAAAATATATAGTGAGTAACAGGATGGTGTGAATTAAAGACAAAAAAGTTTGTTACATCATAATAATGTAAGAACTAAAATAAAAAAAATACCAAAACCTAAAGTATTTATTTTCCACAAAATAGTTTAAACTAATATGTCTCATCATCCGAGCGCGTACACATAAACTCATCGTCAAGGTCTACTAAAGCTGAGTCTTGTGTAACATCAGTAGTAGCATCAAATTACAACATATCATCAATTTCACCACAATCTCCATACTTGTACTCCTATGTGGTGTGAAGCCAACAACAGACAAATTTCTATCTTGTTGATCTTGAACATAAAAAACTTCTCTAACTTAACTAGCTAATATGAAGCATTCAGACTGGTGACCAAGCCTACCAAAGTTAACCACTGTGAATCCAAAATCATCTTTTTTTACTCCACGGATATCAACCCAATCACACATGAAAACAAGAACTGTAAACATGTGATAGTCAAAATCCCATATCTCCTTTATACGAACGAAGTAAGTAATAGCACCATACACGGGATTGGGGTCTTTTGCACTAGCAATCTGCATGGTATGTGAAACAATAGATACTCCACTACATTGAGTGGTTCTAGCACTACGTCAAAATTCACCTTTGGCCACGGAAAAAAACCGTGACAAAAGGTGTTTTGTCACGTTTTTTTTTTCCATTCCAAACGACACCATAGGTGCCGTGACCATATGTACCCTACGGCCACGTTACAATATCAGTGGCTGAAGCCACCTATAAGCGTGGCTAAAGGGTACCAATATTTGTTGTTGTAATCAAACAATTCTTCAGAAAAGCATGGCGAAAGGGTTCCAACGGCCACATGTGTTTGTTTAACGTGGCCTTTGGTATTTTATGGTCACGTATATTCGTGTTTTAGCCACATACATTATAAAAATACGTGGCCAAATGGTTGCTAAAATCATACATTTTGTCACAGTACGCGTGGCCAAAGGGTGGCAACGGCCACGTTAAAATATCAAAAGCGTGGCCTTTGGTATTATATGGTCACGTATATTTGTGTTTTAGCCACATATGTTATAAAAAAACGTGGCCAAATGGGTTGCTGAAATTATAATTTTTGTCCCAATACGCGTGGCCAAAGGGTGGCAACCGCCACGTTAAAATATGAATAGCGTGGCCTTTGGTATTATATGGTCACGTATATTTGTGTTTTAGCCACATATGATATGAAAAAACGTGGCCAAATGGGTTGCTGAAATCATAAATTTTGTCCCAATAAGCGTGGCCAAAGGGTGGCAACTGCCACATTAAAATATAAAAAGCGTGGCCTTTGGTATTATATGGTCACGTATATTTGTGTTTTAGCCACATATATTTGGAAAAAAAAAAGTGGCTAAAGGGTAGTTGAAATCAGATATTTTGTCCCAATACGCGTGGCCAAATGGTGGCAACGACCACGTTAAGATATAAAAAGCGTGACCTTTGGTATTATATGGTCACGTATATTTGTGTTTTAGCCACATATAATTGGAAAAAAAAAGTGGCCAAAGGGTAGTTGAAATCAGATAATTTGTCCCAATAAGCGTGGCCAAATGGTGGCAACGGCCACGTTAAAATATAAAAAGTGTGGCCTTTGGTATTATATATATGGTCACATATATTTTCTTAATTACAATTAATTATATATTAATTAATTAGTATAGAGAAACCTTAAAAATCATATATTATAATTAAAAATTAATGTACATACACTAATCATGACGCTGTTCAAAAAGATAACATACGACACTAGCTAATCAAAGTTTAATTTCTATAATAATTAATTATAATTTCTTGTCCGTGCTGATCAGCTGCTTCTGCTGGTGCCGTGTGATTTTTCTATTTATCACATTTTGATTCTTCAGCTGGTTTGGTGCTACGTACACTACTTTCTGCATCTTTTTCCGATCATTATTTACCTGGAAACATGACAAATAAAACCGATCAGATATATATAATATATATATAAAGTTAATTAATTAGCGGATACGATTAATTAATGTAGTAATTACCTGTGGTTGTTCCAATACTTTTTGAACCGTAGAATGATCAACCGGCTGTGATCTATCTGACTTGTTATTAGAATGAAGGATCATTCGGTTCATCGGCCATGCAATAATATATTTATTTTCAACCTCCGAAAGCGTTGTTTTACCATCTACTGGGAATGGTAAAAATGTTGCACCCTTTTTGACCTGATAAACTCTAATTCTACGGCAACCAGGAGCTAATGGACTTCCATGAATCTTCTCATCTTTTTGTTTTGGTAATAATTCAGCCATTCCCACGACGTTCAGTGGATCCCATTCCATGTGCAACGTCGCAGTTTGGCTCCCCTGATCAGAAGTGACATAATAATAATAATAATATTATTAATTATAGCATATATATAAACAATTAATTAATTAAAGTAAAAAATAGAATACAAAAATTGTGGTATATACTAATCTATACCTCTTGGATTACTGGCTGCAGATCGATAGCAGCTGCAATGGCATCATAATTATTTGGTTTTTCCAACTGAAGATCACTCTTCTTAGGAGGTACTTTACGAGCTGCAGGTTTTGTATGTCTCTTATTCTTTTCCTAAATTGACACCATGTAATTAACTGATTAGTAACATATATATTAATTAACGATAACGTCAAAGCGATTTGTCAAATTTCTAAATTAATTATATATATATATATATATATATATATATATATATATATATACCACTTCCT
The DNA here is from genome assembly GCA_039602395.1 of Deinandra increscens subsp. villosa. Lineage (NCBI taxonomy): Eukaryota > Viridiplantae > Streptophyta > Magnoliopsida > Asterales > Asteraceae > Deinandra > Deinandra increscens. The sequence goes on along the minus strand of JBCNJP010000012.1, from coordinate 8,439,104 downwards.
GCTCTGATGCTCCAGCATCACTGGCTGCAGCAGCTGCTGCTTCTGTCATTTTTCTCTTTCTCACCTAAAGACAGCATCAACATTTAATTAAATGATCATATAGCAATTAGTTATAAGGGAAGTACACAACTGTGTAAATTAAAATAGTTACCCTTTCCTTTTGCGACGCTGTTGTAGATGGAGGAGTGTGTTGTGATAGAGTCGCAGAAGAGACCTACAATTCAATTAATTAATAAAATCATATCGATCATAACTGGCTAAACATTAGTTAACTATCCTGATGAACTTTAACTATCCTGATGAACTTATCATAGCCGGCACAGTTAATTATTAATTATATTCCGGAACAACTCTAACTATCCTGATGAACTTTAACAATCCTGATGAACTTCACCTATACTGCTGAACTTTAACTATCCGGATGAACTATAACCAACACGGTGAACTATAACTAGGGACGCATGTTCATCCAGATGAACTAGCTAGAATCTTCCGGATCAACTCTAACTATCCCGATGAACTCTAACTATCCTGATGAACTTTTTACTATCCTGATGAACCTTACCTATCCTGAGGAACTTTAACTATCCGGATGAACTATAAGTAGAGACGCATGTTCATCCAGATGAACTAGAATCTTCCAGATCAACTCAAATTCAGAACTGTTTCAAATCCGTACCTTATCGGCCGACCTTTGAGATGAGTTTGATTGAGTAGATTGTTCCCGCGATGTATTGCGCGCAGAATTGATCATGTCCTACGTACAATTAATTCAATTAGTTAATTAATTAATATATATATATATATATATATATATATATATATATATATATAGTTTGTCCCTTACAGACGCTCTATGAACTTGTTTATCTTGAATCACAGACTCCATAGCCGCCATAAGCTTATCAATTCTCTCATCCTGTGATTTAACCATATCAGTGAGGCGCTCAACCTCTTGATCCTTTTTCTCACGCAGCTGTCTTTCATTTTTTAGTTCCGCCTCAAGTTTTTCGATCTGTTCTTTCGATCGCCCTTTTGGAGCACCCTAATATCCACGGGAAGTCACTCCATACCCAATACCTTTTAGGTATCCACCCCTTTCCTTGCCAAGGACCAGTGTCAGGGCATCCGTTCCCGGTTCTACTGTCACAGATCCCGCATTTATCTTTGTTTCATTCTCGGCCTGCAGTAATATAATTTACTTAATTTAATGAGGTGCTGTTAATTTTTAACATGTGAATAATTAGGTATATATATAGCAATTAAAGTTACTATATCATCTGCTATGCCCTTCACCACAGGGGTTTTGTATTCCCCCTCTTTATTTACCCTTCCTTTCCTCCACATAAACGCTCGAGAGGGGCAATCATCAGCTGCAATTTCTTTGTTTTGTACCTTGTATTATAATAATAATATATATCAGACATGAAACATAAACGTTCTTAACCATGACTGGGTGTAACACACTTAGCTTATTACCAGTTTTTCTCTCAGAAAGACGTATCCTCCCCGCCCCATTGAATGATCATAAGTATAATTTGCTCGAACCTCTTTTCCAATCTTTGACGCGGCCTTTCCAACAGAACAGTAGGATATATAATTATAATCTCATTAATTAACACTTATTAGCTTACTTAATGAAATCTGCAGTTTGAATTGAATAAAAACCTCGAATTCTTCAGATCTTGTATATGCTACAAATCTGTCCCAGTCTTCTTTTTTCACAATAGTGCGATACATCTTTGAAACTTTCTCAAGCACGGTGGGTTTTGCTAGGTTGGGACGAATGTGTTTTTCCAACATATTTCTTCTAAAACTCCTTAGCAACCCACCAAGCCGTACCATTATAGCTCCCCTTCGACAGTCATCAATTTTGAAATATTTCTATAAAAATAACATATGACAGGATATTTTAGTCGCATGGAATTCAATAACAAACCTAATATGAGAAAATGTTTAATCTGTTTCATAACCTGAATCGCTGCCCACATTTTGTTCTTGTCCTCTATTGGCACCTTCCTCCATTCTAGATACCTCAATCCAACCCCTGCCCTTACAATGTCTCCCATAAAACTCGAAAATTTTGCTCTATGGACCCCGCCAACCCTTCCCAGCGCATCAAATGTTAGTGGCCATTTTTTCTCACCATTTTTCTCAAATCTGGCACGCCACTGTACCAACCGCGTCATCCCCCTCTTGTTTGCTTGGGGAGCAGAGGCTTCCACATTCTCATTGTCGACTACTTGGGTATCAACTTGGGCATCATTTTCGACTTGGGCATCAATGTTTTCCATGTCCTCTTCACCCGAATCATCGTCAGTATTGTTATCCATTTCCTCTTCATTATCCGAATGATCGGCATTGTTATACATTCCATCATCTTCCGAATAATATTCATTGTCATATGCTTCACCTTCAATTTCCATTGTTAAATCAGATGAATCCTGTAGATGACCGTGAAATAAATAGAGAATTAATGAAATAAATGCGATGGAATAATTAAGATGAAATAATTGAGATGAAAATGATCTACTGAAGATGACAGTGAAATTAATATATACTGACGGGAATTAGGTAGTGATCTTCTGAAGATGATAGTGTGATGAATCCGGAACTGATCAATCAATTAGGTAGATGAACTTTTAGTGATATGGAAGAAGAGAGTAATGAATCGTTTTGGTGATAAAGTTTTGGTTAGAGGGAGTTGAATAGGAACTAATCAATGAATTTTGGGAAATTTGAAAAATGGTGGGAAGTAATTTGGGGATTAATAGGATCGATCCGGGTGAAAACATCTCAGCTAATAAGGACGTGACAACATTTATCGGATTTAATATAAACTCAATTAATACGATTTGCGTTAATATTTATCTTGAATTTTAAAGAGTTAACATGGACTCAAAAAGTTAAAACCACCAAACCACAGGAACGCAAATCGTATTTAACTTTATTTTAAACATACCTTTAAAATAATCTTTAAATGTAAAATGGAATACTAAGCAATAAATTCAATGATAATTGTATCCTAAAATGACCCTCATTGCCCCTAAACACACCTTATTGGGCCGTCATTGGTCCTAACCATGCTTATTGGTTACATACACACCTTACTGGGACTCATTGGTCCCAACTGGCCCTCGTTTCCCCTAAACACGCCTTATTGGGTCTCATTGGTCCTAAACACAACTTATTTGTTACATACACACCTTATTGTGCCATCATTGGTCCTAAACATGCTTATTGGTTACATACACACCTTATTGGGACTAATTGGTCCCAACTGGCCCTCGTTTCCCCTAAACACACCTTATTGGGTCTCATTGGTCCTAAACACAACTTATTTGTTACATACACACCTTATTGGGCCATCATTGCTCCTAAACATGTTTATTGGTTACATACACACCTTACTGAGACTCATTGGTCCCAACAGGCCCTCGTTTCCCCTAAACAGACCTTATTGGGTCTCATTGGTCCTCAACACAACTTATTGGTTACATACACACCTTATTGGCCCATCATTGGTTCTAAACACAACTTATTGGTTACATACACACCAATTGGGCCATCATTGGTTCTAAACACAACTTATTGGTTACTTACACACCTTATTGGGACTCATTGGTCCTAAACACATCAAATTGACCCATTTGACCCCAAATTGACCCATTATTTAATTTTTATCTTAAATCTTTTTATATAATTTATTTAGAATTATAATTCCCTAAAATTTAAGGGGGCGTTTAGTTGTGGAAACAGGGGGTGTTTTCCATTTCTGTTTTCCAAGAAAACAAGGAAAACAGAAAATAATGTTTTTTGAATTTTAACTAAAAATGGAAAACACCTTTTTTACTGTTTTCTAGGAAAACAGAAAATAGTGTTTTCTAAATTTTAACTAAAAATGGAAAACACCTTTTTTACTGTTTTCTGTTTTCTGTTTTCTGTTTTATATTTTCGTTTTCCAAATATATACAAAAGAAAATGGGCGTTCATTTTCTAGGGTTTATACGCACAACCGCTCGACCTCTCCTCCGTTACCTCCGTCGCCGTCTGGTCCAACGCATCGTTGACGGAAATCTAATGTAATGTAGAGATAGAAAACAATTGATTTGAACATGTTTTCTAGTTTTCTAATTTTGAAAATGAAAATTCCATCTTTCAATCGGAAATGGGCGTTCTGTTTTTTTGTGTTTAGGGTTTTTGATCGTCTCTGCATGAGTTGTTGATCGGATTGCAATTGTTGATCGTCTCTGTTTTCGAGGATTAGGGTTTTTGTTTAACAGATTGATTTAATAAACAAAAATAGATAAACAAGTATATAACAATAAGTGGATTTCATACTACTGATTCCAATTCCATACACAAAATTGTTTCCTAATTTACATGTTCATTCCTAAAAAAAAAAAAACAGAGCAGTTGCGGGTTGAGGTTCACGGGAACCTAGATTCCATCTCCTCCATCAACTCCAAATGCCTACTCATTGCTTCTTGCCTCTGTTGAACCAACATTTGAAGTCTGGCATCGGAGACGCGTATCTCTTCTACCAGAAAAGTAGCCATCTGGTATCTTGATGGACTTGGTGGCTCTGTAAGTACCTGGTTGAGCAGGGCCATCCCGTCTAAGACACTCTGTCTCTCTGCCCTGATAATCACCTCGTACCTATCCAGGGTAGCAACAATCTTTATCTGTAAGTACCTGGTTGAGCAGGGCCATCCTATCGAAAGCGCATTTATTTGTGTTGCTAAATACGCCTGAAATTGAGCATTATATTGAGTAAGTAATTTAGATTATTAACCTTTTTTTATCTGTTTAATTAATTATAAACTTTTATAGATAACTTCAATTCATGTAATTGCAGAGAACACATGAAATTTTTGGAAAAGGAACATCCTGGTAGTAGACTAAATGACCTGACTAAGAAGCAGAGCACAACATTTGGTAATTGGTTACGCAACAAGGTCAACTAAATTTGTTTATTGTTTTAATTCCGGATGAACTGTAACTTTCCTGAACAACTGACCTGAGTTGTCCGGAACAACTCTATTTTCTATCCGGATGAACTATAACCTTCCTGGTGAACTGAAACTATTTTCTTATAGTTTTAATTCCGGATGAACTGTAACTTTCCGGAACAATTGACCTGAGTTGTCCGGGATAACTCTATTTTCTATCCGGATGAAGTATAACCTTCCTGGTGAACTGAAACTATTTTTCTTATAGTTTTAATTCCGGATGAACTGTAACTTTCCGGAACAACTGACCTGAGTTGTCCGGAATAACTCTATTTTCTATCCGGATGAACTATAACCTTCCTGGTGAACTGAAACTATTTTTCTTATAGTTTTAATTCCGGATGAACTGTAACTTTCCGGAACAACTGACCTGAGTTGTCCGGAACAACTTTATTTTATTTTTGGAAGAGCTATAATCTTCCTATTCCTAATGAACTCTCCTGATGAACCTACTATGAATTTCAGGTTGAAAAGGAGATGGCGGAGTCCCCAGAAACTATATCAGAGACCGTTAGGTGGATTTCACATGGTCCGCACAGAAGCGTGAGGAAATATGAAGTATATGACATCAATGGCTATTCATTTCGTACAAAATCTCGAGACAGTAGGGTTTACCAGAACAGCGGGGTTGGTGTAGAGGTAAATGACATGCACATCTCTAACGAGGTCTTAACCTATGGAAAAAAACCTTACTATGGGGTTTTAAAAGAGATATGGCTACTAGATTACCATATTAAAACCATCCCTCTATTTATGTGCGACTGGGTTGAGAATACACAGGGGGTCAAAAAAGATAGTCTTGGTTACACTTTGGTCAACCTTAAAAGACTAGGTCACAAGGAGGACCCGTTCATTTTCGCGTCACAAGCACAACAGTTTTTTTACGTCAAAGACCAGCTGGATAAAAAACTGCATATTGTCTTTATGACACCTCCCAGAAATTACAGAGATTATTATGAAGACGATGCCAATGAAGAATTTAGTACGGTAGTTTTTCCTCACAACGATAATGTATTGCCATCCGTAGATGCACGTCACAATGTTTACCATAGAGCTGACTGTACTGGAATGATATTACGAAAAAACAACGGTTAATTGATCATCATTGTAATGTTTTTGAATCTTAGCAAACTACAGTATCAACAATATTTGTTTTTTTTTCTTTATGTATTCTGGAATATATATAATTATGGATCTTAATTTTGAGTCAAGTGTTTCCTTTTTTTGATTGTGCCTGCAGGTCTCATCTCTTTGACCAAACCAGAGTCAATAAAAGTCAAAAATAAACAAACAAAATCAACTGCTGCTTTAACAAACACAATTACATACATAATCCAAAGGTTATGATTCCATTAATACATTGATCTATAAAATTACAACTGAAAAACTACTAACTTAAAATGGAGAAGAAGCGGCTGAAGAAAAATCCCTCTTTTGCTTTCTCACATGCACTTGCTTCTGATCAAGTGAAAAGAGAGAACAAGTCCCTCTTTGCTTTCTCACATGCACTTGCTTCTGATCAACTGAAAATGGTGAAGAAGTGGCGAAGAGAAATCGGGTTCATGGGGCCAAAAGGGAGAGAAGCACCTGAAAAATACAAGTCCTGCAAACCTCAACATGTGCCCTTACTGCTGACTGTTATAAAATTACACAATAACTTAAAATCTGCTCGCAGTAAAGCATTTGTATGAACCATTAGAGACTCCTCGTCTCCATGGTTTCCACAATAACTTAAAATCTGCTCGCAGGAGATACATAGTGCAATCTTTCCCTGCACAAGATAAAATTACCAAATCTGAGACGAAAATTTCAATCGAATTTCAGTGGTGAAGATGATAACTTACCGTTTTCCACATACGGATGATGCCAATTCCACATTTTTTGCCGTCGATGATGGACGAAAAACAGAGAGAGAAAGACTGGGAGAAAAGGGTCATGGTGGAGATGATGATGAAAACTGGTACAGAGATAGTATATATCGATACTCGAGGGGCGTGGTAGATGGAGATTTGAAAGATAAAGTAAATGAAAAAGTAAATGAAATAATCATGATTACAAGCGCCGTGTCGACTGTTGGTATTCTTTTAGCCACCTAAAATTAATATACCGTGACCATTTGTCATAATTTGTCACGCAGCCAATGTTTTAATATGAGTGGCCATATCACAAGATAATCAAACATGATAAACATATATTATAACCATCATATATATATATTATAACTACTAATATCATAACTAAATAAACATATAAACTATTGTTCTTAATTTGTTCATAATTAAACACAAACATCCATTAATTAATAATCCGGATCACTGCAATCTTCGGATATGTATGATCCTGATGAACTTGCATCGTCATCATCATGATCATCATCATCATCATCTTCTTCTTCATCTTCTTCATCTGCTTCATCTGCTTCTTCATGATCTTCTTCATCATCTTCTTCATCTTCATCTTCTTCATCTTCTTCTTCATCTTCTTCTTCATCTTCTTCTTCGGGTTCATTGAATTTTGTATCAAGGACACGAAATAATTTCGCTGTCTCAACATGGTAGGCAAAATAATCAGGAATCTTCTGCGCATATAGTTGCTTCAGGATGTTCTCATCGTTGTGTTTAATCACAGATTTGTGGGACTTGAAGGATCTTCTTCTCCTGTTACTGTAAACCAAAAAAATACGGTTATGCTTCACATACCAGTAATTAAGGGAGCGTTGATTATCGGCCATTTGATACAAGAATTGGTGTAAACGAATTGGTGTAGAGAATTTGAGAGAATTGGTGTAGAGAATTTGAGATCAAGAAAGGGATGGCGGTAAAAAGGAAAATAACAATGATGATGATATATAGGGTAGCAGATTTTAACCCGCTCGAATTAATGGTACAATTGAAAAAAGCGCGTTGTTTTAGAGGGAAACAAATCTTCTATTTTTCGCCACGCATTTAATATTTTACCGTGACCATAAAATACATTTTTGTCACTCACAACCTACCATTTAGTCACGGTTAATATATGTGGCCATAGGTAATAGATTTTTGTCACTCACAACCTACCGTGACCATTAGTCATCTAATATTTAGTCACACAACCTAATAACAGTGGCCATATGTACTAGCTTTTAGCCACATAACTAAGTAAAAAGCGTGGCCATTGCTCACATTTAGCCACACATAAATAGTTTTGTTTTCTTTTAATTTACTAAGTAATAAAATCTACTCTTCCGTCACACAACATTATTTAAGCGTGGCCATACATTCCTTTTTGGTCACACGAATAAAAAATCATAAAAATTCCGTGGCCGTTTGGTGCATTTCGCCACTCTTTTTTAAGTGTGACAAATAAGTGCCACATGTTTTTGTAAAACAGTGGCTAAAGCCACTGCACCTGATTGTTGTTGTCACATAAACAAAAAAATACGTGGCTAAAAGGGTCCAAAGGCTAATATATTTGGCCACGGGTACACAATATGTGTGGCTAAAACGAGAATTTCTTACCTTTGGCCACGCTTTTTTCAAAACAGTGGCTATGCGTTATCAAAAAAACCGTGGCCAAAGCCACTTTTTGACGTAGTGTAGATTCATCATGAGAGGTTGTGTGGAACCGATACTCATTTATTGCAAAACCGTTGTATTTATCAACAACAGAATTAGGCCCTTTGGCCAGCAAACGACGCTGTCACAAATATCTTCCTTGGGGTAGCCAAGCGTTTTTCAACCTATTGGGAAATAATTTAATGTGATTAAAAAAACGATCAAGAAAAGATCTTATAATTAAAACAAAATTATTTAAAATTCTTGAATCAACCAATGAATGCCCGACTATGTTGGCTCTGCAACCATGCATTATTTCAACGGGGGTTAAAGATCCTTCAGTTCCAACATATGTTGCCTGGATTATAGTAGAACTTATAATAACTTTAATGTATAACATAGATCAAAAAAGAATAAAAAGTTCTATGTAATTCTTACTCTATGTATGGTTCCACAACAGTAGTGTTCCGTAATAAATAAAGATCTGCTTGATCAAGTAACTTAGGTTTTGTTTGTTTTTTAGAAAAAAACATCTTCTAACCTCTTATGTCTGCACCGCGCAGACCACGCGCAGACATTGCTTTTTACAGACTGTTTGTTTTCTCGCAGATGTTTCATTTAAAAACCTCTATGCGTCCTCTTTTTTCAAACAGATGTGGACTTATGACTTCAAACCTCTTCAGCCCTCTTCATAAAAAAAATCACGGTGGAACAAAAACAGCGCTCCCCATAAAAACCCTAGAAGTCCGCCCGATCTTCTCCAAGTCGCCTCCACGTCGTCAGCCATTCCCTCCGGACGTCGACGTCTCCCCACTCCACTCCAGCCGTCGCCCCTGCTCCACTCCGGCCGTCGCCCCTGCTTCACTCCGGCCGGCGCCCCTGCTCCACTCTACTTCTACACAGTCGGCGCCGGCGTGGCGGCGTTTATCCGGTCAACGAGTGAGTCAAGTGAGTGCTCCTTTGGTAAATTGGTCACGGATACGACTTCGTCCTCGTCTTGGTCATCAAACTCATCTTCTTTGTTATCTTCGTTAACTGGAGGAGGAGGAGAAGAAGGCAGTTTTTCAAACGGTAAACAGTTTTCCGGTTTAGGTATAGTAGCTCCGATGCCGTTGTTTTCGTCAAAGTAACCGCCTCGTCCGTCGTCTCGCCGGAAAAAGATACGGCGTCGATCTTCCTTCCGTTTTGTTGAGAGGATCTAGATCTGAAAACCACTCCGTTGCTCATAGCGGTTGTCACTGTTGCAAGCGAATGTACGCGACACATTTCTGCAAAAAAAAAAAAAAATAGAACAGATTCCTATAGCTACGACAATTTCTGAATCCATCGGTTAACATTTTTACTTTCTGTTCAGGAAAATTGCATCCAAACGAGAAATCAAAAGAGTTCCGATTACCGGATCAAAGGTCACAAGCGTACCAGCCGACGATTACTCATGGCAGAAATATGGCGACGAATTGGTTGAGATTTGAGGTGGTGGTTGTGACGTGGGTATCGCCAGAAGAGGTTGCCCGAGTGGTGGTGGCCGAAGAGGTCGCCGGAGTGGTGATTACTGCATCGGATCGGGAATATATGACTCACGAGATGAAATTGCTGAGAGCAGTTAATGCAAAATATTGAATGAATGAATGATTTAAAAAAATGTTCTTGTGGTTTTATAAATATTATTTCAAAGTTGTATAACTTTAAGTTAAATGAGAATGTTGAAAAACTATTTTAAGTTTAACAAATCTGTTTATTTAAATTTTAGTTTATTTTAACTGTCTGCAGAAGTTAAAAAACAAACATGTCTTCTTCTTACAGACTGCATAGGTTTGGTCCACATCTTCTTCTACAGATGTCTGCAGATGTGGTCCGTAGACTGCAGACATTTTACCTCTGAAAAAACAAACAGCACCTTAGGCTCCACAAAATCAATGGCAGTCCGCGATAAACGCTTTCCGGTGCAGATTATTTCTTCAACACGTTCATGAGGATTGCCAATTGATGTAATATTTTGTGAGTAGTTCGAGCAAAATTCTAAGGCTTCCTCTGCCACATAACATTTTGCAATGCAAGCCTCGGGTCGATGAAGATTCTGTACATACCCTTTGAGTGTTTTCATGTATCTCTCGAATGTATACATCCACCTAAAATGAACCGGGCCACATAGCCTCACCTCTCTAACTAAATGCACCATCAAATGAATTATGACGTTAAAAAACGAAGGAGAAAAATACTTCTCTAGGAAACACAAAGTTGATATAGTTTCTCTTTGCAACTTTCCTAGCTTACTAACATCAACAACTTTACTACACAACTCGTTGAAAAATGGCAGAAGCTTATGATTGTTTTCCTCACTTTCACGTTTAATACCCCTTTAATTGCAAAGGGAAGAAGTTGTTGCATCTATACATGACAATCATTAGATTTCAAACCATTCATCTTTGAAACATCATCGGACATAAGATTCTTGAAATTAGAGCAATACCCATCGGGAACTTTTATGTTCGACGGAGTAACATAAAATAGATGTTTCTCCGAGATATTCAATGTGTAGATGGCAGGCGGAAGATAAAGTTGATTCCTATTTAGTTGAGTTTGTAATTCAGGCTTAATGCCCAGCTCCTCAAGATCTTGTCGTGCTTCTAACCTTTTTAACTTCTTCATTTACCACACCCGCTAGCTCATTATCTATCCATCTTTGCCTTTGCTGAATAGGTTTGCTACCAGGATATAAGGCCAAACTATGTTCAGCTAATGACCTCGGCACTCCCGTCATATCCGAAGGTTCCCAAGCAAACACACCACATATCTATAATTTTTGGCCCGAGAACTTCAAATTGATTGCCCATTTATTACTTTCTATCTCTTTCTAATCAACCATTTCCGTATCTGTTCGAACAGCAACATCATGCACTTGCACACCCAGATCTGTAATTAGAGTTGCGATTCCCGTAAGTGTAGGAAACCTAATCATACCATGTACTACTGATATCACCGCCCCCAATCGCCTCAAGACAGGCCTTCCCAAAATAATATTATGCACAGATGCTGCCGACACTACTAGAAACGTCACATCCACTTTTCTCACATGCAATCCATTGCCTATGATCATAGGTAGGGTTATTTCCCCTACAGGTTTAACTACCTCCCTCACAAATCCAATCAGAGGTATGCTAGTCGGTCGTAACTGTGAGCATATGACGGAACCCATCTGACAAAAACAGTGTTCATACATAATCTCAGTCGCAGTTCCACAATCAATATAGACCCTTTTTACCACGAACCCCCTATCTTTGCAAATACTATAACTGGTTCTTCTGTTGCCATCTGCTCTAAATTGGTGGAAAAGTTATTTCTTGATACTTCCAATCCACCTGTTTATTAGTCTTACCCCGCACGTTCCTATACAAGTCCGATCGTTGCACCTGCACCATGTGAATTACAGGCGCATCTCCCGGCACATCGTTCCTTATTATTTTGACCAAGTGCCCCAGCTTTCCTGACCTTACTGTCTTATCAATTTCTCTCTTTAAAGTCGAACACATATCTGTAACATGTCCTCTATCCTTATGATATTCAAAGCATTTATCCAAATTTCTTATGGGTGCAGTTCTTATCTTAGGTGGCATTGGTAAATCCACCTTCTCAGTTGCCAAGATTTGACCCGGAGTCTTAATTAATTCCACGAACTTTGCTCCTCGGTTATCATTATACGCGTTTCTTGGAGCCCATCTAAATTTTTTACCTCTAGGCGATGTCACACCCCAACCAACGCCGGAATACGTTGGGGCATGAGGATTGTTCAGATGCTCGTGACAACTAACTAAAGTTACAAATATATAATAAACATGCCACTCAATTAAATATAAAAAATATAGTCTTACAAATCATGGGAAAATCAAACAACAAACAATCCAAAACATAATAATAAATATTAGTAACTGGTCTTATTAGGTCAACTAGGTCCATATGCAATCCTAAGTAACATCATCAACTTCAAGCATTTCCTGCAACATGTATAATATAAAAAGTCAACTACGAGAGTTGGTGAGTAAACATAGGTTTTAAATAGCATAAGTAAAAAAGGAAAGTATGTGACAAGTGAAATTCATAGATTATGTGTAACATGTTATAAAGGTGTTGTGTAACCAAATCTAGACATTTAGGAAATCAATTACCCATTAAAAATAAGAATACAATTTCAATATAGTGGGTGGGTTGTCGACCAATAGCTATTATTGACCCATAGGTTTCCAAACAATCGTTAATGGTACACAAGCGATTAATGACTAGCGACAAGCAACAAACGAATACAACATATAGATTCAACACGTAGTACATATCAAGAATACACATGCACAACATGGAATCGCATAGTAATGTAGATAGAATAATGATTAATAATTTTGGAATAAGATACAATGTTGCACCCCAAATAATGAAAACGAAAATGGGGCTATGATTACTCACCTGATAAGCAAAGCAAGTCAAGTAGTGAGAGAAAAACAACCGACGCGGGGAAAAGCTAACCCTGCTGAAAACCTAAAGAATTCGAAGAATCGCAAATTGTAATGACCGATAGGATTACCAAAGATTAATTAGAGATTTATTTATTATTTATGTTAAAAATATTTTATTAGATAGTTATTGTACTAAAAGACCCTTTTATGAAAAAAAATACCACTTTTGTCAATTAATCAAAGTTTAGGGTTAAAACTATAATTTCTCAAACTTAGGGGTTAATTATGTCAATTCAACAAAGTCTTAAAAATATAATTTTTCTAGAATTTAGGTTTCATTATATAATTACTAGATCCTTGTGTAAAAACAGAAAAATATACACCTTTAATATAAGGAAAATTGGATTTTATTAATCCAAGTTATTACTAGTTGGCCGATATTAATCCCAATTAAGAAATTGGCCTACATTAATCCCAATTATCATGGTGTTGGAACTCGCTGGTCCTCCGTTAGTTTTTTGTTAACTCCGTTAGATTTTGATGATGCCACGTCAGCAAAATAGACTGCCACGTCAGCAAAATACTAACGGAGTTCAACAAAAACTAACGACGGTCCAATTAATTCCAACACCATGATAATTGGGATTAATGTAGGACAATTTCTTAATTGGGATTAATATCGGCCAACTAGTAATAACTTGGATTAATAAAATCCAATTTTCCTTAATATAATTACACTTTTTACCCAAAACTTTGAATAATTACATAAATGGTCTAAAAGTTACCATATTTTTCCATAGTAATATTTTAACTTACGAACTCCCTATTATATGTTTATTAACATCCCATAAGTGTGTTGATATGTTTAATTCATTACAAAAACATTTGGTTAATGATTTATGCAACAAAACTACCCTTAATGGGTCAAAACGCATAATTCTCATGTTTATGATAAAAATCCAGTGTTGATGGTTTGAAATCATCATAATATACTTATATAACCTTTTAGAACAGATTAGGACCATTGGTTATTAGTAATGGTGATTTTTTTGGTAGTTTTCCCCAATTAAAGTGTGCGTTTAAGGTTTGACTTTTAACACATAGGAGTTTTGGTCAAATTCAGAAATGAGGTATTGTAAAGCACACAAAACAAGAAACTTTGATGAAGAAACTTACTCGTGAAAGTCGAAGGAAGCTGGTCAAATCGGAAGGTCAAACTGATGGACTTTGACTTGTTCAAAACGCAAACGGTTGGACAAGGCACGATATTGAGGCTTCAAGAAGCTTTATGGATGTTCATAGGAGCAATATCAACTGGTATTTATAGGGTAGAGGGTCGTTTAGGGTTTAATTGAGCATTATGGTGATTTTGGTAAGTCTTGGAAAGAAAGTCTGGAAAATTATGAAAGGAATTGATTAAAATTGATAATGGAAATCAATTTAATCATTGAATTTTATTGGAGAATAAGTTAGGGGACATTTAGATGAAGTTACAGGAGAAAACGGATCGAAAAACGGATCAAAAATGAAGTTTCTAGGCCCAAAAATAGTGAAGAAAATGATCTGTCGCGATCAGGTCACGTTAAGGAGAATATATAATGGTTGGAATCGGATAGAATCACAAAAGCTTGCCTTGCCTCAATGGCCAGGGCACTGTAGTCTGACCCAGAAGTCTCGGGTTCGAATCTTGTTGCTGTTATTCCGTTTTATTTTTTCCTTCTTTCTTGTTTACTATCTTTTATTTTTCTTTTTGCTCCAACTTTGTTCCTTCTTTCTTCTTTTTGAAACACAACTATAAAATACTTAAATGAACATTGTGAAACCATAAAATGTGATTTTCGAGATTCGCGGATCGCCCGGTTAATTCTCAAACACGTAAGAAACCGAGATTTCATTATTTGCGTTTCAACCTTCGATTTCCATGAAACTTCACATAGACCTACTTGTGTGCGGGCTAGTATTACCCACAAGTTTAATATGTGTTTGGATTCGCGTAGTCGCTCAGTTTGACTTAAATAATGAAAACTATCAAATTTGCGATTTAAATTGCAATAAATGCAAGACATTCAAACGATTCACGATCGATACATTAAATGACATAATTAAACATATCCAAATGATAAAAAATGAAACATGATTCTTCATTGATTATCAATCAGGATTACAAGTTCGGGTCAGGTACAATCAAATGGAAAAACCGAAATGTTACAGGCGAAGGTACCCGCAACCATTTATTTTGTGGGACTGATCCTATCCCCCTTATAGATCCACCATTCCCCCGCCCAAAAGGAACAAAGCCTTGCCGCATCTGACTAGACCTTCCATCGCCTCCATTTAAGTATGCACATGCGTTTTTGCCCCTCACAAAAGCCCGTGCCTTATCCATTAAAACATCCATGGATCTAGGCAAATCCTCATGCAATTTGCCCACCAACTGTGCACACCTTACCTCGTGACAAAACCCCAAAATTCGCAACTGATCACCTGTCCTTCCAACCCGCATACTTTCCTTATTAAACCTAGTGATAAAATCTTCAATTGACTCACTGTCTTTTCGACGAATATTATGTACTTCCATCGGGTCCTTCATGCACCTTTTTTGCTGACTAAATTGGCACAAAAATTTACTTTTTTAATCTTCAAAACTTCCAACCTGACCCGACGGTAAAGAATCAAACTATACCCTAGCAATTACTGTAAAAGTCTGCACAAACATGTGACACCATATCTCTTCCGACCAATGCTCTAAACGAGCTGCAGGAAAAAAACTCAAACACATGGTTGTCCGGATCTGTGAATCCAGCATATTTACCCACAACCAAGGGTAGTTTCAGTTTTTTCGGAAACACAGCCTCAGAAATCCATGGCGCAAATTTAGATTGTGAAATTACAGATTGAGGCATATATGGAATAGTAAAATCTGTCACCACAGCTTTTGTTAAAAATTATACATAGGTTTTATTAATAATTTATCACTTTAACATGAAAATCCTTCAACAAATATATATATATATATATATATATATATATATATATGCGTATATTCTGAAGGATTTTGTAAAATAAAGATCCTTAAAAATAAACATAAACACTATAACTCAACGAATTATCAGATACATGTACCTGTCACCACAACATTTTTATCGTTTTCCAGATTTCGTGTATTGCGTTTTCGATCCGCACTTTATTCCATCCGCTTAACATCCTCACTTAACTATCTCTTCTTCAACTGCCATAACAACGCCTTGTTTCGCGTTAAAAATTTAACATTGAACTCTGTTAACTCATCATACTCCTTTGCAAGTGGAACTTTACTTTCAGCATCCCGAGTTACTATTACGAATTGTTTTGATGAACTAAAACCTCTATCATCTACCTCTTGTCCCTCCTTTCCGGAGGAACTCGAACCAAGTACTGTTTTAGAATTCGGAGTAACTGTATCACAATCAATTTGTGATACTGCTAAATATTTCTTCTTAGGAATGAAGGATAAATCTGGCATTGCATCATGCCTAGGTAGACTTCCTTCCACATTCTCCCCCCCCCCCCCCGACGAAGAACTAGCAATCGTTTTACCTAAATCAACCAATGATTCCATTATTTCTGAACAAATCGAGTCACTATACGGATGGCGCCACTAAAAAAGCAAGTTATCCCCACGGATAATTGCCGCCAAATATGATTGAGACTAGTAATGAAGAAGTAGGAAGATTCAAGTATAAATGTGTGATTTTATTGATTTTATAGAGAGAGAAAGTATACAGACGCATATGTAATATTCAAGTTACAAATGATATCCGATCCCTAATCTATACAATCATTTGGGTATTTATATGCTTCGGTCTTGATTCCTCATCCTCGCATCTGCATAATCGCATTTACCCGTATCCTGCAAAACACTTCCACCAGGAACATAAAGTAAATGATTGGATGTGTATAACACATCCAAACCATCATTTACTTCATCATAACCCATCCTTCATTTTATGAGGAAAATTTAGCAATGTCCCATAAACACTCTCACATACATATTTTTCTATGTGCATAACATCTAACTGACGACGAACAAACAACTTCTTCCAATATTCAAGTTCAAAAAATATTGATCTTTTATGCCAAACTTTAGCTCTCTCATCGCTATTTTCTTTTTTCTTCTTTGACAATTACTTCTTTGGCATTTTCTTCTTTAACGTTTCCTTCTTTGACTTTTTCTTCTGCCCCTATATATTCTCAAACCCTTGGTAGATAATCATAAATTTCCTCACCTGAGATAATGGATTTTTTTGGCACATCCCTCTCGGTCTCATTGTTGAAATCTTTTTTTCTTTTACGAAAAGGATGAGTAAGTGTGAGGAATCTTCTATGCCCTATGCCTAAGGAAGCATATTTTTTTGGACTTTGGCAACCATTGTGAATAATTATCCTCGGAACATATTGGACAAGCCTTATAACCTTTGGTAACACACCCCAATAGATTACCATATGCGGGAAAGTTATTTATAGTCCATAGTAATATTGCTCTTAAATTGAAGTGTTCTTTCTTATAAGCATTAAATGTCTTAACGCCAGTTTCCCACAAAAGTTTTAGATTTGCTATCAATGGTGCCAAGTAGACATCAATATTATTACCAGGTTGCATTGGCCTTAATATCAATAGAGTCAACATCATGAATTTTCTTAACATACACAAATAAGAGGGTAGATTATATGTTAAAAGGGTAACTGTCCAACAACTATGCTTGGAACTTAATGACTTATGGGGATTTATACCATTAGTGGATAAGGCAAATCTAAGATTCTGATTTTCTTTACCAAATTCTTTCCAAGTGTTGTCAACAAGCTTCCAAGAGGGGGAATCACGAGGATGAGTTAGCATACCATCATTGACCCGACCTTGTGCATGCCAAGTTAAGTCATGTGCAATTTCTGGTGATGAAAATATTCTTCTAAATCTAGGGATGGGAGGAAAATACCACATAACTTTTCTCGGCACATTTTTGGTATTCTTCTTCCAACGAGATGCGCCACAAGTTGGGCATTCAGAAGCATCCATATGTCCATTCCAGAATAGAACACAATCATTTTCACATGCATGAAACTTCTCATATTGTAGACCTATTCCTTTTAGCAACTTCTTAGCCTCATATACCGAGCTAGGGATTGTATTGTTTGAAGGTAAAATCTTTTTTAAGGCACCTAACAAAGCATCAAAACTAGTATCCGACCAACCCAATTGACCCTTTAATTGTTGGAATATCAACAATCCACTAAGTGCATTATAATTTAACCCTTCGTAAAGTGGCTTATCACATTCTTCAAGAAGTGATTTCATTGAATCAGGTTCTTTCTCTACATAAGTGAAGGCATTGCGTAACATTTCCTTTGTATAATCAAACTCGGGAGATCTATTTTCATCAGGGCAGCTAACTTCAACCTCAGGAAACTTTTCTCCATGGAAAGACCACACCTTATAATTTTCATTGAAACCGTGGGCAAACAAATGATAACGCACATTTCCAAATGATTGGTTACAAAAATTTATACAATTTACACAAGGACATGGTATTACATCTAAATTTGGATTATTAGTTTGCGCAAACTCTAAAAAGGCATTCACACCTTCTTCATTTGTGTTTGATAGTCAATGAGACGAAAACCATGATTTATCCATGACCTTAGCATTACAACAAAGAAACTTCAATTTGTACTTCAAATCAAACAAAAAGCTTAGTTAATTTAAAGTTAAACTTTCATTTATTACTAGAAGCAAAACAATATACATAAAAGCAATACTAAAGAGATAAACCTTGATTATCACTAGATGGACTATTAATATAGATGCAAATAACAACACCATCTCATTTTAATTTCAATAATGACAACCATGGTCTAAGGAACATGCAAACAACACAACTTTTCGAGGAGAATTTAGCCATTGACAGTGGAATTTCAAAGATGCAAATAACAATAGCAAATAAAGCAATTACATGAGATTTGAAGATGCAAATATCAGTCTTAATTTAAGTCAACCAATATCAAAGAAGAGTTGCATCGTTCTCTTCCTTAATATGAACCTAACACATAAATTACAAAGAACAACAAGGCATTAATAGCTAAATTCAAAAACTACAATGAACAAAAGGAGTATATGTTAAAGTAATTGTACTAAAACAGATGCAAATTAAAACGGATATATTAAAACACTAAGTTATAAGCTAAGACAATTGATTTTTTTTCCTAACAATCTTATACAAAAATAGGAATGAAGTGGTATTACTACTATGCTCAAAACAAATACACATGTTTTGCTCAAATACATTACACTCCAAAATCCAACACATTTCATATATGAAGTTTTGATTCAAAATGTTATTAGAGAGGAAAACGTCCTCTACTACAGAGTCACGGTTACCACTTACCACTTGTTTTGAAATAAGATTAAAAGATGGCACAATTTCTCTTGACTATAGACCACCAACACCAAAATGTAATCCCCTTATCTTCACCATATTCTTAACCTCTAAAGTATGTGTGCATTCTTTTGAAACAAGATTATAAGATGGCACAATTTCTCTCGACTATACCCCTTATCTTCACCATACACAACACTAAACGCACTATATCCTACTTGCTCATATTTTTTAACCAAAGAGTTTCAAACATTGCAGTTCATCAATACACAACATTAAACACACTTTATTCTCTTTTGTTACTTGGTTTCTTAGTTAAAGTTGAAACCTATTTTTTCTCATTGGTTTGTTTTTCAAATGCAAAATGTGTAATATATAATTATACATAAAAATTAAAAAAAACTATATGATTAGTTGACTACTTACCCTGTATAGGATAGCAGGTCTCAAACTCAAAGTCTATCTCTTACAGGTAGCTGCTAATTATGTGATTTTGCTCATTGAATTGAACTAATTACAGGATGATTTTTTTACCAATAACAACTACTCCATTGGAAGACATATTAAACAAAACATTAAACATACTTTATTCTCTTCTGTTACTTGGTTTCTTTGTCAAAGAACATGCTTTTATGCGGTAATCATAGGCAAATTTAAAGAAATTTATGAAATATATAGTTTACTCTACAATATAAATTCAGATTTGATCCTAAATAGTAACAATAATTAACCATAAAAGTCTACTGTTAAAATCATGTAAACACAATTTAAGTTCAGCCAATAAAAGCCAGATTTCCTCTGTTAAAATCACAATTTACCACTTGAAATAGCATCATGTAAACATAATTTAGCACTTGAAATAGCAGTGTTTCCATGAGAGACGAGATAGAGGAGACTGACCTTTCACACAATTAGTTGAGAAGTATGCTGATGGAGGAGACGTCGGCTGAGAGCGAAGAGCAAAATAGAACCTAGTTCACTGTAGAAGACCCAAAATCACCGGCGGAGTGGAGCAAGGACCCAAAATTGCCCAAGTTCACTGCAGAGGATCCAGAATTTCTCGAGTATACAGCAGAGGGAATCTTTAGCGATGGAGGGAATGGCTGGTGAGGGTAGCGCCGGTGAGGAATGTGAGCGATGGAGAGAATCGTCGGTGAGGGTAGTGCTGACGAGGATTAGGGTAAAAACTGAAGATTCACGTTGGTGTTTTTTTAGAATGGAGTGTGGGTCTGAGCGATGGAGTACAGGAGGAAAGGATTACGGCAAAAACTGAGTTAAAAGAGAAGCGGGAATATTTTAGTGGGATCGGGGAAAAAAATTTAAAGCGACGGAAAACTTAATGACGCACTATTTAAAAAATGTTGTCCGTGTTTTTTATATTTTTTTATGACAGTATCTTTATGACGCTTAGAAATACGCGTCATATACTTTTGATCATTTAGAAATTATGACAGTATTTTAATGACGCTCACGTATGTTCGTCGTAAACCAGTGTGTGTCATAATTCACGCGTCATTAAAGACCCTTTTTTCTAGTAGTGGGGGTTGCATAGCCCATGTTACGTGCCTAAGGAGAAAAGAACCAAACTAGATGACAAAAGTACTACTTGCATTATGGTGGACCACAGTGAAGAATCCAACGGTGACAAGCTTATAAACCCAAATACCATGAAGGTTATCACAAGCAAAGATGTCATATTTGAAGAAAATAAATCATTGGATTGGAGTGAACTCGACTCAAGCAAAGAAGTGGACACCGAGTTAACATGGGGAGATAATGATCAAGATGATGGATGCTCACATGATGAAGACTACGAACATCCAACCAGATAGTGTAGCTGATCCTAGCTCTAGCACAGACTTTGCTAGAACAAGAGTTGGATGACAAAGGAAGGAACTGGGTTACTTGGGAGATTAGGTAGCTGGTGAAGACAATGAAGTAAATGTTGTCATAGATGTCATTCCAGACCCCATCACCTACGAAGATGCAATAAAGAGCAATAAAAATGGAAGATAGCTATGGATGCCGATATTGAAGCCATTGAAAGAAATAAAACATGGGAGCTTGTTGAGCTTCCCAAAGACACCAAATGTACTGGTGTTAAATGGCTCTATAAGACCAAACTAGATGAGAAAGGAGAGGTTAGCAAGTTTAAGGCTCGGTTGGTGGCAAAGGGGTATTGCCAAGAACTCGCAATTGACTACTTGGAGGTGTATGCTCCAGTAGCAAGGATGGAAACTATAAGAATGATGATAG
This sequence comes from Deinandra increscens subsp. villosa, assembly GCA_039602395.1. Taxonomy (NCBI): domain Eukaryota; kingdom Viridiplantae; phylum Streptophyta; class Magnoliopsida; order Asterales; family Asteraceae; genus Deinandra; species Deinandra increscens. Next base: position 8,417,448 of record JBCNJP010000012.1, on the reverse strand, counting down.
TACTTGCAGCTCAGAGGGGTTGGAACATTTAGCAAATGGATGTTAAGTCAGCTTTCTTGCAAGGATACCTAGAAGAAGATGTTTATGTTCAAAAACCACAAGGATATGTTATGAAAAACAATGTGCATAAGGTTTCTAAGCTTCACAAAGCTTTATATGGATTGAAACAAGCCCCTAGAGCTTGGTTCAGTCGCATTGAAACTCACTTTATCAATGAAGGGTTCATGAGAAGCAACAGTGAAGACACTCTTTTCATAAAGAGGAATCCGGGTGGAAAGGTACTATTAATTAACATTTATGTCGATGACCTTATTTATGCAGGAGATGATGATGATATGTTACAAGAGTTCAAGCAATCCATGAGGAAAAAAAATTCGAGATGACTGATCTAGGAAATAAGAGATTTTTCCCTGTAATTGAAGTAATGCATACCTCGAAGGGAATCCACATTTCGCAACACAAATATGCTATGAAGATTCTAAAGAGATTCAACATGGAGGAGTACAATCCAGTTCTAGACCCCATGGTGCCTAGAAACAAGTTAACTGCTAATGAAGGCGAAAGCACTAATGCAACCCAGTTCAGGCATGTTATTGGGAGTCTCATGTACATAACTACAACTCGACCAGACATTCAGTTTAAGTCAATCTGGTGAGTTGGTTCAGTGCTAACCTGTTGGGAATTTCCTAGTTCGACGAGTTCGAGGTTTGGTTAAATGAAACTCAACGTACCACTTACCGTTTGACCGTTCGCACAACACGGTGAAGTTTCTGACTCGAAGACTCTCATTAACCGAAGACATGGCATTAGTGACATTTTTATTTATTGTTACATTATTTATTTGTCACTAGACTAGTTGTTGGTTATTTACTAGTTTGCCATTGTTAGGTTAGTACATATAGTTTGGTCTTTCACTTGTGAAAGACATGGATGTTATGAGTGTATGTGAGAGAAAGAGAGCATGTATCTTTGAAGTTGTGTGTGGTTCATGAACACTTGTTCATGAACCTAGCATGAGTGGTGTAGGTAAACATGTAATCATTCAACGTCATCTATGATTATCTCTACATTATCTTGCTCACTACATCTTCTATATTTATTCTCATCATCATCATCACATCTCACAACACCATTGTTGAAGATCCGGTCCTTTATGTTCTTCTTGGTGTTTATATTTTTTCTACAAAGACGAGCTCACAAAGTCT
>JBCNJP010000012.1:8387497-8415743 GCA_039602395.1 Deinandra increscens subsp. villosa | reverse complement strand
CAACAAGTACACAGCTAAGTTTCATCACAAGGACATAAACATGTAAAGATTGTAATAAACGAAGCAAACTTACTTTCTATCATCAGCTAAACAGTCCTGCTGCAACATTCTGTATCAGAAACACCAACAGGAGATGCTTAGAGAACCTGCATTACACCATTCATACTATATTAGCATATAATGTTGAAATGTTATTAAAGAAAGTAAGCTCAAAATTAGAAAGATGGTCAACATAATACCTGCCAGCATCAGCATCAGGGGCGAGTACATGTGAAATAAAAGCAAGTCACTGATATAGTTAGTATGCTTCTGAGTTCTGCCATTTGAAGTTGCTATAATCTAATTAGTTGATTCACAAATTCTAATGAATTGTATATTTAAAAGTAAAAAAGGCTCCTAAATAATCAAAGTCGGTTTATATGGAGCTACTCCTTGACTCATATACTAAAACTAATTATTAGAACCCCTTAACTTAACTATCAGAATCCATTTTCAAAACACCTAAACACTAGAAAGCTAACTATCTATGACTAAACAGAGATTGTCAAAGTAAGTTTTGATGGATACTCTAAAACTTATTATCCAAATCAGATCAAATTTTACTATAGCCAAACACTAGAAACTGAATAGTAACTACTTGAAAACACAAAATTCAGATAATCACTTTAAACACGCAAGTTGCAACGCCAAATTACCTGTTCGGCTGCTGCTGCTGCTACTTCCGGTGTTTCATGTTGCTGCTACTATTGCTGGTCTCCCTGTGCTGTATGTACTAGCAATTAATTTAAGAAACAAGGTGGATAGAAAATAGCTAAGCCTTAAGATGCATGTAGCTCAGCACATCGGCCGAACGTAATGAAACGAACACTACACTATTACAAAGCTAAACATACTTTTATGATCGTGAACCTCTGTGGCTAGCAGTTGATGATAGGTATTAACCCAGAACATGACATCCCTATGCTATTAGTCCTATCAGATCTGATGATGCATACTCTATAGAACCTTGGCCTGGGCTTGTGTATGCTGCCAAAAGTATATAAAAAAAAAGATCCCTATGTGAACTATAAGCATACTACAGATTTACATATATGTTTTTAATAAAAAAATGTACAAATTTAAAGGAAAGAATCTAATCAGAGAGTCTAACCCTCCCATAGTCCCCTTTTCTCATCTCCTCTAACCTATCTTCATCATTTGCCTTGGTTACTGCAACAAAAGCATTCAATATTAACATTTATCAAGCATGGTCATGTAGCATTTGATTACATAAGTCAAGAGTGGAGACTTAGCATATAAAAAACAAAGATATATAGTCAAGAGTTCGCCTCTTTTGAGATTATTTTCTGTCTTTATCTTTGTTCATAGGGATAGTATGGCTTATCTTACTTCATGTTGTTGAGTAGGGCTTGATGTATGTTCCCAAATACAGTCTTCTCATGCACCTTCCCAAAATCCCAAACCCCTAGTTGCCCTTTCTGTAATGAGAGCAGAACTTAGAAATAAGAATCAAATCAAGAATATTAAACCTAGCTTCAACTCAAAAACTTTAAAATATGCTAGCTAACCTTATCGTCTGATAAAAGAATGTTGTTATTAGTTGGATGGAATTCTAAGCATGTAACTCGTCTGCTATGGTATCTAATCACCGCACAGTTCACTTCATCTGGGATCACAAATGCTGGTTTGATCTATTACATGCCAATATGCCATTTAGCAAACATAAAACACAGAAAGAAAAACATACAAGATAAACGAATTACATTCATTTTCTTTCATTAAATGGTTAAATTATGTTGAAATTGAATCTAGCTCGATTCACTCTAAACACCACAGAAATAAGATTGTTGAACCGAATCTTATTTCAATTTTCAACAGTCACCCCAAACATCATAAGATGAAGTAACCAAATACTCACCGAAGGAACTCCATGGCGAACTTGGCGTTCAAATACATAATCCAAAGAACTATGTGTACGTTTACGCGAAGCTGGAACAACCCCAAACTCCATAGCTACCCGGTGAGGACAATTAACTGTTGTGTGACCTTCAGCATCCAAATAAATAAACAAAATTACTTACATACCTTCCTTTCTACAGAAGCTTAGTTGATTTCTAGTTTCAATTTCATAAAACTTAGTGAACAGTTCTAGATTTATGAACATTTAACTGACGGATAAATCAACAAGCAAGCAAAATAAACAAAGTTAAAGATATACCTTCATTTTTACATAAGCTTAGTTGATTTCTAGATTCAATTTCATAAAACTTAGTTAATAGTTCTAGACTTATGAACAATTAACTGACGGATAAATCAACAGGCAAGCAAAATACCAGGCATTTTGCAGAGGAAACAGGGCTTCATAGGGCAATCAATGTAATTAGCTCCTTGAAAACCAGCTTGATGACCGGTTCTCTTACAAACCTAAAAAAAACGCACATCGTATCATTACATAAAGTCATAAACCACGAAATAAAACCCTAAACCGACGTCGATTGAGATATCTAGGGTTCTTGCCTTGCAGACTTTTTTTAGACTGATAGTAATAGGCGCTTTCCCCTTCCCTTTCGTATCGGTGGTAAACGAATCTCCGTCGTCTTCACGTTTACGTTCCTCGATTTCTTCTTCTACATCAGGATCATCAGACTCAACGACGTCGTTTTCTAATTCTACCTCTTCTTCTTCGTCTGAACTTTCTTCGGTGTCAGTTTCTCTCTCAATAACTACCTCCGGGAACGACGATCGTCTTGCTCGCGTCGACATTTTCAGAAATCCGAGCAGAAATGACGGAGCGGCAGTGACAAGGTAGGCGGGATGAATTTGGGGGAAAATGTTGAAAAAACCCTAAAGCGGGCTCCTATATCCAGATATTTTGTTTGGGCGGGAAAAAATAAAAAGTACTCATTGATGAGTTTTATCCATTCAGGCTCATCCATGTGGTTCTTAGGACACGAGTTCCTTGCCTGTTGCAAATTCTCGTATCCCCCGTTATCAAGAAAATGCATTTTCATCCGGTTCTTCCATGCCCCATATGATGTCTTCATGTCATCTTCTATCCCGCTTAATATTTCGGGCCAATGTCCACTTTAGATGGCTACAGTTTAAAAATAACCTTAGATTAAAAATCCAAATAGAAGATATAATAGATTAAAAATCCAAATAGAAGATATAATCATGAAAAGAAATAATTTAAACAAATAATAAGCAATAGAATAACTTTACATGGACATACATTTAATCGAAATCATCAATAACATATAACTTTTTTTTTTCAATCTGAATCATCACTAGAAATTTGTACATCTCTATCATCATCGTCATCGTCATCATTTAATATGTCTTCCTCGTCGGAAAAGCACAAATCTTCATCATCATCTTCTTCATCAATAAGGCCAACACTAGAACTTGAGGCACCACCTTCACTCGTCTGCATAGGCAAGGGGCCTAGGTCGATATAAAGGTTACATGGTTCGGTGTTATGTATGCCATTAATGGATCGTGCATCCAAGTTATAACCAGATGATTGAGTGTCGTGCACTACATCTATCTCATTAACAACACTCATACTTGGATGGTCCCAAATGTTTCGATGGTGAATGTATTCAACAACCCTCCAATTTCCGTTGGCTCGAGAAGGATCTTGAAGGTAGAACACTTGTTTAGCTTGTGTGGCTAGAATGTATGGTTGATCAACATATGCTTCACGGCTGATGTCAATATATGTGCCATGGTTCTTCTTGAATGACCTACTATTAGCCGTGTCGAACCATTTACAACGAAATAGTACAACCGAGTAACCACTCAAATATTTCAACTCTATTATGTCCTCAAGTTGACCATGATCAAAATCCAAACAACTTTGTTTGGGTTTTCAAGTATGTAAACGTTCCTAGCAGTTTGTAGAGGAAATTTATAGATATCAGAATTGTTGCTAAACTTTGCAATTATATGCAGTAGTTATAAAATGTTACAGAACATATATGATGTTGCTAAACTAGAATTTGCTTGTGTTCTTGAACCACAATGGTAACATAAACACCCTTCAAACAGATAATCCTATATGAACATTATGTACAGAACATATATGATCTTGCCATAGTTCAATTGAGCTACTAGTACTTACGTTCATGTATATTACAAAACAGGAAAACAAACAAAATCGGGGGACATACTGTGTTCTTTTGGGTCAGTGATGCTCGGTGGTGGTCAGGGATGTTCCGTGGTGGTCGATTTGGGGCGATTTGGGACGGCGACGAGGGTGCCGTGGGGGTGCACCGCTGCTGGACGGCGACGAGGGTGACGTGGTGGTGCACCTGGTGTGGCGACGAGGGTGTGGTGGTGCTCGTATGGCGATGATTTTGGGAAGTTTCGTCCTCAATGTCGTAGCGCTGTAGCGCTTCCTCTGTGTGTATGAACGAAGGAAGGAAGGGAAAGGATGGATATGAATGTTAGGGCATAAACCCTATAGTGGAGATTAGTCCTCACCATAGAAGTGAGGAGGTATATTTTTTAACACCTTCGGTGACGAAAAGTCCTCCCCATAAGTATTTTTTACTTTTTTTAAATTTAAATCTTTCGTGGCGAAATATCCTCACTGAAGCCCAGATTTCGGTGGCGAAAAGTCCCCACCATAGACTAACTTAAATTTTTTTTACTATCTTATTTTGTGAGCGAATAAAATAAAACATAAATTAATTTATTTAATCCTTTGGTGGCGAAATTTCCTCACTATAGATTTTCACTACGCGGGACATTTCCCGCCTAACCCTTCAGTGGCGACTTATCCCCACTGAAGCTGAAAAATTCAATTTTTTTACTAGAACCCTTGCGTGGGGAAAAGTCCCCACTAAAACCTAACCTTTGGTGGGGACTCCACTCCTCACCTTAGCCTTCCCCACTAAAAGCATTTTTTCTTATAGTGGATGGTACCATCAAATTTGAGGTGAATTTGATTTCCATTAAATATATGAGGATTGGTATATGGATGCATTCGTTTTTTTAGTGATATTCTATAAAATTTGGAGATGAGTAGAGGATTAAGAATAAAATGTGAATGGTGGAAAACTGCTCAATTGATTAAAGTGAGGTACCAAAATACATGTTAAGTGGCCCTCATCAGTGATCTAAATTTGCCATTAAGAAAAATAAAAAAATAAAAAAAAATCTCAAACTGTTTGTTTGTGACGACAATTCATATCATCGCCACGTTTACTTTCCACTTTATTGTAATTGGACCCCTCGGTTTATTAATTTAAAAGTTTTATCTCTAAAGAAAAAAATATTCTATAAAATTTGGAGTTGAGTAGAGAAGGAAGAATAAGAATGGTTATAGTTTTCATATATGATATACTAGTCTTTTATACCCGTGCATCGCACGGCTGGGGTTTAATAATTTTGTAGGATAAAAAGAATATTATAATAACAATCATAAAACCATTAAATTATATTAACGAAAAATGTTTGAAAAAATAACAATTGAAAAATACATATTTGTATACGACATTTAGGGTTTCGTTCGTAACTCGCACGGCTGAAGTTTAAAAAAAAATTAAAATAAATAGAATGATATTTTAATAGCCATAAGTTATTTTATTATACAAAATATTAAATCTAAAAAATTACAAAGTGAACAAATATATATTTGTATACAACATTTAAAGTCGCGTTTGTGACTTTTTCATCTTTATTTAAAATGAAAAGTTTGAATCCAGACCTATTCTTTACTTTTGATAAAGACATAAATTATCCATGATTAAAAATAGATTCTTTAAATACAAACCAACATTTGATAGTGATTGTCCTTTATTTGTATTCATGATCATTCCAAAGAAATCGATGGAGCATTAAGGTATCACGATGAAGCTTTCCGCATTCTAATATTCTAATAATTAGTTTAGTTAAAGAAAAACAAAATGGAAGAATAAGAGTTACAATTCAGATTCAAAACTGAAAGAAAAGAAATGGACGTCGAATAAATGCACTGATAAACAAAAATTCCAAAAACGGTTAGGAAATATCAAAATTTGATCTCATAAAAAACAATAAGTAAAAATGGGAAACATATCAACTAAGTTCAAGCCACAACGGGTCAGCTTTTAATGTTCAAAATTGGCAAGGCCGGATTAACCCAAATCACTTTTTTCCAAGAAACCCGTTTTCATAAAGAAATGTATCTCAGTTGGTCAAACTATAATATTTCAATAGCAACCAAATTCCTTTAAGAAAATGCTTTACAATAAACCTGCATGACCCATTTGAACCATTTACTTTTAAGCTAATCTTTTTTCATGCATATGAGTCATTAGAGAGAAAAACATACATGACAAAGCCATTAAAATATATATAAATGGGTTAAAACTACCACATCTAAAAGACAATAAACTACCACATCTAAAAGACAATAATGAGGGTACCTTTCATATAGCTCCCAAGGGTACCTTTCTATAAAATTTGGAGATGAGTAGAGGATTAAGAATAAAATGTGAATGGTGGAAAACTGCTCAATTGATTAAAGTGAGGTACCAAAATACATGTTAAGTGGCCCTCATCAGTGATCTAAATTTGCCATTAAGAAAAATAAAAAAATAAAAAAAAATCTCAAACTGTTTGTTTGTGGCGTCAATTCATATCATCGCCACGTTTACTTTCCACTTTATTGTAATTGGACCCCTCGGTTTATTAATTAAAAACTTTTATCTCTAAAGAAAAAAATATTCTATAAAATTTGGAGTTGAGTAGAGAAGGAAGAATAAGAATGGTTATATATAGTTTTCATATATGATATATCCATATTTGATACCTTAAACGGTGGACAATTCATGTCATCATGACTTTTACATATTCTTTTCCAATTAAACAAATAAGGCCCACATTCGCCACTATAAATACACTCCCTCCTTCCTGGAGACTCTCATTCTCCACATTCATGGCGGCCACTCTCGCCGACATCCACCCGGACATCATCCAAACCCAAATCCTCCCTCTCCTCGACGGCCGTTCTCTCTCCTCCACCGCCGCCGCATCACCCCGCCTCCAAACCCTCTGCTCCGACGACACTCTCTGGTCCCAGATCGCCACATCCACGTGGCCCTCAATCGCCCACCCACGTGTCCAAGAAGTCATCTCCACCTTCCCCGCCGGCCACCGCTCTTTCTTCGAAGACTCATTTCCCGCACTAATCGCCGACCTCAGCCGTCGTAACCCCGGTGGTCGCTCATGGTCCGCTCCCAAATCAGATTCTGATCTCGACCATTCGTTTCAAACCCCGTCTGAACTAATCTCCGCCGTTGATATACGCTACCTGGACGACGTCGTTTACTCCAGAGTCAACTTTACTGAAATCACACCTGATTTCCTTACGTCAGCGTTTGGGATAGAGTTAAACGACGATGACGTATGCATTTCCACCAACCGTTCCGGGTTCGGATCTACGGAGGTGGTAAACCGAATCACCCGATCCATCGATTTGACGGTGGACGAAATAGAGGGAGCGGATCAACCAACATTATCGCATCTTAAACAATCCATTACATTAAACTGGATCCTAATCGACCCGACCCGGAAACGGGCTTGTAATCTATCCAGCATCAAACCGGTGTTCGCAAGACAGGATTGGGTAACTAACGAGACTCATCTCCGATTCGTGACGGTTTTACCCGGGTCCGACCCGAATGAGATTGTGAAATGTGGTATAAAGGTGGTTTTGGGGGTGGGTGAAATGGGGGTGGGGTTGTATGTGAAGAAGGTGGTGTTGAGAATGCACGATTTGGATTTTGGGGTGTTGAATGGGAGGGAGTTTTTGGTAATTTTAAGAGGGGTATTTTTGAAAGAAAAAGATATGAGAAGGAGAAAGGTGGTGGATGATGAAGAAAGATGGAAATGTTACAAGTACTTCAAAGAGATGAAGAGAGAAAGAAAAGAATGGGTGGAAAAAAAAGGGAGAAAAAGGGAAATGGTTATTCACTTGTTGTTTTTGTGTTTTATTTTTTATCTGTTTATTTTCTTTTATTTGTTATTGTGATTACCCTATATAAACATAAGACAACTTATGGTATCATCTCTAAAACATAGTGTATAAGTCCCTAATGCATACACGGTAAATGTACATATTTTAAAACCATTTGTACAATCCAAACACATTTTCTTTTACACAATCGATTTGTGATCTGATTTGAGGACATCCCCATAAGGAGCAGGTGAACAACACAAGGTACAATTCATCTTCTACCTCATCTCTACATGAACCCATGCCTTCAACAGTTCAGTCTACAGCAAATTTGTATCATACACGTTTCTCCCTTTCATCTCTTTTTCTCTGTTTTAGGTAGTCATCACCGGATCTTTCTCCCTTTCATCTCTCTTTTGGGACTTGCATCTTGAATCCGACGACTACTACAACGATGAGCAACGGCGGCGACTATAGGTACGTGTTCGGCCATCGAGTTGGCGCTCCACACCTTGAAGCACACCACGCCATACGCCTTCTCCCCCTTTCAATCACTGCATCTCTATTTTCTGCTCTCACTCTCTATATGGTTCCATGGTTTTCATTTGCCCAGTTCTTAGCTCTGGTCTCTCTCTGTCGAATGCCGTCGTGGCCACCGGCGATGGTGGTAGCCGCCACCGTTCTTGCTCAGGTACTAGGTTTGAAACCCTAATTTTGAATTGGAAAAATCATATTTGTTCTCTTTCTCTGTCGAATGTCGTTGTGGCCACCGGTGATGGTGGTAGTCGCCACCAATGTTTCTCTGGTATTAGTTTTTAAACCCTAATTTTGACTTGGAAAACTCATATGATCTTTTAGCGGGTTTTCTTTTGCTCACATCTGCTCAACCCTAGAAAAGAGGTGAGTGAATTGCAGTTCCTTTCTTCGCCGATCCTCTTCTTTCCATTCTTTCCTTTAGTTTTTGTGAATTACCAATAATTTGATTGTCAATTGTTGCTTGAATGTATCAATTTCAGTTTTCATGTCCTTTTTTGTTGCTTACCTACTTTTTGTGTGTTTCTGGGCACTCAAAATGTACCAATTTCAGTTTTATGGTCCTTTTCTTTTCCTTTCTTCTCTTTTTTGTTATGGAGGTCGCATCAAGAGCAGGGGATGATTATCTCTACGAGATCCAGTAAGGTCGATGAAAGCGTTGTTGTCTAGTATGAGCTAATCGCTTTCTCTGGCTTCATCAGTTCTCAGTTTCATCATTGGTTATACAGGTAGTTGGTAACCCACCGCCATAGGCGTGAAGGCTTCAATTTCGGATTGTTTAATGCAGAGGTGCATAGTGCATACCAGGTATTTGTTGATATGCCACACTATTAGGGAATTGAACAAACTGAGGGGTTTCATGGTTTATTTTGGTTTTTTTAATTTTGTTGATGTTTTATTTGTTAAGTGATAATGGTTTGGAATGAAGATCAGTTTCTAGCATGTGAAATCAGTTTATATTCAGTGAGATCAATCAAAATTTCTCAGTTATGCCACTCTCATGCCTCAGTTAGGTATATTGTTTCTATACGTGCAGCCTATTGTTTTTCTTATCTTTATCTTCTACTATAATTGTTCCAAGTTGAAACCGTGTGTTTGGCAACAGGGCTTTGGAGTGTGTTGGTGACAGGGCTTTGGAAGAGAAGCGAGCTCGGTTAGGATTGATGAAATGTGTTAAGCATAAGTTTTTGCAGCCATAACGTGTTCTACATCAAAAAGCCTGGTGACAACACATTACTCTATTGTAGTATTGTGGTTATTAGTTCTTTGATTTTGTAGTACATCAGGTTACTAATGATCAGTCCAAACATTGACCATTTGTTTGCACATGTGACTTTGTGGTACATATCAAACTAATGGTTCTTTTTATGGTGAACAAATTAGTTGTGGTACATAATATTTTGGGAAGAGGTTAATTGAGACGTTCATCTTGCTAAATATATATGGTTTGCATTTTGACCAAAGTCATGTGTTTGTTGAGACTGAGGGATCCTTTCAAAAGTAAAGGCACGCCTCTATTTAGGATTAGTTTTTTTCTTTCTAAATCTTATATCCTTCTTTAAAAATATAAATCGTTTGCAGGGTATTATGGATCAAGACAGTGATGGCTTGCTATATATACCTGGTGTAATGATCACAACAGAGGTAAGTAAGCATTTATATATCTTTAGTGTTTGTCCTTATTTGATAGAGATGGATACAACAGGGTTGAAGGCTGGAGAGATAAGAAGAACAAGAATAAAAAAAGGTCGGAAAGGTTGTTGTTTGTCGTTCTTATTTTCAGGGTGTAGATATGAATTAATCTCTCAGGTGTGTAGCAGTTTTAGCTTTCAATGTGTTCTTGATCCGTTGTTTTTTGGGGCTTTTGGTTTGTGTACAGTCACAGGGTCCGAAGACAAAAAAGAGCTTCCAATCGAGTGTGTTTGTTGGGTTTTTACCAAAACAGGTTGTTCTCAATCTTAAATTACAATTGATTATATGTGTTATATTAGTAAAGTATAAACTGAATGGATTGAAATTGTAACAAATATGAGTTTTTAAGCTCATATAATCACCCATTTCTTATATAAATTTAGGAATTAAGCAACACTCAGCTGTATTAACCGTTGGGTTTCAAATATTTATGGATGGACTTTGTGGGGTTTTAGCCATTTAACTAGCTTTCAGTGATATGTTGCTAAATTTTGTGGCTTTTGTAAACTTTTGCATAGTTCTGAGCTTTCTAGATTCTCCATTTGATGATATTCATTTTCTTCAAATACAGAAATAATAACTGAGGATTTGCACGTCATGTCAATACTTAATCATATGGGATTTAAATTAATTTTTTGTAACAGTTCTTCATGGAGCTAACGAAAGTTCCATGTACAAAATCTAAGGTTAGAGTTCTCTCTTTCAAGTTACATTTTGTATCTCATATATTTGATTCGTGGTAATAAAGTGGAAATATAGGAATCATGTGTGATGTGAGCACAACAGATATTTGTAAACGTGTTTGGGCTATAGCTTATATTCTATAGACCCGTACTACAATATACAATATGCTTTTTTTCACAAATGTTAAACCTTTTTCGACTTTCAAATGTCAATTTTATAGGTTTTCCTTATCTTGATTGCTTATAAAGAAATTGTTCTTTATGTGTGTGTTTTATGGGTCATATTATGATAATGAATTGGATTCTTGATAATGGACAAATATTTGGCTACTTCTACTTCTAAAAAAGAATAACAGAATAAGTGTGTGAGCATTAGGCATAGACCAGGAAGGTATCAAGAAGATATGAAACTAAAATTTATATGGCGTAATCAATGGCTTCATTTTTTTGTAAGTTAGAGGCTGGGACATAACATTATATATGCCTATATGCCGGTTTTTATACATGAAGGTGCGTATAATTAAATTTACTTAGTATGGGTTGCCAGAACTCCAACAAATTGGGATATCGGCTTATGTTGTTAGCTTAGAGCCTGTTATTAGAAGATGATTCCATGAACCATATAGTTGCAGTTTTCCAGTAGGTAATTACCAATCACCAAGGGTAATATTTTATTGGGGATTCGGAAGAGGCATCCTCTGCTTCCAAAATAATGGTAATACAACATTTAGCTTATATGTACAGATCTGGTTGTGCTATGTTTTTAGGTTCTTATATTTTTGTCAAGTGAAATAGTGTCTTACCGTTTTCTAATTTCTTAATATAGGAAACTTTGATTAATCAGGTGTCCATTTCATGGAGCTTTGAATACATATCAGGTGTAAGGGGGTATGAAAATCAAATAGTGGATTGATAGATAACGACACATCTCTGTGAGTTGTTTTTTAAATGCGTTACTTTTAATCGGTTTTTGCTACGTTTCATTTTTGTGATACTGTTATTCTCAAACTCTGCCTTTTGGAACTGATTATATGTTAAAGATGTAATTTTATATGTTACTTAAACGTTCATATGATTATAAGTAGCTGATAAAAATTGATGTTTCTTGATGGTATTTAGAAAGAATTGTTGAAAATGAAAGAATACCAATTGTTGATGGTCCTGAATGTCTATACTTTACTTGGGCTAATGAATCATTGTTGGTTTATACCTCAAATGATTTTGTTTATGTAGGAGTAACAGAAAAATGAAAGAGTATCACAACCCTGCAAGAACAGGATCCTAAACAAATTGCGGTAAGTAAATCCTCTCCATTAATTAATCCGTCTTACTTTTACGAACTATTTGTTTTTTGTTTGTTATGGTTTGCTGTTAACACATAACTTTTTTCGTATATTTGGATTTGCAAAGCACAGAATCAAGAGGAAATACCAACGGGTCAACTCCGCGGCGAAGCGCGGGTTGACCCACTTGTTATAACTAATAAACAAACCCGTATGATGTCTTGGGTCATGTATTGTTTTTCTACTTATATGGTTACGCTTTCTTAATAACTCACATTTTCCTTTCTTCGTGTATAGACTCTGAAGAGAACTTAAATCTTCCCTATGGATGAGGAAGATGAAAATACTCTTAAATCATTCTAAAACCCAAATTTTAGAACTATCAACGGAGCTTGGACGAATCAGAACCTGCACACTGAGATAACGCGTTAAGGCGTTACCGGGTGGACCGGAGAGGTGCCCCTGTATCAGCCATCCGGCGTGAGATTCAGTAACTTGTATGAGTGTGTGTGATTGTAAGAGGGTGAGTGAATACAGATAATAACGTACCTCCATCAATGCCTTACGAGGGGGTATTTATAGACTTACTGGTAGGGTTTCCAGGCCACTTTATGACGTCAGGCGTGTGTTACCCACGACGTGTGAAGGAATATTCAGGTGGTTATTTGCTTTGTATGGATCATTCTGATTGGCTGAGAGCCTCATGCAGAATGATGGTTTGTTAGGGTGGGGCATTCTGTAGTGGGGCATTTAATGCGAGGTAAATGAGGAGTATAAGCAACTCGTGTACTGGACGCACACATGATTTTAATTGGTCCAAACCCTTTGCCGGTTATAATGTACTTGTGGGGCGACATTTTGGTGGCCCATCATTGTTATTTTTAGGTCGTGGTTAGCTTGTTTTTGGGCCTGAAGGATAGCGTTGATATCTATCCTCTTCAAGTCTTTCCTAGTCCTGTGTGCAAGTATTAGCATGGGACTAATAATAGTGCTCACGCGGGATTACATATCAGAAGCGTATTTTATGTTGGCGGTATGCGGGCGGAGCCCGTTGCGCGTTACGAGTAAACTTGATGCTTATGGGAATTTTATTTAATTTCCATGATTAGAATTAAATAATCTTTCCTGGCGACGGACAACTATTGTCGCATTTAAAGTTACACATCAAATGTCATTTACCTATCAGTTTTTCGGCGCTAGTGGGGGTGCCGATCCAGTTTCTAATGTTTTGCAGGCGACACGTGGCGCGTTGGGGGAACGTTGTGTTGTTTGCACAACTTTTTACAACTGTCAATACACGCATCACCATCCTCGCGTTGGGGGAACGTTGTGATGTTTGCATAGCTTTGACAAACAAATGAATCACCATGAGACCATAATACTCTCAATTGCCTTCGCCATCAATATCATTTTTAGATTTCATAAGGAATCGCCGTAAAAGCTTACATAATCTGAAAAATTAAGAAAATTTTGAATCTTATAAAAACTTTGAAAACAAACATCATGGAAAGGAAATCATGAAAATCATAGAAATCAAAGTGCACATATAAGTAAACTCGCATCACTAAACTCAAATCATCACAGCCTTCAACACAATTAGCCGATAAATGTGGACACCATTTTTAGAAATTCAAAGCATTTATTTTAGTGATTATAAAAAAGGATGCTTGCCAAAATAGGAACCCACTAACAACTATACATCAGGATCCACCATATACAAAATAACTACCGAGTAAGGTTCAAAGATTCATTTTCCATTATCAACTGGTGATCATATAGTATCAGTTTATGAAGATGAATAAGACTCACAAAAGCAAAACAGAAAGATAGTATTTTTTTTTTTGAAAAAAAAAGAACAAACGCAGGCTTAGATCTGTAACACATGTATAATTTTTCAAAAGTACAAGAGGGTATATGCTGCAACGGGTTCCTTCCAAATACACAAAAGTTCATACTTATGTTTAAGATCATCATCATATCCATCACTATTTGTGAAATATAATCGTCCCATTTAAAAATCAAGAACATTGTTGGATCGTGGTTAATCACTGTTAACCTATCAAGTTACATGAAGGTATCAAATAAGAAAGGCGGAATCAGACTTGTTTGTGTTCTAAGCAAAGATGCTTTTGATCCGTAAAGATAACAAGTAAACAAGAAGTAAAGTAGTTGAACATAAGATATAAATTCCAAGCACTACAATATTATTACTTCTCAAGTGTTTACAAATTGTTACAACTAATGAACAAGAAGAACGGACACCTAAACAAGAGAAATACAAGTAATATATATAATGCAAAGAGGAAATAAAAGATATCTTTTATTTCCTTTTAGCCAACTAGACAAAATAAAGTAATCATATCTACTCCAAAAAGTTGTACTAACACGCATGGGTACTGTGAACAGTTGGGCAGCCCTATCGGGTGAACAGTGTAAAGCATGGTGAAAGTGAACTACTCTCTATCAGCTTTTTGTCTTGGAACTTGAACTGCGTGAGAAGTCAAACTTCTGATGTAACTAAGGAAAAGTTCCGGAGGAACTACTTAGTACAGGAAAAGTTCCACGAGAACTTCCTTTGGAATTCTGACTTAGGGAATTTTAGCCGAGCTAAACATTCCCAACAGTCTCCCCCTAAGATGTTGCTACCAAAAACTGTTCTCAGCTCTGAGTCTTCTTTGTGCTTCAAAATTAACCTCTACAACAGCCTTACAACTTGTAGACGAAGTTGCTAGTTCCCACTATGCTCATGATGTCTTTCTGATGCATACTATCCCATTCAATTAACTTTAAAATTTTCTTCTTTATCACCTCCCCATTGCTCATTATGAAGTAGTGCAAGTCTTCCTTTTTGTGTACCTCAATCCTAACAATTTTAGGATGAGTATCAGTAGGATTGATTGGGTTAACGGTTAGGTTAGGAGAATCAGAAGGTTCAGACTCCTTTTCTGTTTCACCAGAGAAAGTGAGCTTGATGGGTGGTATAGTTGATGGTTGCTGGGATGAGGGTTTTGTTTCAGGCTGTGTAGGCTTTGGTTCTTTAGGAGGTGGTGATGATTGTGGAAATTAAATTTATTGATTAGGAGTTTATAATGTGGAAGCGCTGGGTTGTGATGATGTGGTGAAGGGTTGAGATGATGAGAGGTGAGGATCAGAGACTGTGTCAAGCATCTCTTTGACAATGTCGATCCTAGGTTTCTTCTGTTGACCAACTGAGACAGGAGTCTTTCTCTTCTTCTACTTTAGGTAGCTGAGACCTTCAGGATGCAAAGAGTCAAAAAAAGCATACATACCTGGTGGCTTCTTCTCACCAGAGACTCTTTCTTTTTCAATCTGACTCTTCCTGAAGACATCATAATATTGTCTCAGCCTAGGCAATCTGCAAGAGTTGATTCTCTTAGGGTTCTCCATCAAGATTTCCTTGAAGTACCATTTGTGAATCAGTAGGTCATCTTCTTCAGAAAGAGTTTGAAATCTAATGCCCTTCTTCTCTTGTGCCTTCTCCTACTCAAAGGTGTAGTCAACAAACCTCTTCACATTCATTTCTTTAACTTGATCAGCACTGATAGCCAAGATCATGTACATCCAATTGATCAGATCATCTCTCTTCATTTCATCAACCCATTTATTGGAAAAGCACTCCTTTCCCTTCAGCATCTCACTGAACTGAGCTAAGAAGATCTTGTTTTCTTCATTTCTCTTCATCTGAATCTTCCTGTAGTCAATCCCTAAGACTTTTCTGTACTTTTCAACTTTTTCTGAAAGACCTTGCTGTTCGGCTTTGGCAATTCTCTCTTCTGTGTATAGGTCAGATCTTCTCCTAGCTTCATTGATAAAGAGCATCAGATTTGCATTGTTCTTAACATACTCATAGATGCCATTCTCTATGAGTAGTTGTCTTTGTTCCTCAAACAATGCACTATCCTTCTGTTCTTGCTCTTCCTTGAGTTTCAGTTGAATCTCAGCATTTTCTTTTTCCAGTTGATCAATCAAAGCTCTTGTTGCAGGATCCATTTCCTCACCTTGGCCTCATGTGCTTTGATCATCAATCTCCATATCATTGAAACCAGAAATGGTTCTCTCATCGAGAGAATCATCATCAGCAGCCTTAGGAGATTCATGAAGTGAAGTTGCAGCACTAGGACTGAAATTCCGAGATAACTTGCTCAGGAATAGTCTTAGTACAAGCTTCCGAAGTAACTATCTTGGGACTGTCTTCCGACACAAATTAGTCCGGAATAGTCTTAGGTAATTCCTTAGGAGCAACTTCCGAAGTAACTTCCTTCGGAACATCCTTAGTAGTAAGGAGTTCTTCCGGAGTAACTTCCTTCGGAATTTACTTAGACGAAATTAACTCCTCCGGAATAACTTCCTTTGGAGTTTCTTCTATAATAACTTTTACCGATGAGGATGTGGGTTTGTTCAAGTTGAGAAGTACTTCACTGACTTCAGTTTCAACTAGATCCACATCCTTTTCTTGTTCACTTGCAAGTTCATCAACCTATTCATCATCTTTTTCTTCTCCTTCAGCCTCAAACTGATCTTGACCCATTTGAAGATACCCTTGCTCTTTGACCAGATATACATCTGTCAAGTAATTCCTTGCTTCTTCAATGTTGTGAGGATGAGCACCTGATGCTGCCATCACAAATCTAAGAAAATCCAGATGACTGGCTTTGCATTCATCACGTGCTACTTGCATCAGTTGATCCATATGAACATTAAGCAGGCCTTCTATTGGGTTGAAGGGCTTAATTCCACAGGTTTTGAATAATTTGTTCTTCAGATGCTCAGGTAACCTCTCCTCTGGGTCGAAGTCTATCTCACTAGAGCTTGAAGAGTCTTCACTCGACTTGTTTTCACCAGAAAATTTTCTGATAAGGTGTTGAAGAGCTAGCTTTCTCCTCCTTTTTGGTAGCAACAGCTTCACCAGTTGGGTTTGATGCACTAACATTCTCCTGCTTAAGTCGGTTGATCAAAATATCCAGCTCTCTGATTTTTTTTGCAGCAGGAACTGCATTTGAGTTTGTAGTTCAGTTTTTTTGGCCGTCAATTCAGTAAGTAAAGCACTGCCCTCAACTGGTTTCTCAGTATCCTTCGGCGAAGAAGAGCCATCAAGCCTAGCTTGATCATGCTCAGCACCCTGGTTTTCTTGGCTCATGGGTTTCCCTGTAGACGCATTTGTTGCCTCATGTTCCATTGCTAGTTCCTTTGGTGCAAACTGGGTGCCTGTTGCCATAAATTGGGTCTTAAGAATGTTACTACTTCCAATTGTTCTAGTGGGAACCAATTATAGTAGCAGCTCTTTCTATATGAACATATTCATCACTCCTGATGTTCAACTCCTTAGTGGGTGAATGGGGGTTAAAAGGAACATGATCATCATCCATCCAATTCTCTTCATGTGGTGAGGTTGAGAAGAAGAGATTGTCATTTGGATTAGGATCAGTTTCTTCTTCTTTCACAGGCATTTCTTGGTTTAGGTCTATGGAGGTAAACAAGGAGGATGAGGGTTGTGCATCCAATCTGGTAAAAGATGGAGTTTCAAGTGAAACAACATCCTGAACATGGCTAAACCCTAAGCTTCGAAATTGAGCAGACAGTGGGTCATGCTCAAGGTTTTCAGGTTGGGTGGGAGTGGAATACACAGGAGGAGTAAACCTGGTTTCCCTTTCAGCAGCTTTTGATTGAGTAGGCATGGAAGTTGAGGTGGTGGTTTTTGAGTGTTTGACCTTCTTTCTTTAATTAGTTTTGGATTGAAATTTGTTTTTGTAAAGAAGGTCAATTTCAAGTGTGGGTTCAACAACTGATTGTTCAGTGTTGTGACCTGGAGCAGAGTGCTCAAGTGATTCTTGAACTTCGACTGCTTGTTCTTGCACAGCTTGTGCAGGAACAATTCTTGGTTCTGGTAGTGGATGGACATTTTCCACACCAAGGCAGTTATTAATTGCAGTTTTAGAAAGTAAATATGAAAAGATTTTCTCAGTTAAATTTTTCTGGTGATGAATTGTACCAGCTCTTGGAACATCAGGGAATTATGTATCTAAAATGTGTTGCAGAAACCTTGGATACATTTTAAAAGGTTTCTTAAGATTTTCCCTGAGCCCATCAAAAATCATTTTAGAGAAGTTAAAGCATTCTCCCCTGATCACTTCATGAAGTGCAGTTGCTTGAACTTCACCAAGCTCTTCATGTGATCTTCTAGGAGTCAGACAGGCTAGCAGAGTGTGAGTAAGAAATCTCCACACTGGTGGAAGATGACATTTCTTCACTGTCTTGCTTTTGGGGTTTTCACCGTAGCCGATGCCCATGAAGGTTGTCTGGTACTCTTCTTTGGAAACAGTGGAGATATCACCTTCATCTTGTAACTTTAGATGATTTCTGATCATAGCTTCAGTTATGTACACATTTCTTCCATGCACCATACTTTCTATCTGTGCAATTTGCTCATCGTTTTCTTCACAGTTACTCACCTCTGCATTATCTCAGAACTGTGTAATGGTTTCATCGTAGATGACTGGGCTCACAGTTAGGGCGAAATGTAATTCTGACGTAGTAAGAAAATCTATCATCCCGTCAAACAGAGCCGATTTCTGTGATTTCTCTAAATAAGCTCTTTGATTGTGCTCTGGGTGAAACGCGGATACTGCCATTGCTCTGTATTGAGTGATTTCTTCAGTAATCGAGAAGAATTTTGATGAAATTGAGAAAGAAGCGAGAGCGATTTCTGGGTATTTGGGAATTTAGGTTTCGTAAGTGAAAGGTTTTCTCTGGAAGTGAAAGTTAAAGGGAGAGGAGAGAGGGAATTAACGGAACTTGTAATAGTGGAGTTAGTGGGGTGAACAGTTAACCGTCACTGTTAACGCATCATGCGTTTGTACTGTACAACAGCGAAAGCATTGTTCAGGCCACTTAATTGAAAAGATTAAGGTTGTGTTTGTTTTTGCAGACAAAAATTGTCTGCAGTTTGATTTCATATGATTTCATGTCTGCAGCTGAAGATGTGGTCTGAAGGTCTGTAATCTGAAAATATAAGACTGTTTATTTTCTAAACTTATACTATCTGCAAAAGCTGAAATATATATAACTCTCAAACTTATCTTATTAGATAAAAATCCATTAATCCATTCTATCATTTTGATTCCTATCAAGAGTACTAACTACTTGATTAAAACTTATATTCAAACTAAGGCTAGAATGTCAAGCAACACAACTCAGTATACATCAAAAACATATTTATGGTGTCCAGCAAGCCAATTATATATTGTTATATAATTTTGATATAACAATATCTTTCATTCTAGTTAATAAAAATTATTATTGTTCATAAACTAGATACTTTAATATTTTAATGACTATAATATAAATTTGAAAAAATTTGAAATCCAATAAGCAATCCTAGAAGAAATCGACGGTGATTTAAAGGGCTAATTAAATTTGCATCATATGTGGATCTTGAAATAACACCGTCAGTGTATTGACGGCGAGAATTCTTGCGTAGTAGTGTTAAACCCTAGAAGAAATCGGGAGAAGAAAACAAACCTTAGGGCGGCGCTTGGTCGGAGAGACAAGGCGGTAACGGAGAGACGAGTCGGCATCGGCGAGACCAGCCGACGGCGGCGAGACCAGCCGGCGGCGACGAGACCAGTCGGCAGCGGAGAGACCAAGTGGCCGGTGGAAGGAGGGTGAAGAAGGAGGCGATCTATTTGTGTATTATTTTTTTTAGGGTTTTGATGTTTTAAGCTTGTGAAGATGTTTTAAGTTGGTTTTTAAGGCTTTTATTTTAAGGTGTTTTAAGATCTTCATTGAAAAAAAAACAAACAGTCTTTAAGGGTTATGTTTGCGCGCCCGCAGACATAACCTCCCCTGAAGATGTTTGAAGCATACACAAACAGCACCTAAGTCTTCATTAAAATTCCCTCAGACTTTTTCTTCCGGAACAAAGTTGTTCCCTCGGAAGAATGAAGTTCACTCGGAACTCTTTCCCTTTAAGTTTTTCTCCTCATTTATCCATGGGAGAACTTCCCTCGGAAGTTCCCTCGGAGATATGAATTACTCCGGAGTTCCCTGAAACTCACTTAGGAAACACTTGAAACAAATTAGAAGCCTTAGAGAGTTCCCTCGGAACATCTCTTATGAAAGAAATTGCTTCCGGAGTAAGTTCTCTAGGAACTGAGTGAGTTCCCTTGGAACTTTCTCAGTAATGCTAAAACACTTAGAAAAATCTCATAACTTGACAGATTTATCAATTTTAAGCAGGTTTTAGTTATGAATATAGTTCTTTGAAATTTTCAAAGGATTTTCTTGGTTTCTTGAAGAGGTGGATTAAAAGACACAAAATCACTAAGGAAACAGAAAAATATGCACAGAACACAACAATTGACAGCAAAAGTTAACCAAAGTTCATCATCCCAATAGCTGTGATGAGAAAGAAGAATCTTGCCTCATCGAATGCCTTAGTGAAAAGGTCAGCTAGTTGAAGATCAGTATGAACTTTGTGTAACTTAATCAATTTCTTTTCTGCACAGTCTCTAATAAAATGGTACCTTATCTCAATGTGCTTTGTCTTTGAGTGCTTCACTGGATTGTTGGTGATAGAAATGGCACTAGTGTTGTCTGCATACATAGGAGTTTCTAGAAAGGTGATTCCATAATCCAGCATTTTATTTTGAATCCATAGCACTTGACCATAGCAGCTTGAAGCAACAATGTACTTAGCTTCAGTAGTTGATGTAGAAACACAGGTTTGTTTCTTGCACTGCCATGAAACAAGTCTATTTCCTAGAAATTGGCATCCTCCTGATGTTGATTTCTTATCCAAGTAGTAGCCACCATAGTCACTGTCAGTGTAGGCAACAAGTGTAAAGTCATCATTCTTTGCATGCCACAACCCAAGCTTTGGTTGTCCCTTGAGGTATTTAAAGATTCTCTTTACTGCCTTCATGTGGAATTCTTTGGGATCAGACTGATATCTAGAGCATAAGTATACACTAAACAAATATTAGGCCTACTTGCAGTTAAGTTCATTAATGATCCAATCATTGCCCTGTAAGTGTGCTGATCAACAGGTTCACTCTCTGAATCTGAATTCAGTTTGTTAGAGGTTGAAATGGGAGTTTTTGCAGAAGAGGTAGATAGCATGTCAAACCTCTTGAGCATATCTTGAATATATTTGGACTGATTCAAGAAAATGCCCTCTGCATTTTGCTTCACTTGAAGACCTAGAAATAAATTAAGTTCACACATTGAACTCATTTCAAATTGATCTTGCATTAGGGTCTCAAACTCCTTGCACAACTTAGGGTTAGTTGACCCAAAGATGATATCATCCACATAGATCTGAATAAGTAACTAATCTTTTCCAACAGTTCTGTAGAAGAGAGTTTTATCAATAGCTCCTCTCCTGTAACCATGGACAAGCAGATAGTTTGAGAGTGTCTCATACCATGTTCTTGGTGCTTGCTTGAGACCATAGAGAGCCTTGATCAGTTTACACCCCTTGTTAGGATGGTGTGGGTCTTCAAACCCTGGTGGTTGACAGACATAAACTTCTTCAGTTTTCCATAAAGGAAATCACTTTTGACAACCATCTGATAAACTGTGAAATTCTTGTAAGTTGCATAGGCAAGGAAGATTCCGATTGCCTCTAATCTTGCAACTGGAGCAAAAACCTCATCATAGTCTATTCCTCCTTCTTGAGCATATCCTTGAACCACAAGCCTAGCTTTGTTCTTGATAACAATTCCTCTTTCATCATTTTTGTTTCTAAAAACCCATTTTGTTCCAATTGGTTGAGCATCCTCAGGAAGATCCACCAATTCCCAAACCTGCTGTTTGTTGATTTGGAACAATTCATCTTGCATAGCTTCAATCCAGTGATTTTCTTTCAGTGCTTGCTGAACTTTCTTTGGTTCTTCTTGGGATAAGAAGCATGTAAATAAACAGATGTTTGCATTAGCTGCTGACTTGCTTCTTGTAGGAACAGGAGCATTCAACTCACCAATGACATTCTTAATTAGATAAGATTTACTGACATTTGTGTTCTGAAAAATTGGGAATTCATGACTTTGAACTTGCCTAGTAGGTGGGATTATTGGGGGCAGGTAAATACTAAGCTCAATTCCTGGTATTCTTTGTGAGGGGGGTAAGTTTGATGTACTTGCAGCAGAAGCATGTTGATCATTCATGTTGATAGCTGAATTGATGTTCTCCTCATGAAGTGAGTTAGAGAAATTTGACTCATGAGAACCATCATGATCAGCATTTTGATTCACATAAGGTGAGTGTTGCACACTCCCATCATCACTGGTATCTGAGACATAACCTTCTCCTTGTGATTGTGAATCACTTGACTCATTTTCAACCAAGTTCACTAGTGTGGGATCAGCAACTTGTTTAATTGCAGTAGTTGGCTTGACAAGTGGTTGGTAAGGTTGTGTGCTGATAGAAGAGAAGAAAGGTCTATAGTTGCAGCTATCCTTCTTTGCATTTGATTTCTCCCCCTGAGACTGCACACTCTCACTAAAAGACTTATCAGCAGTGAAGTTGAAAGCATTGGTTAGTGAATCAATATCAAATAACCATGAGGGTTCAGAACTAGAATTATTTCTAGATTTTTCATTGAAAAACACATTTATTGACTCTTTTCAATAATTTTAGTTCTGAGATTGTATATCCTGTATGCCTTAAACATACCAGAATATCCAACCATGTAGCCATCATCTGCCTTCTCAACAAACTTAGCTAAGTTCTCACTGGTTATTAATATTGTAACAGGACAACCAAAAAATTTGAGAATATGGATACTTGGTTTTCTGTTTCTCCAAAGCTCATAAGGTGTCTTGTTTTTACCTTTAACCACAAGCACCATGTTCTGAACATAGCAGACAGTGTTCACCGCTTCTGCCCAGAAAGTTATAGGGAGCTTAGACTCAGCCAACATTGATCTAGCAGCCTCAAGTAGTTTTCTATTTCTCCTCTCAGCAACCTCATTTTGCTGAGGAGTCCTAGCAGCACTAAACTGCCTAGATATACCCTTTTCTTCACAAAATGAATTTAAAACATGTTTTTTAAATTCAGTACCATTGTCACATCTAATTTGTTTGACTTTGAAATTTGACTGATTTTCAAGTTGTATAATTAAAGCTTTTAAAATTTCAGGTGTTTCATCCTTGGTTCTTAGGAAGAAAACCCATGTGTATCTTGAAAAATCATCAGTTATAACAAAACAATAAGACTTCTTTCCCAAACTCATTACCCTTGTAGGACCAAAAAGATCCATATGCAATAGTTCTAAAGGTTGAGAATTTTTTTCAGATTTAGGCTTATGAGAAGACTTGTGCTGTTTACTTTTTAAACAAGCAATACAGTGGTCATTACAGTTAAAATGTTTCTTTGGTAAACCATTAACCAAACCTAAATTAACAAGTTTGTTCATGGTTTTGTAATTAACATGTACAAGTCTTCTGTGCCAAAGGTCAGGCTCATCAATAGAAGCTTTTGATATCAGATAAGTGTTACCATCATGAGATTTAGCACTTGCCATATCAAGTAAGTACAAGCCATCCTGCCTTTTTGCTTTGATTAAAATCATTTCATCGGGAATTTTATAACCAGGCTTAAGTACTAAAGCTTCTTCATTATTGAACAGAACATTCATGTTTTTATCACAAATTTGTGATACACTCAACAGATTGAAATCCAGAACATTGACAACACTTACTTTGTCAAGAGTAAAACTTCCATTTGACACATTACCAAGTGCAGTAATGTACCCTTCATTGCTTCCAAAAGCAACGGGACCTCCATCATATCTTTTTGTATTTTCTAGAAGATTTTTATTACCTGTTATGTGACTGGAGCACCCACTATCTACAACCCAAACATTTTCTTGAGATTTATTAGGTAGCCCCTACACAGGTAAACAACATGATTAGTTGGAGTATGTGACCCAAGCCTTTGTGGTCTTGGGTCTTCCCATGGCATCATTATAAGTGTAATTTCTTAACACAAGTTGATTTGGTCCTTGATTTTTAGTTATGAGATCATCATTTTCTGAGAGTTAACCCTTTTCTCATTTACACTTCTGTTATAACTTTGCCATTTAGGAAAACCATGTTTCTTTATAAAAGCCTTCTTCTCCCAGTATTTTCTGTTGCTTCTCTGTTTTGCATTTTTAAATTTTGGTTGAGAGTCAACATTGGGAGTTTCAGTATGTGAGAACTGAGTTCTGTAGGAACTCACTTGTGCAGGACGATCATGCACATCATACTGTTTAGAAAGTTGTTTTCTTTCACGAGGAACATATTTTGCTCGTGAACCACCTTGATAAAAGGGATGAGATTGACTCATAAATTCAGTGGGTAGAAATTCAGATCTATGATTTGAAAATTTTGCAGATCTGATGTTT
Organism: Deinandra increscens subsp. villosa; assembly: GCA_039602395.1. Taxonomy (NCBI): domain Eukaryota; kingdom Viridiplantae; phylum Streptophyta; class Magnoliopsida; order Asterales; family Asteraceae; genus Deinandra; species Deinandra increscens. The sequence goes on along the minus strand of JBCNJP010000012.1, from coordinate 8,391,200 downwards.
TTTAAATGTTCCGAGGGAACTGTACTTCTTCTGGAGGAAAGTTCTCCCTGAAGATATGAAGTTCCTGCGGAATTTTGTTCTTGAGGAACACTACATCAAAAAGTGGCTTTGGCCACGGTTTTTTTTACGCATAGCCACTGTTTTGTAAAAAAACGTGGCCAAAGGTAAGAAATACTAGCTTTAGCCACACATATTTTGTACCCGTGGCCAAATATATAGCCTTTGGACCCTTTTAGCCACGTATTTTTTTGTTTATGTGACAACAACAATCAGGTGCAGTCGCTTTAGTCGCTGTTTTACGAAAACATGTGGCACTTATTTGTCACGCTTAATAAAGAGTGGCGAAATACACCAAACGGCCACGAAATTTTTATGATTTTTAATTCGTGTGACCAAAAAGGAATGTATGGCCACGTTTAAATAATGTTGTGTGACGGAAGAGTAGATTTTATTACTTAGTAAATTAAAAAAAACAAAACTATTAATTACATATTATGCGTGGCTAAATGTGAGCAATGGCCACGCTTTTTACTTAGTTATGTGGCTAAAAACTAGTACATATGGTCACTGTTATTAGGTTGTGTGACTAAATAGTAGGTTGTGAGTGACAAAAATCTATTACATATGGCCACATATATTAACCGTGACTAAATAGTAGCCAATTTTAATTAGTTAATTATTTGTGGCGACGACGGATATCATTACTAGAGGTCAAATCTTTATCTACCACCTCGAGTTTCGGATATAAATCATATAATTAATTAATTAATTGTCGATCATCACCATATATGTCGTTAGCTCTCTCAGCTCTCTGTTTTTTGGTTTATCATATGCCACTCTCTAAAAATGTGGCATTTGCGTCCTCTGAATGTGGAAGATAGCCCCGAATACGGTGAGTAATCATCTAAATGACTGAAATTCAAATTCTTTAATGTGGGATTCGCGTCTCTGAAATTTGGTTATTTTTCTTGAACAGGGGAAGAAGATTTTAGTCTGTTTACTTTGGTGATCTATCACCTAGGGTATTTTGCGAGCCTCAATGGTCGGATACAATACATCGATGGGAGGGTTCGCTACTTCGACGAGGTTGACATTAACTCCTTCTCGTTCGATGACCTAGGTCAAATGGTGTCTGACCTAGGTTATGACTTGAACGATTTCGACCCCTACCTGAGGATCCCAGGGTTGTCTCTTGATTTTGGACTGGTTCCATTCACTGATTTTGGACTGGTTCCATTCACTGATTTTGGACTGGTTCCATTCACTGATGATCCGAGGGATGTTAGGGCCTTGGTCCTGCACGTCATGGACGAGGAGGTCATATCCATCTATCTCGATGGAGATGTGGAGGTGTCTTCCTCCTCCTCCTCCTCCCCCTATGAAGGTAGCTACCCATGGAGAACATGCCGATATGACGATTCAGACAATTTCTCTAGTGGGAGCATGTTTTAAGTTTATGTTGTTTTTCTATTATATATATTTGTAATTAATTAACTGATTTCACATCTTTTGGATTATATATGTAATTAATTGTATGCATCCGATGCGTCTTTTGACTCTTCTTCCTGAAGAATTCTTGTTCATCTGGTTGTCTTCTACATATATTAGGTTGTGTGACTAAATATTAGTGTATTATAAGGAATTGTCTTCAACCACAATGATTTTAATTCACTAGATAATGAGTTTAAATACATGGGAATATCTTATAGACTACGAACAGATATAACAACTTTGGTTATCTATAGTATATATAGTTCATCCTGAAGAACTCTAGTTTATCCGGTTCATCCTGAAGAACTCTAGTTCATCCTGTTCTATTACTGAATAATTAGTCTTGATCCTGAAGAACTCTAGTTCATCCGGTTCTATTCTTCTTCTTCTCTAATGAATAACTAAAATTGATCCTGTTTAATTATAAATCATCTCATTCCGCCAAGGCAGTGAATTAGTTGTCTAAAAATGTCATCCGGTTCTGTTCATCTGCTCTCATTACAGATGAACTCTTCTTTTTGAGGAATTCTAGTTCATATGGTTTTGTTCTTGTTAGTTCATACGGTTTTGTTCTTGTTCCAATTTACTGAAGAATTAAAATCTATCCAGTTTATAAATCCTGTCATCCACTATTAGACAATCAAAAAATTATAAATTGTAGCAAACAAGGCTTGAACCTGGGTCAGTCAAAGAAAGGAACAAACTACAAGATTAAGAAGAACCATTGAGACAAAAGTGTTAATTGGTTATATTTTAACCAGAACTTATTTAATTACTCGCATCACATAAGAAATAATTGATAAACAAAATTTGCGTTGCTAAAGGTAATAAATAGACACGGTATAAACATGATTTGCGTGGTAAAGGTAACAAAATATACACGGTTATCTTGGCCTGACCTTTCCACTTCTTCCCACCATAGCTGGTAGCGTGCCCTGTCTGCCTTTAAAGTTCCACTTTTTCGCCACCAAAATCTTCTTCCTGTTCATCAAGAAAAATACTTCGATCGATCAATGGCTACCTTTGGTAAACAATGGAGGATTAGGGGTGTTAATGAACCAGCACCCTACTACGGAAAGACTCCCCGTAAGTGTATTTTCACTCAACAATGGCTGTACGTTTTTATTTTTAGGGTTTTATGTTTTTTTAGTTACTTACTCTCTACTCTGCATTTGGGTTTCTTTACAGGTGGTCGGAAGTTCACCCTCAAGGTCCATCACTGTGGCGATTTCCACCGGAATGCCGCCGGCCAGAATGTGTGGAAGGGAAAGGTAGATTATGTCGACTATGTCGACATTCGCACATTTGATTCTCATGATCTGGATCAAATGGTGCAATACCTAAACCACACATCGATTGGATATTTCCTCATTTACTGGAGGATCCCACCTCTGTCCATCAAATACGGGCTTGAGTACGCTGATTTCATCACTACCGAAGTTGCAGGGGATTGAAACTTCATCTCAGGGACCAGAGGGGGAGAGAGAGCTGGATGTGTATTTAATCCGGAACAGGGATTCCACCTACACCTCCGAGTTGGGACCGAGATTGCCGCCTGGTCAAAAGCTGTTTCTTGATGACAGCAGCAGCAGCAGCAGCTTCTTTGATGATGAAGACTATATGTCGGATGCTAGGTCTTAGCTAGTTAGATAGATTTTTTTTAGGACCTGATGAAAATATTTGTATAGAGATCAATATATATATATATATATATATATATATATATATATATATTAGTTTTTGTTAACTCTTCCTCATGTTTTGTTTTGGTTAACCCCATTAATTATATAGATAGATTTTATCTCAATCATTAAAGTTGATTATATTCTAAATTTGATTGTTGCAAATAGATTTTATTGTGAACTGATGTGATTTTTATTTTATTGTGAACTGGTTAACCATCCTGGAGAACTTTAGAACTCTATTTTATCCGGTCCATCCTGAAGAACTCTAGTGCAGCTTCTCTCAATACTCATGAACTCTTCTTCCTGAGGAATTGTAGTTCACCCGGTTTTGTTCTTCTTCCAATTTAGAAGTAAAATTTATCCTGCTTATAAATCATCTCATCCCACCATATCAAAATGCCAACATATACTAACATAACATATGAATATATACTTCATGTAAGATCACAATTATGAGTAAAATGGAGTCTGCTATGATTCATTGAAAATGTGTATGTTATTATAATAGAAGAAAACTGGTTAACCAT
>JBCNJP010000012.1:8268531-8386997 GCA_039602395.1 Deinandra increscens subsp. villosa | reverse complement strand
CTCTTCTTCAATTCTTTTGAATTGATTGCAGCCACCACCTCATCCATGGTCAATGTTTCCCTGCCAAAGAGGAGAGTATCCACAAAATGTTCAAAGGAAGAAGGTAAAGAAGTCAAGAAAATTAAGGCCTGATCCTCATCTTCAATTTTAATGTCAATGTTTTCAAGATCTAAAATCAATTTGTTAAATTCATCTAAATGATCAGAAAAAGACTTCCCTGAATGTAGTTGAAAGGTGTACAGTCTTTTCTTGAGATATAGCCTATTTGCAAGGCTTTTGGTCATGTATAGTGTCTCCAATTTGAGCCAAATTGCAGAAGCTGATTTCTCCTTTGTAACTTCACGAAGAACCCTATCTGCAAGACACAGCACTATCGCACTGTGCGCCTTGGCAAGCATTGGCTTCCAATCCTTTTCTTCCACCGTCTCCGGTCGATTTTCTTCACCTAACAGCGCATCAGCAGCTCCTTGTTGAACCAACAGCGCTCTCATCTTCACTCTCCACAAGCCAAAATCGTTTTTCCCGTCGAATTTCTCTAATTCGAACTTAGACGACACCATGGCTACTCAATCGGATCTTCAATTCATGCGGAATGACCTCTGATTATGTCTCGAACCACCGCCGTGGCTCTGATACCAATTGTTGTGAAGAACACACACAATCAGAGAAATTGAAGTTCTATCTTATTGAATTTGAGAGGAAATTACAAGAAAAGGATAATCAAAACTAAGATGAGAGCTACCTACTTATACAAGTAGTTATTAACAAACTCGAAACCTAACCACTAACTAACACTGGTAACCCGCGTTTAACCAAAGTTAAAACCAACGGATTAATAAAAGTTTCACTTCAGCCCCTGAACTTTAGCTTCCTCTATCTTTGCAGCAGTTGACAGATTAAGCCCAAACTATCTTAACTAGAGAATTATACCACTTATCTAACACGTTTTTATTACAACATGCCCCTGCAACGCGGGGCCCAGATTTCACACTAGTTAAACTGAATAACAAGCTCTTTTTTGTATCTTCCTCTTGCTCCCACTTTCTTTTCTCTCTTTTCAACTCCTTAAACACCATGTAACATCTCCACCTCTCTTCCTCATCCACCATCGTCTTTTTCACATTCTTTTCTTCCAAAAGTGCCCCTCTTGTAATTACCAAAAACTCCCTCCCATTTAACATCCCAGAATCCAAATCCATCAATCTAAACACCACCTCCTTCACAAACAACCCCACACCCTTTTCACCCACACCCAACACCACCTTTATACTACATTTCACAATCTCATCCGGGCCGGACCCGGGTAAACCGTCACGAACCGGAGATGAGTCTCGTTGCTTAGCCAATCTTGTCTTACACAAACCGGTTTGAGGCTACATAGATTACACACCCGTTTCCGGGTCGGGTCGATTAGGATAGAGTTTAATGAAATTGATTTTTTCAAAAGAGTTAGTGTTGGTTTACTTGCGTCGGAGATCTCATCGACTGTCAAGTCGATGGGTCGGGAGATTCGGTTACTCCCGCTTCGGATCCGGATCCGTATCCGTATCCGGGACAGTTGGTGGCAGGGTATACTGTTATATATTCGGTAGCGAAAATGGGTAGAATCGGGAACAAGACGAACAGATAGGCAACAGACCTTTCACCACTCGAATGATTCCGTTGAGCAAAAACTAAACCGAAACAAGATACAGATACACCACTTGAGTTCGTTTTAGACTCCAAAGATCACCTCTCAAACTTGCTAAATTTTGAGATAGCAATGGAAAATACAAGTTAACAAAAACCTGCAAAAATTATCACGTAAACTTCTCTGCCTTTGTTCGTTTAGTTTTGAAGTACATATAGGAAATAACTTCTAGCAGTTTAGTTCACAACGTGGGAACGTGATTTCAAAGAAAAAAAAAACATGTATAAAAAAAACAAACTAAAATAGATAAAATAAAATGGACGTGGAATACTAGAAGGATTAAGGCATGCATCAAGATGATTATTTCAACCGGCACGAAGCTCCACGCGAAACCATTCCGGATCCCATATTACCGACTTGTTAGTTGCACGTGAACCGTACATGTTTGCCTTCGCAGACCCGTAATAATTAACGACTATCTTGTTAAAAGTTCCAACGAAGAATGTCGGGGTAGGCTTACCGCTATCATATACGTCGTCGTTTAATTAACTCTCTCCCAAACGCTGACGAAAGGAAATCAGGTGTGATTTCAGTAAATTTTACTCTGGAGTAAACAATGTCGTTCAGGTATCGGACATCAATGGCGGAGATTAGTTCAGACGGCTTTTGAAACGAACACTCTAGATCAGAATCCGGTTTGGGGGCGGACCATGAGTGGCGTCGGGGGTTACGACGGCTGAAGTCGTTGTAGTTGTTATTTAATTTTCTTTTGGGACGGCAAATATATAAAAACGGGCAACCCCCTAGCAAGGAGCTAGAGAGAGCCAAAGATGGACATTACAAAGAAAAAGAAAATCATGTGTTCCAATCGACTGCATGGGACTTACAAAGGTCGGAAAACCATAAAAAACTTCAAGCTTTAATATCGTTCAACACCCTATGGATAGACGAGGAGCACCTCTCGAAGCATATATTGTTCCTCTCTTTCCATATACACCAACAACTCGTAAGCATAATAGTGATAATTGTCGATTCCTTCCTTGTATTCAAATCCATATCCTTGTGAAAATTAATGATGTCGCTGATGGAGAAAAAGGGGGAGGGTCTTCAGATCCATTGCAACACCAATCCTCCATTTGGCGAGAAGACCCACATTTATAGACTCAAAAGACGCCAATCCCAATCCTCCAACGTGTTTGGGCTTGCAAACTTTATCCCGAGCAACCAATGGATTTTTTATTTATCTTCATCTCCACCCAAAGGAAATTGAAATGGATTTTCTCAAGAATTGTCACCACTTTTTCTGGATCTCGGTGTAAGGAGAAAAATAAGTTGTGAGAGAATCCAACACCGCCTTTATTAATGTAAGCCTACCTCCCATGGATAAATGTCTCGCCTACCAAGAGGAAAGACGGTTTCTAAACGCATCTATCACCGGTTTCCAATGGGCTTTGTGATTCATATTCGCTCCCACCTTTAGGCCCAAGTAGCTAAAGGGGAACTCACACGCTTCACACCCAAGGAAACTAGCCTTACCGTCCACAATCCCATGAGCCACATTAATACCGTAGATACCACATTTACGGAGGTTAACACGAAGACCCGATGTTAAGAAGAAACACCAAGGAAGTCTTCTAGGATTAGAGAAATTCAATTAGCCTCCGACCATTTTCCAAGTATCATTACGTCATCCGTAAAAAGGAGGTGAGAAATCCTCGGCCATTATTAGGGATGTCAATCCCATGGAAAATCCCTAAGGTACAAGCTTTGTTCATCATCCAATCAAAAGCATCCATTTCCACAATAAAAAGAAAAGGAGAGAGAGGATCTCCTTGTTGCACCCCTTTTTGACAATCAAACTCCAATGTGGGTGATCCATTGATGAGAACCGAAGTGCGTGAAGCTTTCAAGATTCCCCTAACCCATTTTCACCATAAATCCGGAAAGTTCGTTTGTTCAATAATCGAATCCAAAAAACCCCATTAAAGGGAATCGTAGGCCTTGTGGAATTCTTGTAGTTTTGCACATTTCAACAAAGAGAGCACTCCATTGATAATAAGAGGGTTGTCAACGATGTTTTGATTGGCTACGAACGCCATTTGATTCTCCGAAATTATCAAATCTAGCACCGATTTCATCCTATTAGCCAACAACTTCAACAGGACTTTCACGATGCAACCTGATAGACAAATAGGTCGATAATCTTCAAAATTTTGGGGGTCTGATTTTTTTTTTGGAATGAGGCATAAAAAGGACGAAGTGCACCCTCTACTAAATTCTGCATTGGAATGAAGAAAATTCACCGTAGCCACAACATCAAGCTCGAGAACATCCCAAAAATTCTTATAAAAATTGAAGTCGTCCGGCCCGGGGGGGGGGGGGCTTTTCGGACCCGCACGACCAGACCGCCTCCTTGATTTCTTCCGGGCTAAAACAGGAGATTAAAAGCGATCATTGATTCTCATCTAATTTCTTTAATCCCGCGCACCTCATACTTGGTTTACGATCACCAGAAGAGCAAAAAAAAATTGAAAAAAAACACGGCCTGTTGCTTTATGATTCATGGATCAGTCGCCCACTCATTCCCCATAGAAATCCCATTAATTCTCTCAGTCGTGCATTTACACTATGTTCCCAAGTTTACTTAACGGATGTAAAGAAAGGAAAGGGAAGGAAAAAGAAGGAACTTTGTGTTCCCAAGTTTCATTAAAAGAAAGAAAGGGAAGGGAAATAAAAATTGTGTGTTCCCAAGTTTCATTTAAGGAGGGAAAGGGAGAGAAAATTAGGCAAGTTTTCTAGGTTTTTCTTTCATTCCGATTTAAAAGGAAATGGAAGGAAAGCAATTCCTCCCTTTCTTTTCTTTTCCTTTCCCCTCTTTTCTTTTCCTTTCTTTTCCTTTCTTTTCTTTTCTTTCCTTAAGTGAACTCGGGAACATAGTGTTAGCGTTGATCAAACCATGAAAAAAAAACTCGTGTTTTCATCCCCCTCCACCGTCCATTTCAATCTAGCTTTTTGTTTCATATCCTCTTTCAAATCTCTTTCCAAAGTTTCCAATTTACGTTTACAGTAAGCACAATTACCAAGCTCCACATCATTAAGTTTTCTTAATTCAGATGTAGAATAATTATGATTACTAGTCGGCAGGCCCGTGCGATACACGGGCGGAACCAATGACTGCTAATATTTAAGCGGTTGTTTAATCGAAGGAGCAAATCAGCATCGAAGTAGTGTTTATTTAATGCAAACACATACCGATCAATCTGTTCATGTCCTTCATGACTGCCATTCTTTTGGATTTGTATAAGAAGTTGTAAACTTAGTTTTATTCCTTGCGTTTTAATTTGCAGGTGCATTTGTTGCTGGTGCTCATATTCACTTGTAGTGTTTCTTTATTTGTAAGCATCACCACTCTTTGATCATGTCATAAACATCAACAGTAATTAATAAAGACTTGATCTTTATAGGCTTGAACCCCAAATATGGTCATTTGGATTCGATGATTACTATGATGATGGACACTTGAATTGACAATGAGATATGTTTCTATATTGTGTTTACATAACTTAATCGAATGTGGGTATGCACATTTTTATTTATGTTTTGTAACAAATATCATTCGCTCTTTAGGTTCTTTGTTTATGTTTGTGGTTGTCATCAATTGATTTTTGTAACAAATATCATTTCCAAAGTCGCTCTTGAGGTCCTTTAACATTGAAGTTTTCTTTAATTATATTCATTTTACTTGGAAAAATTCTAACATTACATCCTAACCATCTTATAATTATCATACATATGCGTCCAATCTTGTTGCAAGATTTAAGGAGTTCATATGGCTTATTTGATTTTGTATTAAAACCTCATTTTGTATGAATTTGGTTCTGTAATCTTCATTTTGTACGCTTCTGATGAGTTCATATGTTAGGGCTGGTAAATTTCAGAATAACTCTTAATATTGCTATTTAGTTTGACATAGCTTCATAATAATGACAAATGTCATAAAAATTAAACACTTACCCATAATTTGGTGTTAGATCTATATTATTATGAAAAATGAAATATTGAAGTTTACTCTAAATATTCATTTTACTTGTAATTATTGTAACATTACATATCCTAAATTTACTTTTCTTTTATCAATCGATGAGTCGGTAATTGTAATGCTTCAGTCGGTAATTGTAATCTGGGCCATCAACAATTTCATCTTCAGATAATTCAATTTCGTCTCGACTTCTTTCGTTGTTATTTTTGTTAGGATTTAATGGACTTGATGAAGTCCCAATACTTGGTTTGGGCTTTTTACCAAAATAGAATTCTAAAGACGCTTTTCTAGATATAAAAAAAAAATAAAAAACAATTACAGAATATTATTATCTAAGTTAATAAAACAATAGACAATTCAAGTATTATATAACCTAATCAATATTATATAACTATTAGTATTTAACGTAAAATCAACATTCATTCATAAATCAATTTGTTACTAATAAAAATAATGCTTATTAGAGTAAATATATTATACTAAATTTATGATAAAGAATTGCAGAGACATAGAAAAAGCAAGAAGTCAACAAAGGAGGTTTCAATTTGTAGTTTAGGGTTGTAGACTTGCAGCGGCGCAGAGGCTTTTTTTCGCTTTTTTACTTTTCCAGAGACCTTTTTCACAAAAAGAAAATAAATGAATAAAAAAATTAGGTTTTTATTTTTGATAAATGGGCCAACTTACTCGTTTATTATAAAAGCCCACAAAACCACAATTATTTACCCAATAAAACAAATATGTGGCATTATTTCATCTTCTTCTACACTTGAAAGAGTTGTCGTACTCTAGTTCTCCACTTCACTAATGTCGCCGGAATATTGCTAGTCGACCGGAGAATAAGTCCACTATTCTCTTTTGGCTTCAAATCTTTAATGCTTTGTCACATACAAATCAAAATCAAGAGGGTCAACCATAACAATGATTTTCCGATCTATACTCTGGTACACTGGAAATTTGGCCGGCCGGAGGGTCAATGGACCCTCTGACCCTCCTGTAGATCCGCCATCGAGACGTGAATTTCTGTGAGAATTTTGTTTCGGTGGCGGTATCTGGTGCATCTGATCATGTGAATTCTTAGTCGGTGGTGTACTCTATGCACGAGGATTCGATCTCAGATCTGGAGGTTTGAATTTCCAAATTAAATGTAATTAATTGTTAGCATAAGGTGTGCGGAACTAGAAATTTTTAACTGGAGGATCATATTTTTTTTTCCACTAAAAATATCATTTATTGTTTTTAGACAAACCGGATTATAGTTATCCGACCAACGACCCATTAGTTGATTATAATGCAACCGTTAGTTTGACCAATAGGAGTTCAAACTCTAATTTTCTTTATCAATGTAATCCCATAGCGTAATATCATGCGTTCCTCTTGAATGAAATAATTTAATAACAGAAATAACTTTAATAATCATTTCGTAGTAAATAAGTTAGAAGTAAATAAACAGTTAAATTCTTTATATCTTAAAAATGCAATTTATAACGTTACATACGAAATAATTTAATAACACAAAATAACATTAATAATTTCGTAACACTTATTTAATATTTTGTAATATATAAGTTGGAAATAAAATTCTTTTTATTTTAAAAATATAATTTATAAAGTTACATCATTAAAAGCAGGTGCCTCTTACAATGTTGATTTGACATATCAGTATATCACTCTTTAAAAAATACAAAAAACTTGTAAATAATAATTAAAAATAATATTAAATATTATTTATTAGTAATAGGGCTTGACTTTTGAAGATTAGGTTTATCAAAACAAATAAAGTATCCTCTACTTCTTTCCTTCTCCCCCGCATCTCTACTCTTTATTTTTACAGCCAGCGATCTCTCCTTTTTCCGCCCGATAAGTTTTTCCAAGCATGTTTTCTTCACTTAAATAACTCTACAACGATAATGAGGGGTCACACTAAAAGAAAACGACTACGTAAGAGGCGCCTATTCTTGAAAAATCATGAAATATATGGTAGCCGGAGAGTCGCCGGAGGGTCCATTAACCCCTCTGGCCCCCTGTGGTTCTGCCAAAAAGGTCCTTGAGTTTAATGCCAACACCGTTATCCAAGGTTTGGATCCAAGATAGAGTTTTTTTTATCTTTTTTTTCTAGCTAATTACTGTGTTTGAATCCAACTTATTTTTTTTCCTTATTAGTTTCTCCTCTATTTATTTTAATTATGAGTTTCTCTTTTCTATTTTTACTTATTTAAATATATTTACAATCACAACATATAATATTTATAAGAAAATTTTAGTGTTTTTATTTATTCTTAGGTTATTATTTGAAACAATCTATGATACAAATACAATTTTACATAACATTTATCGCATTATAACTTTTTAATTTTCACAGGGGCCTATTTTGTAACATGTGGAATTTTCCGGGGAAGAGTCCAATAAACATGTGTACCCGACTTAATTTGGCCAAACCGGTTTATATCCGGACCGTTCTAGCTGTTTACGGTAAATGGTTCTTATATTAGTGATGTTAAGGATTAAAATGTTGAAACTAAAGGGTGCATTTAGGTTATGGGCTTATGGCGTCCAAATAAATTGGAGGAAGTCTACCGTTCACGTGAGTTTCATCAATATATAAAAGAATTAAAATGAGAAAAATAAACTTGGGCTTGCGGGCTTGCGTTAATTAAAAGGGATAATAACATATATATCCCCTCTTATAAACTTTAATTACATATAATTAAAACTAATTAAAATATAAACTTATATAATTTTCCCGTTAAAAAAAACCGTTGAATTTAGTCGTTATGTATATGTTTAATTATTATCTTTCTTTTATTTATTTAACTTAACTATTAATTAAAGTATGACCTCTTGCTTTTGCTTTATGATTCATTGATCAGTCGCCCACTTATTCCCCATAGAAATCCCATTAATTCTCTCAGTCGTGCATTTAGCGTTCATCAAACCATGGAAAAAAAACTCGTGTTTTCATCCCCCTCCAAAGTCCATTTCAATCTAGCTTTTTGCTTCATATCCTCTTTCAAATCTCTTTCCAAAGTTTCCAATTTACGTTTACAGTAAGCACAATTACCAAGCTCCACATCATTAAGTTTTCTTAATTCAGATGTAGAATAATTATGATTACTAGTCGGCAGGTCCGTGCGATGCACGGGCGAAACCAATAGCTGCTAATATTTAAGCGGTTGTTTAATTGAAGGAGCAAATCAGCATCGAAGTAGTGTTATTTAATGCAAAACACATACCGGTCAATTTGTTCATGTCCTTCATGACTGTCATTCTTTTGGAATTTGTATAAGAAGTTGTAAACTTAGTTTTTATTCCTTGCGTTTTAATTTTGCAGGTGCATTTGTTGCTGGTGCTCATATTCACTTGCAGTGTTTCTTTATTTGTAAACATCACCACTCTTTGATCATGTCATAAACATCAACAGTAATTAATAAAGACTTGATCTTTATAGGCTTGAACCCCAAATATGGTCATTTGGATTCGATGATTACTATGATGATGGACACTTGAATTGACAATGAGATATGTTTCTATATTGTGTTCACATAACTTAATCGAATGTGGGTATGCACATTTTTATTTATGTTTTGTAACAAATATCATTCGCTCTTTAGGTCCTTTGTTTATGTTTGTGGTTGTCATCAATTGATTTTTGTAACAAATATCATTCCCAAAGTCGCTCTTGAGGTCCTTTAATATTGAAGTTTTCTTTAATTATATTCATTTTACTTGGAAAAATTTTAACATTACATCCTAACCATCTTATAATTATCATACATATGCGTCCAATCTTGTTGCATGATTTAAGGAGTTCATATGGCTTAATTGATTTTGTATTAAAACCTTATTTTGTATGCATTTGGTTCTGTAATCTTCATTTTGTACGCTTCTGATGAGTTTATATCTTAGGGCTGGTAAATTTCAGAATAACTCTTAATATTGCTATTTAGTTTGACATAGCTTCATAATAATGACTTAAAAAATTAAACACTTACCCATAATTTGGTGTTAGATCTATATTATTATGAAAAATGAAATGTTGAAATTTACTTTAAATATATTCATTTTACTTGTAAAAATTGTAACATTACATATCCTAAACATCTTATAATATTGTCATACATATGTAGGTAAAAGATAAAATCATAGGAACTTAAGCAACTTCTGGGATCAGGTACCATGCCATGATCCAACTTTTGAGATCAGGTAGCATGTAGAAGTTGCTGTGGTAAAGAGCAAGCAAACAAAAAATGGTGAAGTACACTTTCACATAGATCATTTACCCATGTTTGCATTAATATTTTTGCATACTAACAATCAATATTTTCTTGTCAGCTTGTTTTGTTGTCTTAGCTACCATTGAAGCCTATATACTACACAGTCGTCATAATAGACTTTTGTAAGCTGTAATAGCTCTTTTTGCTTGTTACAACTTTGTCTTTTTGATAAATTTATATTGACAATGATCTTTGATGTGGTTGTAGCCGGGACTGTGCTTGTCTTGTTTGATATAGTAAGTTAGTTAGATATGGAGTGCGGGACACATCTCATTCTTTGGTTATCATATCATTTGTAAGCTTTCGATCGTCCATTTATTTATTAAATATTTCTTGTTAAATTCCAATTAATCGTTTATACTCGCACAATGATCTTTCAAATCAAATTTTCAGTTCATCTGGCCATGTGGAGAAAGGGCCTATGTATTTAGTTTGACATAGCTTCATAATAATGCCTATTGTTATAAAAATTGAACACTTACCCATAATTTGGTGTTAGATCTATATCATTATGAAAAATGAAATATTGAAGTTTACTTTAAGTATATTCATTTTACTTGTGAAAATTGTAATATTACATCCTAAACATCTTATAATTGTCATACATATGCAGGTAAAAGATAAAATCATAGGAACTTAAGCAACTTTGGGATCAGGTAACATGCCATGATCCACCTTTTGGGATCACGTAGCAGGTAGAAGTTGCTGTGGTAAAGAGCAAGCAAACAAAAAATGGTGAAGTACAACCTCACATAGATCATTTACCCATGCTTGCATTAATATTTTCGCATACTAACAATCAATGTTTTCTTTTCAGCTTGTTTTATTGCCTCAGCTACCATTGAAGCCCATATATTACACAGTCGTCATAATAGACCTTTGTAAGGTGTAATAGCTCTTTTTGCTTGTTACCACTTTATTGTTTTGATAAATGTATATTGACAGCGATCTTTCATGTGGTTGTAGCCAGGACTGTGCTTGTCCTATTTGATATAGTAACTTAGTTAGATATGGAGTGTAGGACACATCTCATTCTTTGGTTAACATACCATTTGTAAGCATTCGTCTGTTTATTTTAAAAAATATTCTTATTTAATACCAATTTATCGTTTATACTCGCACAATGATCTTTCAGATCAAAGTTACAGTTCATCTGGCCATGTGGAGAAAGGGCCTATGTCTTGGAGCTTCCAAAATGGCCCTACAAAGTGTATTTGTGCAAGAGGTTCTCGATAGAGAAATCTGTCTATCATACAGGGATAAAGCGAAGCGGGTAATCTATGAAATTATGTCTTATTGTTTTTGTCATTTTCATCCCTTTGCATCTTTTAGCAGGTATTTGAAAAGTATTTTGATTTTTTTAGATTTGGTAAAATGGGAGGTCAATCCTTTTTGTTACATGTCAGGATAAGTTAGCCCCAAACACTTTTGTTACAAATCGTAATGGGCTAAACCTTAATGCATGTGATTAATGTAGATTTCTATAAATCAACCATTATATACTATATAATATTAACAAATAAAAGATCAACTTTGATATATGAATTTTCTGTATTATTTAAAGGGGTACTAATGATGATATGTCATAATATTCATATATACTAACCTATCTCTTTTTAACTTTCATGTCATGTTGAAACAAATGAGCCTGTGAGGAAGGAAGTGTCCTACATAAACAAAAGGCTTTTTAAAGTCATGCAACTATGAGGGGTTATGAATTTTCCTCATATTATCGTGAGAATGTATGGTAAGTAATACTTCCAAATTCTAACCTTAGAGGTTGTGACTTGTGAAAAAGCTTGGTGATGCCAGTTTCATACGTTTTTTTGAGATAATGTCATTGAAACTGATAAACAGATCCTTGCAGATTAAATATGAAGATCCTTGCAGATTCAATATGACTACATTAAAAATAGATAATGCTGGCTATATAATTATTGATAAAACATAGAATATGTAAAGATTAATTTTTGAAAAAAAAAATTAGCTATATAAATATTATTAATCAGAAAAATTGAAACCTAATAGAACTAATGATCTTTTTTTTTCAAGTTCATGAACATAGATATATTCTCTAGGGCCGTAAACAAGCCGAGTCGGCACAAGTATCGTGAATAGCAGTCAAAGCAATAGGTGTTTTGTCAAATTGTTTTGACCATTCTTCATACTCTCTTTCTGCTTGAGCCTCTGTCATCATAGCTTTTGCGTCATGCTTATCAGATTTAGCTTTATCAGAAGATGATTGAGAACACTCACGAGCAAAATGTCCAATCTTGGAACAATTGTAACATTTTACTTTAGATTTATCCAAACCCAGTTTTCTTCTACCTGGAACAAAAGAATTATTTCCATGTTTCTTGATAAATCGTCTTCCTTTTTCAACCATCATTGCAAATTGCCAATGCAAATCTAATTCAGCTAATTGATCATCATCCAGCTGTTCTAACTCAGTTCCACTTAAACCAGCATCACTAACTTGACCAAAAATCGATCCAGACGATGAAGATATAAAAGCAGATAACAATACAGCCAATTCTTCAGTTGTTTGAGCAGGATGAGAATTGTTTGATGTTTTATCTGGAATGGTAAAACGACATCCTGGAGAATAACCAGAATTTTCAGAATGTCCAGCAAGAAATGCTGTTATTGGTGGATTACTGCTTGAAATAGAATGTGACTTTGCCTTAGCATGAACTGTAGCAGTATTTTCTCCAAAGTACAATTCAGGATTTTGAACTGTAGGATGTGCAGATTTCTTCACCAGTAATTCCATCTCACGAGCTTGTAATTTGCTCGTTATTTGATTGAATGTCCAAGTTGAATAATTTGGATCATTTGTCAACATCATCACATAATTTTCCCATTTTTCTGGTAACGCTTCCAGAATTTTCTCTTTCAATTCATCACTATCTTTCTTGACTCCTACAACATCAAGTTCATTTATCAAATGAGAAAACCGAGCAATCAAATCTGGAATTTTCTCATTCTCGCAGTGCCTGAAATTATCAAATTCTTTCTTCAAAACTTTCTTTCGAGTATTTTTGTATTGATCATTACCCGTACATCTCTCTTCAATAGCATCCCACAACTCCTTAGCCGTTGTATATTGTTTAAATTGATGCATTAGTTCTTTTGGTAAAGCCATTGTAAGATAACTATATGTTTTCTTTTCTCGAGCAAACAATTTCCGTTCATCAGCATCGAAACTACTAATCATCTTTGGTTTGTTGGGACTTATCATCGGATATTCATATTCTTTCTCAATTGGAATCCAACTTTCAATATCTTGCGAATAAATGTAAGATTCAAACCGACTTCTCCAATTGTGATAATCTTCAAGCCTTAGCAATTTAGGAACCTTTTGAGTTGTTCCTATCTCGTTATCATAGTTCAACATGTCTTGCGTTGATGTTTGAGCAGCAGTCATTGCATAGAAATCACTCATTTTGAAATTTCAATATCAAATATGAAAACTAAAAACTGAAAAACGAGCGTCTTCCAAGCGGATTTTGGGGGTCAAAACTTGACGGTACTGGCCGTAGGCTGATACAAGTCCTAGATCTCGGAAAGACGAACGTTTTGGCTGGTATTGGGTTCCGTAACTCCAAACGGTTTGCAAGTTACGTCAGTTTTAGTGAAGATATGTTTTCTGCCAGCGGATCAAAACAAATCGACGGATCAAAACATTACCAGCGGACCAGTTCCGGATCAAATTAACCAGGCGGATCAGATTTGTACTAGCGGACCAGATCCGGATCAGATTTCGGCCGGCGGATCAAATTTCGTACGGCGGATCAGATTTTGATACGGCGGATCAGATTTTGATACGGCGGACCAGATTTATTTGCGGATCACACTGATACGCTATAACTGCCGCGGATCAGCTGATGAAGATTGCTGGGCGGACCAAACGGCGGATCAGACTGTTCGTCGGGCGGACCAGATGCAGAAAACACAAAAATCGACTGATTTTCACAGATTTCGACAATTGAAGCTAGATACTGGATCAGTATGATGCGAAAACACTCCAGGAACATCCATAAATCATTTTTATCCTCGGAATCACTCAGAATTATGAAAAATTGATGAAAAACGATGAAAACCCAAACTTTCTCTCTCTAGAAATAGAAAAAACTTACCAAATCACAGCAGTAGAGCAACCTGGAATGCTCTGATACCACTTGATAAACCACGATACGATCTTACTACAGCATGATTCGGTAATCGGATAGCAACAAGAAGGTAAATAAAGCTTTGCTTTATTGATTCACTTAGAGAATACAAGTAGAGAGAGAAAACACACTCAGTTACACACAGTTAAGAGATATGTAAAATGACAGAACTGACTAACTCTCTCTAACACGAACTATTTATAGTTACTTAGTCATAAGCCAGCGGATCACCAGCAGACCATCTGGTCCGCCGTATCAACTGGTCCGGCGGATCATGTGATCCGGTCAGATGACTAACTGACTCACACAGATGCTCTAGATAAGATACAATACACGAGACACACGTTAGCATAGGAATATGCTCTAACATCGAGCCGAGACAAGGTGAGCTCAGGCTCGGCTCATTTAGAAATCGAGCCAAGCCGAGCCAGCTCGTTTATTTTAACGAGCTAAAATATTGAGCTCAAGCTCGGCTCGTTAAAAGTCGATCCGAGCCGAGCCAGCTAGTTTATTTTTTAAAATTTGTATTATTTACACATATTGATATATAACGTGACTAAAACATAAATTTTAACATACTCGTAATGAAACTTTAGAGATTCGATGTTTATTTATTTATTTTTCAATAAAAACAAATATTTTCTACTGAAAAATATCATATCAGTTTTATATCATATTCTAATTTAATATTATTTTAAGTAAAATACTATAGGAAACTTAGTAACTAACTTAAAAATTATATTATCAATAATAAACTCATAATTTTGGGTTATATATATGTATATTTAATAAAAATTGAGCTTAAATTTAAACGAGTCAAGCGAGCGAGCCAACGAGCTTACTAACAAGCGAGCCACGAGCCGATCTGACCTTGGCTCAGGCTCGGCTCGTTTAGAAACCGAGCCGAGCCGGCTCGGCTCATTTAAAATCGAGCTGATTTTCGAGCGAGCCACGAGCTGCGAGTTTTTGAACAACCCTAATATTCTCGTATAAATTAATTTTAAATCTCCTCGAATCAAATAAAATAAAAACAATATTCGAATATAATATCTAAAATAAAATAAGAAATCATAAGAAAAGAACATAAAATTATCAAAATTATAAAAATTAGGAATATAAATATAAGTAAATGTAACTGTAACTAAAAGCCAAGATACAATTATATTAAAAATTATTAACCATAAGAATATTAATTTTATTTTTCATTGTGATAAATAAATAAAGATAATTTTATATTTTAAATATATTATTATTATTCTAAAATATTAACTTGTCATTTTGAAGGGAAAAAAAAGTATCGTGAGGAAAAGTGAAGCTATTTTATAAGCCATTTTTTCATTATAAGAGATTTACTTCAAATAAATAATTTTATAAATCAAACAACCTACAATATTGTTCAAGAATAAAGGATATACATTTCATGCTCTTCTATATAAATATATCTCTCTCTATAAATATATATATATATATATATATATATTGAATTTAAGAATAAGTAAACTAACATAATAATTTGTTTTTTTTAAGATCTTCAAAGTAAATAAAAAAATAATAATTATGAACCACATGGAAATTGAGGATAAAATTGATTGTTTTTCTTTTAAAAGGGTAAAAGCTGATCAAAGAGATATGATCTCCTGAAAGATACAATGAATGATATTCTTAAAAAAAATCTGATAGCAAGGTTTAAATTAATAGAAAAAGAACAATGGTAGTATTTAAGTATAAGTATCACTAGTCTTTGATACTCATGCATCGCACGGCTGGGGTTTAAAAAAATACAAAAATAAAAATTATATAGAACATCAAAACTAAAGATGAATCAAGCTCCATCCGGTTTGAATGCAATCACATATTTATTTAGATAATTCCCTAATTAACCTTACAAAACTAAAAAAAAAAATCATCTAAAAATGGAAGCAAAACTGATTAGAAGTCATGTCATTGTTACCATATAAGTTATAAGGTAGGTTAGCCATGAACATTTGTTACATAGGCATCTAGTGAGATCGATCTAGTAAAGTACACAAGTCGAAGCTTAAGTGTTGCAGGCAGCATCAATTTGTTTTCACCTGCCATACAAACAATAAAAAAAAATTAAGCTCACATGTCTTCCGTGACAATGCACAGACATAACAATTTTGTAGAGAATTCTTTAAGTAGACTTGAGAAAGATCAAAAAGATCCTCAAAACACATACGATTTTTCAGTAGCACCTTAACCAATTTAATCATCATTAAAAAAGTATTGAAATTTTTATAAGTGTCAACTTAGTCATCATTTAAAAACAATGCTTATTAACTTTGATAATTGTAGATAGAGTATATAATACCAACAACATAATATATATTATACGAAGGACAAAATAATAATTTTATATATTTTTAAAAGATTACTTAATTACAAAATTTTAAACTTGAAGTACAACGATTTAAAGCTGGATGTTTAAATTCTTTTGTAAAAGGAATACAAAGCGAAAAAGGCATTCAAACAGATGAATTTTGCTAAATTCAACGTATGTTCCTAAAATACCTTACACATTCAAAATCAAAATTAATTCCAAAATCCTTTCCTTTCCAAAATCCTTTGCACATTCAAAATCAAAATTAACCAAAATTATATATTTAGGAGTTTAGTAGTTTATATGTTACACAGAAGATTTCCAAATTGCACTGTGATTTTCTCCAAATCTTCAACCGAAATCCATATATGTGATCATGATTGAGCAAACAGCTTCCAGTGGATACGAATGTACGAGGGAAATTGAAATTCCGGTGTCAGTTTCAGTTCACCGGAGTAGAGATGATACAGACGTTAAGGGCTCCGGTGACGGTAAGAGAAGGAGGTGTGGTGGTAGTTATGGAGATCAGGAGGATGTTTTTTCAGCTTTGATATCGATCGAGAGGCGGAACCATAACTTTTTAGTCGGGGGGTCGTAACATAATAACTTTACATTCGTTAGTGTACATAATTTACTTTTCTTTTATCAATCGATGAGTCGGTAATTGTAATGCATCAGTCGGTAATTGTAATCTGGGCCATTAACAATTTCATCTTCAGATAATTCAATTTAGTCTCGACTTCTTTCGTTGTTATTGTAGGGATATATTATGTAAGGCATGAACATTAGTTGGCGGGCTTTTGTATTTGGGCTTAATCTAGCTTAGTTAATAGGCCATGTGGTCCATTTTTATGTTTATGATTGGGCTAGATTAGTGTTTATGATTGGGCCAAGCTTTTGTATGAGGTGGTATAAATACCACCTCATTGTAATCGGTTTCCTTAAGCTTTTCAATACACAATTTACTGTTTACGATCTCTCTCTCTTGTGTGTTTACGATCAGCTTCATTCAAGTAGTATTCTTCATTCAAGACTCGATCTTTTCATTAGATCTTGTCTATTTCATCTACTTTTCTCTTGAATCAATCGTATTTGAGGATTCCGCACTCATTTACGATCAAATATCGTGTAGTTGGTTTGATTTCGGACCTACAATTGGTATCAGAGCCAAGAATCTTTGATTCGAGGCTCTCACGATATAGATTCAAGTGTATTTCTGGGTTTCTGTTGAGTTTTTGTTCAAGTTTTGAAGATTTGAGGGTGTTTTTGGCGTTTACGATCTGCATAGCTGCTGTGTTCTTCGTTTTTTCTGGGTTGTGGAGTGTTTACGAGTTCATCGGTTGAAGATCTGCTGTATTCTTGCGTTTACGACTTCAAGATCTGGTTTTTAGGCGATTACGATCCGTACATTTGGAGTTTACGACTTTTCCAGGTCGTAATCAGTGTTTACGACTTTACCAACCGGAATCGCTTAATCGGAATCGTAGTTTACGATCACATCTGATCGTAATCGGTGTTTACGACTCTTGCCAATCGGAATCGGGTGTTTACGATTATCAGAATCGTAATCGTGTATCGTAATCTCTGTTTACGACTGTTATCATCGGAATCGGGTGTTTACGATCGTAATTGGGCATTTGCGATCGTAATCAAGGTGTCTTTTATCGTAATCTCATAATTTGGACTTTTGGACTTTAGTTTTAGGTTTCCTAAGCTTTCGTAATGGATTTTGAGCCGAGTATGTACCAGAAATTGGATTTCGAGATCGGATCTATAACTCGCCCGCCAAGACTAACTTCAGCGGACAATTTCTTAGAATGGAAATACAGATTCGAAAATCATTTGAAGAGTGTGGATCTGAGGTTATGGAGGGCTGTTGTGAATGGACCGTTTACACCTACTCACGCAACAGGAACAAATGCAGGGAAAGAGAAGAAAGAAGACGAGTATGATGATGATGACTGGGAGAGGTGCAACAAGGCTGAGAGGGCATTTGCGATAATGACTATGGCCCTAACTCCAGATATTGCTCAGGGATTCAAACACTGCAAGACAGCAAAGCAACTGTGGAATGCCTTGATTGTTGCTTATGAAGGGAACCCTGATATTAAGGCTAGTCGGAAGCAGATGTTGAAGCAGAAGTTTAACTTGTTCAATCATATTCAGGGTGAATCGTTTGAAGCTCAAGTTCAGAGGTATGTGTCACTGATGGCAGAGATGTCGAGTTATGGAGTTGAGCCAGATACTGAAGACAAGAATTTGAAGTTGCTGAACAGTCTGCCTAAGTCTTGGAACACCAATATATCAATCATCAAAGACAACAATAGGCTGAGTGAAGTGAATTTGGATGAATTAATCAACAAGCTGAAATCCAAGATGATCGATGATAAGCAGAGAGAGCTGAACCACATAAGTTCTATAAGTTTGGCTGGAAAGTTGAATCAGGCTTTGCTGTCGGAAGAAGTTGAGGGTAAGCATGAAGGAAAGTTTACAGGGAGTGGATCAAGCTCAGCTCCTATGTCTAGTGCTTTTGTTGCACAGCCTCAAGGCAGTTCAAGCGGAGGTGTCAACTCTGAAGATGTCAATGATCCTAACTTTGCCCTTGGTATGGGTTTCATGAACAGCTATCATGCCCTTGTGGCCGGGAATCTTGTACCTTCTGATATGGTGGCTGGTGATCTTAATCAGATAAATCCTGAGGACGTGGAGATGCTGGATGTCTCTTGGCAAATGGCCATGGCTGTCTTCAGAGCCAAGAAATTTATGGCCAAAACGGGAAGGAACGTCTGGAAGGATCAGGATAAAATAAGAATGGGGTTTGACAAGTCGAAGTTAAGGTGCTATAATTGTGATGAGTATGGTCACTTTGCCAGGAAATGCACGAAGCCCAAGAAGGAAAGAGCTGAAGAAAAGAAGGTAGCTGAAGTGAAAGGAAAGGGTGATGCCAAGGCACTGGTGGTTCAGGAAGGTGGTGGTTATGACTGGAGTTCTCAGATGAAGGATCTTAGTTTGTCACATGCTTTGATTGCTACTGCAGAAGAGGATAATGAAGAAAATCATGCCTTTGTGGTCACTGATGAAGGAAAGCCTGAGGAGAGTCAGATAGAAGACAAGGAAGCGTTCGTTGCTGATGCTGAAAACCTAAAGGTATGTTCTGATCCCACTTGTGCTCGCATTATTCCTGGTCTTAGACAAATCTGTAAGAATTATCAAATAGAATTGTTTGAGGTCAAGTGTGAGAGGAGCTCATTTAAGGGTAGATGGGTAAAAAATGAGGAAAAGGTTAAGGCACAAAAGCTAGATATAGTGAAGTACCAACAGATAGCAACTGAGAAATCTATCCTGTATGATAATGCCAAGTTAGAAATAGCTGACCTTAGAAAACAGGTAGATGAATTGACTCATAAGACTAATGAGATGCAAGTTCAGTTAGATATGAATCAATTGAGAAACAAGAGAATGCTTCAGGCAGGTAAAGAACTATCTCAGGCAGTTATTTGTGGACAAGTAGGAAAACACACACCAGGTTTTGGGTCAGAAAAGTCTGACAAGTCCGTAGCCGCAAATGTTATAATTCCCCCACCTATCCCTAGAGATATCATAGGAATGCTCTATGAGGAGGACCAAGTAGATAGAACTAGCTCAGGATATCATGAAGCTGGTCCTCCTATAGATAGCTTGATGGTTGGTGTGACCCCTATGACAGAAGTAGAGAAAGAACAGGAGAAACTAGGTTTATATAGGACAGGTAGTCAGAACAATGTAGTTGACCTCACAACTAAACCAGGTTCTTCCCAGGAATCTTTAAACAATAATGTTAGTTCTTCTAATGTTTTTGTTACATGTGCAGATGTTGTAGGCATTGAAGATGTATCTGGGGAGGATGCTGAATGCTTGAGGGTCAATGAGTGTCATGAGTCTAGTTGTTCTGTTTTTAGTTTACCTAAGGATGACGTTCTGGCATCTATGTCAGAACTTGAAACATCCAAGTCCAATCAAATTGTCTTGTTAAAACGTGTTTCTAATCCTAATGAAGTCGTTAGTTCCTTTAAAATGCGTGTTCCTAACACAAAGATTGGCCGTAAGTCTAAGCCCAATGATTTTGTTCCGTATCCCCAGGTTGTGTCAACTTATAATAGAACTGATAAATCAAAATCTGAACAATTTTGTTTAATAACACAACCTGAAAAACATTCAAAACGTGTGATACACAAATGGGATGATCAACCGGAATGGAAGTCGTCTTACCCAAGACGCTCATACTTGTGTAGCAACGTCAATGGGCCTAGACAAATGAATTGTTTTCAATGTGGTCAACCAGGTCATTTTGCTGCTAATTGTATGAACAGACCCTATGAGCCATATTATCCGCAGAACAAGCGGACAACTATGCTTGAGAAAATGATGAGGGGTGAGAACAGAACTCAAAAACAGCAAGCATCATCACAGGGGAAGCAAAGTTCTGAACCAATGAAGACTCAACAGTCTAAGGTTCTAAACACAAAGGCCCCAGTGACGAAGCCTGTTAATGAAAGGAGAGATGTGGGCCAAACTTCCAAACCTGCTTATGCAGCTAAAGGAGTTTTCAACAAATCAAATAAATTGAAAACAAAACCTTTTGAGAAACAAGTACTTAAAGTCAATCAGGCTGCTAAACCTAAGGGTAAAGCAGTTATGGAACAACCAAAAGTTGTCACTCAACCAAAACAAATGGTTTATACCAAATTAAAACTTGAGTGGACACCTATCATCAAAACAAAAGGTAAAATGGCCACATCTCCTCCAAGGAATGTTTCACCCACAAAGAACTCTGCCAGTAGCTCTAACTCTCAAAAACAACCAAATTGGAAACCAAAAGTTCATGCTAAAGTTTTAAATGAATCCGAATCAAAAGCAGGAATGTCTTTCAAGATGGTTAATTACACTGACTCCAAGGGAGTGCCCAGATCTGTCATGACCTGGGTACCTGACTCTAACTAATTTATGGTTTGTGTAGGGACAGCCGAGAAGATCTGTCAACAATCTCTGGTATGTTGATAGTGGTTGTACCCGACATATGACCGGAGATCTGTCTTTGTTAGATGAGGTTGAAGATTTCAATGGAGGAAGTGTTTCTTTTGCTGGAGGTGTGGGAGGAAGAATTTCAAAGAAAGCAGTTGTCAAGAATGGAAGTCTGACTTTTTCAGATGTGCATTATGTAGAGGAGCTGTCCCACAGCCTGCTAAGTGTGTCACAGATATGTGATCGGGATTTCTCTGTGATGTTCAACAAAAAGGAATGCATCATTCTTAAGCCTGGTGTAAAAATTCCTGAAGAATGTATCTTAATGCGTACACCAAGGCATGGGAATTCTTATCAATTGAACATGGGAAAGCCTCCATCATCTGAAGCAGCTTGTCTTATTTCAAAACAGACTGAGAATCTTGCATTGTTGTGGCATCGTCGTCTGGGACATGCAAACATGAAGAATCTATCCAAGCTGGCTAAAGGAGAGCATGTCAGAAATCTTCCGATCAAAGACTTCTCTTCAATAGAGAAGTGTGTGGCTTGTGCTAAGGGGAAGCAGCACAAACTGCCACATCGTCCAAAGGTTGCAAATTCTGTCTCTTCTGTGCTTCAACTCTTACATATGGATTTGTTTGGTCCCATGCAGGTACAAAGTGTCAGCAAGTTTTCATACTGCCTCGTGATAGTGGACGACTACTCGCGGTTTACTTGGGTCTTTTTCTTGTCTAACAAGTACGAAACTCCAGCCCTAGTAAAGCAGTTTGTGACTCTTATTGAAAACCAGCTGGATAAAAGAGTGAAGGCAATCAGATCTGACAATGGGACGGAATTCAAAAATGCTGAGCTAAATATGTTTTGTGGTGAAAAGGGGATTGAAAGGCAGATCAGTGCTCCTTACACTCCTCAGCAGAATGGAGTTGCCGAAAGAAGAAATAGGACACTCATTGAAGCGGCTAGAACAATGATGTGTGAAGCAAAATTACCGATCTTCTTTTGGGCAGAAGCTGTGAATACTGCTTGTTATGTACAAAACAGAGTTCTTCTGAACAAGCGTCACGAGCAAACTCCATATCAGATCATTTATGGAGAGAAACCGAAGGTGGGTTACTTCAAGACGTTTGGGTGTCCATGCACGGTGCTGATCCAGTCCGATGTAGGGAAATTCGAAGCGAAGGCCGATGAATGCTATTTTGTGGGTTATTCTGCAAATAGTGCTTATCGTGTCTATAACAAGACCACTGGGTTGATCATTGAGGCATTCAATGTAGATTGGATGGAGGACAATCCTACTGATGCGGGAACTGGACCTAATTGGATCTTCGACTATGGATCATTGTTTGAGGGATTCAATTTCTCGAATGTTTTCCACAATTTGGGCGAAGAAGAAGACATTGTAGCTCCTAGTGCAGATGTAAGACCTCATGTGGATAGAGCATCAGCTGAATCTTCTAGGAATGCAACTGCTGATATTCCAGAATGTTCAGGAACACGTGATGCTCCAGTGGATTCTCAAGGCTCAGGTATGTCTGAAAATGTTGTTAATACTAATCTGCCTGTTAATGTTTCAGTGCCTGAAGTCCAAGAGAGCAGAATCAACAAGGATCATCCACTGAGTAATGTTGTTGGGCCAGTGACAGCGGGTGTCACCACAAGAAGCCGCACAGGACACATCAACTTTTGTATGTTTTCCTGCTTCATCTCCCAGATTGAACCTCCCAATGTGATGGTTGCTCTCAAAGATCCAAACTGGATGGAGGCCATGCACAATGAACTCAATCAGTTTTCAAAGCTGGGAGTGTGGCGTCTTGTGAAGCGGCCAGAGGACAAGAAGGTGATTCCCACGAGATGGTTGTACAAGAACAAAAAGGATGACTCGGGGATCATTGTAAGAAACAAAGCAAGGTTGATAGTACAAGGGCACAGGCAAGTCCACGGTATCGACTATGATGAGGTTTACGCTCCGGTGGCAAGATTGGAAGCAATTCGGATCTTTCTAGCTGTAGCTTCGTATCTCAATTTTACCGTACATCAGATGGATGTGAAGACTGCCTTCCTGTATGCAGAGATGAACGAGGAAGTCTATGTTGCTCAACCACCAGGGTTCATAGATGAAGAAAATCCAGATCATGTTTATCTGCTGGATAAGGCTTTGTACGGTTTGCATCAAGCTCCTAGAACCTGGTATGAAACGCTGTCCAATCACCTGGTGGAGAATGGATATACAAGAGGAGTCGTTGATCAAACATTGTTTAGGAAAAGGGTGGAAGAAGACATTATCATGGTGCAAGTGTATGTAGATGATATTATCTACGGATCGACAAACGAAGAATTGTGCACCGAGTTTGAGGAGATTATGAAGAAGAAGTTTGAGATGAGTGACCAAGGCGAGATGAGTTTCTTTCTTGCACTTCAAGTCAAGCAGAATGATTCTGGGATTCTTATTCATCAGGAGAAGTATGTGAATGAGATCCTGGAAAAGTTCAAGATGCAGGATTGCAAGCCCATCGCCACTCCCATGGCATCCAGACCACTTTTGTCAGCGGACCTTAACGGGGAGTCAGTGAGTGAATTCCATTATCGATCGATGATTGGATCACTAATGTACTTGACAGCAAGCAGGCCAGACATCATGTATGCAGTTTGCGTGTGTGCTCGATATCAGGCTAACCCTAAACTCTCTCATTTAGCTGCTGTTAAACGTATCTTCAGGTATCTGAAGGGCAGGCCTAGGCTTGGTCTTTGGTACCCGAAGAACACTGATTTTCAATTATATGCTTTTACTGACAGTGATTATGGAGGTAGTGACCTTGACAGGAAATCTACCACTGGAGGATGTCAGTACCTGGGAGATAGGCTCATCTCTTGGCAGAGCAAGAAGCAGCATACCGTATCCAAATCAACTGCCGAAGCTGAGTACGTGGCCGCATCTGCCGGTACTTCACAGGTAGTGTGGATCCAAAACCAGCTCACGGATTACGGTATGGAATTCGTTAACACTCCCATATTTTGTGATAATGCTGCTGCTCTTGAGATTGTGAAAAACCCTGTCCAACATTCCAAAACCAAGCACATTGATATCAAGGTACATTTTATTCGTGATTGCTTTGATCGTGAGCTGATTCAGCTACAAAAGGTAAGCTCCGATCAGAATGTTTCGGACATCTTTACAAAACCCCTTCCTCGTCCTAATTTTGAATCTTGTGTTGAAGGCCTGAAGATGATTGCCTTCGAGGAATGATCTGATCATCTATGTTTTTGTACAGAGTTTTTGGTTTTTAAATTTTACTTAAAAAATATATTAAAAAAAAAAAACAATAGAAAATGACTGAAAAATCGAGTCTTGTTTCAAAAGCCTCACAAAAACAGGGGAAGAAATGGTGCTGGTTAAACTGAAAGGTTTTTATGATGTCTTTTGATAGGACTTAAATGTTTAATGACGGTTGGAGACTGACACGTGTAAGGCTGATGTGAAAGATTGCTCGAAGATGATATGTCGGTAAGCTCAACCAAAACAATGATCATCTATGTAAGTGCAGTAATCTTAAACTCTATACATGTTTAGTTTCCCATCCTAGTCTACATGGTTTAAAAAACTGAGTCCCGACAAAAACGGGTTGAGAGTGGTATTTACCTAGTATTCACTCTCTCACACGCCATGCTTATACTGTATAAGACAACACCACAGAAAAGAAAAAGAAAAAGAAAAAGAATTAAAAAAAATAACTGAATATTCTGAAAAAGAAAAAGAAAAGAAAATAAAATTATTCAGTTGGTCTTCTCTGCGTGCTTATGCGGCCGACCTGATCATCAACTGATAATGTATGAAAAACAGAAAATAAGTGGTAGTCAAAAACAGTGTTGCATGGTTCCTCAAGTTGGGGGTTTGTGAATCCTCAATAAACTCTGAGGTTGGGTAGGTTTTGCTATGGAAAATTGGGTGTGGGGACGGTTAAACATATCGGTAAATCTGTACCATATTTAAGCACTTTACTGGATGTGAGTTTCTGTGTTCAAACCACCTGACAATTGTCTAGAGTGTCTAGTAACGGAAGCCGAAAAGGGTTCCTCAGTCAAAGACCTGTCTGATCTTATCTGTGAAATTTACCAGCACCAGGTGTGTAAATATTTGAAATTTCTGAGGTAAGTTTGTAAATATTTTAATTTGGTTTTGATTTTATCTGTTTTATCCTTTAAAATATTTCTTGATCATGATCGGATACTCGGGTATGACTCTGAGGGGAAGTTTTGTGAAAATTCTCAAAGTGTTTAAAATCTTAAAATTTTGTGAGAATTAGCAAGTTTGGGGTGAACTTGATGAGTTTTGAAAGTTTGAGAGGTTTGGGAGGTTTTGAAACAATTTTGAAGTTTAAGGGGTGTAAATGAAATTTTTGAATAATGGGTATAAAAACCCCAATTCTGTGTACGATCCTCATATCCTCTCCTCACTTCCGTTTACGATCCCCTCCCGAGAGAAACCCTAACCGCCGCTGGCTCGCCGGAAAACCGAAATCCGACCACCTCCATCCGCCCTCTGTGTAATCCGACCTCACCAACACCCTTGCAATCCTTTTCCGACCAAGAACCCTCGTTCAGTCAACTGTTTTCACGAATTATCACCGGCGGATTCACAGCTTTTGTATCCGAAACCCTAACTCGGGTCATTGTCTGTTTTTCGAGTTCGTTATTCAAGTGTTGAGGTCGCTTTAGCACTTGAAACTCATAAAAGGTAGTGTAATGTGTTCTGTTTGCAGTTTTGAGGTGTGTTAACTTGTTTACGAAGTGTTGCAGGTTTTAACAATGGCGGATGGTGGTGTTTACGATGTTTGTGTTGAAGACGACGACCTTTCGGTGTTTGCGATCGCTGATTACGATCAGCGATTACGATCCGAGTTTACGACATTTGTTTCCGATCCGAGTTTACGACATTCATTGTTTACGATCGGGCCTTAACTGGATTTCTGGTGTTTACGATTGGGTTAAGGCGATTACGACTGAACCTAGTTTTAATCGATCGTGAACCCGTTTAAAGGATCGTAAACCCATTTTATGGATCGTAAACTCGGTTTATAAATCGCAAACACACATAAAATGAAATTTAAAGACTTAAACTCTTAATAATTTTGAGATCTCATTAAAATTGAACGGTTTTGAGATAAAATTTGTCGGTGTTTGTAAGCGTGTGCTTAATTCAATTATTTTCTCTAAAATGTTCAAATTGAAATTTTGTGAAGTTCAAAAGTAAAATGTGATTGTCAATTGAACACGTTAAGGGTAAATAATCATAATTGCTTATTTAAAGATTGAATCATGTCTGATGCATATGTCTTGTCTTACTCAGATGGCTGAAGAGATGCTGATTGGAGACATAAAATATGAACCAGACCATTGCATGCCGGCATACCTAGAAGACCCGCCAGAAAAACACATGGAGTTATTCTACTCGCTGGTGGCAGGAATGAACACATGCAAGATTAACCATGCCTTGAGGACAAATGTTCTCATCGACGAGATGCTGGTTAGAGAATTTTGGGGAACTGCCAGGGCAAATTCTGACAAGACTAGGATTACTGCAACGGTCAATAACAGACAAATTGTTATTGAGGAAGAAGATATAAGGCAAGGGCTGAACATTACTGATGATGCTTCGCATCCTATCAAGTATTCGAAGGAGGTAGTTTTGGCAGGGGCACAATCAATGGGGTATGAAGGAAAATTTCCGCCCATCTTTAAGAAGCTTCTGCCGCACTACTGGTGGTGCCTGGCGCATTACATACAGAAATCTTTCCTAGGCAAGAGAACGAGTTTTGATCAGCTAAACCAACTCCATGGAACTGCCTTCGTAGCATTGGCCTTAGACTGGAATTTTAACTACTCAAGGATGATGCTGATTGATTGGATAGGCAATGCAGAACTGAGTGCCAGAGAGCAGTTTCTAATGACGCCAAGGTTCGTTCAAATGGTAGTGATGAAGAAGTATCCGATAATAGAGGAGAGAATTGAGAAGCTTGATGTAAAGGTCATGGATAATGGGGATCTTTGGGTTGCAAACCCAAGATAGAGCAGGTAAGCAAACATTTGAAGGAAGATTGGAATGGACGAAGAGAGGTGCGTTCCCTGAAGTTGCACGGGAACAAGTATTGGATGACACTGAGCCAGAGGCAGATGTTCCTGAAGTTAATGCATCAATTGCCGAAGATCAAGACTTGACAGTAACTCAAGCTGTTAATGTTCAAGATGAAGATGTCATTCCCTCAGATGAAGAAAATATAATGGATGACATCCTTACTGGCCAGGACATAACTGAAGATGATATTTATGGGGACTTGGAGCCACTAACCCATAAAAGGTCAAGAGAAGATATGATTGGGTCGTCTGGCAGTGATGATACACCTCCTGAGCTGAATATAAACGTTGATGAAGCTTTCGTAGAAGAACCCGTCCCTGCTCGTGAACCATCTCCGCGAAAGAAATCTGATCCTAGGAGCATACGGTTCAAATTCACCAAGACTAGCTCAAGCCTTTTGGTTGTACAACCAGCTGGACCCAGTTCTGAGGGTGTCAGTGGTCAAGAAGAAACTGTTGATGAAGCCCTTCAAGAGCAACCATCTCTCAAACAGACTGAAGATGGTGATGATCAACCTGCCCCTGTGCAGCAAGCTAGTCCGATTCTGAACGTGCAAAGCCCTGTACGTGAAGATAGGCAATTTCTGGAGGTTGAGAGCACCTTCGTTGTTCCAAGTCCGGTTAGAGTGAGCATCTCTACCGCGACCAGCCAACCACTCGCGGCTCCAGGTTTCCGCCCATTGATGGCTGCTGAGCTTCCAGTTGATTTGAGGATTAGTGCTGATCCTCAGATCAACTTCCTGATCTCTCAGATCAACTTCCTGATCTCTCAGAATAGGATCAGACAAAATGAGATCAAGGCTCTCATGGAAGAAAACCAGCGTTTGAGAGAGAAGGAGGAGGCAAGCAGCAAATATATGAGAGAGTATGAGGTGGCAGACAAGGAAAGAATGGAATATCTTTACAAGATGATAAAGGACCTGAGAAGGAAGGTTAATGCTCTGACAGATGGTGTAGGGCCTAACAACACAGGTGCCTCTGGTCAGAGTTCATCTCAAGGAAATCAAGCTGCTGATGCAATGGAGACTGACGAAGGTGATGAGAATATTGTGATGCCGGATTACGCCCACTGTGGCAGGATCATCTCAAAGGCTCCAAGATTCCACGAAAACTGGTTCAAGGAGTTTTTCCAAGGACCAGCTCCCACACAGTACACCATTGACGTTGGTGAAAGCTCAATTGATAAGCGTGGGAGTCGTGAGGCAATCTTATGTTGGCACTACGATATGGAGAAGAAAATCTTTGCCGTGATCTGTGACGGCTATAGTCCAGTGGAGTACTACTCTACACGTGCTCAATTCCACTCCTGGACTAAGCCTGAGATCAGGAGCCTTCTGAGAGCTCCATTTATTAACAGGTGGAATGGACCAGAAGGTAATCAGATCAGAGATAATCTGCTTGGCCACATGGAGAATGATTTCAGAGATTTCGAGCTGAAGGAGGTCAGGTGGAGAGAGACCGGGACTGACCCTGTGACAGGGGAGTCTATTGGAGAAGCACGGAGGCCACCAACTAAGCGCACAAGGGTGATTAATATGTTGGATGAGATCAAGGATGAAACACTGGTAAGAAACTTTGATTGCTGGTATTACGATCCAACAACACATGAAGTGGTGGTTCTCTGCAAGCCGATGCGTCAATTCAGATTTTATGACCCGGTGGATTTGCTTAGATTTGGTGAGAAAGATATCAAGCTTCTGGCCACCCAACCCATACTTGGAGACGAGAATGATATGGCAAATGCTATAAGGGTTGGGATATTTGATGGAGCAGCTAAGAAGATTGTAGAGAAGGGATGGTGGTTCAACAACGTTCAAACCTCATTCAGATTTGATTTGCTGCTGTCGTGAAGTGGTCTAATGGTTCATGCCTAGGGGAAGATTGTAGGGCTATATTATGTAAGGCATGAACATTAGTTGGGCTTTTGTATTTGGGCTTAATCTAGCTTAGTTAATAGGCCATGTGGGCCATTTTTATGTTTATGATTGGGCTAGATTAGTGTTTATGATTGGGCCAAGCTTTTGTATGAGGTGGTATAAATACCACCTCATTGTAATCGGTTTCCTTAAGCTTTTCAATACACAATTTACTGTTTACGATCTCTCTCTCTTGTGTGTTTACGATCAGCTTCATTCAAGTAGTATTCTTCATTCAAGACTCGATCTTTTCATTAGATCTTGTCTATTTCATCTACTTTTCTCTTGAATCAATCGTATTTGAGGATTCCGCACTCATTTACGATCAAATATCGTGTAGTTGGTTTGATTTCGGACCTACAGTTATTTTTGTTAGGATTTAATGGACTTGATGAAGTCCCAATACTTGGTTTGGGCTTTTTACCAAAAAAGAGTTCTAAAGACGCTTTTCTAGATATAAAAAAAAATAAAAAACAATTACAGAATATTATTATCTAAGTTAATAAAACAATAGACAATTCAAGTATTATATAACCTAATCAATATTATATCACTATTAGTATTTAAGGAAAAATCAACATTCATTCATAAATCAATTTGTTATTAATAAAAATAATGCTTATTAGAGTAACTATATTATACTAAATTTATGATAAAGAACTGCAGAGACATAGAAAAAGCAAGAAGTCAACAAAGGAGGTTTAAATTTGTAGTTTAAGGTTGTAGACTTGCAGCGGCGCAGAGGCTTTTTTTTCGCTTTTTTACTTTTCCAGAGACCTTTTTCACAAAAAGAAAATAAATGAATAAAAAGATTAGGTTTTTATTTTTGATAAATGGGCCAACTTACTCGTTTATTATAAAAGCCCGCAAAACCACAATTATTTACCCAATAAAACAAATATGTGGCATTATTTCATCTTCTTCTACACTTGAAAGAGTTGTCGTACTCTAGTTCTCCACTTCACTAATGTCGCCGGAATATTGCTAGTCGACCGGAGAATAAGTCCACTATTCTCTTTTGGCTTCAAATCTTTAATGCTTTGTCACATACAAATCAAAATCAAGAGGGTCAACCATAAAAATGATTTTCCGATCTATATTCCGGTACACTGGAAATTTGGCCGGCCGGAGGGTCAATGGACCCTCTGACCCTCCTGTAGATCCGCCATCGAGACGTGAATTTCCGTGAGAATTTTGTTTCGGTGGTGGTATCTGGTGCATCTGATCATGTGAATTCTTAGTCGGTGGTGTACTCTATGCACGAGCGATTCGATCTCAGATCTGGAGGTTTGAATTTCCAAATTAAACGTAATTAATTGTTAGAATAAAGTGTGCGGAACCAGAAATTTTTAACTGGAGGGTCATAATTTTTTTTTCCACTTAAAATATCATTTATTGTTTTTAGACAAACCGGATTATAGTAATCCTACCAACGACCCATTAGTTGATTATAATTCAACCGTTAGTTTAACCAATAGGAGTTCAAACTTTAATTTTCTTTATCAATGTAATCCGGTAGCGTAATATCATGCGTTCCTCTTGAATGAAATCATTTAATAACAGAAATAACTTTAATAATCATTTCGTAGTAAATAAGTTAGAAGTGAATAAACATTTAAATGCTTTATATCTTAAAAATGCAATTTATAACGTTACATACGAAATAATTTAATAACACAAAATAACATTAATAATTTCGTAACACTTATTTAATATTTTGTAATATATAAGTTGGAAATAAAATTCTTTCTATTTTAAAAATATAATTTATAAAGTTACATCATTAAAAGCAGGTGCCTCTTACAATGTTGATTTGACATATCAGTATATCACTCTTTGAAAAATACAAAAAAAACTTGTAAATAATTATTAAAA
The DNA here is from genome assembly GCA_039602395.1 of Deinandra increscens subsp. villosa. NCBI lineage: Eukaryota > Viridiplantae > Streptophyta > Magnoliopsida > Asterales > Asteraceae > Deinandra > Deinandra increscens. Next base: position 8,355,623 of record JBCNJP010000012.1, on the reverse strand, counting down.
ATAATATTAAATATTATTTATTAGTAATAGGGCTTGACTTTTGAAGATTAGGTTTATCAAAACAAATAAAGTATCCTCTCCTTCTTTCCTTCTCCCCCGCATCTCTACTCTTTATTTTTACAGCCAGCGATCTCTCCTTTTTCCGCCCGATAAGTTTTTTCAAGCATGTTTTCTTCACTTAAATAACTCTACAACGATAATGAGGGGTCACACTAAAAGAAAACGACTACGTAAGAGGCGCCTATTCTTGAAAAATCATGAAATATATGGTAGCCGGAGAGTCGCCGGAGGGTCCATTAACCCCTCTGGCCCCCTGTGGTTCTGCCAAAAAGGTCCTTGAGTTTAATGCCAACACCGTTATCCAAGTTTTGGATCCAAGATAGAGTTTTTTTTATCTTTTTTTTCTAGCTAATTACTGTGTTTGAATCCAATTTAGTTTTTTTCCTTATTAGTTTCTCCTCTATTTATTTTAATTATGAGTTTCTCTTTTCTATTTTTACTTATTTAAATATATTTACAATCACAACAAATAATATTTATAAGAAAATTTTAGTGTTTTTATTTATGCTTAGGTTATTATTTGAAACAATCTATGATACAAATACAATTTTACATAACATTTATCGCATTGTAACTTTTCAATTTTTACAGGGGCCTGTTTTGTAACATGTGGAATTTTCCGGGGAAGAGTCCAATAGACACGTGTACCCGACTTAATTTGGCCAAACCGGTTTATATCCGGACCGTTCTAGCTGTTTACAACAAAAAAGATCCCGTATCCATTCTCCCCTCTTTTCATCTTACTCCTCGAATTCTATATGATCGAGTTTCGATTTCTCTTTGTTTTACAAATCGACACTCAAATCAAGTTTTCAATTCCTTATACTCTTCTCCACCCCTTTTTATCGATCCAAATTATGTCCAAATTTGTTTCTTCTAACTAATTTTAGGGTTAGGGTTCGGGTTCAATCTTCGGATATAAGCGTTTTCCTCTTTGCTCCGTTACATCATCTTCGTTGATTTTTGATTCATTATGATAGCCATATATCCATTCATCGTAAAATTGTAGATTGTCCTGCATAATTTATATCTAGAGTTTCGAAGCGTTCGTGTTATGCAAGTTCGTTTCATTTGGAAATTGATTTGGGGATTTGGTAAGTATGTTCGTTAATCACATTTTTATTATCCCCATCAATACAGAAATTATTGATCTATGCGTATCTACATCTAGGGTTAGGGTTTCATCATATATTTGGGGATTTTTTTTATTTGATGAAATTAGCTGTTGGAATGCAGGAAATTCATTAGAGATAAATGATATTAGCATGCTTGAGGTCGAAATTAGAAGTTTATGGATGTAAGAAAATGAAAGTTGTGTAATTTGTTCCTTACCCACAAAAAAAAGTTGTGTAATTTGTTATTTTGAATTACTTCTTTGATGTAATCTATCATTTAAATACATTTATGTCAATATCTGAAGTTCTATTATAATTCTAGAGGACTTTTAGTGTGTTGTAACTTTGGCTTTCTAATGTCAAAATGATTCTGTTTTCTGCTGTCCTGCATGCAAACTTATTTAGAAGTATGCTTAATGTTCTAGCTATTCAATTACTTGTTTCGTTGACGATTATGAACATAAAAGTAATGATAGGGATTACGGAGTTTGGCGCTTTGCTGGTAATTCGAAAACAATTATTTATTGTTATCTAGAGTTGACCGACCTTACGTTTTGTTATTCTTCATCATGTATTCGTTTAATCTCATATTTTAGCTCCGTATACGATGTCACTTTTCTTGGTGTTATTTGAGACAAGGGAAATGTACTGTTTGAATTATTACAAACTTTATATTGTTTTGATTTTGTTCTCTCAAGCATATCTGCTATGTTTCATTGCAAGGTGTGTAACCTTTCTCTTTTAAAATATATAGTGATACTTTTTCATAGATATATGAAATTCAGTCTTTAGGTTTATCTTTTTTCTAAGTTAAGTTTTGTGAATATTTTATATATGTTGAGTTTATATATGTTGAGGTTACACGTATCTGTTTTGGCAGTTTCATTTTTCGTATAACTATCTAGATGCAACGAAACCTCGGATTTTATTTATTTTGATTAACATGACAGCTAAGTTGTATATATTCTAATTTGTGTTCATCTCTAGATGCACTACAGGTCGTGATGGGAACCAAACGGGCATTTGATGAAGATCTGCACGAGTTTATCAAGCACCCAAAACATCTTGATTATGGCAAAAAACCGTCTCCAGTTGCTAAAGCTAAACCTTCTCTTGAAACAGTTTAATTTGTAGGAATCGCAGATATGAAGAGTGTTAAAATATATATATTTTGTTTGTTGTTTTGATTCACATTTTTAATAGTTACTCTGGTGGTGCATTTTTTTGTGAGTTATTTGCTAAGCACCAATGTACCCGTATCGGTTGCGTAAACGAAGACATAGCACTCCACTTCTCTAACCATGCAACGAACGATATCCAACGACATTGGTATAAGGTACGAATTAACAACCTACAAATGCAAAATAAGAACATTTAGTAGAGTAGAATAACAAAAGAGTCGAATTAAAAAAAACAACCCGTTTGCCGCCGACGTTACATTTTATTCACGCCGGCGAAAACAAGAAAAGTCAATCGTTCTGGTGGTACATTTTCTTCCCGCCGGACTCAAAGAGGGTTTGTCAACAAAGATGACACAAAATTAAAATTTTTCATGACTTACACAGTGTAGGAGATCGATGGCGGGTAGGGGGTGAACAAATGAGGCCTACATGCCTTTATATATGATCATAGAAATGTCATGAATTAATAGAAAGGGGTTTAAAGAACTTGAAAAGGTCATGTTTATCGTTATGTTTATCGTCATGTTTATTGCCTATTATTAGTGCTAGAAAGACAAAAGCTTATTGTTATTAACCTATTTATTATGATGCTATTATTATATAGATTATTACTCAAGAAGTTGCAAGAAGTTGAAGGGCTACGTTTATTAATAACCATCTTTATTTTATTTTATTTTATACAAGCTCTACTATTAGCGCGTTGCGGCTAGCGTAACATATCGATCTCCGATTAGAAAGCGGTGTCGGAGCTGCCCGTTTGCAATGGCGAATGCGAGACCGAATAGTCTACCGTTTTGTTAACAACTCATACATAAAGTCGATACTTTTAATAGATGACAACAACCATACATAAGGTTTAAGTTTTAGTACACTACAACACCCTACTATGGGGTTCACTAATAGCGCGTTGCTGCTAGAAGCCCGTTTCTTCGTGTGGTGATATCCAAAACGTAATAATCTCAATCTTAAGGTCGAGAACACATTTGAAATAAGAAATACCGAAGCACAAAAAAAAAATCCTAACCACCAACAAACATAACTACACTGACATAGCAATAACCTATACCACAAAATGCAAAATCCACGAAGCACAAAATACAAAATGCAATAAATGTCAGCGAAAACTACTAACAATATCAACCTTAATAATACCTCATGTAGATGAACTGGCTTATTGTATACCTGAGGTACAATTGGCTGATTTGAAGCTTATTGGAACATAATAAGTAAGGAATTTTTTGTAGCTTAATATTGATAAAAGGAATGCTTCAATTAGCAGATGTATCATGGCAAATATAGCAGTATGAGACCGAACTTGGCAGGTTATAACAACACTTTGACTCTTCGAAAGTCAAAGTTTTAATTGTATATGTTATCTATAGATTATGGACTATGTTTCTATATAACAGTTTTCAAATAAAATTGTGTCAAAAATCATATAAAGTGTGGCACGAAATGTCTAGTATAATTGCATCAGAATATTTGTTGAGATGGTCAGTTTAGTAATATAATATATGTACAATATTGCTACAGTGTCAAATAATTTACTCACGGGTATTTAAGATGTTGTTGAACATGTAGGTTTGCTGCTCTTGATAAATTCTCTTCTTGCATGCTTCACAAATGACATAAAACTGTTATTGTGGCTTCCAAGTAAATGTCTGTTCCTGCGAGTTTGTATTCTTCTAATCATGAATATAGTATATAATGCATCTATATATTTTAAGCATCCTGCATTTTTTGTTGTGTAATGGATGGTTAATGATCATAAAATTTATGATCTATGTGTGGGATATGAGGCTTACAGAGAGAATCTTGATGTCTTGTTAATATAGAGTTCCAATTATCATCATCTTTCTTTCAAACATTTGTTGGTGTGAAACTCAATCTTTTAATGTTGGTTGTAACTATGGCCTTGTTTGTTCTATTTGCTCTGAAGTTGTGAGATTATATGTGAATGAAACTACAATAAAATATGAAATAGAACTCTATTTGATGACAACTCTGTCAATGAAACTACAATAAAATTTATGCAAACATGAACTTACAAAGGAAAAGCTAGTAACAGCCACCTTAAAGAGTCTGCAATAAAACACTTAAAAGATCAATAATGAACCAAATCATTTAAAATAATACCACATAAAAATAGATCATGTAACATGGGACCAAGATTCTATTTAAGGTGTTTTTAGTGTTTGCAGATTGTGAAGGTAACATGGGCTGCTTATGTTCACCTTCATGAGCACTAAGGTTCACCACTAAAGCAAACTTCTCATATCAATATCAGTAACATAGTAATAATAACATACTCACCATGTGTTAGGCAAAAAAGAGAGATGAGTGTTGCCTTAATAGTACACTACATCATGAATATTAGAAATACTTACGGTGTGAAGCGTCAAATGTACTTGACAAATTATTAAACACATATGAATGATCAATCGGTACAAAAAAGGTAGCTGCCGATTAAGCTAAAGACACAACAATTGATAAATATATAATCAACATACTACATCTTGTATGTATGTGGAGTTGTGTGTTGATACACACTGTTAAATTTTGATTTCAGTAACATAAGTGTTAAGCATAAAAGTGTTCAATCCACACAACCCTTTGGTAATACCAGTTTCTTGTGAATATAAATAAGGTAATTGGCTACATCAGAATTCTTCATTACAACAAAACACAAAATACTCAAGAACATAGTCAATATTTTGAAGCCTCGGAAAAGCAAACAATCAATTATCATAGTAATGCTCAATAACATAACCACCACTTAATATTGTGACTTTAATCAATTTGCTATTGTCCTTCTAATGTTTTCAAAACATGTTTTGTGTTACGAAAAAAACACCACTACTCTTCTGATTTCAAAGGTTAACATAATCCATTTCTGATTATGCAAACCAATTCTAGTTCTAAATGCCAAATCCACATCCAAAGAACCCCTAATTTCTTTTTCTTCTCCTTTATAAAAAATTATCTATCATACATATCTATTGTTGATAAACTGAGGCTTTCATTTAACCAAATCTAAATTCGATGAAAAGATGCATAAACAAATTTTTCAATGATAACACTAACCTCGTAGAAGCTTTGCCATAGGAAATCAAGATGCACATCCTGATAAACTAAAAACATGAAAGCAACACATCTTATGTAAAATTAAACACTGATTATCTTCCTTCATATAAACCTTAAAATTAATCACATCTTTACATGGAACAATCATATTATACAACCTAGCTATCAGATCTAGTAAAAAACTGAAAAGTATTTAAATGAAATAAGCTTCTCGCCGGAAATTGACAAAACCATATCAATCCTATGAGTGCCGAGTCGGTGTCCCATGTACCTTCTCGCCGGGAAAATCCGGTGTCCTCTGGGAACTGGTTGTACTGGGCGAAGTCATGCGGCCCACTTTTCCCCAATCTTTCTCTCCCTTTGCCTCTGCCGCAGCTTCAAACGATGCTTTCATATACTGCTACGAAAATTAGGGTTAATTAACATGCCAAAATAGAGAGATGAAACTCAATCATACCTTAAATATCATCTAAATCAAGTACTAATCTTGAACACTCAAGCACAATGGTACCTACATTCAGTGCAAACAACAATCAAAAGGAAGGGAGACTTCATTAGATCGTCCATATTGCTAAATAGATAACCAAAAGTGAGAGAAAAGAAATAAAGGGATTCACATACCTGATTACAAATAAGAACCTGAAATCAAAAGAAAGTGGAGGAGGAAGAAATTAGACACGAAAGATACCGTAATCCTTCCTCTTCCGAACACGACATTATATCTCCATGTTTCCCTCTCTTCTTCACACCAGATTCATACGGGTTTTGGGTTGAAACCGACATCAACTCCGTTTGGGTTCGATTTAAAGGTTTTCAATATCGCCTACGAAATCAGAGGTGTGTGTGGAGGGATCTTCATTTACGGCGAATCGGATCGGTGAGATAACGTGTGTGTGTGTGTGTGTTTGAGCTACTGTGATGATGTGATGAGAGAGATGACCTTGATGGGGGAGGTATGGTAGATGGAGTCGATAATACGGAAAGCCCCTGAACCATATATTTGTATGTGCTTCGGATAACATATAACATGCATTTAAGGGTGGTAATCTGGGCAGCAAGAGTTGTACAAACGCATAATATGCATTGAGGGTGGTAACTTGGACAACAGAAGTTGTACAATGGTTGTTAAATGTTATATAGTGTAATACAGAAAGCCCCTGAACCATACATTTGTATGTGCTTCGGATAACATATAACATGCATTTAAGGGTGGTAATCTGGGCAGCAAGAGTTGTACAAACGCATAATATGCATTAAGGGTGGTAACTTGGGCAACAGAAGTTGTACAATGGTTGTTAAATGTTATATAGTGTAATGATATGATGATGATGATGGTGTTATTTCAACATGGTGTATTTGTATTTATGACACCATGCTTAACAATGCAATACATTATGCTTTGTTTGTTGGACTCGTATTTATGATTTTGCATTTATGATGGGTTCAAAATTGGGGCATTGCTCAACTTTTAGTATTATATATAGATATGAATAATTATTATATGTGATTATCTATATCCAATAACCCTATTTTTTTTTTGGAACGGCGAATTCATTAGCACAAAGGAAAAAAAAACACCCTACCTAGCAAGGAGCCAGGAGAGGGCACAAACAAACAAGACAACGGGAAGGGGACTTACATATCGAACTTGTCCCAAACATCCCAAGTAAGACTAGACCATTTTCCTCTATTCTTAACCCAAAGGAAACTAGTACATTTAATTTCTTTAAAGATACCGGAGATGACAATCTTCTTGCCTTCAAAGGTCGCCTGTTTCCTAGAATTCCAAATCACACAACAAGTTGTCATAATAATAGCATAATAAACCATCTTGGCCTTTCTATCAAATTGAGAGTCTTCCACCAACTCCAATCTGCCCAATTAGTTGTTACATTCTTTTATTTCATAATATCGTGCGTATTATAAATAATGATTATATGAATTTTATTATATATGACCCTTTTTCATCCTCATTTATCATTATGTATGTATTAATGTTATAGCCCTATAACTAGTTGCTTTTATATATGATGTGTAGATGTATAAAATGTGTTCTATGAAGTTCTCTCTCATCTATTTCTCTATGTTCATATGTTCTATATTTTGATTGCTAATAACCTTGTTATTCAACACGTTATCAGCACGAGTTGCTTTTAGAGTGAATCATCATAGGTATGTCAGCATTGGCTAGTACATTATTATTTCTTCTATCTTCAATCTTTTAAATAATCCATGTTGCAACTCATACTATTTTGGATTAAGTCAAGATTTATATGTATTTGTTCAAAACAATTAGAAATTATTTATTAAACTAATTTGGACCAGTTTAGTATAAATCGTATTATGTTTTATTTGCAAACTATAGTCATGGTTTATATTAAAAGGATGTTCTCCATATTATTACAAGAAAAAATTATAAAACCGATGTTCTTTATACTCATTATGGTAATTATTACATAATTCTCATAAAAATGTTGGACGATGCTTTACGATCATATTATTACTCCTTAATAGTGTTCTATATAAATGTTTGGTTTTGGCTCTAAAAAAATCAAGAGTTTGATAATTACTAACATGAAAACACAGACATAAAGATTTTATTATTACTATAATATATTTCCTTATGTATGTATTGTTAGTCAAATTCAATGAAAGAGAATAAATAACATAAGGGAAAAACATGAAAGTGACCATTGTTGACCTTGAAACTACATTTTTGACTCTTTGAATTCCAATTCTCCAAATTGACCCTCACCAATCCCACGAATGCGAAGCAGACAAACCACCAATTCCGTCTAAAAAACTATCCGAATCCTACAATGGGAGGTCTACACGTGTACTAGGCTGACAATAAGGTAACAACACGGGCCCACCTTAGAATTTGTGAACTTTCTGATCGCCAATAAGAACTTGACATTTGTTCTCTTTGATATTCAGCCGGTATTATGATTCCGGTCCAATTTTAGCCGGATTTCATCCGTAGCACTCGAGGCTGCCACGTTTCATTATACATCCGATTTAAATACTGTCAGCTAATTCTTAGCCGTGCCAGTTTTTAGCCGGAGTTAAGAAGCCAGCTAGCCGCTGACAATATTTAGCCGGACAAATGGATAGGGTCCACTTTAAATTTCAAAATATCATTATCGTTTACTATTAAAGAAATCTTTGGGCCTTCCCAAATGTTACATGGGTTCCTTCTATGGCCTGTTAAGTTACAGTTCTCCGGTTTAATTTTTTTTATATACTTTTTGTGAATATTGTTCTAAATAATTGTTATCATATACTTTATATAAATTGTTGTTCTTTGATTGCTATATATAGTTTATATAATAGGTCAGAGTTAAATTCCCATCGAACCCTAACACCAAATTCTTCCATTTGAGACTGAAAAGTTTGGAAGTTGAGAGTTCTAAAGATTAAAACTTGAGCTGGGAAATTCTAAATAACCAATTTTACTAATGTTAAAGGTTAATTGGTTTAATAGATAATTTTTTTTATAAAAATTGTCTTGATAAAATATATGAAAATATAAAAATTAATATATTTATAAAATAATTTATCATTATGGTTACTTTTGATGTTTTGTACTCCCTTGGTTGTTCGTAGTGTTTATATATGTAATTATGAGTGTTGGAAGAGTAGTTGCTTTTGTTTAATTTCTATTTTTTTTAAATCTCCGGTTGAGATTTAATTTAAGCGGTAGTGTCAATCAACTGTATATTCCACCGTATAGAAGTGTCAACCGGCACGTCCGCTTAAAAGTTCACCCGGTAGGCTATGCAATGATTTACTGCGACACATCTTAATATATTCAATTGAGTTTTAAAGTATTAAAAGTTGTAAATTAGAAGTGTCAACCGGATTATATATTCCAGTAGATAGGAGTATCAATCGGCTGTATATTCCATCGGATAGAACTGTCAGCCGGGTGTGTATTATACCGGATAGAGTTTTTTCTGGTTGGCTGATTTGTATTTAATGAGTGTTGAGTAGGGAATAAAATCTTATGCCAGTGATAGTTCAGCCGTATTGCACCACCTGGCACCTGAGGTTGATAGTTCACCCGTTTCGTGTTTTCGACGATCTGCACAAAGCATGCGTCCCATCTTGTAGGTCATAAAGCAACCGTCACATCTGGTGAAAATATTCCATTTACTTACTAATAATAATAATAATAATAATAATAATAATAATAATAATAATAATAATAATAATAATAATAATAATAATAATAATAATAATAAATATTCGGTCTATTGACTCGGAGATGATAATCCATCATATATTATATTTTAAAATATCTGCCTAATACTCTGGTCCAACGAGATTCTCGTCTTTCACCTCCAAACACAGTTTCTCCGCTTCGATAACTATTTTATCGTTGGGATGTATTTTCAAAATATTTAGGCGGGAACCATATATTTATGCAACTATTTGATTTAGATGGGTCCGTCTAATTTTAGTCCTAGGGTACTAAATATAGATATTTTATGTAGACGACTAAGTTTAGTGGTGACATATGACGTGTCCAAGTCAAATGACGTACCCATTTAACATCTATAAAAATCCGTTTTAAAATTGAATTATTTAATATAAAAATTTAACCCCGTTAGTTTTATGCTTATGTGGCGTCCACGTATCCATCCCTTTACATATTTGACCGGTAATAATCCCACGTATCAATCCCAAACTAACGGATGTTTAACCCCGTTAGTTTTATGCTTATTTGGCGTCCACGTGGATTATATATATCTATTACTATATATAATACATATTGGAGAGAGAGTGTGAATTGTCTTAATTTTAAGACGCGTACAAGACTATGATGCATTATGTACAAGTCTGTAATGCATAAAACTCTTTTCATTTGAAACAAACCCTAGATATATAAACTTTTTTTTCTCATTTCAACGCCTCACTCTTTCGTTTTTCTAGCAACCCTCCCGTTATCCTTCCTCCCTCTCCGGAACCCTAACGCCACATATAGCCACCCTAGATACACAAAACTCCACCAACCGCCGATAGAGGCCTGAACCCGTTTGTCCCTTCGCTCCACTGCCCCTCTAGCCACCTCCTTGTTGTAAGTTTCTTTCGTCGTTGCTCGCTTGTCTAGGGTTTCTACCGCCGATCGCCGATAGAGGCCTGAACCCGTCGCGCCTCCGGCGACGATTCAGGTTCCTGTTTCTTGTCATCCAAAACCCCTAGATCGACAATTTCAGGTAAGTGATTGGTTTCTTGATGTCCCAATCTCTTCATTTTGTTTACATATCTGAGTATTGATGATGTTTTAGGGGCTGGAGATGATATTTGAAAGCTGCGAAATCATCAAATCTTTGTTTTTAGTATCACACTCTCTCTCGATTTCTATCGCAGGTCTCAAGATAGTCTGAATTGTAGGTGTGAAGCTTTTGTGGCTTTATTGTTGATTTTACTTTATTTTGTCACTGTGTTTGCGATTTGCTTCATCGTCTTCTCGATTTCTATGTACAGATCTGCTTTCCTGACCAGGACAACATTAGTTCTCTCAAAGAGTTGGTTTCTCGATTTCTATCCGCGTATCTTCTCGGTAATTTCTTTCTGAACCCTAACTTTTTTTTATTAGATTTGAATTATTTTTAGAAATTTATGTGTTCTTTTGTTTAAATTTAACTAATGAATCTGAAACTACAATCTTATGACTTCGTTTCAGTCAATTTAATGCAGATTTTCAAATTATGTTGGGGTTCTATCGGTCCTTCATGTACTGTAGGAAGCGGTTAATCGAAGGAGAAAGTGCTATGCAATCTTAAAATTCAGGTATGTTTGTTCTTCACATTTTACTTCAGATCTAGCTTTGAAACCCTAAAAGTCAAATCATTATGGTTGTAAAATCTGGGGTTGTTTTCAGGTATCCATGCATCTCTTTTTGATTTGGGATCAAGTAGAAAACAATGACTTTGTGGTAAATGATACTTTCTTACGATTTCTAATTGTAGTTTAATGTTGTTTGTTCTTTTTTGTAGCTGGATTATTTGGATGATTTGGCTTTTGCAATAATGCAAGAGATAAGCAATGATGTTCTTTGTGCTCCAAATTATGTAACCTTATTATTCCGTGTTTTCACTTTATATCGTTACAAAGTGGCAACAAATAACAGAGTTACCTTAATATATATGATCTTTAATGATGTTTAGGAACAATATAACTATTAATCGTTATTGAAGAACTGTTTGTGTTCGTTGCTGTTAAAAAGTATATCTATTGACCGTTACAGAATTACTTGTATGTGTTAGTTGCTGTTAAAAAAAACTATATATTAATGATTTTTTGAATTGCAATTTGACAGGTAAAAGCACCTTATGTAGCCAATGTTAACAAAATAGGATACCATCCTCCCTCGAATTGGGACTGTCATTTCAATTCAATCATCTGTTTATTTCCCTAAGTCTCTAAGTTCTATCACATTCTTAATTTTTTATGTATTGTGAAGTTTGTAGAGAATTTGGACTTTTTTTTTATCTAGGATTAAACGTTTTCCGAAGAGCATGTTTGTTATTATTCTTGAAGGCATTAGGATTGATACAATCTCAATTGGGAGCTTCCTATTCCTACAAATACACTACGTCAAAACTAACCTTTGGCCACGGAAAAAAACCGTGACAAAAGGTGTTTTGTCACGTTTTTTTTTTCCATTCCAAACGACACCATAGGTGCCGTGACCATATGTACCCTACGGCCACGTTACAATATCAGTGGCTGAAGCCACCTATAAGCGTGGCTAAAGGGTACCAATATTTGTTGTTGTAATCAAACAATTCTTCAGAAAAGCGTGGCGAAAGGGTTCCAACGGCCACATGTGTTTGGTTAACGTGGCCTTTGGTATTTTATGGTCACGTATATTCGTGTTTTAGCCACATACATTATAAAAATACGTGGCCAAAGGGTTGCTGAAATCATACATTTTGTCACAGTACGAGTGGCCAAAGGGTGGCAACGGCCACGTTAAAATATGAATGGCGTGGCCTTTGGTATTATATGGTCACGTATATTTGTGCTTTAGCCACATATGTTATAAAAAAACGTGGCCAAATGGGTTGCTGAAATTATAATTTTTGTCCCAATACGCGTGGCCAAAGGGTGGCAACCGCCACGTTAAAATATGAATAGCATGGCCTTTGGTATTATATGGTCACGTATATTTGTGTTTTAGCCACATATGATATGAAAAAACGTGGCCAAATGGGTTGCTGAAATCATAAATTTTGTCCCAATAAGCGTGGCCAAAGGGTGGCAACTGCCACATTAAAATATAAAAAGCGTGGCCTTTGGTATTATATGGTCACGTATATTTGTGTTTTAGCCACATATATTTGAAAAAAAAAAGTGGCTAAAGGGTAGTTGAAATCAGATATTTTGTCCCAATACGCGTGGCCAAATGGTGGCAACGACCACGTTAAGATATAAAAAGCGTGACCTTTGGTATTATATGGTCACGTATATTTGTGTTTTAGCCACATATAATTGGAAAAAAAAAAGTGGCCAAAGGGTAGTTGAAATCAGATAATTTGTCCCAATAAGCGTGGCCAAATGGTGGCAACGGCCACGTTAAAATATAAAAAGTGTGGCCTTTGGTATTATATATATGGTCACATATATTTTCTTAATTAATTACAATTAATTATATATTAATTAATTAGTATAGAGAAACCTTAAAAATTATATATTATAATTAAAAATTAATGTACATACACTAATCATGACGCTGTTCAAAAAGATAACATACGACACTAGCTAATCAAAGTTTAATTTCTATAATAATTAATTATAATTTCTTGTCCGTGCTGATCAGCTGCTTCTGCTGGTGCCGTGTGATTTTTCTATTTATCACATTTTGATTCTTCAGCTGGTTTGGTGTTACGTACACTTTCGGCATCTTTTTCCGATCATTATTTACCTGGAAACATGACAAATAAAACCGATCAGATATATATAATATATATATATATATAAAGTTAATTAATTAGCGGATACGATTAATTAATGTAGTAATTACCTGTGGTTGTTCCAATAGTTTTTGCACCGTAGAATGATCAACCGGCTGTGATCTATTTGACTTGTTATTAGAATGAAGGATCATTCGGTTCATCGGCCATGCAATAATATATTTATTTTCAACCTCCGAAAGCGTTGTTTTACCATCTACTGGGAATGGTAAAAATGTTGCACCCTTTTTGACCTGATAAACTCTAATTCTACGGCAACCAGGAGCTAATGGACTTCCATGAATCTTCTCATCTTTTTGTTTTGGTAATAATTCAGCCATTCCCACGACGTTCAGTGGATCCCCCTCCATGTGCAACGTCGCAGTTTGGCTCCCCTGATCAGAAGTGACATAATAATAATAATAATAATAATAATAATAATAATAATAATTATAGCATATATATAAACAATTAATTAATTAAAATAAAAAATAGAATACAAAAATTGTGGTATATACTAATCTATATACCTCTTGGATTACTGGCTGCAGATCGGTAGCAGCTGCAATGGCATCATAATTATTTGGTTTTTCCAACTGAAGATCACTCTTCTTAGGAGCTGCAGGTTTTGCATGTCTCTTATTCTTTTCCTAAATTGACACCATGTAATTAACTGATTAGTAACATATATATTAATTAACGATAACGTCAAAGCGATTTGTCAAATTTCTAAATTAATTATATATTTATATATACCACTTCCTGCTCTGATGCCCCAGCATCACTGGCTGCAGCAGCTGCTGCTTCTGTCATTTTTCTCTTTCTCACCTAAAGACAGCATCAGCATTTAATTAAATGATCATATAGCAATTAGTTATAAGGGAAGTACACAACTGTGTAAATTAAAATAGTTACCATTTCCTTTTGCGACGCTGTTGTAGATGGAGGAGTGTGTTGTGATAGAGTCGCAGAAGAGACCTACAATTCAATTAATTAATAAAATCATATCGATCATAACCGGCTAAACATTAGTTAACTATCCTGATGAACTTTAACTATCCTGATGAACTTATCATAGCCGGCACAGTTAATTATTAATTATATTCCGGAACAACTCTAACTATCCTGATGAACTTTAACTATCCTGATGAACTTTACCTATACTGCTGAACTTTAACTATCCGAATGAACTATAACCAACACGGTTAACTATAACTAGGGACGCATGTTCATCCAGATGAACTAGCTAGAATCTTCCGGATCAACTCTAACTATCCCGATGAACTCTAACTATCCTGATGAACTTTTTACTATCCTGATGAACCTTACCTATCCTGAGGAACTTTAACTATCCGGATGAACTCTAACTATCCGGATGAACTATAAGTAGAGACGCATGTTCATCCACATGAACTAGAATCTTCCAGATCAACTCAAATTCAGAACTGTTTCAAATCCGTACCTTATCGGCCGACCTTTGAGATGAGTTTGATTGAGTAGATTGTTTCCGCGATGTATTGCGCGCAGAATTGATCATGTCCTACGTACAATTAATTCAATTAGTTAATTAATTAATAAATAAATAAATATATATATATATATATATATATATATATATATATATATAGTTTGTCCCTTACAGACGCTCTATGAACTTGTTTATCTTGAATCACAGACTCCATAGCCACCATAAGCTTATCAATTCTCTCATCCTGTGATTTAACCATATCAGTGAGGCGCTCAACCTCTTGATCCTTTTTCTCACGCAGCTGTCTTTCATTTTTTAGTTCCGCCTCAAGTTTTTCGATCCGTTCTTTCGATCGCCCTTTTGGAGCACCCCAATATCCACGGGAAGTCACTCCATACCCAATACCTTTTAGGTATCCACCCCTTTCCTTGCCAAGGACCAGTGTCAGGGCATCCGTTCCCGGTTCTACTGTCACAGACCCCGCATTTATCTTTGTTTCATTCTCGGCCTGCAGTAATATAATTTAGTTAATTTAATGAGGTGCTGTTAATTTTTAACATGTGAATAAATAGGTATATATATAGCAATTAAACTTACTATATCATCTGCTATGCCCTTCACCACAGGGGTTTTGTATTCCCCCTCTTTATTTACCCTTCCTTTCCTCCACATAAACGCTCGAGAGGGGCAATCATCAGCTGCAATTTCTTTGTTTTGTACCTTGTATTATAATAATAATATATATCAGACTTGAAACATAAACGTTCTTAACCATGACTGGGTGTAACACACTTAGCTTATTACCAGTTTTTCTCTCAGAAAGACGTATCCTCCCCGCCCCATTGAATGATCATAAGTATAATTTGCTCGAACCTCTTTTCTAATCTTTGACGCAGCCTTTCCAACAGAACAGTAGGATATATAATTATAATCTCATTAATTAACACTTATTAGCTTACTTAATTAATGAAATCTGCAGTTTGAATTGAATAAAAACCTCGAATTCTTCAGATCTTGTATATGCTACAAATCTGTCCCAGTCTTCTTTTTTCACAATAGTGCGATACATCTTTGGAACTTTCTCAAGCACGGTGGGTTTTGCTAGGTTGGGACGAATGTGTTTTTCCAACATATTTTTTCTAAAACTCCTTAGCAACCCACCAAGCCGTACCATTATAGCTCCCCTTCGACAGTCATCAATTTTGAAATATTTCTATAAAAATAACATATGACAGGATATTTTAGTCGCATGGAATTCAATAACAAACCTAATATGAGAAAATGTTTAATCTGTTTCATAACCTGAATCGCTGCCCACATTTTGTTCTTGTCCTCTATTGGCACCTTCCTCCATTCTAGATACCTCAATCCAACCCCTGCCCTTACAATGTCTCCCATAAAACTCGAAAATTTTGCTCTATGGACCACGCCAACCCTTCCCAGTGCATCAAATGTTAGTGGCCATTTTTCCTCACCATTTTTCTCAAATCTGGCACACCACTTTACCAACCGCGTCATCCCCCTCTTGTTTGCTTGGGGAGCAGAGGCTTCCCCATTCTCATTGTCGACTACTTGGGTATCAACTTGGGCATCATTTTCGACTTGGGCATCAATGTTTTCCATGTCCTCTTCACCCGAATAATCGTCAATATTATCCATTTCCTCTTCATTATCCGAATAATCGGCATTGTTATACATTCCATCATCTTCCGAATAATATTCATTGTCATATGCTTCACCTTCAATTTCCATTGTTAAATCAGATGAATCCTGTAGATGACAGTGAAATAAATAGAGAATTAATGAAATAAATGCGATGGAATAATTAAGATGAAATAATTGAGATGAAAATGATCTACTGAAGATGACAGTGAAATTAATATATACTAACGGGAATTAGGTAGTGATCTTCTGAAGATGATAGTGTGATGAATCCGGAACTGATCAATCAATTAGGTAGATGAACTTTTAGTGATATGGAAGAAGAGAGTAATGAATCGTTTTGGTGATAAAGTTTTGGTTAGAGGGAGTTGAATAGGAACTGATCAATGAATTTTGGGAAATTTGAAAAATGGTGGGAAGTAATTTGGGGATTAATAGGATCGATCCGGGTGAAAACATCTCAGCTAATAAGGACGTGACAGCATTTATCGGATTTAATATAAACTCAATTAATACGATTTGCGTTAATATTTATCTTGAATTTTAAAGAGTTAACATGGACTCAAAAAGTTAAAACCACCAAACCACAGGAACACTAAGCAATAAATTTAATGATAATTTTATCCTAAAATGACCCTCATTGCCCCTAAACACACCTTATTGGGCCGTCATTGGTCCTAACCATGCTTATTGGTTACATACACACCTTACTGGGACTTATTGGTTCTAACCGACCTCATTGCCCTACTAAACACACCTTATTGGGCCATCATTGGTCCTAAACATAATTTATTGGTTATATACACACCTTATTGTGCCATCATTGGTCCTAAACATGCTTATTGGTTACATACACACCTTATTGGGACTAATTGGTCCCAACTGGCCCTCGTTTCCCCTAAACACACCTTATTGGGTCTCATTGGTCCTAAACACAACTTATTTGTTACATACACACCTTATTGGGCCATCATTGCTCCTAAACATGCTTATTGGTTACATACACACCTTACTGGGACTCATTGGTCCCAACAGGCCCTCGTTTCCCCTAAACACACCTTATTGGGTCTCATTGGTCCTAAACACAACTTATTTGTTACATACACCTTATTGGGTCTCAATGTTCCTAAACACAGCTTATTTGTTACATACACACCTTATTGGGCCATCATTGGTCCTAAACATGCCTATTGGTTACATACACACCTTACTGGGACTCATTGGTCCCAACTGGCCCTCGTTTCCCCTAAACTCACCTTATTGGGTCTCATTGGTCCTAAACACAAGTTATTTGTTACATACACACCTTATTGGGCCATCATTGCTCCTAAACATGCTTATTGGTTACATACACACCTTACTGGGACTCATTGGTCCCAACATGCCCTCGTTTCCCCTAAACACACCTTATTGGGTCTCATTGGTCCTAAACACAACTTATTTGTTACATACACCTTATTGGGTCTCATTGGTCCTAAACACAACTTATTTGTTACATACACACCTTATTGGGCCATCATTGCTCCTAAACATGCTTATTGGCTACATACACACCTTACTGGGACTCATTGGTCCCAACAGGCCCTCGTTTCCCCTAAACACACCTTATTGGGTCTCATTGGTCCTAAACACAACTTATTTGTTACATACACCTTATTGGGTCTCATTGGTCCTAAACACAACTTATTTGTTATATACACACCTTATTGGGCCGTCATTGGTCCTAAACATGCCTATTGGTTACATACACACCTTACTGGGACTCATTGGTCCCAACAGGCCCTCGTTTCCCCTAAACACACCTTATTGGGTCTCATTGGTCCTAAACACAACTTATTTGTTACATACACCTTATTGGGTCTCAGTGTTCCTAAACACAACTTATTTGTTACATACACACCTTATTGGGCCATCATTGGTCCTAAACATGCCTATTGGTTACATACACACCTTACTGGGACTCATTGGTCCCAACTGGCCCTCGTTTCCCCTAAACTCACCTTATTGGGTCTCATTGGTCCTAAACACAACTTATTGGTTACATACACACCTTATTGGGCCATCATTGGTCCTAAACATGCTTATTGGTTACATACAGACCTTACTGGGACTCATTGGTCTCAACTGACCCTCGTTTCCCCTAAACAAACCTTATTGGGTCTCATTGGTCCTCAACACAACTTATTGGTTACATACACACCTTATTGGCCCATCATTGGTTCTAAACACAACTTATTGGTTACATACACACCAATTGGGCCATCATTGGTTCTAAACACAACTTATTGGTTACTTACACACCTTATTGGGACTCATTGGTCCTAAACACATCAAATTGACCCATTTGACCCCAAATTGACCCATTATTTAATTTTTATCTTAAATCTTTTTATATAATTTATTTAGAATTATAATTCCCCAAAATTTAAGGGGGCGTTTAGTTGTGGAAAACAATGGGTGTTTTCCATTTCTGTTTTCCAAAAAAACAAGGGAAACAGAAAATAGTGTTTTCTAAATTTTAACTAAAAATGGAAAACACCTTTTTTACTGTTTTCTAGGAAAACAGAAAATAGTGTTTTCTAAATTTTAACTAAAAATGGAAAACACCTTTTTTACTGTTTTCTGTTTTCTATTTTCGTTTTCCAAATATATACAAAAGAAAATGGGCGTTCATTTTCTAGGGTTTATACGCACAACCGCTCGACCTCTCCTCCGTTACCTCCGTCGCCGTCTGCTCCAACGCATCGTCGACGGAAATCTAATGTAATGCAGAGATAGAAAACAGAAATGATTTCAATAGGAAATGGGCGTTCTGTTTTTTGTGTTTAGGGTTTTTGATCGTCTCTGCATCAGTCTTTGATCGGATTGCAATTGTTGATCGTCTCTGTTTTCGAGGATTAGGGTTTTTGTTTAACAGATTGATTTAATAAACAAAAATAGATAAACAAGTATATAACAAAAAGTGGATTTCATACTACTGATTCCAATTCCATACACAAAATTGTTTCCTAATTTACATGTTCATTCCTAAAAAAAAAAACAGAGCAGTTGCATGTTGAGGTTCACGGGAACCTAGATTCCATCTCCTCCATCAACTCCAAATGCCTACTCATTGCTTCTTGCCTCTGTTGAACCAACATTTGAAGCCTGGCATCGGAGACGCGTATCTCTTCTACCAGAAAAGTAGCCATCTGGTATCTTGATGGACTTGGTGGCTCTGTAAGTACCTGGTTGAGCAGGGCCAACCCGTCTAAGATACTCTGTCTCTCTGCCCCGATAATCACCTCGTACCTGTCCAGGGTAGCAACAATCTTTATCTGCAAATAATGTTCAACTAATTCTTTCAAGCTTGCCATTTTTAGAAGGATTTGAGTGTTTTGAGAAAGGGTTTGTTAAGGATTTTGAGAAAAGGTTTGATAAGGATTTTGAAAAGGTTTTGATGTTGGAGGTGAGAAGTTTCTCATTACTGATCAAGTGGTATGGTTATATGTGCAAATCACTTGAGTATGCGTCTTATCAGATGTGTAATCACTAGAGTATACCATAGGTCTTATTTGATTAATTTCAAAATTACCCACTGAGTTCATGAGGACTGCACATTATAATTGTTGGACTTTTGGTTATCCTACAAAAATTATTTTCACACGTTCTCCAACTGAAATTCCTACACGATATCAAAAAACCACTAATATTTTAATCACACGATCTAAAATTATCCGAAATTACTGTCACACGATCTCAAAAATCAAATTAACAAGTCAAAATTAAACGAAGAAAGTCAAAATTACCCACTGAGTTCATGAGGATTGAGGGAAGATGAACTAGAGTTCTTCAGGATTATAAAGAGTTATTCAGTAATAGAACCGGATGAACTAGAGTTTCTCAGGATCAAGAGTAATTTTCGTTTTAATTTATTTAAATATGATTCTAACTGGGCCCGCTAAATTTTAAAGGAAAATTGGATTTTAATAATCCAAGTTATTACCAATTGGCCAATATTAATCCCAATTTCAAAATTGGTCTACATTAATCCAAATTATTAAGGTGTTGGATTTCTTTGGACCCCTGTTAAGTTTTCATTAACTCCGTTAGTTTTTTGCTGACGTGGCAGCCACGTGGCTTTTATTAATCAGTGCCACGTCAGCAAAAAACTAACGGAGTTAAGGAAAACTTAACGGGGGTCCAATGAAATCCAACACCTTAATAATTGGGATTAATGTAGGCCAATTTTGAAATTGGGATTAATATTGGCCAATTGGTAATAACTTGGATTATTAAAATCCAATTTTCCAATTTTAAAAGAGGCGTGGTAAATTAGAGCGAACTCAATTGAAAATTTCACATATCAATCGACAGAATTTTCCCTCCGTCCTATTACTTCTCCAATAAACAGGTTCACAGTAAAGATTATTGAAAAGGATTTTTAGTATTGATCGTTTTTAATCATCTTAATTTGTTGTTGTATCTATTAGCAAAACAAACATGGATAAGTCTTGGATGAAAACCAGTAGAACCACGCAATCATATGCCGATGGAGTTAAATCATTCTTATTGTTTGCAGTTACCAATTTGGAGAGTAATGAAATTCCATGTCCCTGTGTTAATTGTCTAAACCATTACTCTTTTAAGGTTGATGATGTAGAATTTCATTTATTTTCAAAGGGATTCGATCAGACTTATAGAAGGTGGATTAAACATGGAGAGATAGACGAGCCCGCAGGAGAGGAGCTTCACACGGAATCATTTTTCGATTCCGGAGTTCCATTGGATGCAGCCGAAACAATAAAAATGGTCAGAGCTACTGAAGAAAATTTCGATGAGGACCATGAGAAGTTTCAAGAACGACTCATGGATGCTGAGAAGCCTCTGTATGAAGGATGCCATACCTTCACAAAGTTATCTGCCTTGGTTCAACTACTGAACTTGAAGACTAAGCATGGAGGATCAGATAAATTTTTTAATGAACTTTTAGTTTTGCTGAAACAGATGCTACCTGAAGGTAATGAGATTGTGAAGAATACATATGAGGCCAAGAAGATTTTGAAGTCAATGGGTGCAGGGTACACCAAGATACATGTGTGTATCAATGATTGTATTCTGTACAGGAAGGAGAACAAGGACCTAACTGTATGTCCAACTTGTGGTGAGTCCAGGTGGAAGGTGGATGAGAGGACTAAGAAACTATACGACAATACTCCTGCAAAGGTAATGTGGTATTTCCCCATCATTCCAAGATTGAAACGACTGTTTCAAGTGAAAACCACAGCGGAGGATCTAAGATGGCATGCCACCAGTTCCAAAACACCCGGTGTGTTACGACACCCATCCGATTCACCGGCATGGAAAGCCATCGATGACAAATATCCCGAAATCGCTGACGATCCTAGAAGTCTTCGTCTTGGCATTTCAACTGATGGGGTCGACGTAAATAGAGGTAACAGAAATCACAGTGTGTGGCCGGTTCTATCTGTCATTTACAACCTTCCACCATGGTTGTGTATGAAAAGAAAGTTCATCATGCTTTCGTTATTAATATCGGGAGCGCCTGGAAACGATATTGATGTGTTTTTGGAACCATTAATTGATGACTTGGAGCTGTTATTCGAGGCAGGTGTGGAAACATATGATGCGTATGCGCAAGAACAGTTTACTATGGGTGCAGTTGTTTTATGGACGATTAATGACTACCCTGCACTTGGTACACTTTGTGGTTGCCCGTACAGTGGATTCTGTGGTTGTGTGGTATGTCGGGAAGAAACTAAATGCATTAGGCTTCCTTTCTCAGCCAAGCAGTGTTATGCTGGTCACAGAAGATATTTACCATATACGCATGCCTTCCGAAAGCAAACCGAGGCCTTCAATGGTAAACAAGAGTTGGAAGTTGCTGCTGATCCTATGACCGGAGAACAGATATACGAAGAAGTTCAACTTATCAGGAACAAATGGGGAAAGGGATTAAGGTGTACTGATTCAGAAATCCCAGAGACCTCAACCGGAAGAGGGGGGAAGATTGATAAGAGAAAAAGAAAGAACAAAGAGAAGCCACCATATTGGAAGAAATTCAATATATGGTTTCGAAGACTTAGATACTGGAGGCATAATAGTGTCCAACATTGCATTGATTTCATGCATATTGAAAAGAATGTGGCTGAGAGTCTTGTTGGAACTCTGCTCAACCTTCCCGGAAAGACGAAGGATGGACTGAATGCGAGAAAGGATCTGAACTTTTTGGGGTTAAGACCAGAGTTGCAGCCTAAACAGAACAAGAACAACATAGTACTTCCTGCAGCGTGTTACACGTTACAAAAAGATGAAAAGGAAAAGTTTTGTGACACGTTGTATAACTTGAAGGTTCCACAAGGCTATTGTTCTAACTTTTCTAGTTTGGTTAGTCTAAAGGACAAGAAACTTGTGGGGCTCAAGTCACATGACTATCATATGCTGATGCAACAGTTTCTGCCAATTGCAATTCGGTCACTCATGCCTGAACCGACAAGATATGCTATTATAAGGCTCTGTTTTTTTTTCAAATCAATATGCAGCAAAGAGATCAACGCCGAAGAGCTAGACAAATTGCAAGCAGATCTTTGTGTCACACTATGCCTGCTTGAGAAATATTTCCCGCCATCATTTTTTGATGTTATGCTTCATTTAACGGTGCACCTTACTAGGGAGGTAAAATTATGTGGCCCAATATGCTTTCGATGGATGTATCCATTTGAAAGGTGTATGAAGGTAATTAAGGGCCACGTGAGAAACAAAACTTATCCAGAAGGGTGCATTGCTGAGGAGAACATTGTAGAAGAAACGATTGAGTTTCTCAGCGAATACCAAAAAAACATCACAACTATTGGTGTTCCAACTAAAAAGCATAGCAGTGCGGATGGAAGTCCTGGGTCAGCTGGTAGATCAGTTGAAGTCTCTCCAGAGCTCCTATCGAAAGCGCATTTATTTGTGTTGCTAAATACGCCTGAAATTGAGCATTATATCGAGTAAGTAATTTAGATTATTAACCTTTTTTTATCTGTTTAATTAATTATAAACTTTTATAGATAACTTCAATTCATGTAATTGCAGAGAACACATGAAATTTTTGGAAAAGGAACATCCTGGTAGTAGACTAAATGACCTGACTAAGAAGCAGAGCACAACATTTGGTAAATGGTTACGCAACAAGGTCAGCTAAATTTGCTTATTGTTTTAATTCCGGATGAACTGTAACTTTCCTGAACAACTGACCTGAGTTGTCCGGAACAACTCTATTTTCTATCCGGATGAACTATAACCTTCCTGGTGAACTGAAACTATTTTCTTATAGTTTTAATTCCGGATGAACTGTAACTTTCCGGAACAATTGACCTGAGTTGTCCGGGATAACTCTATTTTCTATCCGGATGAACTATAACCTTCCTGGTGAACTGAAACTATTTTTCTTATAGTTTTAATTCCGGATGAACTGTAACTTTCCGGAACAACTGACCTGAGTTGTCCGGAATAACTCTATTTTCTATCCGGATGAACTATAACCTTCCTGGTGAACTGAAACTATTTTTCTTATAGTTTTAATTCCGGATGAACTGTAACTTTCCGGAAAAACTGACCTGAGTTGTCCGGAACAACTTTATTTTATTTTTGGAAGAGCTATAATCTTCTTATTCCTAATGAACTCTCCTGATGAACCTACTATGAATTTCAGGTTGAAAAGGAGATGGCGGAGTCCCCAGAAACTATATCAGAGACCGTTAGGTGGATTTCACATGGTCCGCACAGAAGCGTGAGGAAATATGAAGTATATGACATCAATGGCTATTCATTTCGTACAAAATCTCGAGACGGTAGGGTTTACCAGAACAGCGGGGTTGGTGTAGAGGTAAATGACATGCACATCTCTAACGAGGTCTTAACCTATGGAAAAAAACCTTACTATGGGGTTTTAAAAGAGATATGGCTACTAGATTACCATATTAAAACCATCCCTCTATTTATGTGCGACTGGGTTGAGAATACACAGGGGGTCAAAAAAGATAGTCTTGGTTACACTTTGGTCAACCTTAAAAGACTAGGTCACAAGGAGGACCCGTTCATTTTCGCGTCACAAGCACAACAATTGTTTTACGTCAAAGACCAGCTGGATAAAAAACTGCATATTGTCTTTATGACACCTCCCAGAAATTACAGAGATTATTATGAAGACGATGCCAATGAAGAATTTAGTACGGTAGTTTTTCCTCACAACGATAATGTATTGCCATCCGTAGATGCACGTCACAATGTTTACCATAGAGCTGACTGTACTGGAATGATATTACGAAAAAACAACGGTTAATTGATCATCATTGTAATGTTTTTGAATCTTAGCAAACTACAGTATCAACAATATTTGTTTTTTTTTCTTTATGTATTCTGGAATATATATAATTATGGATCTTAATTTTGAGTCAAGTGTTTCCTTTTTTTGATTGTGCCTGCAGGTCTCCTCTCTTTGACCAAACCAGAGTCAATAAAAGTCAAAAATAAACAAACAAAATCAACTGCTGCTTTAACAAACACAATTACATACATAATCCAAAGGTTATGATTCCATTAATACATTGATCTATAAAATTACAACTGAAAAACTACTAACTTAAAATGGAGAAGAAGCGGCTGAAGAAAAATCCCTCTTTTGCTTTCTCACATGCACTTGCTTCTGATCAAGTGAAAAGAGAGAACAAGTCCCTCTTTGCTTTCTCACATGCAATTGCTTATGATCAACTGAAAATGGTGAAGAAGTGGCTGAAGATAAATCGGGTTCATGGGGCCAAAAGGGAGAAGAAGTGGCCGAAGAAAAATCAGGCTCGTGGGGCCAGAAGGGAGAAGAAGTGGCCGAAGAAAAATCAGGCTCGTGGGGCCAGAAGGGAGAGAAGCACCTGAAGAATACAAGTCCTGCAAACCTCAACATGTGCCCTTACCGCTGACTGTTATAAAATTACACAATAACTTAAAATCTGCTCTCAGTAAAGCATTTGTATGAACCATTAGAGACTCCTCGTCTCCATGGTTTCCACAATAACTTAAAATCTGCTCGCAGGAGATACAGAGTGCAATCTTTCCCTGCACAAGATAAAAGTACCAAATCTGAGACGAAAATTTCAATCGAATTTCAGTGGTGAAGATGATAACTTACCGTTTTCCACATACGGATGATGCCAATTCCACATTTTTTGCCGTCGATGATGGACGAAAAACAGAGAGAGAAAGACTGGGAGAAAAGGGTCATGGTGGAGATGATGATGAAAACTGATACAGAGATAGTATATATCGATACTCGAGGGGCGTGGTAGATGGAGATTTGAAAGATAAAGTAAATGAAATAGTAATGATTACAAGCGTCGTACACTGTTGGTATTCTTCTTTTAGCCACCTAAAATTAATATACCGTGACCATTTGTCATAATTTGTCACGCAACCAATGTTTAATATGAGTGGCCATATCACAAGATAATCAAACATGATAAACATATATAACCATCATATATTCAATTATAACTACTAATATCATAACTAAAAATAAACATATAAAACATTGTTCTTAATTTGTTCATAATTAAACACAAACATCCATTAATTAATAATCCGGATCACTGCAATCTTCGGATATGTATGATCCTGATGAACTTGCATCGTCATCATCATGATCATCATCATCATCATCATCTTCTTCTTCTTCTTCTTCATCTTCTTCATCTGCTTCATCTGCTTCTTCATGATCTTCTTCATCATCTTCTTCATCTTCATCTTCTTCATCTTCTTCTTCATCTTCTTCTTCATCTTCTTCTTCAGGTTCATTGAATTTTGTATCAAGGACACGAAATAATTTCGCTGTCTCAACATGGTAGGCAAAACAATCAGGAATCTTCTGCGCATATAGTTGCTTCAGGATGTTCTCATCGTTGTGTTTAATCACAGATTTGTGGGACTTGAAGGATCTTCTTCTCCTGTTACTGTAAACCAAAAAAATACGGTTATGCTTCACATACCAGTAATTAAGGGAGCGTTGATTATCGGCCATTTGATACAAGAATTGGTGTAGAGAATTTGAGAGAATTGGTGTAGAGAATTTGAGATCAAGAAAGGGATGGCGGTAAAAAGGAAAATAACAATGATGATGATATATAGGGTAGCAGATTTTAACCCGCTCGAATTAATGGTACAATTGAAAAAAAGCGCGTTGTTTTAGAGGGAAACAAATCTTCTATTTTTCGCCACGCATTTAATATTTTACCGTGACCATAAAATACATTTTTGTCACTCACAACCTACCATTTAGTCACGGTTAATATATGTGGCCATAGGTAATAGATTTTTGTCACTCACAACCTACCGTGACCATTAGTCATCTAATATTTAGTCACACAACCTAATAACAGTGGCCATATGTACTAGCTTTTAGCCACATAACTAAGTAAAAAGCGTGGCCATTGCTCACATTTAGCCACGCATAAATAGTTTTGTTTTCTTTTAATTTACTAAGTAATAAAATTTACTCTTCCGTCACACAACATTATTTAAGCGTGGCCATACATTCCTTTTTGGTCACACGAATAAAAAATCATAAAAATTCCGTGGCCGTTTGGTGCATTTCGCCACTCTTTTTTAAGTGTGACAAATAAGTGCCACATGTTTTTGTAAAACAGTGGCTAAAGCCACTGCACCTGATTGTTGTTGTCACATAAACAAAAAAATACGTGGCTAAAAGGGTCCAAAGGCTATATATTTGGCCACGGGTACACAATATGTGTGGCTAAAACGAGAATTTCTTACCTTTGGCCACGCTTTTTTCAAAACAGTGGCTATGCATTATCAAAAAAACCGTGGCCAAAGCCACTTTTTGACGTAGTGATAGTTTATTTATGGGTGTGCTTGTAATTGTTCTTTTGTAAGTAGGATTATCACTGATATGGGTACTTATATGCTACTTCTTTTCATAGGTATTGATAACTTATTACAGAGGGTCCATCTCGAATACCCTATTTCTTTAGAATTAAACATGGAATCATTCACTTCAAAACATAAGCAGCGTAAGAGGTATAATTCTCTACATGTAACTTTTGCTGTATATTTCTTGTGCTTTTTGTATACCTGTCATCTAACATCAACTTCTTTTTGCCCATAACCTTCTTCAAACTGTTCAGGTAATTCGAGGATGGATTATTCTCAAAATGGGTGGTCGTGAATCATTCTTTGATATTTTTGCCCATAACCTTCAAACATTAACTTCTTTTTGCCCATAATCTTTGATGTTTTCGGTCATGAATCATTTCCCTGTCCAGTGAATGTGAGTTTCTCAAAATGGGTGGTTTGGGTAGATTGGATCACGGGTTACAGTGGCTTCTAGTCAAAAGTGCATTTTTTTTAGTACAAATCATTATGGCTTGGGTTGGATTTGGCCTACCTACAAACACTTTCTTCTTACTTCTGTTGAAAGGTTTTATAGATAATGACTGTGATATGTGTTATTATGAAAGATTTTAATTGCAATGATAATCTGGAATGTTTTAAGCGTTTGGATACATTTCTTATAACTTTCAACCCATTTGACCTGTTTCCTTTATAGTTTAAATCTCTTAGCTAACTCATTTAACACGTTTGAGATAATACACAGCCCAAATCAACCCATTTTTTTCCTTTCTGGTTGTAGCATACATCCTTGATATGCCAAAATTTGAAATTTGAATTATATGAGAGAGAATATATCTGATATAGAAAGCCTAAAAAAGCTGATTGTCCACCAAGATTTGCAGTAACTTGGAAAAGGCATTTCTTCATCGGGTCTCAACTTTGTTTTCGTGTACCAACTGCAGAGATATGATGAAGCTGTAAGAGACTCGGTAGATGATAACACTGAAGAAGGTAATGCACTCTCTGTAGGATCTAATCAGATCTTATCCTGCTTTTTTATATGATTACCATCTCTTTATTCGTAAAAGAGCCAAAATTTATTATTTCAAACAATATTTTAGATAAAGGTGTGCCTGATTTCTGGCTATCTATAATAAAGATCAATGAAATATTGTAATTATTGTTGCTATTATATATGACGATGGCTGATTTTCTTCCATTTGTAGATGTGTTTGTGATAGAGGATGTTTGCGCCATACTTACCGTTTGTCTTGGAATTACATGATTCATTAGGCCTTAGGATCTTAATAATGAATATTTGGTTATTCAATTAAATCTTAGAATCTTGATGTGCGAAATTAGGAATACACTTTTTTTTTAAACTCTTATAGTTGTTGTTGCTGTCAAAGTTTTGCATAAAGAAAAAAAATTCATGCCTGTAATGCCCTCTCATTGTATGTGTGTCTATTAGAGTTAATGCTTGACATCTTCATTGTTATTAAATACTTCCTGTGTTTAGATTTTTGTTATGATGAATTGATTTTCAGTAAGAATAAGTGATGATTTGTGGTTAGATGCTAGTAATGTTTTGGTATTGATCAATGTTTTACTTCAGCTGACCATATATGATTCAAGGTACCATTATCATTTTTGATCTGCTCCTCCAATGTCATCCTTTACATTTGGTAAGCAATACTTGAGCTTTCATTATTGAAAATGTTAATTTGGACATTTGAGCACTTGTTAGATTACCTATCATTTTTGTTTTACTTATTTGTTTTGTCATATCTGGTGAAATTTTTCAAGTACAATTTTAGGAAAGGAGTTTTCAGCCTCTAAAGATAAAGTCAAATATAATCCTTCCTGATATTTTAGAAGCCTTACTGTTGTGAAGTCAAACTATTCTTATATTGCTTTTTGTTTTGTGTATATTTCTTTACTACATGTAGAATTTCTATCAATGGTGGATTTTGCTTCTTTCATTTGATTGGCCTCTAATGGAGCTGTTGAGTTGATGAATGCTGCATTTTTGGCTTGTGAAATTGTGATTTATCTTATGTAATCTTTTCCACCTGATCATAGGTAGTCCCAGAAGGCTCTGAACTATATATGGATACCTCATCAAGAATTTCCAGAATAGGAAGTAATGAACGTGCAAGACTTTGTGGCGCTTCAATGGTTAAAGGTATGCATCTCATCAGTGTACTATTGCTAGCTATAACTCTAGACCATTTACTGCTACTTCAGTCAACTTTAAAAAGAATTTCACAAAATTACTTTATTACAGAGAGTAAAGTGTTGTAACATTAACAGTATGTGATGGTGTATATGATGGTGTTAACACGAATGTTTTATGCATCTTAGGCAATACAATGAGTGTTGCTAACTTGTGCTCATGCAGTTCTAGACTATGCATAAACAGGTCTGATAGCTACAGTATTTAGGTGAGGTTTTCTTATGTCTTAATATAAACATGGCCTGATAGCTGTAACTTTTCTTTTTAATATATATTTATGCCATATAAAGCTGTATAAATATGTTCGTATGAAAACTTTATAAACTAATAACACAAAAAGGTAATGTATTTTAATTTTGATATGAAGCATGATAGTTCACTCCAGGAAGGACAGGAAAGGGGTCTATTGAAGGGAAAATATATCATAAACTTGACATGAAGCCTCATAACGAAAACATGGAGGATTTGCTTAAAGATCAGTGGTCTACAACAACAAAGGATCAAACCAACGGACTTAAGGTAATGGGCTTAAACCTCAATATAGGTTCTATCGAGTCAAACAACATGTAGAAATTATTTATTGAAATTTGTTTATTATATATTTAGACTTAGACATGTTTCTTAATAAATAAGATGATATTTGAAGTCGGATTGGGCTTCACAAGTTGATTTTAGGATTGAATTTACTATAGTTTGTCTTTAATTGGTTACTTATGGTCTTATGTATTTTTGATTTGTGATGCCTTCATGTTGCAAGTTTGTTAGGAAGGCTAGCTGGTCTTTTCATAACCTTCTATGTTTTGTTTTGGTTTGTGTTCTCTATTTGTGTTGTTATAAATGATAAAGTGCTCTTAAGTTCAATTGCTTAAAGTTCAATTTCTTACAAGTCCATGTTGTGTTGCAGGTTTTATAAGGTATCTTTAGTACATTTATGTTTGAGCTTACTAAATGATTATTCTACCCTTTTAGGGAAGGGGCTGGTAATACCACATCATTGAGCAATCATATGGCTCTTATTTCTTTGTTTTTCTTCTGTCCGTTTTGTTTTACAGCAGAGTACAAGAATCTACATTTTTGTTGATTTATTGATATTTTAGGAGGCTTCTTTTTGTATGTTTACTTTTTGGACATGCATTGTCAAATATGTGTTTTTATTTTCTTTGTCAATTTATAAACTTATCAATACGATGATTTTTTTGAATTGATGGGATTAATCGTGTTTTAAATGAAATGAAACTGACTGTTTTACTTCTGCTTCTGCTCCAATTTAGTTCCAGTTTCTCAGTTTCATTCGTCCCTGTGTATCAGGAGACATTCGTTTGTGTTTTCTGTTGCTTTTTACTTTAAATTGTATAAATTGATGAATAGTATACTTTTTTTTTCTCTTTGTATTGCGACCGGTTGATTTTTGTGTAAACCGGCTCTGATTTCGAGTTGATCATAATTCGTTTCTTCAACGTCTTGGTTTTGTCCATTTTGTTGTAATTTGAATTTGGCTTTTGCGTTTGAACACTGCTGCCGTTTACGT
Source organism: Deinandra increscens subsp. villosa (assembly GCA_039602395.1). Classification (NCBI taxonomy): domain Eukaryota; kingdom Viridiplantae; phylum Streptophyta; class Magnoliopsida; order Asterales; family Asteraceae; genus Deinandra; species Deinandra increscens. The sequence goes on along the minus strand of JBCNJP010000012.1, from coordinate 8,324,447 downwards.
CAAGTTTTATATATATATATATATGTATATATATTGTTTTTTTTTTTTTGCATTTTATAGTTTCTCTCCATTTGGGTCTTTATCGATTTTGGCAGCTTACGTGTTGTTGAGGATAATGATATAAAAAGTGATCTAATAATATGCAATGATTTGGATTAATGCATTTCGCAAGTTATAAGACAATTCATATCTAATAAATGTGACCTATTGAATACATCTGTTGGCTACCAAAAGAATGTCTACAAATAGTTCTATGAAAAATGTCTTATAAGGTCATTTTTTATACTAAATGTAGCCCATATATAAACGCTTAATCATCCAGGGGCATTTGAAAAACATCAAATTTTTGTAACATAAGAAGCTCATTTATGTAAAGAGGAGTACTATGTGACTTTTGGTATTGATAAACTTAACCATGATGCAAGAACTTTATAAGGTTCTTTTTTAATGCAATATATTACAACTAAGTAGTATTACTTATGAAAATGTTTGCCTTCTGAATGACCAGGTCATCATCAATGAAATAGGTTTGTAGATAGCTCTACATTTACCTGTTCATAAAATGCCTCAAAATATACAGAGACTAAAAACGGCTTCGACAAACCAAGCGTGAAGCGTGGGTGCAAAGCTTTGTATATATATAATTTTAAAACTCTTGAAGCATTAGAACCGAGAAGTTTATCCCATATAATTTCATGAAAACTACATACACAAACATGTCATGAGTCTTGTAAATTGTCGTCGTCGCCCCCCGCCGTTGTCACCGCAAGATGCGATGGGTTAAAAATCTTGTTAATTTAAATAGTTAAGTTTTTCTTTATCATAACAAATGTGTCTAATGAGAAATTTAACAGATGTATAATACAATATATCACAAGATAACTGATAGACTGACAAAAAGCAAGTATTGCGGTGGTTGATTGTTGTCCTCGCGAGAAAAGAAAACCGCGATGTATATTGTCAACCGAAGTAAATTATTCTTTTGAACAGAAACAAAAGTAATTGTAGTTGTTCTTTATTTGTAATTTTAATACGTCTGTGGTATGGTATTAGATTATTAGTCATTACAAGAAAATACGGCATTCTCGCACCGCATCGTACTAGCATAAACAAATACCGCGTTGTAGTTTGTTGTGCCGCTGCAACGTGCGAACAGAAGACGAATAACACGCTATACACTGTTGCCGCCGCAACGCGCGGACACACGACTAGTATATATATATATATATATATATATATATATTAATTATTTTAAAGCCTTATTTAAAACCTAAAACCCATCTTCATCGCCATTCTTCATCATCGATCCCCCATTCACAGACAATGAGTTCAGGCTCTTCATCAAGCTTCAAGAACCATATCTTCAAGGTCGATTGCGATGGGAATTTATACTGCAATCATGGTCTTATTTCAGTTGGTAGAGTCATGAGAAAGAAGAGTAGACGATCTGGCCAAGAATTCTACGGATGTCCTCTTTGGCCTGTAAGTATCAAATTTACACACACAAGTTCAGGTAACACCATTTATGTGAACAGTTTCTCCTGTGTCTTTTTTCCAGAAAAATAATTGCGAGTTCTTTATATGGAAGGAAGATGTTCATAACATGTTCAAAGAATTTCTTGACCCTAATTACAGTGGAAGAGCAATTCAAGGTAGGAAGCTAGAGGAATTGGAAGACGAGAACACAATGTTGAAGGAAAATCTTACTTTGACTAAGTACAAGATGAAGATGCAATTTTATGTCTTTATAGTTCTTCTAGTTGTTGCAGTAGGATGGATGACTAAATGATCAATTTTTAAGACTAGATGTTGGGGAAAAGATAAATTGGAACCCACCTTAAGTTGGAGAATCTTTGGAACCCGACGTTAAAAAAATGTTTTTTTTTTCTTAATTTTTTTATGGTGGTTCTTTAGGTTATAAACTACTCTTAAATGAAAAAAAAATCAAAAAACTGTCTAGTAGATTTTTTTTAAAAAAATATCAAAAAAAAGTTACATATGTAACTTTTATGCATATTTTACAGTTACGTAAAAAGTAACATGTTTTTTTAAAAAAAAATCTAGTAGGCGGTTTTTTGATTTTTTTATTTCATTTAAGAGTAGTTTATAACCTAAAGAACCACCATAAAAAAATTAAGAATTTTTTTTTAACGTCGGGTTCCAAAGATTCTCCAACTCAAAGTGGGTTCCAAAACACCCCAACCCCTAGATGTTGATGTAGTGGTGACATTTTGTGGTTTTAATATGTGATGTAATGATGGGGCAGAATCATCTTTGTAATGGTCCTCTTTCTAATGGTTCAATTTGGCTCATCTTTGTAATGAAAAAAAAGGCAAGTCCTAATCTGTTTCATTTCTTTTGGTTCATCTTTGTAAGGCTGCCTTGCCTTTGTACATGGGAGCTCACATTTTAGACCCAACAATAATTTCTTGGGAGTAAATACCTTCTTGGTTAATTTGAATCTAATATCTCCGGTTGAAAGTGTTTCCGGTTGGAAGTCCACCCGGGAGTTTTAAAAGTAATAGTTTTTCGCGGATGATCGCCTGGATGATTTTTTTATGTAGTGTCAACCGGCTGACTAGGGAATGATCCAGCTGACTAGTGCAAAACCTGGCACAATCTGTTTGGACTTCACCCGGTAGGCTAGGGAATGATTTTATCTTAATTTATTAAACCAGCTGATCCTAAAACACATCTTAATATATTTAATTGATATTTGAATATATATATTAAACTAAAATATTAAGCAAGGATATTAATATAACACAACATCATATATTATTTTTTAAAACAATAACCCAGATAACCCGATAATTATAGGGGTTTTATAGTTGGTATATCATTCTTATTCTTATTGGCGGGAAAAAATATAAAGTATAACACTATTTGATTCAGAATCATCTGGCTAATTTTAGACCTAGGGTAAAAAATTTAGACAATTGACGCGTCCACGTGGAATGACTAAAATTCCTTTTATATAATTTAATTAAACAAAAATAAGGGATAGTTAGGTACGTCCCCTATGTAGCATCTGAAATAAGGGATAATTAAACTAAAATTCCTTTTATACGCTGGTCGAAGGATGGTCCTTTGTCAAAAACTGTAAGCATTTATTGGAAATAAATTAAGCAGGTAAATTTTATTAACACTTTGATGTAACAATGTTAGTTATTTTATTTTGACGTTAAAGTTGAACTTGTTATCGATGGAGAATTAATTCATGTTTGTATATATAAGGTGTCTGATAATTAAAGTAGACAGTTCACCCACACATAAATGCACTTCACCCGGACTCGCCTATATTCCGATCCATCCATTAAGTAGACAGTTCATCCGGACCTGAAAGTTAAAACGGATGCCACTCTTGAAATTATCATACGGGTGAACTTCCATCCCGGCTGAGTTTTTCAACCGGTTGTCTGAAATAACAGTTATAATAACGTAGTCAACAACCATTCATAATACCACTAGACAGTTATAACAATTATCCCTTCAACAGTTGGTCTATTACAAAATTATTTTTTACCACGACTCTCCACAGATCGCACAACGGGCGTCTGGTTTGGGGTGAAGGAGCGAAGCATCTCCCAGTCTTCATCATTGGGCCAATCACTTCTATCACTTATTGTTTTGTGTTTAGTGAACGTCCCATCTTCTTTGTGCACATAATACCATTTCTCATCCTCCACGTATACCCAATACTTAATCTTACAGAAACGATATGAGATGTCGATCGAATCTTCTTCTGCATTGTTTCTCGCTTCGTCCAAGATGATTTCAAGCTTGAAGTAGAGCAAGTTCTCATCCATGGTGAGGGTATTACTTCTATGACCAATGAGATGGACATCTGCCATCTCAGACAATGATAAATTGCCAGGGTTTGGCCTCGATCTGTATGGAATATGTATTTATTTTGTTCCTTATCATAACTCCAGTCTACAATAACCTTGTCAGGTTGAGGTTGTGGGTTTGATTTAGTCAATGTTGGCTAGGTGAATGGTTTGGATTTTGATGTGGGTTCCCCAGGCATGTAGGGTTCAAAGTCATCAATCCTATATTTTCGGGGTAGAGGTTTGATTTTTTTTAGGGGGGGGGGGTGGTGGTGCTCTAGGCTTGGCTTTTCTGATTGGTTGCTTTCTTTTGGCGGGGGGACGTTTAAAGGTAGTGATTGGTGGTGTTCCTGATAACAAAGAATCAATGAGACTAGATGATCTGTGGGCAGGTTCATAGGTAGCAGTGGAGCTTGCTGGTAATGCCCAGACAGATGGATGCATGCCGTAATCTTTAGAGTCCTCTATCTGTTTTCCATGCAACTCATTATATTTGTTCCTGAGGGTAGTGATCGAAGATGGCCGGATCCTCCTTGGGTTGTCATTCAGCACAATAATAAAATATTCCTTGAGTGCCATGTGCTCCGTCTCAGGAGGTAGGGAACTATTGTCCAGCACCCGCTTAATCTCATCTCTCTTCCTCGTTTCTTCTATAACGTCATCCAAGGTTCTCTTTTCAAGTGCAAGCTCACTGTCCTCTTTCATCTTCTGAATCATGTAATCACACAATTCGTCTGCTGTCATGCCCTTGACCTCATCAATCGTTTTCCACCCTCTGTTAACACAGACATCCTGCCAATCCCGCAGCAGAGAATATTTTTCCTTGCTAAATTTGAGCCGGATCTTACGCTCCTCAGCCTGAATGAACCTTTTAAATTCAGCATTCATTTTGTCTATCCTTTTGTTTTGGGCCACATCCATACTGGCTATCTTCTCATCTAGCAACCTCTTCATAGCTTCCCCAATAAGCTTTACCATTACTTTATTATCAGTGTAATCACCCTGAAGCTTCCAGGGAAGAATTTCATCATCCTCTATTTGCTTCTTCAACTCAATATACTCTATTTCCTTCTTAACCTCATCACCCTAAAGCTTCGCGGCAAGAATTTCGTCATCCTCGACCATGCTATTGGTGGTTTTGTTACTCTCATCCATGTTATCTTCAACAGACTGAACCCTTCTAGAATCCAACAGATACAACTTCTGAGCAAGCTTCATATATGCATAATTTCTCTTATGGAATTCCTCCTTCCAATGACTGTTAACAATTCTTTCTCCCTCCTGATTTTCTCCATATTTGTCGATGATGGAGCAGACTATTTGTCTGGAACAACATGCAAACTTTCCCGGTTCTGGGACAATGGATCGGCGTGGGGGGGGGGGGGGTATCTGCAGTTCAACCAGTTGTCTTCCACCTGGTATTTGAGCATTGGAGCTTTTCCCTTCACATATTTCTTTAGAAGACATCCGGTTGGGCCAATGGGATAGAACCCATATACCTTAGAACTGAACCACTCTGATGCAATCCATTTAGGCTTTCTACTCCTCATGTTCTGATCCTGTTTTGGCACACAGTTAGTAAGTATTTCCCACGCTGTCATGCAGGGAATCTCTTCCCTTGGATCCTTGGCTTCATACAGGTAGGGTCCAAAACTTATGATTCACTTTACCTCCTCCACCACCTCAATGGTATCAGCCGTGGGTGCCTCGATAGGTTGGATCGTCTTCTTTACCAAACTCCACATATCACCTAGCCCGACTGTCTTTATGTAAAGGCATCTATGAATATTGACAGACACCCACTGATCTTCCATAGTACCCACTCAATTTTAAATATATTTGTTAAATATTTATTAAATAGTGAGGATTTAATTTCTTCCGGTAGAAGATTGGACCATATGTAGTAAAAAAATGAATTTCTTACGGTAGGAAATGACAATCTTAAGTTTGAAGCGGTTGAAGATTGGACCAGATATAATTCTAACTATGGTTCCAAATAACAGGGGATTGTTCATAACCAACAAACATAGTGAAAATCCATATAAATTAAACATAAAACAATAAATGTAGCAATTTTCACCAAGAGTTACTCTATGAATTCTGTCCCCTGAGCAACCTCCCAACTACCAAGATGGTTGAAACTGGTACCTTCGGTTTTTCGGTACAGGTTTTGGGCAATCTCCCAGATGTCAGTTTCATTCCATTCTTCCACACGCTCCTTGTAAACATCATCATATACGCTCCTCCAAAACAACATCGTCTGTCGGAGATGAAGGCACTTCGTCATAACTTCGTGATTGTTCCTGCACCTTTCACCTCCAAGAATCACATGAAACCGTTTCTGAACCAAATCCCAGAATTCTAGCGTATTCACATTAGGGCTTGTTTGTCGAAAAAAAAACCCATGCTTGTACGAGTGCCTCCTCCTTTGCACTGGTCCATGGTTTAGGACCCTCTGATGGCTCCTCCATAATCGAAGTAATTGTTCTGAAACTAGGGACGTATGAACTCATCCTGTTGTCAAGACAAACCATGTCACTAATAAAGAGATAAAAAAACAAGGGACCCAAAAAACAAACAGGCAATCACAGAATTAAAAATAAATTTAGATGGGTCAAACAGAGTGCAGGTGGCTCCGACTCTAATCAGAGGATGAACTCATGAAAACCATGAAAACCAAATTACCAGCAAAGAGACTCGCCTTTGGTTAATTTTGATTTCCCCCGATTGTGCTCCGACTGTTCTCGATGGAATTAATAATTGTGAAGAAACCGCCTAAATTATATCTCCACCGGACTAAATTAAGTCGTCGGCTTGGGCGGCTGAAATTAGCCGGCTAAAAGGTATTCAGCCGGTATGGTATTTGGGTTTTATACGTGGACACGTGTCTACTTCGGATGCTTCGGAATGTGAGGCTATAAAGTTGCAAGAAAACGATCTGGGGCGGGGTCCATTATTGCACCGGTATGACTAACTGTACACGCGTGAAGTTTCATTTGGATGTTTACACAAACCTTTTAGACGGAACTGGTGACTTGTCTTTGTTCCATTGGTGGAGGTCAATTTGGAGAAGTGGAATTCAGAGGGTCAAAATTGTAGTTTCAAAGTCAACAATGGTTATTTTCGTGTTTTTCCCATAACTTAACGTTTGTAAAATTATTCATATATATTTATATGTCTTTAATTACTTTTTATGGTTTTAATATATCTTTATTCCTTTAAAACTATTAAACTTCCTAATATCACATTTAATTTCACAATTTTAGTCATAGAAAAAACATATCCGGGACTGATTTTTAAACTATATACAAGTTTATGGGGGATTGAAAATTAATTTTATTAGAGATTGATTCCTAGTTACTAAAACATCATATCGAAGACTGAAATGGGACGAAATATATGTGGTTTAAATGACTGAGTTTTGGCCCCTAAAAGATGCATCACGGAGTTGGAAAATGAAGATAGGGGAAGATGCTGATGTGACTGGCGGTATTTAGAGGTAGCAACGCTTCACCTCTAAACCGAGGTCATGCAGCCAAAGGTATAAGTATATCGGAAAAGGCCTCAAGAATCTTCTACTATATAACTTAGATCATCTTTGCTACAATAATCTTGTTTTGTTAATTTTTATTACATTTATCGTTGATCCGTAAATGTTTTTTTTTATATATATATAGAGGCACTTTTTTAAACTCGAACCGAGCATTCGAAAACTCATAGCTAGACGCCCGTGATGTCAAGAACGAATGAAATGACTATCGTCATGGTTGTGAGAGAAGTATGCGTGTCGTGTCAAAACACCGCCCCCAGCTCTTCATGTATATAGACGAGTGACATGAATCCATCGAGCGCCTTATATATGGATTAATTGTTTATGATATTTTTTTTTCTTACTAATTAATCGACCATGATAACTATGTATATAACATAAGATATTTCATTTCACTGAATTAATTAAGTTACATGAATCCTTAATTTATCTTCAGTTCAGTAGACAATCAGCATACCCAGCAAACCAAACACTGCCATAAGCGGCGACGCAGGCCAGAAACTGCGGTGGATACCGGAGAAATATGTGTTCACGGGATACAAATCTCCGCGTTGATGAGTAGTAGTAGTGTCCATGTATCCGGGAGAAGCCCACTGATGAGATCCACCTCCGCAAGGTGCCTCCGGAGGACAGTTCAGCTCGGGTGGTGGCGGTGGCGGAGGACAGTCTGGTTCCGGCGGTGGTGGTGGCGGGGGACAGTCCGATTCCGGCGGTGGTGGTGGCGGGGGACAATCCGGTTCTGGTGGTGGCGGCGATGGTGGTGGAGGACTAGCGCTCTGACAAGGATTGTCACAAGGGCAACCACCACACTTTATTTGAAGTACATCTGGTGATTCTGCAGTGGTGTCTTCGAGCCTCCGATTCATTCCTTTGATTGGAGCTGCAGCCACCGCCAAGGTGACAAGAAGTGAAGAAACACAATTTGAAAAGCCGTTGGCATGACTGATTAATTAATGCAAGCCGAAAAGTTGTCTTAATTTGAAGACGTTATTTTATGCGTTGCATTGCATTGCATGTGGGATGGCCTATTTATAGGGGTTTATCCATCGTTAGATTCACAATGATATGTAATTTACTTCTTTTCAAATGAAATTAATTTATATATACAATGACTTTTTATTATTTTAACAAGTCAACTTTTAACAACAATCACACTCACATTTAGAAAGCACTCAACTAATCATTCTTCTTTAAAAGAATAATCTCCTTTTAATTACACGTTGCAGGATATTTTTGTAGGGAATAAGGAAATTTTGTACATGTTTCCAACACACTTTAACAATTAAGAAGTTTCCCATAATATTCCAATAAACTTTATAATGGTCCTAAAGTGTTATTTTTTTTTCTATCGTTAATTGTTTGTTAGTCTTCACGTACCTAAAACACATAATCCTTTTAGACTTCACCTAAAACATATAATCGTGTGAGTGTTTGACCGTGTTGACCGACCATCCCGATATACGCGAACAATTGACAAGTTGACTCGACAACAAATTGATGATTAAATTAGGTTTTTAAATATATATATATATATATATATATATATACCCTAACATGTATACATCATACAACATGTCACATAGCAATAAATATTCACGCGTTGCAGTTAATTATTAATTGTCCCGTCTATACGACGTAAGATCGACGGAGCGATTTTACAAAATCTTGTCATTCCCACCGAGGTAAAAGACTTATGATTTGTACACGCATACAACCTATGATTAATTTGATCTAATGCACGTAAACAAGTACCCAACCAATCATGGGTTCATACGCGTGCATCACATAAATAAATAATTAACAGGTAAATATATATTTATCGCGTATGAACTTAGGATCATGTGTTGTTACCTTTTGTTTACTTTGGCGTGCTCAATTCTTGTTTTCCTTGATTGGGTTGAACGAAATGGTTACTTTTTGTGCAGTATTATGTAATTAGAGTGTGTGAATTGTGATTACTTATTTACTTAGAGTTACTAATCGGGTGTTTAAGACTTATTCCCCAATAGACATAAGGTTTGTGACTAGTATTATAAATTTACACAAACTATAAACCTTGACTAAAGATGTGTTTTCCATAAGAATGCCATCGGATAATAGAATGATATATAAACAGAAAAAATGTAGAGTAATAGTTTCGATATGATCAAATTGTTGGAATTTTGGGAGAAAAACTAGTGGAAAATGGGTTTTTTCACTAAGTGTGAAAATGAGTTTTTCACCAACTTTGGACTAAAATAAGATACAGATAACATAGGTTGTTGCCTCTGTACTTTATGGGTTTGTGTAGTACGTTGTGAGGGCTTTCCAACGCATCAAACCACGTCCAAATCCGAGCTCGTATGAATGAGATATCGAAGCTCAAAGTTGAGGTCTCGCAACATGTGAAGCTGCGAAAATTAGAAAGAAAAATGCTATGTATAGCATGTTAACTCATCCCACATTGGTTGGGGAATGAAACCAAATATGGTTTATAAGGTGGGAACCTTACTAACTGTTGTTTCCTTTAGTAGGACACATCCCTTTGACCCCCTAACTCGCACACGTGCGTGGCGTGGGCGTATGAGGCGCAATGTGGCGCTTTGATGGCGCACTTTGCACTTTGCACTTTGCACTTTGCACTTACTTTGCACTTACTTTGCACTTCGCATCGCCGCTTGAGAGCCGCCTTATTGTTTTTGAGTTCAACCGGAAGCTGGTCCGGTTGAAGCCCAAATGCAAGCGGAGTGGTGAGTTGAATCGGAAGAAAAGGTTCGGGCGGAACCAGTTCAAGCGGACCTGTGTGGTCCAGGCGGAAATGAGTTCAACCTGAACAGTAGTTCAAGCGGAAGTTGAACCGGAAGAATTTCCGGTTGAAGTTGGAACGGACCGGAAGATCAGTTCTTCCGGAAAACAGCTGTTACGCGGAGTACTGCCGGAATGACAACTGGGTAAACGCGTTTTCGAGCTAATTAAGGTAATTCCGTGTTAATTAGAAATCAATTTGCATTAAAGATGTTTAATGCAAAGTTTGACTACGAATTAACTTAGTGTGCTCTCCAAGGCTTCCATCCACTATAAATATAGCCTCATTAGTTGAGGCTAGACACACCAGAATTCACAGAATTCTTTTGTCTCTGCCTCTCCTCACTATTTCTCTCATCTTCTTCATTGTTCTTGATTTTCTTCAAGCTTCAAAGGTACTTTCAAGCTTAGAGTTATCCCGGCCGTACAATACGGTTTAGGGATTGTACCCTGGGAAACAAAACGGATCTTTGGTAGACCCGGAATTTGTTTTAAGGGACCCGGGTTTTGACCCGAATCCTTCGCCAAGGATCTCTTGTATCCTTTCTTTTCATCAAAAGATTTTTCTCAAAACTTTTCTTAAAAAGCTTTCTGTCACTTTTTCTTTTATTCAAACATTTTATTATTTTCATTTTAAGTTTTTGTCAAGTTCTACATTTCATTTCATGTGTAGTGTAATTTCCAATTCATTGTAATTTTCATACATTTCTTTGTATTGTATTTCATTTCCGTGTAACAGTTTATCATTTCCTTGTAATTGTTGATAGGAGTAGATATGTTATTTCCATTGTATTGTATTATTCCTTTTGTTGTAATCGTATTTAAATAAAAAAGTATTTATTTTATTTAAATTTACGAACGGTTTTCCTACAAACTTAAAACAAATTTTTAAAACACCGTTCGTTTTTATAAAAACTTCATTGCCTCGAGTCTCAAAGTTGGATTTAGATTTCTCGAGGTGATTTAGTGTTTTAAAAATAAATATTTTTTTAACTCGTTTTGACTCAGAGTTGGACTTAGAGTTAAACGAGTTGTCGGTTACGACAACACTTTAACATCCATGTGTTGGACGTTAAAATTTTCTTTATACTTTTAACATCCATTATTTGGACGTTATTAATTTTACTTAAACCTCTAACCTCCATAAGTTGGAAGTTATATAAAATTTATTACATCATTTAAATCCTTCCATTTATTGAATTTAATCTCTTTAAAACGTGCGCGTTTAGAGATAAAAACTCTCTTCTACTCCTCGAAAACCATCCATTAGTTGGAGGTTTTCTTACGTTTTAAACGTACACGTTTAAATAAAATTCTAAACATTAACATGTGTAGTTTTTAATTTCAGAAAAATGACTACCTTCGTTGAAAAGCCGGTCGAAAAGCCTAAGGAAACACCATCAGTTGGTACCTCCAATGGCATAACGGCCAACACCATCGCCAGTCATGCTGAAAAATCCGAGAAGTTCTCGGGTTTACACTTCAAAAAGTGGCAACGGAAGATGTTGTTCTACTTAACCACCTTAAACCTTGCGAGGTGTCTCACGGAGTCTGCTCCCCAACTCGGTGAAGGGGAAGCCAACGCTGAATCCGTTAGCGTGGTGGAAGCTTGGAAGCATTCGGACTACTTGTGCCGTAACTACTTATTGAACGCCCTCCTGGACTCACTGTATAATGTCTACTCGATGTTTAAGACTTTCCAAAGAATTATGGGAGTCTTTAGACAAGAAGTATAGAACGGAGGATGATGGCACGAAGAAGTTCGTGGTAGCCCGTTTCTTGGACTACAAAATGGTTGATAATAAAATCGTGATGAGTCAAGTCCAAGAGCTTCAAATTATACTACATGAGGTCCATGCAGAGGGTGTGTCCCTCTATGAGACGTTTCAAGTGGCAGCAATGATTGAAAAGCTTCCGCCTTCGTGGCTTGAGTTTAAGAACTATCTTAAACATAAAAGAAAGGCGATGACTGTTAAGGATCTCATTGTCCGTCTTCGTATCGAGGAGGATAATAAGACTGCTCAAAAAGCCACCACCATGCAACCTTCGGCTAAGGTGAATATGGTGGAGGTTGGTCAATCTTCCATGGGAAGCAAACGCAATGGTGGGGCCAAAGCCAAAGGCAAAGCAGTGGAGCACTTGGCACCGAAGAAAGGGGTTGTGAAAAAGAAGTCTCAGAAGTTCTCAGGAAAGTGCTACAACTGTGGGGGGCATGGTCATTGGGCGGATCAGTGCCCGAAGCCACAACGTGAGCGTGCTTACATGGTGGAGGATGACATGCCACTGGTAGCCATGATCACGGAGGCGTCTGCCTTCATTTCTGAAGTCAACATTGTGGGGGAGAACCCTGGCTGGTATGTTGACACCGGCGCCACCCGCCATGTGTGTGGAGACAAGTCCGTCTTTAGTACGTTTAAAGAGGCGAAATGTGGTCTTGAAGTTCACTTCAGAGAAGGAGCTTACGTTGAGCAACGTTCTGTACGTGCCAGAAATCAGGAAGAATCTTGTTTCCGGATGGCTGCTCAACAAGTTTGGATTTCGCATAGTGATCGAGTCTGATAAGGTCGTTTTGACCAAAAATGGCATGTTTGTAGGAAAGGGTTATGCCCAAAACTCTATGTTTAAATTGTCTACTATGGTGATTAATAAAATGGCGAAAGCCTCCTCTTCTACTTATATGATTGAGTTTTACGATTCAAATATGTGGCATGGTAGATTAGGACACGTCAGTTGTAATTCAATTCGCCGTTTAATGAATTTAAAATGTTTGCCAAATTTTAAAATAGACTCGAAATCAAAATGCGAAACGTGTGTCGAATCCAAACTTACAAGACAACCATTTAAATCGGTTAAACGAATAACCGAACCCCTAGACTTAATTCACACTGATGTGTGTGACTTGAAAGTCGTCCCCACGCGTGATGGAAACAAGTACTTCATCACGTTTATTGATGATAGTACAAGATATTGCTATGTATACTTACTTAAAAGTAAGGATGAAGCAATAAACAAGTTTGTCTTGTTTAAGAACTTGGTTGAGAATAAATTCACCAAGAAAATCAAGGTTTTGCGGAGTGGTAGAGGAGGTGAATATGTTTTATCGTTTGTGGACTTATGTGCACAAAGTGGAATTGTCCATGAGACCACCGCACCTTATTCTCCACAATCCAATGGTGTTGCGGAACGAAAGAACCGTACATTGAAAGAGATGATGAATGCCATGCTGAATAGTTCTGGGATGAGCCTAGACATGTGGGGGGAAGCCATTTTGACGGCTAACTATCTTTTAAATAAGATACCCCGCAAAGATAAGGATAAGACTCCTTATGAATTGTGGACGGGCAAAACGCCATCCTACAAATACCTGAAAGTGTGGGGGTGCCTAGCTAAGGTATTAGCTCCTTTGCCTAATGTGCAAAGGTTAGGACCCAAGACTATGGACTGTGTGTTCATTGGATACGCAGAAAACAGTAGTGCATACCGGTTTCTTGTCCATGACTTGAAAAATCCCGATATACACGAAGACACTATCATGGAATCAAGGAATGCTTCATTCTTTGAAAATGTATTCCCGTGTTTGTCACGAGAACACGCGAGTTCGTCGACACCATTAGTTGGTGATGAGACTCATGAAGATCCATTTGTTGGTGACGAGTTTCATGAACAACCATGTGTTGGTAACGAGGTTCATAAACGACCTTCATCTAATGAGGGTGAGCTTAGACGAAGTAAGCGAAAAAGGGTTGGAAAATCCTTTGGACCTGACTTCACGGCTTATATGGTTAAGGGTGATCCCAATACCTACCGTGAGGCGGTAACCTCTTCAGATGGGCCTCAATGGAAAGAACCCATCAAGTGTGAGATAGAGTCTATCTTGCAGAACCACACTTGGGAGCTTGTCGATCTTCCCAATGGTTGCAAACCACTTGGATATCGGTGGATATTCAAGAAGAAGTTGAAAGCCGATGGCTCCATTGACAAGTATAAGGCGAGGCTAGTGATTAAAGAATACAGACAAAAGGAAGGTCTGGATTACTTTGATACTTACTCACTTGTTACTCGCATAACCTCGATAAGGTTGGTGCTTGCTATAGCGGCTTTACGAAATTTGGAGGTTCACCAAGTGGATGTAAAGACTGCGTTTCTAAACGGTGATTTAGATGAAGAGATCTACATGGAACAACCTGAGGGTTTTACCGCTCGTGGCCAAGAAGGCAAGGTGTGTAGACTCGTCAAGTCTTTGTATGGCTTGAAGCAAGCTCCGAAACAATTGCACCAGAAGTTTGACTGTGTCATGCTTGACAACGGATTCAAAATAAATGAGTGCGACAAGTGTGTCTATGCGAAGGACACACCTAGAGGTTATGTGATTCTATGTCTCTATGTAGATGACATGCTTATCGTCGGGAGTGATGATAAGATGGTTAAAGCTACTAAAGACATGTTGAAAGCGAGATTTGACATGAAATACATGGGGCTCGCAGATGTAATACTCGGTGTAAATATCATCAGAACCCCAAATGGTATTGTCTTAAGTCAATCTCACTATGTGGAAAAAATCCTTGAGAAGTTCAACGCAGGAGATAAGAGTGTGTCTCAAACTCCGGTTGACACTACCCTTCATCTTGCTAAGAATAGAGGAAAAGGGGTTGCTCAGTTGGAGTACTCAAGGGTGATTGGGAGTCTCATGTATCTTATGACATGTACCAGACCAGATTTGGCTTATGTTGTGAGCAGACTAAGCCGGTACACGAGTAATCCGTACGCAGTACATTGGAAAGCAATGACTCGTTTACTAAGGTACTTAAGATACACGAGAGACTATGAACTGCATTATACCCGAGATCCAGCAGTTATCGAAGGATACTACGATGCGAATTGGATTTAGGATATAAATGATTCCAAATCAACAAGCGGGTATGTGTTCACGCTTGGTGGCGCGGCTATTGCTTGGAAATCGGCTAAGCAAACTGTTATAGCGCGGTCCACAATGGAATCTGAGTTCATCGCCTTAGATAAATCTGGTGAAGAGGCGGAATGGCTACATCAATTTGTGGAAGAAATTCCAAGGTGGCCTATGCCAATGACGGCTATTTGCATACATTATGACAGTAAATCGGCAATTGGGTGCGCCTAATCCATGATGTACAATGGAAAATCAAGGCACATTAGACGTAGACATAATACGGTACGATAACTAATCTCTACCGGAGTTATCTCAATTGACTATGTGAAGTCAAAGGATAACACTGTGGATCCGTTTACAAAAGGCTTAAGCAAAGAGTTAGTTTTGAAGTCGTCAAGGGGAAGGGGACTAAAGCCCATTGGGTTGAAAGCTGATGCGAAGGAAAACCTAACCTATGAAAATGGAGATCCCATGCTCTAGGTTCAATAGGACAACCTAATCGCATTGGCTAAAATCACTGTGGGGGAGTACCCTAAAATCTTAAAAGGGAGTTATGTACTTCCTAGTCCATTCCTATCACCAAATAGTGAAATGTGTGAGGTTAAGCATACGATGGTCAATGACTTTGTGTAAGTCATACATGATTTTTGAATAAATCATAATACCAATGCTTTTAATAATTGTGGTAATCACCTATGCAAGAGAGAAGTGTGGTCACTTCGAATGGATTTGTTGGCCACAAATCCTAGAGCTCTAGCAGAACCAGACGAGTGTTCCAGGACCATGATTGGACACGAAAATGAGGGCTAACCAAGTTAGGGAAAGTGTTTTGTGGGTATAATAACGGTTACACAAACGGTCGATTGGTTCAAAGACATCGCGTCTACCAAACACCAGTAACCCAAGTATGCTTCACAAAGGAGGGTTCAAAGGGGATACCTACCTATCCTGCAATACTGGACTGCCAAAATTGCCTTTGATTCTTGAAGAATAGATCGATACCCATTCATGTGGGGGATTGTTGGAATTTTGGGAGAAAAACTAGTGGAAATTGGTTTTTTCACTAAGTGTGAAAATGAGTTTTTCACCAACTTTGGACTAAAATAAAATACAGATATCATAGGTTGTTGCCTCTATACTTTATGGGTTTGTGTAGTACGTTGTGAGGGCTTTTCAGCGCATCAAACCACGTCCAAATCCATGCTCGTATGAATGAGATATCGAAGCTCAAAGTTGAGGTCTCGCAACATGTGAAGCTGCGAAAATTAGAGAGAAAAATGCTATGTATAGCATGTTAACTCATCCCACATTGGTTGGGGAATGAAACCAAATGTGGTTTATAAGGTGGGAACCTTACCAACTATTGTTTCCTTTAGTAGGACACATCCCTTGGACCCTGAGGGGTGCGAAGCACCCCTAACTCGCACTCGCACTCGCACATGCACGCACGCTCGCGGCGTGGGCGTATGAGGCGTATGAGGCGTAATGTGGCACTTTGATGGCGCACTTTGCACTTCGCATAGACGCGAGCCGCTTGAGAGCCGCCTTATTGTTTTTGAGTTCAGGCGGACCTGTGTGGTCCGGGCGGAAACGAGTTCAACCTGAACAGTAGTTCCGGTTGAAGTTCAAGCGGACGTTGAACCGGAAGAATTTCCGGTTGAAGTTGGAACGGACCGGAAGATCAGTTCTTCCGGAAAACAGCTGTTACGCGGAGTACTTCCGCAATGACAGCTGGGTAAACGCGTTTTCGATCTAATTAAGGTAATTCCGTGTTAATTAGAAATCAATTTGCATTAAAGACGTTTAGTGCAAAGTTTGACTACGAATTAACTTAGTGTGCTCTCCAAGGCTCCCATCCACTATAAATACAACCTCATTAGTTGAGGCTAGACACACCAGAATTCACCGAATTCTTTCTCTCTGCCTCTCCTCACTATTTCTCTCGTCTTCTTCATCGTTCTTGATTTTCCTTAAGCTTCAAAGGTACTTTCAAGCTTAGAGTTATCCCGGCCGTACAATACGGTTTAGGCGATTATACCCTGGGAAACAAAACGGATCTTTGGTAGACCCGGAATTTTTTTTAAGGGACCCGGGTTTTGACCCGAATCCTTCACCAAGGATCTCTTGTATCCTTTCTTTTCATCAAAAGATTTTTCTCAAAACTTTTCATAAAACTTTCTGTCACCTTTTCTTTTATTCAAACATTTTATTATTTTCATTCTAAGTTTTTGTCAAGTTCTACATTTCATTTCATGTGTAGTATAATTTCCAATTCATTGTAATTTTCATTCATTTCTTTGTATTGTATTTCATTTCCGTGTAACAGTTTATCATTTCCTTGTAATTGTTGATAGGAGTAGATATGTTATTTCCATTGTATTGTATTATTCCTTTTGTTGTAATCGTATTTAAATAAAAAAGTATTTATTTTATTTAAATTTACGAACGGTTTTTCTACAAACTTAAAACAAATTTTTAAAACACCGTTCGTTTTTATAAAAACTTCATTGCCTCGAGTCTCAAAGTTAGATTTAGATTTCTCGAGGTGATTTAGTGTTTTTAAAATATGTTAGACCCGCCTTAAACAATAGGTGTTAATATGTTAGACCCGCCTTAAACAGTTTCTATATTAAAGACATGAAATTTTAAAACATAATAGGTGTTAATATGTTAGACCCGCCTTAAACAATCTTGGTCTGTTCTTTATTAGTAAAAATTTATAATTAATCTGATTTACTAATAAAAGTTTGATAATTAAGTTGAAATTTTATCATGGTCGATGAGGGAGACATTGAATATCATGCTAATAGGAAATATGCACATCTTATTGTCCAAAATGCTTGTTAATGATCAATAGTTCCTCATTATGATCTTATTTTCTAATTAGTTTATTGGGGCTTTGATGAATTTATATGAGTAGAAACAATTTGATGAATTTTTATGATTAGGTTTCGATTAATTTTGTGATAAATTTAAATAATTTTGATGTTTATGTTATTGGGTTTTGATGATAAATTTAGGTAAAGCTAGGTTGCTAATTACTTCTAATTATAATGAATGTTTATGTTTATCTCTAATTTAGTTTTTAGTTGAAATTCCCATTATATACATGGATTTCATATTGTTAGTTAGTTCGTATTCTTTAGTTAGTAATATAATTTTGTTCCTAATATACTATTTATAAACATATTGAGAATTGATAAGAGTTGGATTCACCTAACAAATCGTAAACTTTCGGATTTCAAAGATGGTCTTAATAGCTTTATAGAGACATGTAAAGCCGTCACCAACAGTGATGGCAAAGCGTATTGCCTGCGTAAGGAATGCATGGATAGGTATTTACTTATTCCGAAGAAGATACATTACCACATATACGTTTTCGGGTTCTTTTATTACTATGATTTTGGGGATAAACACGGTGAGGAGCGAACACTCGATAAAGAGAGTATACCATATTACTTTCCACAAATTGGTACTTCGGACACGAGCCATATTAAGTAGGTAGATGTATTCATGAAACCCAATCATCTGATTCTCAGTTGGTCGTTGAGGAAGGTTGTGAAGTTGATAAATCAACAACAAATTCAGATTGGGATAAAGAGGTTGAAGATGCGGCTTTCAAAGAGTCTCGTGTGATCGAATCTGATGATGATGATGATGAAGAAGAGGTTGAGATTAATGATGATGAAGAAGAGTTTGATGATAGTGATAACGAGTCTGATGAGATTAACAACGATTATAATTCAGATGCTTCCGATTGACATTGTATGTATATGTTATTGTGTTTAGGTTTGTTAAATTTATGTGTATGTATATCTGCTATTGTGTTTTATTTGTTAAAGTTATATGTATTGAAATATATGGTTTCTAACATATATATGTTTAATGATAATTAGTTAACATGTTGACGAATGTGATGCTAATTACTGTTGTGGCATATTTGATGACCGACGTGTATCTCGATACCACGGGTGACGTCTAAGATTGCCTCTCAATGCGAGGCTTCTGGTTGTAAGTTATCTATTTTATTTCAAATATTTATTATTTATATATTTTTTTTAAGAGGAGATGAACATGGGTAAATAGCAGTGTATTGTTGACAATTTGTGGTCGGATCTGTTGGGTCTCGTGAGGGGCTCTTTAACAATATTGGCACAATTTAATTTAAACAAGATAAAAAAGTTACGGAAAGTAAATATAATTTAAAAACAACAATTTATATAAAGGGTTTTTATGCATATCTCAAATGTAAATAATGGTTTACACGAGTTTATAGTATAACAATATAACAACAGAAATAACTTTTGTATGGGAGTAGGTTGTAATTGCTTTGAGAAGCTTGTGAATTGTGTTTGTTGTCTTGTCTTCTTTTGTGAAGTCCACTTGCTATTTATAGGAAAGTAGTAGCAAGTTGCAAGCGAATAATGTGGTTGTGGACTGTTGAATTTGGAGTGTGTCAGAGTATATAGAGATAAATTGAGGATATTCAATTTATCTCTTTTCAACTGTCTTCAACTACTTTTCTATTTAATACCAAGTTGGTATTCATCTTTACTTGTTCTTCACACAAATGCAGATTTGTTCTTCTCGTAAACATTATCTTCTGATAGTCCAGAACTCCTTCAGGATTCTTCTCTGAAGACTAGTAATACTTCTCATTAGAAGGCTTCTACAGAAATGAGGATTTTTGTAGAACCTGGTCTGTACAGAACTACTTCGGAAATTCCGAAGTAGTTCTGTACGAATACTGAAATCTTTAAATCGTACAGATTTTCATATACTTTCTCTTTTAAGGATATATATTATATTTTCTTCAAATACTTGACTATTTTCTGTTACATTTACATTGTGTTCTAACAATCTCCCCTAAGTATTTGAAGAAAATAAATGTAAAGAGAAATAAAGGTAAACAAATCATTGTAGTGATCAAGATACTGCATATTACTAGTCTATAAAATTTTCCTTATCTTGGCCCTACCAGTAAAAGAGTTAATTTCAAAGTTGTAATTTTTGTTGCACTCTTCTAGTAGGGTATAAAAGATTGTTCTCTCCTTTTGTATTTGTTCAATATCTGTTTTGATGACCTCTCTGGCTGCGCTGTTGTTCGTCTTGCATCTTCCTAAATAAATAGAAAGAAGTTCAGAGCCTGATTTGTATACTTCTATTTTTCTTTAAGTCTGAAGAATCTTCATTCTTCTTTATGATCTCTGAAGCAGAGTCCAGGAGTTGCACCAAGTGCTGCTATTCCAGATCCCCTCCAGGAGATTCTAGGGGGGGATGTTTTCATTTGGCTTTGTTAGGAACAACAAAGGAAGATCAGCGTCTTTGGCAAGTTGAATGTCAAACTTTGCTTGCCTTCTGAACATCCTTTTTCTAGCTTCCATTCCTTTATATAGAGCAGTGCTGACTCTTTCATCTTTTGAAGGTTGAGCTGAAAAGTACCTTACGAAGGATATCAGCTGAATAGGGTTTATCTTGTCAAGTCGTTGTTGGTGATCTCTCTTGAATCTCCATCGGTTGTTTTTACTAGATATTTGTTGAAGTGATCTACCCAAAGATGTTTCTGCATTGGTTGAGCTTTGATAGACACAAACTCTTTTATGATGGATATTGTGTAGATTGAGTCTTCTTCAACTTGATTTCCGAAAGTTCTATCAAATACCTTCCTTGAGAGGGGACTCATTGAAGGTATGTCCTCTTCTTTCTTGAGTAGTTTTTCCTACAGCTCTCGTACTTCTTCCCAAGTTACTTGTTGTATATTTTTTTTCTTGGTGTAGTCATCTTTGAAAGCAGATCCAGATATGAATGACCCTGCTAATGAAGATGATTGCCTTTGTATCTGTTCTTTGGGCTTTGAAGTTTTCTGTGTTGCTCTAGAGGTGAGGGGTTGTGAGGGAGTTATTTTCTCAGCTGTTTTTGATGATGATTGAGTGGGAGGAAGAGGAGGAGGATGCATACCTTCAGAAGTCTGAGGTGGAGGTCTGCATGTTTTTGAGTTCTTTCTTCTGAGTTGTTCTTCCTCCTCTTCCTGTTCATCTGAGTCATCACTTTGAACTTTTATCTTCTTTTATGGTGGTTGAGCAGAGATTGTGATTGGTTTTCTTTTCTCATTTTTGCATTTTAACTTCTGTTTCCAATCTCTTTCTATTTCTCACATCTTATCTTCTTAGAAGGAATGTTTGATGTCCAGATTTACAGCAGTCATTTGATTTCTTGTCAGTCTGATTCTGACAAGTTTTGTTATCTCCTAAGCCTCTCTTATTTGACTTCTACCCATTTCTTCCAGAATCCTTTTCTTGTTTATTAGTTTTGCAGACAGGGTCTTGATCATAATTTCATCAGCACTTGTGTCTGTGGATGGTAGCTTTTGAAGACTTAGGTTGATTTCTTCAGATATCTGATCAGTTTCTTCTCTAAGTTCTACTTTTCAAGTTTTCAGCTTATCAACTAGAGTTGTTATTTGATCAGTTTTCTAAGTTGTTTCTTTCTCTGCCTTCTTGAGACTTTTAGAGTTTGAGGAATTAATCTTTCCAATCTCATGAAGGACAATTCTCTGATCTCTTTTAAAATTACAGATTTTCTCTCTAATTGATTGAGAAATATTTAAGATATCAGATTTGAGTAGAGTTTTTGGTAAATTAAGAGAGGGATCAACAAATGATCTTTCTCTTTCTAACTCACCAGTGGACAACAAATGTCCAGCCGTTTTACTAACAAACGCTCCCTTGGGAGTTTTATTAGTGCCTGGGCAACCAGAAATGTCTGGTGTTCCCAGGTCGTCAAATTCATTGTCTTCTCCTCAAAGTAATCAGACTCGTGTGTTGTATGAATGTTCTTTTCAGAAGATCAATGTGTCGAGTCCATAGGAACCAATCCTTATGAACTCTTTCCAAGTTTCCTTGACTTATTGAGTCTTCACTTGTTGGTGCTTGTTGATAACTTTCAGAGTCATAAAATAGACTGGGCTTTGTGGCTATTGATGAGTGGTGCCTAGATACAGTTTATTTTATATGAATTCAAGGCTAAAGACACCGATATGATTACAAATAATAATATTTTCTTTTATTATTGGTATGAAGTAAGCTTCAGAGAAATTGAGATTAAAACGAGATTTTATAATTCAGTGTGTGCTAAAGAGGAGAATGGTATAATTAATCTAAAATTGGTGACTCACGATTTAAACAAAATGTCTTAGTTATATATATTTTTTGAACGGCAAACACTCGGTTACTCGGGGGTCTCATCATGGCAAACGATGCTACCCACGACACGTTGCGACCACATGCCGTGCGAGTAACCAAGACCCTCTATGTTGCACATCCATCCCAGAGGAAACCCACCGCCCTAAGGCCCACTGTGGTAAAACCTCTGACCCACCTCTATAATTTTTCATTCATCATTCATTTTTTGTGTCTGGTGGGATTTGAACCCTTGACTTCCACAGTGAAAAGCAAGGGTATTTTCACTCCACCAAATGGTAGAGAATGTCATAGTTATATAATAATTGTTATTAAATTTCTTTCATGTGCGTCATGACTAAATTCTATGAAAAATAAAATGCAAATGGGTTTGTTAATTAGAAGGAAATGAAGATGGGCTAATCAAGAGTATATGTGGATCACGTTGGGAGGTTGGCCCAACATGAAAATACAAATCAATTAAAAAGGGATGGAGGTCATGAGAAGAAGGGGAGTTCGACAGAAGGCTGACGGAAAACGGAGGGTGCCTTAGGGCACGGAAAACGAGAGGGAGGAATTTTATTTATTTGTTGCTGGATCGAGGGATGCAGTGAAACAGAGGCTAGATATCAATATACTTTGGTTTCTTTTATATTACTTTAGTAAACTGTTAGAATATATTGAGTATTTAGTTGTTTATTTTGATGAACAGTTTGATTATTTAAATTGTTCATTATTATGATTAGCTAATTTACTCGTGATCATATATGGGTGTAGGGTTCTATCAATTTTCTGATTGATCTTGACTGTTTTGGTATTCTAAGATCGGTTTAGTTGGTAAATCGAGTTTGGTTTAGTTGATGTAAAAGATTTACATGTCACAATTGTTAATTGTGAATGAATCCAGTTACTCACACGTTATAACCACTTAAGTTAGAACTCGGGTTGTCACGGGCTACCCCTTTGCACCGTCCCCTTTAAGGACGTCGTAGTTAAGTAGTTGAGAACAATTAAGATTTTTGTGAACCTGAACTCTAGGTGTGATCATATTTTTATTCATTCATAGTTATTCTCATTTTATTATTTTCAATTAAAAAAAATAAAAATCATCTTTTACACTTTTTAGCTTTTAGTTTAATTTAGTTAAATAATCAGATAAAATTTATAACACTAACCACATGCTCCTCGTGGATACGATACCTGACTTACCTTAGCTACCTAGGTTAATTAGGTTTTTGCATGACCCCAACGACAGGTCATCAAAATGGTGCCGCTGTCGGGGAGCTAGTGCGCTTAGTGTTATTTGTTGTGTTTGACTTTTACTTTTGATAGTTTCTTTAAAGCTTAAAAAAATTCAAAAATATTTTTCTTTTTGTCTATTTATTTTTTATTTTATTTGTTTTCGTTGTTACTCGGGTATTCTATTTTGTGTGTGCAGATTGTTTATTTTATAGACATAGTAGATACTCAAGTATTTTGACCTCATCATGGATGATTATGATGCATGCTTTTGTTGTGGGAACTTTTATCATGTGCCCTTGCAATGTCCAAGGTACGTCAGGTGATACAAAAAGTTGTGTGGGTATGAAGATTATGAAACGCCCTCGAGTTGGAAAAACGGCTACTACATCTTTTGCAAGAGTCGTTCACACTCAACTGTGGATTGTCCGGGCCACTTGCATGAAATGGAGGATGAATATAACGGGATTAAGTATGAAGATTCACACTTATCTCATTCGTACCATGAGCCGCCTTCTCCCTATTCTCAAGCATACTCTCAGTCAGGGATGTGTAATTACTCGATGCAAGATGTGTATTTTATCAATGATGAAACTATTGTTAATGTCACATCTTTTGCAGGTTACCGAGAGGAGTATAATGGTTCATATGAGGTTAATACCAAACCGATAATTCCATCAATTACTAAAGTGTTCAAAGTGAAGCAGACTATTGGGGGTGATGAAGAGGAAGAAGAACAAAAGACAAGTCGTCCTGAAGAGTCAAAGACCGAGGCAATCCCAAAGAATAAAGTTGGGGATGATGACTCAAGGCTGCAAAGTAGAAAGGTGGGGTTACAAGACATTAGGCAATTTATCAAGCAATGGCCCCGCAACAACATCTCATTTTATTCACTGAACATGCCATAGATCATGAAACAAATTTGGATGTGGCATGTTAGCTACCGAGCATACAATGGGAACTCGGCAGGAAAGTGTTCACTAAGACCACCATGAGCATCAAATCAGGTACAGTCTGGCTAAGGACCTAAAACTTAGCACTTCCGGGAGGCAACCCGATAACTTTGTGGGTGTGTTAACCAGAAACCCTCATGAGGTTTTACTCGTCTACTCGGGCTATCGAGGGGTTTAAAAGGCTTGTTGCATACGCTAAATGCAACCGTGATTCTTACGAAAGTGAGTTTAGGATTTTTATTTTTATTTTTATTTTAGTTTTATTTTATTAAATTAATTGTTTTAACCAAATTGGAACTTAAAGGTTGCATTGGGGACAATGCAATGCTTTAAGTTGGGGAAGGGGTTTACTAGTTTTTGTTTCAACTTGTGGTTTTTAAGTCTTATTTAATCTTTGAAAAAAAATGTAAAATTTTGAAATTTTTGTGTGTTAATTGTTGTGAGAAGCTGGCTTCTACACAAATTTTGCTAAGTTTTGCAGGTTATGAGATGGACTTTGAAGATCGGCACAACACTTGAAGATCTTGCTGCGACTTATAAATCAGGTGACCCGTTCCTTTTATGAGTTTGGTTAGGAATTATTAATTTTTTGTTTTGCATGTTAGTTTAGTTTTGTTAGTCCATTTGTATATATTTGCATGTTAAAAATATAAGTTGGGTGTGATCATGGTGCGAAAAAGATATATGTCCTGAAATAAGAGTTTTTGCACATATAGAAAATGATAGAAAAATTAATAGGTTGATGCTTATACATGAAGTGGAGTTCTAGGGCTGAAATGCATCTAACTTGTGATATGTTGGTAGGCTCGACCCAAACTTATGAACACCAATGTGTGTGTAATGATCTTAATTGAATATATGTGTTTAGTTTCCCATTCCGGTATGCATAGTTTAAAAAACTGAGTCCCAGCAAAAATGGGTTGCGAGTGGTATTTATACCCAGTATTCATTTCTCACATACCATGCTTCTGCTCTTATGACACCTCCACCTAATAAAATTGGTAGTTCCATATTTGAAAAAAAAAATGAAAAGAAAAAAAAAATTGAAAAAAAAAAGCTGGAAAAAAGTTAAGAAAAAAATGAAAAAAAAAACAGGATATTGGTTATTCAATATGCTCTTTTACCAATTGTTGGGTCCCCTGAGGGGCTCTTTAACAATATTGGCACAATTTGATTTAAACAAGATAAAGAAGTTGCGGAAAGTAAATGAAATTGGAAGACAACAATTCATAAAAAATGTTTTTCTGTATATCTCAAATGTAAATAATGGTTTACACGAGTTTATAGTATAACAATATATCAATATAAACAACTTTTGTATGGGAGTAGGTTGTAATTGCTTTGAGAAGCTTGTGAATTGTGTTTGTTGTCTTGTCTTCTTTTCTAAAGTCCACTTGCTATTTATAGGAAGTAGTAGCAAGCTGCAAGCGGATAATGTGGTTGTGGACGGTTGAATTTGGAGTGTGTCAGAGTATATAGAGATAAATTGAGGATATTCAGTTTATCTCTTTTCAACTGTCTTCAACTACTTTTGTATTTAATACCAAGTTGGTATTCATCTTTACTTGTTCTTCACACAAAGGCAGATTTGTTCTTCTCGTAAACATTATCTTCTGATAGTCCAGAACTCCTTCAGGACTCTTCTTTGAAGACTAGTAATGCTTCCCATTAGAAGTCTTCTACAGAAATGAGGATTTATGTAGAATCTTGTATGTACAAAACTACTTCGAAAATTCCGGAGTAGCTTTATACGAATATAGAAATATGTAAATCGTACAGATTTTCATATCTTTTCTCTTTTAGGGATATATTATATTTTCTTCTAATACTTGACTGTTTTCTTTTACATTTACATTGTGTTCTAACAAGATCCCAAGAAAATCCGATAACCGGAAGCAAATGCATAAAATAAGGCTAAAGTACGTTATACCAGCTCACACGAGAGTTCATCATTTGCCCAACATTTGTATCAATTGGTAAGTTAATTAAGATTTGTTACATTATTAAGACTAATTTAGTATCGTTCATATTTATTTTTGCTAATTTTCATCACAGGAAAATGATGAGTTAGTTCTACCAGAGAATGCTGGTCCCATTCAAGTCTGGTACAACAATCATGTGAAGAAAAACCCAAACAACGCTAAAATCCGATAACCGGAAGCAAATGCATAAAATAGGGCTAAAGTACATTATACCAGCTCACACGAGAGTTCATCATTTGCCCAACATTTGTATCAATTGGTAAGTTAATTAAGATTTGTTACATTATTAAGACTAATTTAGTATCGTTCATATTTATTTTTGCTAATTTTCATCACAGGAAAATGATGAGTCAGTTCTACCAGAGAATGCTGGTCCCATTCAAGTCTGGTACAACAATCATGTGAAGAAAAACACAAACAATGCTAAAATACTAGCCGATTGGGAAAGTAACGATATTTCCTTTAATATATATAAATATATATATATATATATATATATTTATATGAAGAAGAAGATCATTGGAAAACCTCCTAAATATTGGAAAACCCGAAAATCCTGGGTATTTTAGTAAATACCTATATAATACTTTTTGGTTGTTCAATTTTGATTTGAATTTCATTGTTTATCTCTCCACTTCATCTTTTTTTTTTACGTATAACACTAGGAAAACCTAGTTATCATTGTTACACATATGTAACTATAGCGATGATGGTTACACATGTGTAACAAAATTGACTATGTTACACATGGTATAACATGTTTAAATAAGTGCAATTTCTTGTTTAGAACTAATGTTACACTAAAATAACTATGTTACACCTGGTGTAACATGTTTAAATAAGGTGTAATTTTTGTTTGAACTAATGTTACACTGATGCAACTAGTTTTCCATGTTTTCCAAAAGGTGAGTTTTCCATTGAACCTCACCCTATCTATATATCTATATATCTATATATATATATATATATATATATATAGAGAGAGAGAGAGAGAGAGTTGGGGTATAATACATCCACGAAAGTACCTACATCCTCTACATCCACCCCTTTTTTCAAAAAAACACCAAAAAAACATTTTCTTTTATTTTTTTTCAAAAAAAAAAACATCATAACTCAAATCGCTATATATTCTTTTCATAACACTTTTTTTCCAATTTTTGTGACGTATTTTATTTTTTTCCAAGAAAGACGTCAAAAATACACAAAAAATAAAAAAATATTTTCATTTTTTTTTAAAATGTGTGTTTTGGCGCGACTAGAAGAACAAAACTTAATTAAAAAGTGTTTTTTTGATGTTTTTTATGAAAAAAACAGACAAAAAACCACCACAACAAAAAGCATCACAAAAATTGAAAACAAAAAAGGTGTTCTTGAAAGACACCATAGCGATTAAAGGTATAGTGTTTTTAGAAAAAAAAATGTTTTTTTTGGTGCTTTTTAAAAAAAGGGATGGATGTAGAGGATGTAGAGATTTTGGTGGATGTATTCAAACTTCTCTCTCTCTCTTTCTCTCTCTCTATATATATATATATATATATATATATATGTGTGTGTGTGTGTGTGTGTGTGTGTGTGTGTGTGTGATGTATTTCATATGTCCTTGTCAATATCAATTGCAATTATACTTAGGTTAGATTGAATTTGAGAATTATTATAGGGTATTAGGTATTTTCCAACAGGTTGGTTATCCAATTTACAACAGTAAAGCTGCCAAAATTTAGTAAAAATCTTTAATTGTGTTTTCTTATAGGCGAAGCTCGAGAAAATAAGGAATACAATGAGGGGGAATGAGGCGTGAGATGATGGTTCGATTGATGAGATATATTTACTATGTTAGAAAACTTCTTAACACTTGTTGTATTTGTTTTCTATGTTTGACCTAATTTTTGGGAATTATTTGATGATATGTATTGTTTTCAATTTAGGTGGAGTATATGAGACGTGTCTTAGGTAATAAACATGGGTATCAACCGGGGATTGGTGGGGTTGGGTACACATCACCCGAAATGTCTACTTCCTCATCATGTTCTTCACAAGAAGCGCATTCTTATCATGATATCGACGCCTGATTCGATGCACGAGTCAATCAACAAATGACTCAATCTTTTTGATCAAATGCGTGCAATGAATCCGGGTTTAAATTTCCCCACAATGCCACATCAAAGCAATCAGAACAACGATGAAGACGATGATGGAGACGAGGCGTAGGTTGTTTTTTGTTTTCGTATTTGATCCACGTTGTTTCAAACCTAAACATGTATTATTTATGTTTTAGACATTTTCCGACATTTGTAGGATGTTTAATTTTATGGTATACAGGTTATCTTCAATGTGTATATATAGTGGGTTTTATGAAAAATATAGGTGCGTAACATCAGATTTCATAAAAACAACAGCTGTATTTAAAAAAAAATCTGACTTTTCCCAATTACATGTCGCCGGGAAAGTTAATTAATTAATATAATTAAGTTTTTTTATTATTGCCGACTACATGTCGTCGGCAAAAGTAATTAATTTAATTAATTAAAAATAAATTAATTACTTTTCCTAATTACATGTAGTCGGCAATAGTAAAAAGTTAATTTTTTGCTATAAAATGGTTTTGCTAACGACATGTAGTCATGAAAAGTCGGATTTTTCCCGAGTACTTTTTTTTGGCATTCTGCAACGAACTTTTTCTGATGACATGTCGTCAGGAATAGTTTTAGCGACTACATCTCGTCGAAAATTGACTTTAATGAAATAATATTTAGTGGATATCTTGTTCAGCATCCTCAATGTGCTATATATATGAGCGACATTTGTATTGATTCATGGATTTACAAAGGATGGTAAAGAGCCAACATTTGTGAATGAAGACATGTATAATCTCAAAGAGACAAAACAAATTAGCAACTCTTTATGGGTTTGGAGTTAACTACACAATCCCATGATTTGGGAATAAATATATAAGGGACCCGTGGAGTTCACGATCCTAACTGTTTTTCGCTCAAAGTGACAATTTTACTTGTACTCTGGCTAAAAAGTTTTAAGTATGTGTATATGCATTTAAATACAATTATATAATTAAATTAGTTAGGTGGTGTAATGGTTAAATGCATGACTTTAAACATATATTTGTAATAGTTATTTTATCTAGTTTTTATGGTTTAAATCAATTCAAGAAGCTAAATTTTAAAATATATTACCCATTTGAATTGTGACAAACTTACTAATATATTAAATTATAAAAATGTATTCTTTTCCAAATACATATTGATTTCTTTTGTAGTATTTTTTTTTTAATCTTTTTATGGTTTATATCTATTTAAGAACTAAATTGTGATAAACTTATTAATATACTAAATTATATTAAAAAAAATAGTTCTTTTCCAAGTTAATGTATATTTGGATGTTCTATGATGATTATTATTCTTTTCCAAATGCCCCCTTAATTAGGTTGTGTTGTGTTAGGACGATTTAAATTCTAACCCAATGCGTTTGAAATTTTATAAAGCATCGTATTTTAAAAGTTTATGGATGTGACACGTGTCTTCTTGGTTTAAGAAATAAAAATAAAAACATGTATTTGACAAAGTTTAGGGTTTATTATGATATATATATATATATATATATATATATATATATATATATATAGTCAGAGATACACTATAACACCCTAAAAAATGTAGAACTGTAGAATATAGACACCTTTATAAATTGAGGGCACACACAACCAAAGCTCTAGATAAGAGAGATCATCTTTGCTACAATAATCTTGTTTTATTAATTTTTATTACATTTATCGTTGATCCGTAAATGTTTTTATATATATATATATACAGGCACTTTTGTAAACTCGAACGGGAATCCAAAATCTCATAGCTAGACGCCCATGTCGTCAAGAACGAATGGAATGACTATCATCATGGTTGTGAGAGATTGCAAAGAAGGAATGAGTACCAAGCGTGAGAGAAGGATGCATGACATGTCAAAACACCGCCCCCACCTCTTCATGTATATAGGCGAGCGACATGAATCTATCGAGCGCCTTATATATGGATTAATTGTTTTACCGTGTATGATTTTTTTTTCCTTACTAATTCATCGACCATGTATAGATTACATGATAACTATATATATATATATATATATATATATATATATATATATATATATATAAAATAAGATATTTTATTTCACGGAATTAATTAAGTTACATGAATCCTTAATTTATCTTCAATTCAGTTCAGTACACAATCAGCAAACCAAACACGACCACAAGCGGTGACGCAGGCCAGAAACTACGGTGGCTGCCGGAGAAATATGTGTTCATGAAATACAAATCTCTGCGTTGACAAGTAGTAGTAGAAAAATTCACAATGATAAGTAATTTACTTCTTTTCGAATTTAAATATATATATATATATATATATATATATATATATATATGGGAAAGGTATAATACAAAGGACTAATTGCGTGCGAAGCGATATCATCCACTCATCTCCGCGTTTTTTTTTATCTGACGACTTATAATTAAATGAATGGTTTTTTCTCGGAGAATTAAACAAAAAGGGTAGCGACTTCATTTTACCAAAAGCGCGAACCTATTAGAATCAATATCACGAAAAAGATTTTAAAAACCATCACCAAAAAAAACGGAATCAAGCAGGCGCTGAAGTAAAATTCAAAAACCAGACGATTCTATACTCTCTGAAACCCTGCTACAATGGAGAAAGCAACAATTTCATCGAAAAAAGGTTGAAAAATACAATTAAACTTTTATAGAATGAATCTATACAACATATGATACTGAAAATTTTTTTGCGTGATATGCGATATATGAACTGTTTGATAGTTATGCATGTCTAAAAACGCAGGTAAAAAGGACGAGATAAGAACAAAGAACATACACGACAAGCCGATTGTGACAGAGGAGAAGAAGGAGAGATGTTGCGTTAATCGTTAAAATTGATAATACCTAGTTATTGCGTTATATACTTTACATTATATGCGTTGTTTTATTTGTATATGTTGCGTTAATCGTATAAAACAATGTATGTTGAGAATCTATACGATTGATTTTATTAGCTTGCGTGAAATGTTTTACACTATCTGGGTTTATTTTGAACCACTTGCGTGATTACTCTGAAAAACTAGCATCATGAATATAACTAGCGTAATTTCAAAACATATGCTTGCGTGATTAACTTTATACACTATTTGGGTGGATTTAAAACCACTTGCGTGATTTCAATGCGACAGTTGGCTGAGCTGATGAAGAAAGTTATACCGGAAGGTCACAACGATGATGATGACTTTGAAAAACCTTTGAAAAAGAAAAAAAGAAAAGCAACAGCAAAGGATGATAAAGAAGAAAAAAAGAAGCCTAAAACACAACGGCAAAACAGATTTGAAGAATACACAAACAAAAACATAACAATGAGGTGCTCAATTGAAAATCTTACTAATGCAATGAAGAATTTCAATGAGAATCAAAGAAAATCAATAGATGAAATTGGCTTCTCAAGTTCTTTAAATCTGACAATAAAAAATCACGCAGCTGTATTGGGCTACTGGCTGCTAAAAAACTATGACACAGTTAATCATGAACTAAATGTGGGCAGACACAAAATCAAGGTAACTGCACAAAAGTGCATGAGGTTTTTGGAATCCCTATGGGGAAAATAAAGATAACAGAGAAGAACAAACCAAGAAAGGGATCAAGCAAGTTAACTGATGACTTCAAAAAACCAATTCGACAAACCAGGAGTATCAGTTGTAATATCATTGATGTAATGAAAGACCAAACTCAAGGAGGAAGAATGTTCAAGATAAACTTCCTTGTTGTCTGGAATACAGTAATAGGCTACATCAAAAAATCCACAACTGTAAATCAAAGGTTCCTGATCAGTATTAAGGATATGTCTGAAATAAAAAACATGGACTGGTGCAGTTATATGATTGATATGCTGGACATGACTACAGAAGAAGGGCATGAGGATCAATTTAATGGTCCTTTGACCTTCCTCACAATGTGGTTTACTAAAAAAAATTGTAGAATATGTTTATGAGAAAGCAATAGAAAATAATGTTCACTAATGTTTTTAAAACACAGGTGTTGTACACACATGAATGGCAAAAAAGGCACAAGGTACTAATTGATCCACAACAAACACCAGTAATACTGTACATTTCAGATAGAACCTTAGAGATGATGCATGAATATTTGTTTGATAATGGCCCACTAACTGATGTGGAAGATCAAGATGATGAGGATGCTGATATCATAAAAGAAAAAGATGCAGCAACATCCCTGCAAAAAATGAAGACAGCTGAAGTGGCGCAAACCTCACCAGAAATAATGAAAGCTCCTGAAGTGATGGAAAAATCACCTCAAGTAATAAAAGAAAGTGATATGGTGGACATTTCAACTCAAGATATAATTGAATACTACAAAACACCAGAGAAGAAGAATAATGAAGATGAACAACCTGTAAGTTTTCACCCATTAACAAATAAAAAATCACGCATGTATTAATTAAAATGACGCATGTAGTAATTAAAAATCACGCATGTTATAATTAAAAATAACGCATGTTATGAATATAACATTATAGCAGGTTTCTCAGCGGGCTGATATGGAGAAGGATGATGATGATGAAATACACTATGATTTCTCAGGTGGTTATGACCTTCATGAAAATGAAAACATCATCTCTCCCGCATTAAACATAAAAATGCTAGTAGGAACTTTCACCCAGAGAGTTATTGACTACTACATCACACCGACAAAAAAGATACATAGACAGAGGAGAATGTAAGTTTTCATCCATATTCTAAAATAGTGAAAAATCACGCATGTTGATTAAAAAAACGCACCCTATATAAGTATCACACATGTGTTTTCCTACTAATAACGCAAATATTTTAACATCTTTTCAAAAGGAGTCGATGACTTCAATGGATCACCACATGCTGGTGCTTGATAAGGTTTT
This sequence comes from Deinandra increscens subsp. villosa, assembly GCA_039602395.1. Lineage (NCBI taxonomy): Eukaryota > Viridiplantae > Streptophyta > Magnoliopsida > Asterales > Asteraceae > Deinandra > Deinandra increscens. The sequence goes on along the minus strand of JBCNJP010000012.1, from coordinate 8,291,045 downwards.
GGCTGACATAACAACTTTGATAGAAGATGGAAGAATCAAACACAGTGACAGCTACACCTACATTGAAAAATGTGAAGAGTGGAAGCAAAAACTGAAAAGTCTATCACAGCCTCAAGAAGGTACACATGAACAAGGTGATCCAGAGTTAATAGAAGTCTCCATAGCAGAGGAAGAAAAAAAGGGTGGTGAAGAAGAAAATGTTGAGGTTGATACTGATGTCGAAAATGAAGAGAAAGGTAAAAATGGAAACACCTTCAAACAATAACGCAAATGTTAATTATAATAACGCAATAAGAATTTCCTAAAAAAATAACCATTTGGATGTAAAAAAACAGAAGGGCAGAAGGATGATGAAAATAATGATGCTGCAGATGTTGAACCTGAAGATGGTGGAATTCAAACTGAACAGAAAGGTAAAAATGGAAACACCTTCCATAATAACGCAATTGCTAACTATAATAACGCAAATGATCATTTCAATGAAAAAAAACAGAAGGATAGAAAGAAGATGATGAGGAAGCAAATGAGCAAGTAGATGTGACACATCTGGAGGAGCAGATAGAAAAAAGTGAAACAACCCAAGGTAATAACGCATGTTAATAATCTTTCTAACAATTTGATATCTAATATTATCTTTTTTTAAATCGCAGATGGTAACAAAGATGTGGTTGTCAATGATGACACAATTCAAGGGGGCACTCAACCTCAAGCATCACAGATAGAAGGTAATTACGCAATGCATATTTATTTTTCAACTTTCAAAAAAATAACCCTATTGGACTTTGATAAAAAAAAACAGATTCTACTAAAGAAACAAATCAAGTGAACTCTTTGATACAAGCAATGCCATTTCTGCAACCACCTACTATAGTTGAAGCAGAGAATCAAAACAAAGAGGAACCTGCAAAGGATACTGCTGAAGAAGAAAATATTAAAAAAAACTGAGGAGAAGCAGAAAGAAGAGAATGAAGGGAAAGAAGGTAACTATAAAAATTTTGTATTCATTATGAGATTAAATTTTGAAAATAATCACGCATAAAACCTAAAAAATGAATTCAAAAAACAGAAAAGAACAGTGAAGAGGATGAGCAACAGAAGGATAATGATAAAACTCCTGAAATGGTGAAATTTGATGAAGAAGGAAATCAATATAGCCCAAGAACAAAGAGAATGAGAAAAAGGGCCTTTGCACTTAGGTCCCCCCTACTACAGGAAAACCGTTGAAATAACAACTAAGCTGCAAGTATTAGAAAAAATGATTGCAGATTGGCTGTTCACACCGATCGAAGATGAACTGTAAGAATGCATCCATGTTAAATTTATCACAAATACAATAAAAAAAATCATAACAAAATGACATGTTTTTCATTTGTTGCGTGATATAGTGGACTATTTTCATGGTAATTGTGTGAAGCGTTATTTTTATGCGTTATTCATTTTTTTTAAATACAAATATACCCTTTTGAGAAAAAACACGCGTATCCTTTTATTATTATGGGGTGTGTTTATTCATGTCCGTCAGATCAATCAAACGCACGGCCGAGATGCCTTCGCACGGAAACCGTCATTTGTACAACAACTTTCCCATATATATATATATATATATATATATATATATATATATAGGGTAAGGTTCAATGGAAAACCTCACCTTTTTGGAAAACCTGGAAAACTAATCATACACCATTGATTAGTTAATCTATGGTTGAAAATAAATGTGTCATTTTTGGAACTAAATTGAGATTTATTTAATGCACCAAGGGCATAATAGACAAACCATTATTTTGTATGAATAAATGTTCAAATCCTATTTCCTAAACTCTCTATCCTTTAATTTTAAACTTTCATGCCAAATAAAAAGAAACTAATTTACAAAAGAAAAAAAAAATCATTGATCATCAGTTCATCACCAGCGTAACGATTGTTACATCGTTGTAACAATAATTTTAAGTTTTTTTTCAAAAAAATAAACGATGGTTACATAGGTGTAACCATTCAGAAAAGTTTGTAAAATGTATTCGTGGCTCTATTATTTCTAAATCTGATTACACGTATGTAATACTTTTATTTCACATGTTTTAATTGATGTTACACGAATGTAAACCATGTATTTTCTTTCTAGAACGTTATGAATTTATTTCACGTGATTACGCATATGATAGTTATTACATAAATGTAAGTAGTTATTACACGTATGTAACACTTTTATTTCACATGTTTTTAATAGATGGTACATGAATGTAATACCACGTATTTTCTTTCTAGAACGTTATGAAATTGTTTCACATGGTTACGCATGTGATAGTTATTACATAAATGTAAGTAGTAACCTCCTATCAACTTCTTTCTTTCTAGGTAACTTTTCTGAATCGTTACACCTATGTAACCATTGTTTATTTTCATAAAAAAGTACCTAAAATTATTGTTACAACGATGTAACAATCGTTGTGCTGAGGATGAACTGCTGATGAATGTTTTTTTTTTTGTAAATTAGGTTTGTTTTTTTTTAGTTTGGCGTGAAAATTTAAAATTAAAGGAGAGAGAGGGAGATTTTAAGAAAGAGTTGATGGGAGAGAGAAAATTGATTCAAACATTTATTAAAAATAGTTTAAAAATAGAATATGTAATGTTACCATATTGCCCTTTGGATAAAATAAAATTTAAAAAAAAAGTTAAATAATGTGATTGGTTGGAAAAGGTTTTCCAGGTTTTCTAATATTTAGAAGGTTTTCCAATAATCATCTTCCTATATATATATACTAGTTTTTGATACCTGTGCGACGCACGGGCGGTTTTAAAAAACGAATACAAAATTTAACATGTTATAAAAATGTAATTCGATAATTAGAATTAAAGAAAAAAAATTAACATTCGACAATATAAAAAGTTATAAATTTTAAAAAAAAAAGTATTCATATCCTCATTTATTATGAATCAATTTCATTTAATTTCAGTTTTTAAATTAGGATATGAGATATGCATTTATTGTCAATTACTTTGTTAAAAAATTAGTTAATGACTTTGTCAATTATTCTAACCAATTGGAAAAATATAAATAAGGCAAACCATTTGAGCGGGAAAATGAAAAAAAAGGATTGTTGTGATGATGCCATGTGGCATTCAATCTTTTCATATATATATATATATTATATAGATATTATATAGATATATATATATAGGGTGTTTATATATAAACAAACATTTTAACTAAAGAAAACAACTTTTTAACGGTCGTTTGGACCCAAATGATCGTTTGGTTTTTTATTTTTATTTTTGTTTAAATAAAGTTGTTTGAGCGTCGTTTGGGCCAAAACCAATGTTTTAAAATCGGTTTTTAAGTTGAACCGGAAAAGTTTTTGGAGCGGGTCGGACTAGCCGGTTCAACCGGTTAGGGGTATGTATTTTTATAAAAATGCTAATAAACTTGTACACTCCAACAAAAGTAGTTAAAATACAATTTTAATCCACTCAAAAATAATACCAATTAGTTATTCCACAAGAAAATATAAATTTTAAAGTTCACAAATGATAAAAAATAACAATAAAGTTATACACATATAATAAAAATAATTAAAAAAAATAAAAAATAAGAAAACTGGTTGAACCGGAGCGGTTTAACCGGAAAAAACCGGTCAAAACTGGTCGTTTCGGATCTCGTAAAAAACCTTGAAAAGACCGGAGACCCCCAAAAAATCCGGTCGAACCGGTTTTTAAAACACTAGCTAACACGACCCCTTAAATTTCAGAGGGGGGGGGGGGGTTGTGGTTTTGTAATATTTAAAAAATAAATTAAAAAAAACCCAAACGACCAATATTGGCCCCAAACGACCGTTGAAATGTAATTTTTTTTAGTAAAAAGGTTTATTAATATATCCAATGCCTATATATAGAGTCGAGTTATCCTACATCAAGCAAAAACGCTACATCCATTGCGGATTGATCTGGGGCGTCCATCAAGATCATCCAACAGTCAAGATCTATGGTGTTTTCGCCTATGGCGATTTCGGTGGGAAAAAAAACACCATAGGCGGAAACACCATAGATCATGGCTGTTGGATGATCTTGATGGACGCCCCAGATCAATCCGCAATGGATGTAGCGTTTTTGCTTGATGTATTTTACCCTAAACCTATATATCTACCTATATATTAAACAAAACCTATCAAGTTGATTTGGCACCTTATAAGGTTGTCCACATCATCAAGTGATGAGGTGGCATCCTCTCACACTAACCACATCCTATGTGTAATTTTGTTGAGTTTTTAAGTTTTTTAAAAAAGAATTCACAAGATCGCGGGTCCGGATCAATTACATCGATCCGCATATAAAAGCCTCTGTCTTAGTTTAAGCCCTCATTTGCACGACTGTTTTTAGGATTTCTCTCGCTTTCTCTCTCGCAGCCGCGAAACATCTAGAGGTATGTATCCATCTTTCTTCGATCGATACAGCAATTGGTTTCTAAAAACAGTTGTTATTCAGTATGCACTCGGATACAAATCATTCAATCGATTGATCGACTGAATCTGTTCGAAAGATTTTATATTGTTTGGGTTTTTGAAAGCGTAAGTTTTTTACGACAAATCAGGTTGTATCCGTTTCTTATCGATGAATGTTTCACTCAAATCTGTTTATTTGAGTGACGATTTTACATTATTAGGGTTTTTTCGATTCTTAGGGTTTTTAAAATCGAAGTAGATTTGAAGTATCTGCTTGAATATGTTGTTGATTTCTATGAGATATTTGGTTTTTTACTGATCTGCTATGGTTCCTTCTTCACGATTTTAATTTATGTTATATTTATCATGTATTGCGGGCTTCCCTCATCTATTATTCAGATGCTTCTATATACGATATTGATTGTAAGTTCGGTTTTGGTTGTTTGGTGTTTGTGTTTTTATTGTTCTTTGTTTTGATGTTTTAGAGCCATTTTTTCTGTTGCAGGTTTGCTGATTAGGCTTTGATCATCCGATTATTGTTAAGTCATCAATGGTTGTTTTGGAGTAGGATTAGAAAGCTAAATGGAAGAAGACAGTTTCATCAAAAAAAAATTAAAAGTAAGAATGTGCTATTGTTACTAATTTTCTATCATATTTCTCCATCATTTCTTTCAAGTCTAATATCTTTGCATAGGTTTATGAAAACGAAGGACTAAATTCCATCAGTATTTGATTTTTGTTCCAACATGATTTTTATAGGATGAATCATTTAACTGTGGTTAGTTAAGATTTTTACATAGTGACGTTCCTTATCCTAAAATTATTCAAGTGCTTGGTTTCTTAGTTAAAATTCAACATATTAAGCCAAATTTTTGATGAGACATGTCTGAATAGACTGAGCTAAATATTTAAATATTTTTCTCTCTTTGTTTTATCTTTAAACATTTCATTTATTTTTAACGGCCAATTTTGTTTCCACCACAAGAAGTGAAACCTCACCATTTATAAAGGCTTATCCAACATTAAGGGTTATTTTAACCACTCAAATTAGACAGTGTAGAATCATTGTTTGGGAGCCTATTGGAGTTTTGGTTGATTTGCATTGTTCCAATTACAATTCCAAGCTTTTTGTGTGCTTTGAGAAACTTTAATAGCATAATTCTAATGCTTTGTGTATGGGAATCTGATGAAAAATAACCACTACACCATATCCACTAACATACAAGTATAAATTTGAAGTCTTAAGATTGTTTTTACTTTCTGTAATTCATTTAAATACCTGCAGTATTGGTGATATTACAAAAATAACATTAATACAAGAAATATGCAGATTCGGTTAAAGAAGAGTTTTTCTCTCTCGATTAGGGTTACGGAATAGATACATTCACGCTTGGATCCGTTTTTTTATCGATTTCTACGACTACGTCTTCTCTGTTGGAATGGGATTTTAATACAACCCTAAAATCATACTAAATTTATAACCCTCAATTTATCCGTAATGCAGTCCTATTTAGAACATGTGATTGCTATTGTTAATGTGTTCATAGAAATTTATTTTATATTTTTTTACTTTTTATTTTTTGAACGGCAAACAATTTTATTAGGGGCTAGCAAGAGTCTAAAACCCCGAAACGCACGATTACAAAACATCCACAAAACTTTCATAGAAATTTATTTAATCTTAGTTTTATGAATTATTGTGCATAAAATAAAAGTGATCTGCTTTTCTTATATCCACTAATTTTGTCACATATATTGTGTATTTTTTGGTTGTAGGTCGATGGTGTTTTGTTTGTAACTGCAGGTATTTTCTTTAGTTGCATTTGTGTTTTCTATTTGGCTTATTCTATTTGAAGTTTGGGTGTTTGTGTTTTTAGTCGTAGTTATCTTTGTAGTTGCATTTGTCTCTAAGAATTCACTTTCTAATGAATCAACTGTAAGCAATTAAGCATCACAAATTATTATAAATGCCTTAATGGCTTATCACATCTACACATGTTTTGTCTAGGTTCCTCATGAATTTTATTTGTTTTATTCTTTGGTTGCAAGTCCAGGGTGTTCTCTGCTTGCTCCTAAATTCGATAACTGCTAAACTATTATTGATCCTTTAACCCATTTTAGTTGTTTCCTTTTTCAATGTGTCAGGTATGCGTACTAATGTATTTATTGTTTTCCATTAGGTTCTAATAAAAACTTCTGTTATTACAGAAACTGTAGAGTTCGGGGCAGAGGTTTAAAAAACCCAACATGACATGTGAGTGTCTTTTTAATCAATTTTGTTGCTTGCTTTACGCGTTGTATGTGGTTTACAACTTGAAGGTTAGCAAGGATGTGCGTGTCGGTGCTCGAGTGGCACCATAGTTGGTGTCGAGCCATTGTTAATTCGCCACAGTGGTAATCTTTCAACAAAAATTTAAGAAATTTGCATCAACTATAATATCCCTTTAATTTGTAAATGCATTTAGTCCTTGATTTAGTTCCATAATTTTTTCTGGTTTCTAATATGTGTTTCAATTGTTAAACATAGGGAATGGTTTCAATTACGTAGACTAAACCTATAGTTATAGATGTAATTGCAATTTTTAGGCTCATTTGGCACTGTTATTGAACTTTTTTAAATGTTTTTGGTGGATTATTAGCGGACATTTGACGAAGTATTAATCAAGACCCGCATCTGATTTGCTTATTAAAACTGCAGAAGTTTGTGTCAATTATAATATTTCTTTCATTCCTACATGAATTTGATTCTTGATTTTGTTTGAGATTTTGATGATTGATTAACGTTTAAACAAGAATGTGTTGAATTTTCTGTCACCTATGTGTAATTTAAATGGATATAATGCATTGTTTGATGTGATAATATAATTAATAATTTGCTTAGTGATGTCCTCAATTATTGGATCCATATGTATCTTCAATTGTACATATGAAATATTTCTCTCAGTATTAGTGTATTGCTCCATATTATGGTGCCCTCTTTGAATCTGGCTTTATTTTTCTAAGATGGATTTTCAAACAGAGGATTGATTTTCAAATTGCCTTAATCAGCCAAGAGGTCTGCCCAAGTGTATCATTATTTCCTGTTTCCAGTTCGTTTGTTCGTATGCATATGTTTTATGTTTTAAATGATTAAGTTGTTGATGTTTCTATTGTTGACATTTAACAGGATTCTTTTAGTTTAGGAACATTACTGAAGATTCAAAATTGGGTCATTATTTTGGTTAACCAAGATCTTAATATAAAGTTTCCTTTTTCTGTGTAAATCTTTCTTTCTGTGTAAATCTTTCATGCATTGGTAATCGTTTGTTTATGGTTTAGATTAGTTTGTATTTATCGGATCCTGTTTTAGTGCAGATTGCCAAGAATGAAGTTATCGGATGACAAATTTTGATGATCACACAGGTTAAGTGCATCTTGAGCATTACTTTTATTTTGACTGAATTCTTTTTTTAGCTGAAGTTATGTGACACTTCACATTTGGTCAAAGTCTATCTTAGATATTTACAAATTAGAGACTAGATTTTGAGTGTACGATAAGATAATGAAGAATATTACAACTTGATGCAAAAAGAACTGAGTTTTTAAGATTTCTTTTAGTATTTTCTGATTGAGATTCAATTTCATTTTGAATTAATTAAAAACTTTAGGATTTCTTTAGTGTTATTTGTAAAAAAATTTATTTCATTTTTCATAGATTCATATGTTTTTGTGAAATCTCTAAACTGGGTAATCGAAATAGAAGGTGAAACTAGGCAAACTCACTCTAACTTACTCTGCAACTATATTGTGTAATTGAAACTAGGGGTGGTGCCAATCTTGGTTACTATGCATGACATGTTTAAGTTAATTGGTTGGTCGGCTTAAATTTTGTCAACTTAAATAGGCGGACCCGTTAACCCTTTTAGTTAGATTACAGGTTAAAAGATGTCTGGTAAGGTCGATCTATTTATGACCCGTTTAATCCATTTATTACAACACGTCAATTAGTTTATTATGACTCGCTTAGAAGCACAAAATAAATATTTGTTCAAATTTGTGACATTTAGTGGTCATGAAGTTTTGTTTGATGATCCTCATACTCGGTCTCATGCACAAAATCATTTGTGAAAGATAATGTCATGGAGGAGATGCAGCAACTCGAATCTGATGATTAAACTAGCAACTCGAATCTGATGATTAAACTAAAGAGTAAATGATGAACATACTTATATGGTTTCACTTAGAGGAGGAGCCTGGGAATGATTTTGCTACGGACTGAGTTCAGTTTATTTCAATTCAATCCGTGTATGTATATTTCAATTTCAATAACATGAATAATCAATTTGATGTAAAAAATTGATGTAAATATATACTTCAATAACATGAAAAATCAATTTGATATAAAGGGCTTCAGTTAGTAGTATTTCTATCAAACAATTAATTAGGAGTTTGAGTTTTTGGCGGTTAATCGTAAAGGTTTTGGTCAAATATTGTAATTACTTTCATTTGTATAATTCAATAAAATTAGGAGTTAGAGCATTCACAATCCGTTATGTATAACAATGTGAGTGTAGTCCTTAAAATTTAAGATTTGATTGTAAGTGATTGTGAGTTGGGGAAAGAGAAAAGATATTCAAAATCTGTATATTTAAGAAAAAAACTGTTAATAATGTTTAAGCCATGGACAGTTATACGTTGCTTTATCACGAATGACAAGTAGACAAGGGCTCAAACTTCTTATATTGGACGATGATAGAAAAATCATAGACGAAACTGTAAATGTAGTGTATAAATTTGTATTTTCAAATTTGTAACTTTTACAATTTGTACCTTTTTAATCATGATTTTGTTTCACTTTAAATATAATTTTTCTTCTTTATTGAAACATATAATAACACTAAATTTGAGGATATTCGCACCGTTAAATAAAGTGAAAGGGCCCAAGTCGTTTGAGGATATTCGCACCGTTAATGGATTGGTACATCCTACGTTCAGGGACGCCTGTTACATCAGGGGGCTCTTAGACGACGACAAAGAGTACATAGAAGTTATTCGGGAAGCAAGCTTCTATGGTACTGGTCCTTATCTAAGGAATTTTTTTTGTTACCATGCTGTTGTCCGAAAGCCTTTCAAGACCAGAATTTGTTTGGGAAAATTGTTGGACTCATCTATCCGATGAAATCCTTCAAACACAGAGAGTTCTCTTAAAGTATCCAGGTTAGTTACTTATATTATGTCATTAAATTCTTCGATTTGGTTTTTAATCTTTATTTTTTTTATTACTATTAATATCTTTCTGTGTTTTCCATTTATTAGAATTCATGTTATTTACATAATTTTTTTAAGGTTTATCGTACAATGAAGATCAGATGAAGAATCTGACACTTGATGAAATAGAGAAAGTGTTACACTGTCACAACTCAAGCCTCACCAATTTCGCTACAACGCCGTTTCCCGATAACTTTGTCATAGATTCCGCTAATAACGTCCTTATCAATGAGCAGCTCGACTATGACACGGTAGTTCAGGAAAGCGAGTATGAGCGTCTACATTCTTCTTTAACGGATGAGCAAAGATCAATATTTAAGGAGATAATGGATGCCGTTGATAAAGACGGATGTGTGTTTTTTGTTTGCGGATATGGTGCTACTGGAAAGACATTTTTGTGGAATACTCTGTCGACTGCAATTAGATCAAGAAATCGGATTGTTTTAACTGTTGCCTCAAGTGGTATTGCTTCGCTTTTGTTACTTGGAGGTCGAACAACTCATTCTAGGTTCCACATACAACTCAATCTGACCGAGGACTCGCTCTGTACCATGTCACGTCATAGTGACATTTCAGACTTATTGAAGCAAACAAAGTTGATTATATGGGACGAGGCTCCTATGATACATTTGGAGAGAGTGCAAGGTTCTAAAGTTAACAAAAAACATGCGTCTTCTTCAAGGTAACAATCCATCAGAGATACAAAGAAACATGTGATTTTGCTTAATGGCTTTTGGATATTGGTGAGGGAAAAGCCGGTGGAGATAATGATGGTTAGTCAGAAATAGTTATTCATCCTGATCTTCTTATTCATGATTCATTGGATCCGGTTAGCGATCTTATCGATTTTGTTTATCCATCGTTTCTGGACAACTTTAGTGAACAAGATTTTTGGTCTGAAAGAGCTATTCTCATACCAACTAATGAGGTTGTCGATGGTATCAACAGTCGTCTGCTTTCTTTGGTTCCCGGTGAAGAACATGAGTATTTAAGCTCAGATTCTGTATGTCAAGATGAGATTGTAGGTGACGACGTTGATCATAACTAATACTCACCAGACGTCCTGAATTATTTACATATATCTAGCATTTCAAATCATCGTCTTGTGCTGAAAGTTGGTGTTCCTGTTATGTTGCTTAGAAACATTGATCAGAGGAATGGCTTATGTAATGGAACACGTTTTCAGATCGTATCTCTAGGGAAGCATGTTATTGAAGCGGTGGTTATCTCCGGAAGCAATATCAGATTCAGGACTTTTATTCCTAGACTTTCATTGGTTCCAACAGATAAAATAGTTGTTTTTCGGTTTAAGAGAAGACAATTTCCGATCTCTGTTTGTTTTGCTATGACTATAAACAAAAGCCAAGGTCAATCACTTTCGAGAGTTGGATTGTACTTGAAAGATCCCGTCTTCTCTCATGGTCAATTATATGTTGCTTTATCTATCTTCTCAAATATAGTGTATAAATCTAACTTCTCAAATTTGTAATTGTTATTGAATTTTTTTATTATTATTGAATGTTGTTTTATCGATAAGAATTTTTTGAATAGTATATATATCTATATTTTTTTTTTACGTTTTAGACCCGGGTATTTACCCGGGTAAGTGGCTAGTATATATATATATATACAATACAATGACTTTTTATTATTTTAATAAGTCAACTTTTAACAACAATCACACTTGGAAAGCATTCAACTAATGATTGTTAATTGTTCAAAAGAACAATTTCTTTTAGGAAATAATCATTCGGATTCCTTGAGGGATCTTTCAGCTCAACCAACTCTAATTGCAAAAAGATTATGGTTTTATTACTGAATCAACATATTGACCCGTAATACAAGAACTAAACTTTTCATCAACAAATACAAACTACCCGACCATTAAAATATCACACTCTTAGTTTAAATACTTGAATAAAAACGTTTATCAATTATAGAACTTTTATTATCTATACTCATATCAATTATGTCACCTATTTAAATCATTAATGACATTTGAATTTATCATCCTGAAGTTGTTCTAGTCATCATCCTCTTGTCCAATATGTGATTTTTTTTAACGGCAAATTTGGATCACTGACGGGTACATTACACCACCCACCCGATCATCTCCAATCCCCATCAGGAGGAAACTCACTCTTAGAATGAGAAAACCGTCTGGCCCAACATGTAACCCCCAGTTTTTAATTTTTGTTACAAGTGGGACTTGAACCCAAGACCTCCCCATTACAATGTCTTGGGTACCTCCCTCTAGCCAATTGAGCTAGAGATCATTGGTGTCCAATATGTGATAAGCCCGCCCTTCCGTCTAAAAAATAGACATTTCGTCTTAGCGAGGAGGGTATGGTCCAAATTTAAAGCCTTGAAGCTTCAAATTGGATTCAATAATATCGCTCACTTGGCAGAGAAAGAAAAAGAGGATTTGAAGCCTTGAAGCTACAAATTTGAGGGTATCGTTCCAGTTTGAAGCCTAAAAGTTTTAGGTGATATTCAATACTACGCGTTTAGCTCTGCATCTGTTAATGAACATCCATGTTTGCCCTATGTGCTCGTTATATCAAAATTCTAAGTTTAAAATGTGTCTCTTGATCTCGCAATTCCAACATGCATGGTAGTATTGTCAGTAACAAGGTTGAGTGGAGGATCGCGAACGTGTACCATTGATATCGCTCTCCACTCATCTTTGATGACACTATAGTGCAATATCATACATGTACACATTATGTCCTCTATATTCTCCTTTTTCATTACACATGTCGTTCAGCTAGTCTCAACGACATCGCCTTACCAAAAGCAGGATCACATCCTGTAAGCTGATTTATATACCCGTGGATAGCTAGTCCATAGATTATTGTAACACCACAAGGTTCGTGTCACCATTTTCACAGTTAAGCTTTGCATTCTGCCATGTCGTTTGTCGAGCATGGTAAAGCTAGAGACAATATAATACATGTTCCACTTCCTCCCAGGCAAGTTGGGCCACCACAACTCCGGCACGGTTTGTCAGGCCCGATAGATCTACCTCGTAATTCCCCGTTATTACCTATTCATGGTACACAAGTAGAAGGAATTTCATAGCAAGCTGATTCATCCATGATTTACAAAGTGTGGTATATAACATCAAGTTTGAGCTTATAAAAGTAAATGTTACCGCATGAATTCCCCCCCCCCCCCCAAAAGTAAAACAAGTTAAAGTAGGGTCGTAAACTCAACTCGGGTGCATAAAAGAAACAAAATAACTAAAAGCCGAAAAGAGATGGTGAATCCTCTTAGACTTCACCTAAAACACATAATTGTGTGAGTGTTTGACCGTGTTCACCGACCGTCCCGATATACGCGGACAATTGACAAGTTGACTCGACAACAAATTGATGATTAAATTAGGTTTTTGAATATATATCCTAGCAGGTATACATCATAAAACATGTCACATATCAGTAAATATTCACGCGTCACATTTAATTATTAATTGTCCCGCGTATACAATGTAAGATTTACAGAACGATTTTACAAAATCTTGTCATTCCAACCGAGGTAAGAGACTTACGATTTGTCTACGATTAATATGACCTAATGTAGGTAAATAAGTACCCAACCAATCATGGGTTCGTACGCATGCATCACATAAATAAATAATTAACAGGTAAATATATATTTATCGTGTATGACCAAATTTTACTTAAAAGTCACGTTCCTATCACATATCAAGCATAAGGATTTCAGGTCTAGCATGTTTCAAGTCATATTAAGTGTTCGCAAATGCATGCATGCACCATATATAGTTCTACGATCACTTTTCCAACGATCAAAACATATATTTATTTATATATTTTATTTTTTCATGCAAGTAACTATGAAGATCATCACTTTATCATTCAACATGCATACATAAACACAAACCATGCAATATTATCATAGATCGAGCATCAATAAGCTATCTTTAGTCATCATCCATCATATATGAACATCAAAATCAGATTTGTATCGAATATCTTACGTAAAGTTTATGACTTTACGTCATATAAGCCCTAGATCTAGCCTTTGCATGCAATTATGACACGAATCAAGCATAAAAATCCATCATTTATCGTCATGCAACAAGAACATAAACCCTAGATCTAGCATATCATTATCATAATCATCATAAAAATAAAATCTTATTCATAAAATTTCAGACTTTATAACATATAACACTAGATCTATACATCGAATCATTATATCATCATCATAGAAGCCTAGATCTAACATAAAGTTCAAATCTTGATGATTTTAAAGCAAGATAAACATGGATAATGAACATACCAACAGTGTAGGATCGATCAGTGATAAAAAAAAGCTTGAATCTTGATCTAACACACCAAACTTCAAGGATTTGGACCAAGTGGACAGAATCTTAGGGCTGTAGGGAGAGTTTAAGAGCTGATGGGATGAAGATATGGGAGCTAATAACGTTTAAATAGGTCCAAATTAGGGTTTCCCAGATCTAGGATCGATGCGGACTGTGGGACTAATGCAAGGAGCCCACTTGCGGTCCGCAAGGCGGGTGAGTCAGTGTCCCTGTTAACTTTCATTGACGGCTCCCATTTTGTCCGTTTTTCGTGTTTTTGGTCACGGTTTCTACACTTTTACTTCTTATTCATTCACCATCATATTTATCATATTGAATACAATAAAATCAAGTATAAAGATGTCATATATATCAATTAACGTTCATATGATTTAATTCACGTAATAGTTTCGCACGTAATTGCAGCACGTATGAGTTTTTGACGAATCAACAATGTTTCGAGACTCAACCTTATGTTTGATGTTTGTGATGTGTTTTAAGTACACTAGACTCATCTAATACTCTAATTGACACGCTATGCTTATATACGTGATTCCCAGTTTGACAGTTTTATCGGTTTTTGATGCTCGGGTCCCACCCGACGGGTCAGATTATCACATGACTAACCCAAGACCGGCACTAGTGACTTTATATTTATTGTTGTATTATTACTTTGTCACTAGCCGCTAAAACTTGACTTTTACCGACTGCATGTAGTTGAGAAAAGCGAAAATATATATTTTTTTAATTTTTTAATTTCACCTCACTTTTGCCGACTACATGTAGCCGGCAAAGGTAAGCCCCCAAAGACTCATATTCCCGCTTAACTTTTCTTGACAACATCTAATTCGAGAATAGTCCAATTTATTTTTTTATTTATTTTATCTATTTCACGAAAAAGTATTTTAAATTTTTGTTTATTTTATTTATTTCATAAAAGAGGACGATGTCGTTTTTAGGTGACTTTTGCCGACTACATGTTGTCGGCAATAAACCTTATAGAAAACATATTTTTAATTTATTTAGACAATAACAATTATCGGGATAACGAAAATAATACCGCCATAAAGTTTGGGTTTTCCCGACCACATGTCGTCGGGAATATGTACGTTTACTTAATTTACATTTATTTTTATATCTTTAAAAATATATATCGACGAAACTTTTCTTTTTCTCTACATCTTTTCTCGACTACATGTTATCGAGATAAGTTTTTTTAAGCTAATTAATTTATTTATTTCAGTTATTAAAACTCGTTGTCTTTTCCCGACTACATGTAGTCGGGAAAAGTGACCCCTAAAATAAAACCCACAGCATTTCTTTTATCATCTGATGAAAGAATTAAGAAACAGCTAGACTATTAGGCGATTTCGAAGGTTAATCTCCTGATTCAACCTCAGATACCTCTCTAATTCTCATCCTGATTTCCTTAACCTCCGATTTTTCTTAAACAGTGGCTATTCGAAGGTTAATCTCCCATTTTTCATAAACAGCGGCAATCGAAGGTTATGCAACGAACAGGTGTGTATAGATTTCCCTAACCTACGAATTTTCTCTTTATGTGAAGCAATATGGTATATTTGCTTTTAGGTTATAATTTTGCAACATTCGAAGGTTATGGTTGTGGAGTTTGAACACAAAGAAATTGCCCGGACTACATCGCGATTCGGTATCCATTCTCAATCACAAGCAAAATCGAAGGTAACATTTGGTCCATTTGATTGAATAATATTGTTTATTATCAATTGTTTGATAATCGGATATTGATCATTGGATTCTTTGATCATTTATATCATTCTCTACTTCGATTGATTACGAATTGGGAAAAACACCAAAATAACCATTGTTGACTTTGAAAATTGAGTTTTGATCCGCTGACTTTATTTGCACCAAAATGACCTTTTCCACTCCGAGCCTAACTCCTAACCAATTTATTTGCACCAAAATGACCTTGACACATCATCATCTTCTTCAACTCCCCTCTGCATTTTTTCACTCTCTCTCTCCCTCTTCACCTAAACCCAAAACCAACAAATAAATCTGGCGACCCTTTAACTCAACATTCCGGCCAATATACTCAACGATAAATCACGTGCGACCCGTCTACGAACTCCTCTCGATCATACGGACACAATGGGACTAGCCTTAACCACCGACGTACACTGACTCGAAAACCAGAAAATGCTCCTCTCGTTTCCGGCGAAACCCGTTTTTCCGGCGACCGGAATTCCGGCCAGTAACGAGTATTTCATATGACACCATTTAAAGAGTATTTTAGTGAAACTGTATTCAAGAACACTGACTAGTATAAAAATTAACATTACTTAATTAAGTTAAAACATAATATAAAATATAGAAAAAAATGGTTTAAATTACTACAATTAATATAAGTAAAGGGTTATATATAAAATATTACAATTTACAAAACCCTATTTCCACGTACAATAGCAGCTACCAGGACGACGAAGCCACCACCGTTTAACATCGCCGGCCACTTTCCGTTCCAACCATCAACCGAAGAACACTTTCCGTTCCAACCATCAACCGGAAACCTACATCAGCCGGAATCGATATCAACTTCAACCGGAGGAGATCGCTGTTCCGTTTCATTGTTCAAGCGGAATTCATCGATCAACCGAAAGTTCCAGGTTCAAACGGAACGTCCAACTGACTTCAACCGGAAACTTTTTCTCTCTTCCGTTCCAACTTCAAACGGAAAACCTTGTTCCGCTTCAACCTTCAAGTGGAAACCAAGAACGTCAACCGGAAGATGGATTTTCAAATGGAAAAGTTTTTGTTTGGTTCTGGCCCCCGGTAGTATTACTTCAACCAGAGGAGATCGCAGTGGGCCAGAGGTTCAGTCACCGGAAAAACGCTCCTAGCCGGAGTAAATATTCAAGTCACCTTATCTTGTTCTTGAGGAAGGTTCTGATCCTAGTTCAAGTTTAGGTCACCGGAGAAGGACTATGATCAGAAAAAGATGCTTCTGATTGAAGATTATTTGTTCACGTTAAGTTCATTGGCCGGAATTCCGGTCGCCGGAAAAACGGGTTTCGCCTGAAACGAGAGGAGCATTTTCGGGTTTTCGAGTCAGTGTACGTCGGTGGTTAAGGCTAGTCCCATTGTGTCCGTATGATCGAGAGGAGTTCGTAGACGGGTCGCACGTGATTTATCGTTGAGTATATTGGCCGGAATGTTGAGTTAAAGGGTCGCCGGATTTATTTGTTGGTTTTGGGTTTAGGTGAAGAGGGAGAGAGAGAGAGTGAAAAAATGCAGAGGGGAGTTGAAGAAGATGATGATGTGTCAAGGTCATTTTGGTGCAAATAAATTGGTTAGGAGTTAGGCTCAGAGTGGAAAAGGTCATTTTGGTGCAAATAAAGTCAGCGGATCAAAACTTAATTTTCAAAGTCAACAATGGTTATTTTGGTGTTTTTCCCTTACGAATTATCTACAATTTGATTGGATCGTTCTAAGTATCGATCGTGTCAACCGGATACGTAATACCTAATAGGGAAAACATAGATGAGGAATGAACTCGGGCGAAGTATTTTAGTTTATATGAGTTGATAAGAGTGTAGAACCCTGGCCAGTGAGTCAAATTTTGCTAATAAAATATACAACTCAAATGGGTGACTAATCTGAAGATCAGACAAGATTTTTTTTCTTTATATCCAGAAAAAATTGAACATAACTTTAGTGTGACAAAAAGTGTCAACCATTTCAACTCATTTACATTTAAACACGTAAAAGGAAATCCCAGAATGGCGAGAGCGTTATTGTTTACTTTGGCGTTCTCAATTCTTGATTTGAAAAGTTAATACAAATTGGACAAGAGAATAGAGGTTGAGGATCATGTGTTGTGGAGATGATGACACCACCTATCGGACTCGGTTCTAAACTATGTCATCGCACCGGTTGATTGAAGACTTTTACAAGAAGATTACATGATCTGTGACATTGACAAATAAAATTTGGCACATTCATGCACACAATGGTTAATATCTATTCAAAAACTAAATTTTTACGAGATGTTACCCATTTAGATTGTGATAAACTTATTAATATACTAAATTATATTAAAAAAGTTAGTTTTTTTTTCCAAACTAATGTACATTTGGATGTTCTATGGTAGTTATTATTCTTTTTCAAATGCCCTTTTAGTTAGGTTGTGATGTGTTAGGACGATTGGATTTTTAACCCAAATTTTTCTTTGTAATTATCTAGCTACATTTTGGAGGTTAGTTTTAATATATATATTCATATCGCCATTTAAAAAAAAAGTAATTATGTCATTTGATACGAATTTTGATTATTGAATTACATATATAATCATTATTGTTCAATAAATCAAGTTAGGGTTGATATGAGGATTAAGGAAAGATGATGAATTTGAGAGAAAACTTTGTATTAGTAATTCGTGATTTTAGTGAAGACTATTGATTTTTTTTATTAAAGACCGGATCGTCAACCGGTACATATATCCCGAACATAGCGATAGAAAATTTTTCAGGGTCCTGTGATTTTCGTTCCCATCAATAAATTCCTAAGCTCCACCACCAGACGTTATAGTAACTTTAATGAAAAGTATGTTGCTAACACATGCATATTATCCTCTTCGTTTAGTTGCTAGATCTAAAGGCTTGTGTCCTTTTGTTTCGATTACTTGTATATTTATCATAATTAACAACTTGATGTTTAATAAAATTTACATCGGTTGTATATTAAAACAAGCATGTCGTAACATTGCGTTTGAAATTTTATAAACATCGTATTTTAAAAGTTTATGGATGTGACACGTGTCATCTTGGTTTAAGAAATAAAAAGAAAAACATGTATATGACAAAGTTTAGGGTTTATTATGATATATATGTTTAGCCAGAGATTCTCTAAAAACACCCTAAAAAGTGTACAACTATAGAATGTATACATTTTTCTAAACTGAGGGCACGCGCAACCAAAGCTCTAGATAAGACTGATCATCTTTGCTACAATAATCTTGTTTAGTTTATTTGTTTTTACATTTATCATCGATCCGTAAATGTTTTTTTATATATAAGGGCACTTTTTTAAACTCAAACCGAGCATCCAAAATCTCATAGCTAGACGCCCGTGACGTCAAGAACGAATGGAATGACTATCGTCATGGTTGTGAGAGATTGCAAAGAAGGAATGACTACCGAGCGTGAAATGTTTAAAAATATAAAGTTTTGATAACTTATATATATAACAATAGAATTTGGTATATGGATAGTGAACTTTTTATTTCTTTTATTTACACCATATATTTTATGACTTTTTTGTTTAGGCCACAAAATTTTTACTTTTATTCATTTAGGTCCTTCAAAAGTTTTAGTTTCTTTTATTATCACCACAAATATTTTCTACTTTTACACGTTTGGTCCACGTCTTTCCTTTTTTTCTTTTTTATACATTGACCGCTATTACTTTTTAATTTAATACTTTGATTATGTGACTTTTAGAGTTTTACGTTTTATCCCCCTTAATTTTTATATTTTCGTTTTTAATTTTTATAGTTTTTACTTTGACCATGAAACTTTTATACTTTTACGTTTTAAACCCCTTAACTTTTTCACTTTTTATTTTTAGTATACTTTTTGAATTTTTGACTTTAGCCACAACTTTTTTATAGTTTTATACTTTGACCACGAAACTTTTAAACTTTTACGTTTTATGTCCCTTTGCTTTTCTACTTTCGTTTTTAGTATACTTTTTATATTTTTATACTTTGACCACAAAATTTCTAGACTTTTATGTTATATACCCCTTCACTTTTATACTTTTGTTTTTAGTATACTTTTAGAGTTTTTAGCTTTTGCCACTATTTTTTATTGATTAATACTTTGACCACATTCAAATGTATATTACTTAAACTGACAGGTAAATTGGTGGCCCGCCGTGAAGCGCGGGCGGGTCACTTTTTAAATAATACTTTGACTATGTGACTTTTAGAGTTTTACGTTTTATCCCCCTTAATTTTTATATTTTCGTTTTCAATTTCTATAGTTTTATACTTTGACCACAAAACTTTTATACTTTTATGTTTTAAACCCCTTAACTTTTGCACTTTCATTTTTAGTATACTTTTAGAATTTTCGACTTTGGCCACAACTCTTTTATAGTTTTATACTTTGACCACGAAACTTTTAGACTTTTACGTTTTATGTCCGTTAGCTTTTCTCTTTTCGTTTTTAGTATACTTTTTATAGTTTATACTGTGACCACGAAATTTCTAGACTTTCACGTTATATACCCCTTCACTTTTCTACTTTTGTTTTTAGTATACTTTTAGAGTTTTCGACTTTAGCCACTATTTTTTTATTGTTTAATACTTTGACCACATTAAAATGTCTATTATTTAAACTGACAGGTAAATGGGTGGCCCGCCGCAAAACGCGGGCGGATCACCTTCTTTTTTAATATTATTTATTATGTCAAGTTTTATTGATTTTTTTGTACTTTGTGTAGATCTCCATGGGCATGTTAGCCCATGGCCCATGTTGTGGTTCAAGATATAGAGTTGGGCTGAAGCTGTGCTTGCGGGTTTTCTGTTCGGGTTGTTAGAAGTGCCGGTGAAGAAGTTGGGGCTCCGTGTATATAATGAAGCTTGGCAGTTGCATTAAGATTATGTGAGCGTTCTAGTTGGTTCTTAGCCGCTCTCATCGAATCCCAAAAGTCTTCTATGTTGTTCATCATTTCTAATCTAGGGTTCTTCATGAGGTTCATTTGAACTTTATGAATTAAAGGATCTGTTAGATTGTAGAGATTTCTGTGTTATGGCGTAGAGTAGATTTTGAATCATCGTGTTAATGATTTTTCTGTTTTCTGTATTTCATACCTATTGGATAGTCATAGATCTGATTGTTTGTATCTCAGTTCTTGTTGATATTCGTTCAATTTTAGTGGTTGTTCATCAAATTATCATATTTTGACATGGTATCAGAGCTATTTGTTCTTGATATCTGAGTTCTTGAGTCTTCTTGGTTGTCTAGGGTTTAGGATCTTTGAGTCATCGACATCGTTTACTTGTCGATTCGCGTCTCCAACGACCTGATCTCAACTTCGGTTGTCCACTTATCTATTCGCGTTTCCAATGACCTGATCTCAACCCCGGTTGCGATCCTCTTCTGAATCTCTTATTTCCTGCTCACTGTGGTAACGGCACGTCGATTCCACACGGTACATAAGTCTATGTGACCGCTGGTGCCAGTGGTTGTAGTTGCCTCACCGTCACCGTCATTCGAGTTCTTGTCCTTCACTTGAGGATTCGTGTCTGTTTTTTAATTGAGTTGCAGGTCAATCTGTGGAGGAGCGCGTCTCAGATCTGGAAATCCGAGTCAAAGGCTCACCTGGTTCGGGGTGAAAGTGTTGTTGCACTGATCATAGATTCTGTAACCCTAAGTGAAGGTTACGGGTCTCGGTTTGGAAACCCTAACTTGGGTCCAAATTCTGGGTGAGATCTTTCCTCATCATTTTCTTTGCTATTTATTGTTGTTGATAAATACATTAGTGGTTTATTGGCTCCACTTCTGTGGCAGACTGGTGATACCGCTTGTATACTGTACAAGGGGAGACATCCCTTGTCTTTTGTGCTAGTGGCATAGGTTGTTTTGTGTGATTGCTTGCATATTTGTTGATATTGTTTGTTTTTAATATTTCATCTGTTTGTGGTTGTATTTCAACCTTGTAAAGGCCTTGATCTGCCAGCCTAACTGGTGTGAAACCATGGTCCCTGACTTGGTTGAATTTCTGTGCATACTTGCATTCTTATCTGTTTTTTGGGGTCTGGTCTGTATTGATTGATATTAATCATGACTGAAGGTGATAAACCATCCTCCTCTGCTACTTTAGTAAGCAAATGAGATAATAGTGATCCATTGTATCTTCATGCTAGTGATTCTAGTCATCTAACCATATCAGTATAAAGCTTAGAGGTTCTGAAAATTATATTTTATGGGCCAATGCTATGAAACTAGCTTTACAAATTAAAAGTAAGTATGGTTTTATAGATGGTACTTGTACTAAATCTACTGATGATGAAGTACTTAAAAAATAGTGGGATAGGTGTAACTCTATTGTTTTGACCTGGATTCTTAATTCTGTAAGCGATGAACTTTATCTGGGTCATGTTTACTCTAATTTGGCTTCTAAAGTGTGGACTGAGTTGAAGGATACTTATGATAAGATTGATGGGTCAGTTATGTTTGATTTGTATCAGAAAATAAATGGTTTTACACAAAGTGGTCTATCAGTAACTGAGTCTTATTATAAAATTAATATGATGTGGAAACAACTTGATCAAATTCTTCAAATAGCTACTTGTACTTGTGATGCATCAAAGAAGTTCAATAATTTCTCGCACTTAATCAAGTTAATGCATTTTTTGATAGGTTTAGATAGTAGTTATCAAATCTGTGAGAGCCAATCTGTTAATTCAAAGCGAGTTTGTAACATCCCAAATTTCATAGATACATATTATATAT
>JBCNJP010000012.1:7993467-8268031 GCA_039602395.1 Deinandra increscens subsp. villosa | reverse complement strand
CAAGAAGTAAAAGGGTTAGTCTGGTTAGAAACAGGTGCAGAAATTTTAATAGGACAAGCTGCCAATTTCTTTTCGATCTCAGCTTTAGCATCCAAGTTGGTCTTGGAAACCTCATAATCTGAGATCATTTCATGCATCAGGGGCATCGGTACTGTATGAGTGTATTTTTCATCTTTGATTTCAGTACCGAGTCCCAAACCAGAGTTGGTTTTTAAATGACGCATACGGGCGTCTGTGTTGTAGAAAAGTGAGCTAGCCTTCATCATTTCAGACACAATCTTATCATTTCGCTCAACTTTGGTTTGTGATGTTTCTAATTGCCCTTTAAGTTGCTCAAGTTCAGTTTTTAATGTGGCAATTTCTTCATTAGCAACTGTCAGATATGTGTTTTTGTTACTTAAGTCCCTTTGAAGATTTTTTATGTCAATTTTAGCAGCTTCAAGTTTCTCACTTAAGTTTTTACTTCTACCCTTATATTCCCTCAATTCTCTATCAACAAATTCACGATTTAGGGTTTCATTGAAAAACTTAGTTTGCCATTCTTTAGATTCAGTAAGAATAGTTTGACATTTGGAGTTGAGACATACCTCAGAGCTGCTTGCGGAGGATCCTGGAGTGATGTTTGCCATAAATGCATGTTGATATTCCTCAGCTTCTTCCTTTTGTGCTTCCTCTTCAGCTAACAGGGCCACATGGTCAAGTGTAAGACTGAGGTCCTCCACCTGAGATGTCCAGTCATATCCTGGCGTATGCTGAACCACCAGTGCCTTATCATTCTTTCCTGCCTCCTTCTTCATGTTCTCACTTCTGCTATCAGTCTTGCCTTCTCTATCCACTTTCGGTTTGGTGCACTCTCTGGCATAGTGCCCATACTCATTGCAGTTGTAACACCTCAGATTAGCCTTATTAAAGCTCAACTTGATTCCTTTTCCACCATTCCAATCCTTCTGTCCCTTCTTTGCCATGAACTGTCTTGCACGAAGGGCAGACATTCCCATCTGATACGATATGTCCATGTGCTCTAGATCATCAGGATTCACTTGATTCACATCATCAGGTGACAGATCCGTGGGAAGAAGTGAGCCTGCCACGAGTGCCTGATAGCAACTCATAATTCCCACTCCAAGAGCAAAGCTGGGATCTTTGGTTAGGGCATTTACATCCAGTGAGACAATGTTTGATGCTCCAGATGAGCTTGAACCAGTAGCTTGTGCAATGAATCCCATTGGGGTTGAGGGTGGATTGGCTGGAGCGACAGCTGGCTGAGAAATGAAAGCTTGGTTTAATTGATTCATGAAAGCTCCATTGCCAGACTTTCTGGCCCTCTTTTGTTTCTTCTCCTCATATGCTCTGATTGTGGACATGAGCTCATTTAGTGATGCGGTGGACATTTGTACTGTCTTCTCAATTAGCTCAATAGTGCTGTCCCAATTAGGTGGAAGAGAGTTAACGAGCTTTCTGTTGACCTCCACTTGTGTGTATGTTACTCCAGCATCTTTCATCCCAGTGACTATCTTGATAAACCGCTGAAGTAACGTCTCAATATTCTCACCCGGGGCATAGTTGAACTCATTAAACATCTCCCTCAAATTCTCTTTGCGGGATTCCTTCATGTCATCATTTCCCTCATAAGCCTCTATAAGGGCATCCCACAATGTCTTTGCTGAGGTGTATTCCTTGAATGCTTCAGCAACTTCTGGGGATAGAGCCATGGTCAAAGCCAGCTAGAGCCTTCCTATCTCGTTCAACCCTTTCCCAGTCCTCATCAATCCAATTATTGCTTAGGTTTAGGAACAGGAGGTTGACCCTGTTCCCCTGGAGTTGATGGGACAAAATCTCCCACTTCGATTGATCGCATGATCTTAGCATCATGGTAGTTGACATAGTTGACGAACCTGTATTTCCAGCTCATAAAATCTTTGCCAGACATCAGACGTGGCGGTCTGGCAGATGTCCCAATCTTAGAATCCATTTCCAAGGTGGCACTCGAGAGGCTTGACATGTCGAAGGCCATAACTTCAAAATCGAAAAGTGGGTTTACGGCTAAAACAAGCTGATCGAAAAGTACTTTTCGATCGGGATGATGCGGGTCGAAAAGTCTGAACTGATCGAAAAGTGTGGGTTGGATCGAAAAGTCTCAAAGGGGACTTTTCGATCAAGGAGCACAATGGATCGAAAAGTCTCAGGGGACTTTTCGATCAAGGAAGGCTGATCGAGAAGTCTCAAGGGGACTTCTCGATCGAAAGGGTCGGATCGAAAAGTCTCTGAGGGGACTTTTCGATCGGTGAAACTGATCGAGAAGTCACAAAGGGGACTTCTCGATTGGGCAGGCTGGTCGAAAAGTCACTTAGGGGACTTTTCGAGCAGGAAGAATGGATCGAAAAGCCACAAAAGGGGGGCTTCTCGATCGATCAGACAGCAACAGTGGACTTTTCGATCAGAAAACCTGATCGAAAAGTGTTGAGTAGGGTCGAAAAGTCTGAAAATAACACGCACAGCCTTCTGAACCTTCTGTCACGTGTTGTAACCTGCACAAAACACCTCCGAAAGTGCTAACAGCTGAAAATCACCAGAAAACTCAAATCGTTAGTACTCAAAATCTTGAATCTGATATCGCGAGAGCCTCGAAACTTGCGTTTCTTGGCTCTGATACCAATTGTAAGGATCAAACAAACCCTCACGCGATATCTGGTCTAGTGAAACCGTGCGGAATCCGGTTTAACTAGATGATTCAAGAAGAACAATAAAAATCAATGTAATCGAAAAGTATGTAACGCAATTGAAACAAACCGATTAGTAGAAACACGATTGACTTGAACACTGGTTACTGCTTACACCTTTGATCGAATTCTCTATGGAGAATTCGATGATCACCTCCACACACAAACTGACTAGCAACCTCTACAAAACATAACATAACCCTATTTATAGCTAAAGGGTTTTCGAAAACCCCTAGCCCACCTATACAATTCGGACCCCAAGCCCACACACAATTACATATTAAACTAGCCCAATACAACTAAACAAGCCCAAATCAATCTAATGCGAAAGCCTTAAATTTCAGGTCTCTACAAGGTATATACGTGTAAATACGTGTGTTAATAGTTAACGGAATAGTAAAATGGCTAAAAGTGTAATTATTGTAAAGATATAAAAGTATACGGATATTATACGTATTTATAACCATTATAAATATTCTGGGGCTTAGAAATTAGTAGAAATATATCCTAATATGATTCGTAACATAAAATGATAAGTATTATAAAGTTTGAGGGGCTAAAACGTAAATTAGCAAATAATAAATAAATATATATGTATCTATATATATATATATATATATATATATATATTATCGTACGAATCCCGAGCCTTATAAACCTTAGAAGATGTTAGAAATATGTCCCATAATGTTATGGTACATAAAATGATAAAAGAATAGAAGTATAGGGGCCTAGAATGCACCAAACCAAACAACAAGGACTAAAAGTGTAAATAATTGAATTCTGGCCAGAAAGAAGAGATCGCGGACCGCGAGCCCATGCACACCAACTCTTTGCGGTCCGCGACTGGGAAGCGTCAGCAGCAGGTCGTGAATTTACCACGACAATCGACTTGGAGCTCAAGTTTGGCCGTTACACGCGTCGATTTTGAAGCCGAGTCACCCATGGATGTGTAAGGACATCAAGGCGCACCTATGGGTATAAGTAGGAGCTCAAATTTTCCATTCTAACTCGCTAATTTCATGATTCTTTACCCGAAAAACCCCATTTCCGAACCAGCTTATTCGTTGGTGAGATTCGAGCAATCTAGGAGGAGTTAGGAGCTAAAATTCTGGAGTCGAGCTTTATTAGGTTAACTAATTAAGGATTCTGTCGGAGGTTCTATCTGAGTTTAACAAGTACAAAGATAAGGTGAGTTCTGCGAGCCTACTTTTAAAAGTTTTAATGTTTTCGGGCTGATATACATACAATGTTCAACTGTTTACTTAAAAAGTATTTGAAATGCTTTTATCTGAAAGTTTGATTATCTTAACTGATAAATTGATGAACTGTTTGAAGTGATATGTGTTATGTTATGAATATGCCTATGAATGGTTATACTTGTTAGTAATGTATAATGAAATGATTAGATAGAATAATGCATATGAAATTATTATTAGGGTTATGTGTTATATTTGCTTTGAAACTAGGTATCCAAATAATAAGGGTTTGTTAATAAATGCACAAGTGACAATGTAGGACTATATTAGAACATGTGATGCATTTGCTATATTATTATATGGTGGATACGCCGCAGGTACATCCTGTATACAAGCATGGTAGTCTAGTTACCGGGTATATCAAAAGTGTGGAGGATACGCCGCTGGTACATCCTGTATACATACACCTAGGTAAATTGGGGGATGTTCATTTGTTGCAGTATATGAGTACATTATCATGTTTATTAGCACACGTAAGTCATTTGGATATCTAACTAGGGGCGGGTAGTAGTACTGTGGTGGTTAAGGAGATGTTCGATAGAATAGAACGTCTTAAGAGTTAAGGTTACGAGAACAGTTGTTGGTACTGAGGTTGGGGGTTTCCAGATGAAGTCACCTGAGCAGTATTTGAAACTTGAAGGACAAAATGTAGGACGGTTGTCAGTGCTGAGGTTGGGGGATTCCAGATGAAGTCACCTGAGCAGTATTTGAGAACGGGAAGGTATAGAAGAAATAGAACGGTTGTCGGTACTGAGGTTGGGGGCTTCCAGATGAAGTCACCTGAGCAGTATTCGAAACTATAAGGTATAAAGGTATATGGAGTTCAGGTCATAGGAGCTAAAGGTTATCAAGGTAGATGTTTTGTAGAGAAACGTGTTTGATTATGATGTTGTAATGTATGACTTTGTTATGTGTTATACTTGATAAATTTTTGTAAAAAGGGATTTTGCAGGTTCAAAGGTTTTAACCTCACGAATGAGGTAATGTTTTTAAAATGTAGAACTCACCAGCGTAAGTTGACCTTTTCCCAAAACCATATGTACGTCAGGTATAAGTGAGACGTCTGGGAGCAAAGGCGGAGCCCTCGTGATAAGAGACTAATCGGGCAAGCTATTAGAGGAGCAGTTGGACGTGCTGGCTTAGATGTAGACAAATAAAGACGAATATAGTTAGTCGCTATATAGATAGATTGTAAATTATCTCAATTACTTTTCGTACTTGTCTTTATAATAAATAAAAGTTTTAAATTTTCCCCTGCTTATCTCTATTGTGCCACGTGTTCATGAGTAAATCCGATGCGTGACCCCTCCTAGTGCCAAGTCTGGGAGTGGGCGTCACAGAGTTGCCTTCGGTTAAAGAAGCATTCTCTGTTTTGTCCAGAGAAGAGTCTCATAGGAATTTTGGAAATTCAAAAGGTCTAAGTACATCAATGGGGTTTGTGTCTAAAACTAATACATTTTTTATTTAAAAAAGAAACCTGTTAGGACTCCAAATCAAAATCTTAAGTGTACCCATTGTAATAAGGTGGGCACTCTGTTGATAAGTGTTTTGAAATCATTGGGTATCCACCCTGGCTGAAACCTAGGGTTCGGCAATCTAAGATGGTCAATAGTGGTAATGCAAGCAATGTTTCAGAATTTGCTGATAATGTTGTTTTCAATCCTGTTGGTTCTATCACTGCTGACCAAATGACTAAACTTTTATGTCTGCTATCTAAAAAGGGTCATGATGGGTCATCGTATAGCCATATCTCATGTAGAAATTTATGTTTAACCTGTGTGTGTCCTAGAGTTTTCTAATTTTCAAGTCATAATAGCTTTAAGGGTAGTAATGGGTGGATAATTGATTCTAGGGCAAATCAATATATGGTCTTGTCTGATAAAGGCATGATAAATTTATGGATGTTTCTGACTACAAAATTACTGTTAAAAATCCTAATGGTTCGAGTGCCACTGTTTCAAAAATTGGTTATTTGAAACCTAATGATAAAGTCACTCTCTATGATGTATTTGTCATGCCTGAATACTCTGTGAATTTAATTTATGTGTATAAACTTGTAAGAGATAGCAAAATAATTGTTAAGTTTGATGAAAAATTATGTTATATTCAGGATTTGTTAACAAAGAATGTCCTGGTGATTGGTAGTCAATGTGATGGTTTGTACATGTGTGGTGAGTCCCGTTTGTCTCACTGTTTATATTGTAATAGTAGTAAATCTAGTCATTTTTGGCATGATAGAATGGGGCATCCCTCTGAAATGGCTCTTAAAATGCTCAAGTTATATTATAAACTTGTTATTCATGACTCTGCAAATCCCTGTGATGTTTGTCATAGAGCAAAAACAGCACAGGGAACATTTTCCCTTGAGTGATCATTAAAGCAAGCAATTAGGTGAATTGGTTCACTTAGATATGTGGGGACCTTATAGGATTCAAAGTATAGAAGGGTATAAGTCTTTTTTAACTGTTGTTGATGATTTTTCAAGGGTTGTTTGGGTTTTTCTTTTAAAACATAAGGATGAAGTAATTTTTAATCTTCAAACATTCTGCAGTTTAATTGAAACTCAATTTAATAAGAAGGTTAAAATCTTCAGGAGTGATAAAGAACTGAATTTGTAAATAGACAATTAACTGAGTTTTTTCAAACCAAAGGCATTATTCATAAAACAACATGTTCCTATACTCCTCAACAAAATGGAATTGTTAAAAGGAAGCACAGACATCTATTAAATGTTGCTAGAGCCTTACTATTTCAGAGTAATTTGTGTAACAATAAAAATTTTTAAAATTAATAAAAGTTATCATTTAAATGTTGTTATTTAAACATTAGTAACAAATGTAATTAAATCATAAGTGTTAAAATTTATTATACAAACTTAATTATTTTATTATAATTGCACAATATTTAATGTGTCGGTCACAATAACTCTTATAAAACGTATCATGAAAGAATATGAGTAAGATAAACTATAAATTTATATATATATATATATATATATACATATATGGATTAACAAATCTTAAACATAGTATTTTTTAAGACGTTATGTTTGTTTTATATAGCTTGATGTATTTAGAAACAAACTTGTTAAAATTAAAAAAAGGGTTTTTTTATAAGTTTTATTATTTTTAAGGTTATATATAAATAAATAAAAAAAAAACGATTTTTTTTGCCAGACCCGTTTTTCGGTAATGTCACCGGCGACGACCTCCTCTTCACCGGAAAACTTCAATAATCTCATTAAAACCTCCGTTTCTTCATCAAATCTCATTTTAATCATCCTTAATCATCACTTAATCACATTTATGAGCTCAAAACGATCATTAATCACGTTTTTATCACCCATTCACGATTAGAACGTTGGATTAAATTGGGACTCTAAACCCAAAGTAACTCATTCTCGACGTGAGTTCGACCCTATAAATGGTTCCTCTACCTCCCTGGATCATTTGTGCATCTAACCACCTCAAAAACATCACGAAAATCACTTTGGTTTCGCCTCCTTCTCGCCGCCGTCGTCGCAACTCTGGCGACTCTCCATTCGCCATTTCCCGGCCACTTCGAGGTAAGTCCTTACACCATCTTTCTCGGTTTTCTTCGTCGAGTAAAAGCCCTCTGTTAATTTGAATAATCATGCACGTATCAATGTTTAATTTTGGATTCATAGGATTAGGGTTTTCGAGTAAGTATTTGGGAAGAAGATGACCCATGACTAAGTGGATATATTCAATTGATTTAAGCTTAAAACCAAAGAGCTCCCTAGCTCAACTGGTTATGCCTCTGAAATCTAACCGATGGCGCGCGAGTTTGAGACCCACTTCCTTCATTTTTCTTGCTATTTTCTCATTTTTAAACTATAAAACTATTTAAAAATAACATGATTTTTCCAGAAAAAAAATTCTAAAATAAATCTCCTAAATTCTCTTAACTTTATAACTTCATTTTCATGTCATAAAATTTATACAAAATTTTTTACAAATGATTTTTTATATATATCTTATTTTATTTTCTTTTGTTATAACAAACCTAACTAGTAATAACTTATTAATTTAAGTTATTCTTTTTAGAAATTTAATCGCCAAAACATTTTACCAATTTACCTCTAATAGTTATAAGTACCCGTTTATATATATTCCTAAAACGAAATGTCGTTCTTTGACTACAATTTTATAAAACTTTATATAGACATATTTATTCATATATTTAATCATTCAATTATCATTACAATTGATTAGTTATGCACTTATTTAGATTATTAATTCTTATTTCATTAAATTCTTTCATTATCTAGTAATTTATTTGCTTATTCATTTAATTAATCATTTAACTAGTCATTCCATTATTTAATTATAAATTCATTAAGCTATTTCATCTATTTTCATTCGTGTTTAATGAGTCATATAAATTACATATTTAGATATTAAACTTATTTATTTATTCATTTAATGAGTCATTTGTTTAATTGGCTATTCAATTATTTGGTTATGTAACAGCATAATTATGTATCCTCAAGTCACATAATGTCATGGTATAATCATCTTCCCAAATCCCCAAGTCTATCGAAACCCTAGACATCTAGAAATCCCTATTATTCGTCCTCATAACTCTGGGTTAACCACTTTTATCATTCGTCTAGGAATCCCTCGAACCTGAATCATTCTCGTTAAGTCAAGCTAGCAATCAACTACTAAGGTGAGTTCATAGCCCTTTTTCTCTATATTTTCCAAATTATTTTGGGGTGGAAAACACACATAAACTAAACTCAGTTGTTACTTTATTTTCAAGCAAACCATACATTCTATTATGCTTGTTAAGAATCTTTATTAAGTCAATCAATCTATTATCACTACGAAAGTCAAATATTGTTGAATACTTATATTTATACGTGTTATAACGTATAAACGAATACTTTGTCATGCTATTCATTATATGCTTTTGTAACTTGTATGTTATTTGGTCCCAACGCTGAGATTCCTTTGAGAGGAATTGAACACGCAGACAAACTTGTATGCTATCTGGTCCCAACGCTGAGATTCCTTTGAGTGGAATTGAACAAGCGGACAAACGTTTATGCTATTTGGTCCTAACGCTGAGATTCCTTGCGAGGAATTGAACACGTGGACAAACATTCATGCTATTTATTTGTCTCCTGTTATTTGATCGTTCCATGCCAATTATTGATATATTCATTTAACATGTATGACTTTGCAAACCCTAACAAACATTTTACTTTAATTGCTTTGTTATCCAACCTATGACTCACCAACTATATACATAGTTGACCTTTCTCGTGTGTTTTTCAGGAATATGAACATCCAACATAAGTCTTGTTTAAAAGTAGGAGCTTGTGGACCTAGTTAGAGTTTATATTATCATTTAAGCATTATGCCTTGTACTAGATGTTTTAAGCTTTGAGCTAATAATAAATATGGTTTTTCTTTTATCTCCTTGTGCTTCTATACTCTTTTCGTGACACCTCGATGTTTCCGTCATCGGTCGGGGTGTTACAATTTGCCTCTTAGGTTTTGGAGTGATTGTGTCTTAACTACAAGATACTTTATTAACAGGACTTCAGCTTCTGTTTTAGGTGACATGACTCCCTATGAATGTGTGTATGGCTTCAAACCTTCACATAGTCACCTTAGAATATTTGGATGCCTTTGTTTTAGTACAGTTTTGAATAATTCAAATAAGTTTGGCTCACATACTGAGAAATGTGTGTTAATTAGTTATTCTAGTATTAAAAAAGGTTATAAATTGTGGAGTCTTGACAATAAGCAAATTCTTTTCTCAAAAGATGTGAGGTTTTATGATTCTATATTTCCTTTAAAAAATCAGCCTGATTCAACTTTTCCTGATGAACCTGTTGTGTCTGAATTGGATACCATACATTTTTTTGATCTGTATGATGCAAATGGTTTTCAAAATTCTAGGGGTGACAGTGGTCCCAATGATGAGAAAAATCATGGAACAATTGATTCTCCTCATCATGAAATTCAGTCACCGAGTGTGTCCCCTAAGTCTACTAAAGGGGGGTAGATAATGGTAATACTGCTTTACCTAGTAGCCCAGGTTCACCCTCAGGAAGGGCTGAAGGTGATGAGGATCATGAAAATATAGAAACAACTGTACATGAACAAACAATTATGTCTGAGGGGTGTTGTAACATTTCGGGTTTTCCGATTTGTAAGATCCGACCCGATTCTATGTATTCGTACCCGTGATCGATAATAAATGAAGAGTTATGTTTTCTATGATGTTTTATACCTCACTTAATGTGATTTGAACCGTTATTATATTTATTGAGTCGATTCGTCCTTATTACGGATTTTACGCGAACGTGTCACTAATTACGTCTTAACCGGGAGTTTGATAAATCTAAGCATGTATGACACTTGGGTGTGATACTAGTTAAGCACACAAGAAATTACAAGCAAAGATTGGTGGAAATTCAAGGTTTAGAACGCAATCGGTGAAAGTTCGGTAAATCTCGTGCGATTTCGATTTTAACCGGGAGATCACGTTTTTGAGTCTTGGATATCAATTTTATCATGTTTATGAGTCATATGATCACAAACCATATCATGAGTCATCACACACTTGATCGGATCGCAAAACGTTGGTGAATTGCTTAAAAGTGATACGTACAGTAAAACCGACCAAAAAGGCAATTTGTGTGATATTTTATCAACCGTTAATCGTTATAAGGCATATTTTATATCAATTTGAGTGGATTAAATGTGGTTAATGTGATAGAGGGTTTAAAATTAGGAATATAGGAAAAAACGGGGGTCAAATCGGAGCTAGAACGAAGAAATTAGAGCAAAAACAATACGCTAGACACTCGAGAACCTTTAAAAACGTGGCTACGGGATTTTGCCCTAAAAACTCGCCTATATAAGCTCTTATTCTCCTTCTAGCCTCCATATTTCACCTCCTAAAAACCCTAAAAAGGCTAGAGGGAGAGAGGATCAAGATCTTAGAGGTTTGAGGCTCATTTTTGGTGAAATCAAGTGAAGAACGAGTCGTTTTCTTTTCGGTAAGTGGTTTTCCTCATCTCTTTTCACCAAGATCTGATCTTTTTACCTTCTTTGACTAGATCTAAGATCTAGAACCCTTCTCCATCTAGATCTATTGAGTTTTGAGTCCAAGATTGGAACTTTATGATGTTTTTGGCTTAGATCCATGGTTATACATGTGTATATGTTGTAGATCTAGGTTTGTTTGGATCAAAACTCCATTTTTATGTTGGTTTATGGTTAGACCTGGTCATGAATGTTCTTATAGAACAATATTCATGTATTATGTCATCAAGATGGTACCTTTTTGTTAGATCTAGACTAGATCTATGTGCTACTTGCAAAATAAAGACTAGATTTGTGATTTGTTCATCAAAATGGTAGTTTTTGGTTCGAAATGATTAGATCTCTATTTTGTATGATTAGATCATGTCAAGGCTGTAAATTTATGATAATAGGTGTCTAGATCTAAAAATTATATGATGATTAGAGATAGATCCTCATTTGTGCATCAAAATTGAGTTTTTGTGACTATTATGACTAGATCCACGAAAACCATGTTAGATCTAGGTTCCTTGTTGGCCAAGTTAGTATTTGTATAATAAAATATGATGTATTTACTGTTTTAAATGTCATTAAGACTAGATCTAAGCCCGTTACCCGATTATATGATATTTATGACTTTTTATGACTAGATTCGTCGGTTATGCTAATTTTCACCTTGTTTGATGTTAGATCTAGGTTCTTTGTTGACCAAGTTAGTATTTTCATGTTAACATATGATGTATTTACTGTTTTAAATGTCATCAAGACTAGATCTAAGCCCGTTACCCGATTATGTGATAATTATGACTTTTTATGACTAGATTTGTCGGTTAGCCTAATTTTCACCATGTTTGATGTTAGTTTAGCTTGGAATTTCATATATGATCATGTATGACTATGTTTGACCATATTTGACCATATTAACTTCTGTTTGACCAAGTTTGACTATGTTTGACCAAGTTTGACTTCCATGAAATTAGGCAAATTAAGCCCCTTTGACCTCACCGATTAGACTAGGAATGGACCCAAATTGAAACCGTACGTTATCACTTGAGTAAACCACCATCGAGTTGTGAGTCGGACCTTGTTAATTATTTTATTAATTTATTTTGTTTTGGGATTCGCATCGGTCTATCGTCAAGGTGATCCCCGGACGTGATTTCGCATCGCTATCGCTTGTCTTCCGTCTCGATTCACCTGTGAGGTGAGTATTCATAGCCCCTCTTTCATTTTAATGTTTTGGGGTGCATCATGTACCAGTATTCAAAATCTCTAAACGCTTTATTAATCAAACGAGATGTTTACCACACCGCGCGTTGCTGCGGGGTTGAATTTGTATACTGAACGGAAGTTAAAAAGTTAAGTGGTATAAAACGTAAAAGTTTAAAAAGTCTCGTGGTGAAAGTATAAAACTATGAAAGTATACTAAAAACGAAAGTAGAAAAGTTAAAAGATTCGTTGCAAAAGAAGAAGACAAAAAAACTTAAAACAAAAATAAAAACTTCAAAAGTTAGAGGGTTAAAAAGTTAAGGAGTATAAAACGTAAAAGTCTAAAAGTCTTGTGGTGAAAGTATAAAACTATAAAAATATATACTAAGTTAAGGGGTATAAAACGTAAAAGTCTAAAAGTCTCGTGGTGAAAGTATAAAACTATAAAAGTATACTAAAAACGAAAGTAGTAAAGTTAAAAGTTTCATGTCCAAAGTAGAAGACAACGAAATTAAAACAAAAAAAACTTTAAAAGTTAGAGGGTTAAAAAGTTAAGGGGTATAAAACGTAAAAGTCTAAAAGTCTTATAGTGAAAGTATAAAACTATAAAAATATACTAAAAACGAAAGTAGAAAAGTTAAAAGTTTCGTGGCCAAAGTAGAAGACAACAAAACTTAAAACAAAAAACACTTTAAAAGTTAAAGGGTACAAAATGTAAGAGTATGAAACATATGTGACTAAACTATGAAAACTAAAAGTTTACTATTTCGTTAAAAAAAAAATTCAAAAGTTTAAAGGGTTAAAATTGTCAAAACCCTAAATTTTTGTGACAAAACTATAAAAAACAAAAGATTACTATTCACCAACAATTTTTATTGTTATATATAATAATATGCGATTCTATGTGCTCTATGTGTGATTCTCTGATTATGTGATACTTGTGGATTATTTGTTGTGGTATTCTCTAATCGCTAGTCGCTAGTCTCTAATCGCATGTGTACCATTAACCATCAAGTCGTGGCAACAATGATAGATCTATTGGCTGACAACCCACCTGGCCTGCCTCGCGTGTGGCGCCGGGTGATTGCTCCCTTACTTGTCTAGGTTTGGTGCACATCACTCATACTTGTTGATCATGATTTAGATATTTACACTTGACGCATGAATCGCTTTTTATTCAAATTATATATTTATTCAAACCTGTGATTACTCACCAACTCTTGTAGTTGACCATATTTTCTACATGTTACAGGTGTTGCTGTTTGATGTTATTATCGACACCATAGGAGTTTGCATGGGACTTAGTAGACCTTTTAAATAGAACTAGAACCATTATGAGATGTATGAACTTTATGTTTTGTTGGATGTTATCTTTGACTATGTTTGGTTGTTGAATGAAATTGGCATGATTAAAAATATAACAACTTAAATAGAGTTGTGAGCATCTGGACAATCTTAGCGCCCCGACGTAAATTCCGCCGTCGGTTGGGGTGTTACAGGTGTGATGTTTCACAAACACCATCTGTCAACCCTAGGAGGTCAGGAAGGATCCCAACTTTATCAAAAACTTTGAAAGATTTTGTAATTAATAGAAGGTAAAGTTAAGTATGGTCTTGAAAAAGTTGTAAATTACTCTAATTTGTCATTTGAAATAGATGTTTTGCTACAAGTTTAAATAAAAGTAGTGAACCTAGAAACTATTATGAAGCTATAAAAGATCCAAATTGGTTTGCAGCTATGAATGATGAAATAGAGGCTTTACATAGGAATAACACTTGGACTCTTGTCGACCTACCAAATGATAGAATACCTAGAGGATGTAAGTGGATATACAAAATTAAGTACTAATCATCAGGAGAAATAGAAAGATACAAAGCTAGATTAGCTGTCAAAGGATATAGTCAGAAAGAGGGAATAGATTTTGATGAGACATTCTCATCTGTTGTAAAAATGGTCATTGATAGGTGTATTTTGACTATTGATGTGCATAATAAATGGTCTCTGTTTCAGTAAGATACAAACAATGCATTTTTATATGGAGATTTAAATGAAGATGTATATATGACTTTACCTCAAGGTTATTATTCTACAAATAAGACAAAATTGTGTAAACTAAACAGGTCTCTTTATGGGCTTAAACAAGCCCCAATCATGTGGTATGAAAAACTTGTTGGGGTGTTATATGAGCTTAAATTTGTTCAAAGTAAATGTGATCACTCTTTGGTTATTATGTCTTCTAAATATGCATTTGTTGTATTGTTAGTTTATGTTGATGATATAATCATTACTGGAAACAACATAACTGAAATAGAAAATATTAAGAAAGCTTTGAATTCAAAATTAGAATCAAAGATCTTGGCTATCTTAAATATTTTTTGGGTATTGAAGTCATTAATACCAACAGTGGATAATGTTTATCTCAAAGAAAGTATTGTCTTGAATTGTTAGCTGAATATGGATTTACTGGTAGCAAACCAGTTAATTGCCCAATTGAACATGTGCTTTCTACTTTATGTGAAAAGAACAATACAATTTTAAATAATATATCTGGTTATCAAAAGTTAATAGGAAAATTAATATATCTATCTCACACTAGGCCTGATAGTGCATACCCTGTTCATTTTTAAGTCAATTTATGCATGAACCCACAAATGAGCATCTTCAAATTTCTTTAAGATTACTTAGGTATCTTAAAAAATTACCTGGGATGGGAATTTTCATTAATTTTGGTTCTCTAAGTGATGTTAAAGTATATATTGATGCTGATTGGGCCAAATGCTTAAAAAGAAGAAAATTTGTTACTGGGTTTTGTGTGTTTCTACGTAATTTGTTAGTTTCCTGGAAAAGTAAAAAACAAAGTACAATTTTAAGGTCATCAGCTGAAGCTGAATATAGGGCTATGTGTGTTGGTACTTGTGAGGTTATGTGGCTAGTGAAATTGTTAGGTGACTTGAATATCACAGTTAACCTGCCAGTTCCTATTATATGTGATAATCTTGCTGCTATTTCTATTTCTGCTAATCCTGTATTTCATGATCGCACAAATCATTTTGAGCTTGATCTTTATTTCTTGCGTGATCAAATCATGAAAGGATGTATTAAACCTGTTAATGTTCATTCTACAGTTTAATTGGCTGATTTGTTTACTAAAGGGTTAATGGTTCAACAACATAAAAATTTGTGTTTTAAACTCAACATGATTGATGTTTTTTGCAATAAAAATGAGGGGGATGTTAAAAAATATAAAGTTTTGATAACTTTTTTATTTTTTTATTATGTCAAGTTATATTGATTTTTTGTGCTTTGTGTAGATGTCCATGGGCCTGTTGGCCCATGGCCCATGTTGCGGTTCAAGATATAGAGTTGGGCTGAAGCTATGCTTGGGGGTTTTCTGTTCGGATTGTTAGAAGTGTCGATGAATAATGTTGGGGCTTCGTGTATATAATGCAGCTTGGCAGTTGCATTAGGGTTATGTCAGCGTTCCAGTTGGTTCCCATCCGCTCTCATCGAATCCCAAAAGTCTTCTCTACTGTTCATTGTTTCTAATCTAGGGTACTTCATGAGGTTCATCTAAACTTGATGAATCAAAGGATCTGTTAGATTGTAGAGATTTCTGTGTTTTGGCGTAGAGTAGATTTTGAATCATCGTGTTGTTGATTTTTCTGTTTTCTGTATTTCAGATCTATTGGATAGTCATAGGTCTGATTGTTTGTATCTCAGTTCTTGTTGATATTCGTTCGATTTCAGTGTGTGTTCATCAAATTACCATATTTTGACATGACAGAAGGATGTGTGTCATGTCAAAACACCGCCCCCACCTCTTCATGTATATAGATGAGCGGCATGAATCTATCGAGCGCCTTATATATGGATTAATTGTTTTGCCAGTGTATAGATTACATGATAACTATATATATAAAATAAAATATTTTATTTCACTGAATTACTTAAGTTACATGAGTCCTTAATTTATCTTCAGTTCAGTTCAATACACAATCAGCAAACCAAACACGACCACAAGCGGTGACGTAGGCCAGAAACTGCGGTGGCTGCCAGAGAAATATGTGTTCACAGGATACAAATCTCCGCGTTGACCAGTAGTAGTAGTAGTGTCCATGTATCCGGGAGAAGTCCATTGATGAGATCCACGTCCGCAAGGTGCCTCTGGAGGACAGTTCAGCTCGGGTGGTGGCGGTGGCGGAGGACAGTCCGGTTCCGGTGGTGGCGGAGGCGGGGGACAGTCCGGTTCCGGTGGTGGCGGTGGCGGGGGACAATCCGGTTCTGGTGGTGGTGGCGATGGTGGTGGAGGACTAGGGCTTTGACAAGGATTGTCACAAGGGCAACCACCACACTTTAATTGAAGTACATCTGGTGATTCTCCGGTGGTGTCTTCGAGCCTCCGATTCATTCCTTTGATCGGAGCTGCAGCCGCCACCAGGGTGAAAAGAAACACAATCTGAAAAGCCGTTGGCATGACTGATTAATGCAACGGAAACCGTCGGAAAGTTGTCTTAATTTGAAGATGTTGATTTTATATATGACGGTGGATACACGGTACGTTGCGTTGAGTTGCATTGCATGTGGATGGCCTATTTATAGGGGTTTATAGATCGTTAATATCACAATGATATGTAATTTACTTCTTTTCAAATTAAATAAATATTTATACAATGACTTTTTATTATTTCAACAAGTCTAACTTTTAACAACATTCACACTTGGAAAGCATTCAACTAATCATTCTTCTATCATTCTTTATTCTTTAAAAGAATAATTTCTTTTAGGAATTAAACATTCGGATTCCTCCTTGAGGGATCTTTCAGCTCAACCAACTCTAATTGCAAAAAGATTATGGTTTAATTAGTGAATCAACATATTGTCCCGTAATACAAGAATTAAACTTTTCATCAACAAATACAAACTACCCGACCATTAAAATATCACACTCTTGGTTCAGATACTTTAAATAAAAATGTTTATCAATTATACAACTTTTATATCTACTAGTGTGCATGTCCATACGATGCACGGCTGGGGGGAACTTTGGCCGACCCTAACATGCTCAGCATGTTTGTAAACGTTATATGGTCGTTTTGACCACACCACTGCTTGGGAAAAAACATAACAGTGTAAGTAAAGAAGGTCTCTAACTATTTTTTGGCATTAGCAATAGTCATATTTTCAGTGTATTTGCTAAAGATAATATACACCATCCATATATAATTAGGAAAACAGTTGTAGGTCTAAGTTGTAGAAGTAAAATAAAAAGAGATAGGTTTGTCAAAGTTTATCAGTTTCATGAAAACAAACCAACATATAGTAACAGACATTAAATATGGCAGTTCCATCCGGCTGGGCACGTTCCTCATCAAGTTGGAAGCGTAGCAACTTGTGTCGAGGAAGGCCCGTTGTCTAGAAGAATGTTGCCCAGTCTGCTTTCATCCTTAATCGAGGGTAGAAGCCATACTGTCCGGTCCATAGGATCTTAACAATAAATTCCGTCAGTCTAAACTTTAGAATTGCTTGATTGTAAACATGGATGTTGTGGTAGCAGTTGGGAACTGCGTAAACAAATGTATAA
Organism: Deinandra increscens subsp. villosa; assembly: GCA_039602395.1. Classification (NCBI taxonomy): domain Eukaryota; kingdom Viridiplantae; phylum Streptophyta; class Magnoliopsida; order Asterales; family Asteraceae; genus Deinandra; species Deinandra increscens. Next base: position 8,250,198 of record JBCNJP010000012.1, on the reverse strand, counting down.
TTTATTATTAACAGAAGACAAATTAGGCAATAATTTATTATTACTAGAACCCAAATTACGCAAGTGTTTTAACTTAGGAGACACATATGTAGTGTATGAGCATGCAGCTTAGCATGATATCCATTTATTAATTATTGAATCCAGTTAGAGTAGAATTTGTCCAAAAAGTTTTTACTCTCTATTTCCTAAGTGTTTGGGTCATCTACCATTGTGCTATGTACTACCTAGAGATGAGAGAGTTTGAAGGCACTAGTGACATGCGGATGAGTTGTGTGATTGTAAAATGAGTTCATACAATTAGAGATTATAAAGGAGGAAAACCTTATAAGACAATATCAGATCGCACCAAAGAGAAAATAGGCATACAAACAATTTTAAAAGGGCATGATTTCGAATTGCTTAATACTGATTATTTTATCAAAGAGTTTAAAGAACCGATTTTAAAGGTAGAAGATCATTTAAAAATATTCAATAAAATATAAACTCTTAATCAATATATCAAAAAAGTGGTGGAGTGTTTGATGCATTAACATCTGAAACTTTGTTTCTAACATGTGCTAACAGACCAAAGAAGTGATGTATTGCTAACAGGTAATCAATCCTAGTTTTTGAGTTACCAACCTCTTAGCTCTTTGTGTCTTGTTTTTTAATTTATGTTGGTGTTTGGCGGCTTGTGTTAAGTATATGTTTTCTCTGTTGACACATTAAATTTGAACAGGCTGATGTTATACACAATTATAAATGAATATAAACATAAATTTAGTGAAAAATACAGTTCAATTAAGAGAGTACCAAATAATATAAATATAGATGTTCACATGTAATACCGATACTGACTAAAACAGCGATCATGTTATAGGTTGAAATAGGGAAAACATATTTTGAAAAAGTAAAGTCGCAAGTTATTATGGTATATAACTTTTCCAAATATACTACATATATGTAACCATTAAGAAATAAAATACAACAGTAATCAGTTACAAAGCGTGTAGAATATCGTTGGAAACAATAAGGACGTAGTAACGTAAATTCGTCAAAATTCATGAAAGTTTAATAGAAGTCAATTACAGTGTTTATGCCCAATCCAGATAAGGTGGTCAAGTATGGTTATCAAAAGATGATATTAAGGAAAAAAAAAACCAAACGACAACTACATGTTTGGTGGGAACATCCATTCCACACGGCCCTGCATTTCATGTTCCTTTTCTTCAGCGTCCCTGCGTAGTGCTTTCAGCTTCCATAGTGTTGCTTCCTTCGTTTCAATCTCATCACGTAGCATGAATGCAGCAGAATCGGAAGGGGGAAGGATCTTGGTCAAACCGTAAAACCTTGTGTCGAGGCAGCCCCATATTCTGCAGGAATGATTGCTAGTCCCTTTTCATTCTTAGGCGAGGGTGAGCACCGTCATGACCGGTTCACATAATATCAACCGAATATTGAACTAATCCAAATTATAGAACAACCTTCTTGTAAGGATGAATGGTGTACTTCCGAAAACACAACTTTGGGGATCGACTGCAACAACAGGAAGTTGTTAAATATATTTAGTTATTGTAACATAAGTGAAGAGTTTGTCACAGTCAGTTATTATAAGATAAGTGAATAGTTGTTCGACACAAAAAAATACCAGTAGTTGGGTGTCTAGGTGGCTTCCTTTCCTCCTAACCAACTCGCTACAGGGTCTATGTAATTGAGTTGCTTCTGTATAAGCAGGGATGGGGATAATGCTCGTATCCCGTAACTTTTCAGTAGAGTCATTCATCCCTATCTTGGTTGCATTCTTTATCCTGGAAAGCTCTCTGCCCCCGTCGTCTCTGGGCACCCTTTGATCATAATCAATTGTTTCCATCTTTTCCCAGAATCTTAAACCCAGACATCATTTAGCAGCATAGAGTAAATACATAATCTGCAATCAAATAACTTCACTATCAAATATTTCACTTTCGTCACACACCTGATGATGAAAGAAAACTAAAATCGATAATAGATTAAAAGTTTTATAACAAATAGAACATGTAAATTAGGGTTACCCTACACTTTCGGATTAGATTAAGAGATATAAACTTCACACATATTAAGTATATGTGAATATACTTAATAAACATATGATTAATCTTTCTGAACTCATCCACATAACCCACATATATCAGATGATAGTTAAGGGAGACGAAAGGTGTGAAGATAATTGATGGTGAAGAGCATTATTAGTAAGAAACTACAAACAAAAATAGTGGTGCTACAAAAAATTATTAAAAAGATTGAAATAAAACTTTGTTTTTCAATTTTATATTTTTTATACGCCTCAATCTTCTTTATCTCATTAGATATAAAATACGCTCCAAAAAACGAAGTACACATCAATTATCAATTACAATGATAAGTAACATAATTTACATAAAGGTAAATAATGACACACCAATTATCAATTACAACGATAAATAGCATAATATTCATAAAGACAAAGATGACATTTGTAGGAAAAAATACAAATTAATAGTAATTAAGAAGTAATTAATAGATTGGTTAAATAATTTATTTTGGCTGGTGGAATAAGACTATTGTTAATAAAATAAACTTATTTTTGGCTATACACCCCAAGCCCCAAACCTCACGACCAGAACCAAAATTATTTTGACTATACCCTCAAAATTTTATTTTGGCTATAGCTATACCCCAAGTCCCCCAAAACCCGATTACGATCATGAGGAAATATCGAAATGGCCTGAAACCCCCACAACCTCTTCATTTCTAGATTCTTCTACCTTAGTCTTCTTTCTCTCTCATCATCGTCGGTTTTGGGGTTTACTTGCTTAACCATCAACGTAGGCCGACCATGAGTTTCAATCATATTTCGAAGATTGCGAACACAACGCACACATACATGATTCACCCATTCGCTAACATATATATCTATTTAATTTTGTCGTGTGATGGACGAAAGCAATGTTCAGGTATGACCGTATAAGATCTGGATCTGAGATTAATCTTTTATAAAATCGGGATCTGGGGTGTATTCTGTAAACTTCATTTTGTGTGATTGTTGGTGCTTGTTAAGTTGTTAGTCATGTATACCTTATCTTCACATATATGTCCAATCTTGTTGCATGATTTGAGGAGTTCATATGGCTTTTTTGATTTTGTATTAAAGCCTCGTTTTGTATGCATTTGGTTCTGTAATCTTCATTTTTGTATGCTTTTGATGAGTTCATATGTTAGGGCTGGTAAATGTCAGAATAACTCTTAATATTGCTATTTAGTTTGACATAGCTTCATAATAATGCTTATTGTTATAAAAATTGAACATTTACCCATAATTTGGTGTTAGATCTATATTATTATGAAAAATGAAATATTGAAGTTTACTTTAAATATATTTAGTTTACTTGTAAAAATTGTAACATTACATCCTAAACATCTTATAATTGTCATACATGCGGGTAAAAAATAAAATTATAGGAACTTAAGCAGCTTTTAGGATTAGGTACCATGCCATGATCCAACTTTTGGGATCAGGTAGCAGGTAGATGTTGTTGTGGTAAAGAGCAAGTAAACAAAAAATGGTGAAGTACAACTTCACATAGATCATTTACCCATGTTTGCATTAATATTTTTGCATACTAACAATCAATGTTTTCTTGTCAGCTGGTTTTATTGCCTCGGCTACCATTGAAGCCCATATACTACACAGTCGTCATAATAGAGCTTTGTAAGGTGTAATAGCTCTTTTTTCTTGTTACCACTTTGTCGTTTTGATAAATGTATATTAATAATGATCTTTCATGTGGTTGTAGCTGGGACTGTGCTTGTCATGTTTGATATAGTGAGTTAGTTACATATGGAGCGCCGGACACATCTCATTCTTTGGTTATCATATCATTTGTAAGCTTTGTCTGTTTATATACAAAAATATTTCTTATTTAATACCAATTTATCGTTTATACTCACACAATGACCTTTTAGATCAAATTTTTAGTTCATCCGTCCATGTGGAGAAAAGGCCTATGCTTTGGAGCTTCCAAAATGGCCCTACAAAGTGAAGCAGGTAATCTATGAAATTATGTCTGATTGTTTTTGTCATTTCCATCGCTTTGCATCTTTTAGCAAGTATTTGAAAAGTATTTTGATTTTTTTAGATTCGGTAAAATGGGACGTCAATCCGTTTTTGTTACATGTCAAGATAGGTTAACCCCAAACACTTTTGTTATAAATCGTAATGGTCTAAACCTTAATGCATGTGATTAATGTAGATTTCTATAAATCAACCATTATATACTATATAATATTAACAATTAACAAATAAATTGCATTGGTCAAACATTATGTGTTGAAATCTAAAAAAAGGAAGTTGGATACTTAAATATACACACCAGGTTACACACTTCTTAACAAAACTCAAAAGGAAGTTAAATCCCTACACTAATTTTCAAATGAGGGTACCAATTCAGTTTGATTAATTGTAATAAAAAACTTTGAAAATAGATAACCTTTTACAATATATGTAAAATAAGGGTAATCAATCCTCCTCCAAATACAATTCCAATATATGACATCAAATATGTAGTACTTGTCATGTAAATATACTACTTGAACATAAATACATGTAAATATACTACTTGAACATAAATACAGTGAGTTGTCAACTCAAATATCTATATAAGTTTCTCATATATTTTAATAAGTTTTATTAGTATGAAAAAGAAATATTTACATAAAGTTTGAAAACGAAATATTTATATGGTGCTTTTAACATGTTATATTTAAATTGAAAAAGTTTGCCATAATATTAAAATAAATATAAGTGTTTTGGTGTACCTCTAGCTCCTTGCTAGAGGGGTTTGCTTTTCCTCTCTTTGGTGCTTAATAAATTAGCTGTTAAAAAAAAGTCCATGAAATAACATCTATTAAGGTAAGTTATCTGCATAAAACCACTCTAATTTGACAACTAATGAGTCTATGAAAAAGCAAAAAAAAAAAAACAAATATATAAATATATGAATTACTCTCTTAGAAAAATAAGGATCACTCTCTCTTTCGAGAGAACATTTTTTCCAGCCGAATCTCTGTGTGAAACTATCACCAAGAACCCTCCCTCATCAGTTAATAAAGGTAAGTATCATATTATACACCGACAACCCGGGTTGGAGTCTTCCCTCTCCATGCCTTACGATTTCTTTCTCATTTTTTCTTTTAATATAAAATTCTACCTCTTAAACCTTTAACCCTAAATCCTTAACCCTTTAGCCCTAAACTCAAAAGTTTAAACCTAAAAAAAGTGTTGGGAATTCCCGAGTTCGACGAGTTCGAGATTTGGTTAGATGAAACTCAACGTACCACTTACCGTTTGACCGTTTGCACAACATGCGGTGAAGTTCATGACTCGAGACTCTCATTAACCGAAGACTTGGCATTAGTGACTTTATTATTTATTGTTGTATTATTTATGTCACTTCTAGTTGTGTTATTTACTAGTTTGCCCTTGGTCTTAGTTAGGTTAATATATAGAAGTCTTTCTCATGTGAAAGATTTGATGAGTGAATGTATGAGTGAGAGAGCTTAGTCATGATACTTTGAAGTTGTGTGGGTTCATGAACTCTTGTTCATGAACCTATAGCATGTGTGGGATAGGTAAACATGTAATCATTCGACTCCATATATGATTTCACTTATCTTCATCTTGTTTATCACTACTTCTATTTTATCCTCATCATCATCATCACATCTCAAACACCCAAGTAGAAGATCCGGTCCATAATGTTCTTCCGGGTGTTCATATTTGTTCTACAAAGACGAAGCTCACAAAGCAACCGATCCGCTTCCGCTGTGCCATCGGAGTTTGGCTTGGCTCACCGACCCCGGTTTCTACAATTGGCATCAGAGCCATGGTCGAAGAAAACGCAACAATTTGGTTGGTTTCTTCAACTTTGTGTTATCTTGCTTGTTTTTGTAACAAATAGAGATGTTTTTATGTTCTTGAACTTTGGAGTTTTGTGTTTGAAATGGTCACACAAAAAGAAAAAGAAAGTATGAGTTTGTGTAAACTCATCACAAAGTTCATAAAGATTTTTGTTTCCCAGATCTTCTTCTGTTGAAGATGGCTATTTTAATTTTTGTTTGATTAAAATAAAGGGAAATTAAAAGTCTAAATCCATAAAGGTGTATAGTGAAAAGAGTTGTAGCCCATACTACTTTACTGACTTTGTAAAGTAACAACTCCTTTATCACCTTTAGTCAACCACCCTAGTTTCTCTCTCCTCTTACACACATCACCTAAACACTCAACCTTTATTCAACTCAAAAGCAGATTATTTTAGTTGATTATTAGTGTTTATGTTAATTTATTTTAACAAGTGGTGAAGAACAAAAAATCCTACGAGACTGCAGCTCGTTAAAACAGTTTTATATGTTCTTATTTTGGAGAAAAGGGTGATCGATCGGTTGACATCCGGGTTTTTATTAGCGGTCCAAGAATGGGTTTCCGTTATTAATTTAACGAGGGTGACGATGTTTACGGGTCGACAGTATCTGGGTTTGTGGACGTCCATCCGGTTCGAGATGACGGTAACACGTTGCTGTCTTATGCTCGATCGTGTATATGGGGATGAGGGCTAACATTAGGTGATAGTCATATGATGATTTCTGGGCTGCATTAAAATGGTCGAATTTGCCATTAAAGTTTAAATAACTATTTGTGATGGGTCTCAAAGTCATCGATAATTACAAAGTGTTGCTGCTTCATTTAAACTCAATTCTCCATTTGGTTTTTGTCGTGGAGTACAAGAGAAAACAGGCAAGGATTGTTGACTTTACTTTGTCCATCGCTATATGTCAAGAAATCAGAAAAGTAACTCTTCTTTTCTGCAAGACTTAGTAACTTGTCTCCATCAATCAATTGTACATCTATCTCTTTCTCTTCAACGAGAACCTAACCGGAAGAATGGTCACCGGAAAAACGTTTTTCCGAGGGAATCGAAAAAGCTCCGGAGTAAACTGTTACGTTCAGAGGGAACGGGTGATGTTCCGGTGTAACTGCGTTTTGTTCCGGAGTAACTCAACCAAGCTCTGGAGGAACCCTTAGTCGCGATTTCGTTCCGAGGCAAGTTCCGGAGGAACCCCGAAAGTTCCGAAGTAACTCCTTCGTTCCGGAGTAAACTGAACCTCCGAAGGAACCGTAAACCACTGCAACTCGTAACTTCCGGAGTAACTTCGAAGTTCCGGAGGAACCTCCATGTTCCGGAGGAACTCCGAATGAAAGAAAAGCTTGAAGTTCGATGTTCCGGAGTAACCGGATAAATTCCGGAGGAACTGAAATAGTTCCGGACTAACTCCGAAACTTCCGGAGGAACACCTTGGACGCTGCTCTTGCTTCTGCTCAACCCCTCTCGCCGGAATTAGTGTTTCAGGTCGCCGGAGATTCTCAAGCATCGATGGCTGCTGCTACTGGTTCTTCTGTGTGTTGCGATTAGGGCACAAGGAGTCTTGGCAGGTTATATGAAAACGAATTTGAGCTGGGCCATGGACATCTTTTTGGGCTGCAGTTTAAATAATTCATATTGGGCCTGCACCTTTAATTCTGTTGGGCCACTGTCTTCTTTAATTATATCGGTTTGGGCCTGCTTATTCCCTTAAATTTTTGGGGTGAAGTGTAAAGGGATTGGGGCTGCAAAATTGACAGATTTGGGCCAGATCAGAATTGAAGACATATTTGAGCAGAAAATTAACAGTATGCTACTGTTATAGTGCAGAAAATTACTACAAGTTCAACGGAGTGTAAGCCGTTAAATCCTTCGCAACAAATGGTGTACAAACAAGGTACACTTGTAGAAATCAAACTAATTTTCTTTTTGATACTTGCTTCGTTATAAGCAGACGTGTTTAGAAGTCGGGTGAATATTGAAGAAAATTTGCTAGTTTGAAAGTTTTTCTACATTAAAGATATTTGTTTGCGAAAGTTGGATTAAGATCTAGCTTTTGAAGAGTCCTTGAGCCATCGTCGTTATGGTAAAAACAAAGGCAAAGTTAGAAGCTTGTGACTTGTTGAGGTAATTTACTTGAAGTGGTATTATCTTTGGGTGATGCATCGGTTTGGTATTCTTGGCAAGTATTTTCAAGACGGTTGAATTATGGGATTAATTCTCTAATTTTTCTTTGATCCTTTATCTTGTTGACCTTTAACTACACTGAGGATGATGTTGGCATCCTTAAACATAGTGTGCATGTTAAATCTTGGTAAACACCCTATGGGCTTTGCGGAAAAAGCTAAAAGAAGAACAATTCTTTATCTTAGGGGGAGCTTCACAAAGGAGAATGGTTAAATGAAAGACTTGAAACCGTATGAAGATTTTCTTGAAGTCAAGTTGCAAGAATACAAGAGAACCGATTGTCACAAGAGTTGAGTTGTTTATCCGCTTGTTCATCAACCAAATAGGGGGAGATTGTTGGGAATTCCCGAGTTCGACGAGTTCGAGATTTGGTTAGATGAAACTCAACGTACCACTTACCGTTTGACCGTTTGCACAACATGCGGTGAAGTTCATGACTCGAGACTCTCATTAACCGAAGACTTGGCATTAGTGACTTTATTATTTATTGTTGTATTATTTATGTCACTTCTAGTTGTGTTATTTACTAGTTTGCCCTTGGTCTTAGTTAGGTTAATATATAGAAGTCTTTCTCATGTGAAAGATTTGATGAGTGAATGTATGAGTGAGAGAGCTTAGTCATGATACTTTGAAGTTGTGTGGGTTCATGAACTCTTGTTCATGAACCTATAGCATGTGTGGGATAGGTAAACATGTAATCATTCGACTCCATATATGATTTCACTTATCTTCATCTTGTTTATCACTACTTCTATTTTATCCTCATCATCATCATCACATCTCAAACACCCAAGTAGAAGATCCGGTCCATAATGTTCTTCCGGGTGTTCATATTTGTTCTACAAAGACGAAGCTCACAAAGCAACCGATCCGCTTCCGCTGTGCCATCGGGGTTTGGCTTGGCTCACCGACCCCGGTTTCTACAAAAAGGAAAGAAAACCCAGAAAGGAAAGAAAAAAAAGGAAAAAAATAAAAAAAAATAGAAAGAAATCGAAAGGTAGGGAGCGGGAAGACTTGAACCCGGGTTTCTGGTGTGGATTGGAATATGATACTGGTTTTTGTAAGTTTATATAGGCAAGGGACCTTTTTGTAAACATCTAAAACTTTTTTTTTCTTTTTGATCAAACACAAATGACATAAGGAGACACCATAAACTTTACCCCCAAAATCCATCAGAATCCCGAATCTCGTCCGCTCTGTTCTCCTCGGTATCCCAGCGGCCGGCGAGACTCTAACTCCGACTCCGAACAGCGCCTCCAGCATTCACTTAGTAAGAGTGAGATTTAGGGTTCTAGTCTTCTACTACCTAGGTAATCCATTATTCTTCTAGATTTAGGGTTTAATAGCCTAATGAAAATTGTTTAAACAATGCAATGGCAAACTGTGCAACATCAAATAACCTTACAGTGGTCTTCATTATAATTAAAGGAATAAATGTAAATAACACTCTATTATGTTATCAATAAAAGGTTTTTTAAGCGGACAATGAAAGACATAGGCTTAATTCAATATATTTCCATTTAAAAGTAAGAAAACATAACTCCTTAAATTTTTAAGTGATATCTTCAGCACAAAACATGTACAGTAACAATGCTTCAAAACAAACACACCCAATGCCTATTTCCATTTGAAAGTAAGAGTCCATAATTCATGAAATTTCAAAGTGATATCTCTAGTATTAAATACGTACGGTACATCTGAAGTCTACAATCTTGAACCTGGACCTGCAATTGTTTACTAAGAGAAGCCTTACAAACGCAATAACAAAGAACAAACTCCTATAAAGCATCCCCCACTAATGAATGTTCTAATTGATATTCTGGACAAAAATTAGGTGTGGTGAAACAATGAACAAATAGATATGTAGGAGTAGAAGAAAAAAACATGTCTGAAGGAAGCATACCTCTGTAAGGGTTCACCCGCATTAACATCAACATACCATTAAAACTAAATTATCATAAGTTCATATCTAAAACAAAATCATGAGATAAACATGTCTGTATGATAGGTTTACGGAGAAAACCTACAAACTCCCAAGATAGACCCGTTGAGTGGGTTAGGCTCCAAGAAAAACTAGAGAGAAACAAGACTAAATTTTCATTAATTTTCTTCACTTCTTTTTCATTCAACCAAACTAATTTAAATACTAAAACAAACATAGTAAACTACTGCTCCTAAACAAACGTAAAAACATGGGAAAATGTAAGCAAAAACTAAGGAACAAACAATTAATGGGATCATGGCATGCATGAAACAAGTGATCGTGGGTATTGCTTGGGACTGAATTATCTTCTAGCCTTCTGGGTCGGGTCATATCCACGGGTACGTATCATTCCCCACGGCTTGAAAACGTTCTTGTCCTCAAGAACGGGATGGGTTGGCCATGGTGGACGCCATTCTTGTCGGACCACAGCATTTGGAGCGGTGTTAATATGACGCCATGGACATCGCCAAGTTGGTCGCCACTCACGTCGACCGGTAGTATTCGGTTCAATCACGAACTGCAACAGAACATAATCATCTCGTAGTTCCTTGAAAGTACAGAAGGTCTTGAAAATATAGCCCGAAAAACTAAAGGTCGTAGGATGGAACTCCTGCTGTGAGATGCTTGAACCATGGCTTCCTAAAGAGGGAATGTTTAAGGAAGCAAACTGTAAATGCATCATAAAGAAATCTTCATCAACGTGGCTGGTAGGTGACCTATCGCCAAAAGTTTTCATCATTATAGGTCGGGTTGGGACAAAAGGTGTTAGCTTTGTTGGGTGCGTGGCGAGAGATGACATAGGTTTGGGTAGCGGGTGTGGTACCAGTGGTTGTGGCGGTTGAGATGATGATGGTGGCGGTTCCAATAGTGACGATGGTGGTGCGGGGGTTGGTGTTGGTGGCGGCGGTGGTGGAGTCGGCATTGTTGGCGGTGATACGTGGCATGGCGGTGGGGCAGGGGACGAAGGCAGCGGTATAAGTGGCGGACGGGCGGCGAGTGGAGGTGGGGAAGGCAGACCTAGGCGAGTGTTGAGCTCGACGAGGCGTTGTTGGTTTTTCTCGAGAGTAGCCCACAATTCATCGAGCAACAACATAAAGGTTGAGGCCATGGTAGAGGTGAATTCGTCAATGAAAGCACCAATTGATAGGTTTACGGAGAAAACCTACAAACTCCCAAGATAGACCCGTTGAGTGGGTTAGGCTCCAAGAAAAACTAGAGAGAAACAAGACTAAATTTTCATTAATTTTCTTCACTTCTTTTTCATTCAACCAAACTAATTTAAATACTAAAACAAACATAGTAAACTACTGCTCCTAAACAAACGTAAAAACATGGGAAAATGTAAGCAAAAACTAAGGAACAAACAATTAATGGGATCATGGCATGCATGAAACAAGTGATCGTGGGTATTGCTTGGGACTGAATTATCTTCTAGCCTTCTGGGTCGGGTCATATCCACGGGTACGTATCACTGTATCACTGTATGTGTGGGTGAGTATAACTTACTTGATGATGCAGACTCTCTGTTAATGAAATGATGTTGGAAACTTCTGTTACATATTTATTTGGCGATGAGACTTCGTTGACTGTGTTTGTAACTGGGAATCACCTGCTTCTGCAGTTCCACATGTGACCTTTGATTTTGCATTGAAGGAATCAGGTATGATGAATGCTAATGTAATTCCATCTATGTGTAACTCCGAACATCACATTGCGCTGTCCAAAACACATGAAGAAATTAGTTAAATGCGAAAAATTAAAAAGAATCTGATTACAACCAATAGATTGTTGCCTGAATCAGATGATAAGTAGCTCAATATAAATAGATGGCTATAAAAAAAATATTTGAATGCGTGAACGCTTATAAACATCGTGTTGCCTCAATAAGACAAAGAAACCAATCCAATGCTCAAAATGAAAAAAAAACGAAAAACAACATACCAATTCATAGTTATAAAGATGGAACTGATAAAAACCACTCGATTGTTGCGTGAGTCGCATGAAAAAATAGCTCTTTTATACATAACCCAATATTTGAGAAGCCAAATTTAAGAGGTCAAATTTCAAGTTTCTATGACATCTAAATCATAATTATCATAAACAATGCTCAATTCATAGTAGTTATAAGCAAAAAGAATATATACATAAAAATTAAAACCATTGCTGGTAAAACATCAACAGGTAAAGAATTAAGTTTGGTAAAGCAGATTTGTATCAATATATTAAGAGTGTCAGCTTACCTACATGGCACGACAAAACTGATATAATTCATCATAGTCTCCTACGAGTTAGGTTTTCCAAACCTATTATTACTTTTATGAATATATTATGAATGTTGTCACCAATTCATTATCAATCGTATTCTATCTGTCAGTTATCTTTGAATCCATGCCTGATTGCAATTGACAAATTCTTAATTAATATTTTAATTTTTATTTATTTTTTTAATTCCATTTTTAGGATACTACAAGATTTATGTTGGTGGCTCCCTCCTGCCACCACCTCGCCGCTGCCCTCTCCTCCGCCCTCTCCTCCTCCTCGTCGGCCGCCTCCCTCCTGCCACCACCTCCCCGTCCTCCTCCCTCCCCTCCGCCTTCCTCCTCCCTCCCCTCCGCCTTCCTCCTCCTCTCCGCCCTCTCCTCCTCCTCGCCGCCGCCGCCTCCCTCCTTTCCCGTTCCCCTTCCTCGACGCCTCCCCCTGCTTCCGCCGCCTCCCTCCTGCCTCCGCCGCCTCCCTTTGCCACCACCGCCTCCCTCCTTTCCCCTTCCCCTTCCCCTTTCTCGATCTGCGACGGACCACCCCCGGCTAACGGGCCGCCGTACCTGTTTTTGAACTGGTACGTGGCTGCTCCTGGTACGCCGATCCTGCTCATCTCTGGTCCGCCGGTTTTTGGTCCGGCCCTCCTGGTACGCCGGTTTGTAGTCCGGCTACCGGTCCGCTGTTTTGAGAGGAAGCTTGCCTTCTTCTTGTTCGTAGCTTCTGTTATTATTTGAGCCTTTTATTTGAGCCTTTTATTGCACCAATTGGGTAAAGATTTGGTGTTTTTTTAATTATTTAACTTTTTAATTAATTAATTAATCTGCATATCCGGTTCGTCCCCCCTTGTGGCTTTGCCTGCGGGGGAGTGATGTAACTTTTCTCGTTGTAGGGCGGGGGTCTACCAACCTCCTGTTGGTGTTCCCGGTGTGCTCTCCTAGCACGTTGTTCCTCCATCGTGTTTCAGCTCGAACCGCGTGTTTTGCATGGCCTCCACCTCGGGGCCATCTAGGGGTTCCGCTCTGTGTCCCTTGCGATCCTTTCACTATTGCCCCGATAGTGTTACCAGCTCTAAAGGGATTTCCCGCCTCATAGCGCACCTCAAGACTTTTCATCTTTCTTCTGATGAGCGTCGGGGGACCATCCGGGATGCATTGGCGACTGACGCCGATGTTTTTTCTGCTTTGGACCGGGCCTTTATTGATTGTGGTTATTGGATGTGCGGGCAGTGCACGAAAATTAACGCCTTGAGCTGAGGCTGCCACCACCCTCACGGGGTGTCCCGGGTGGATGCCTCGGGTGAGGACACTGTCTGCCACATCTTGGGGATCCCCAGGCCGTCTCCCCCCGTCCATGTGCCTAATGTTCCATGTTCGTTTCAGTTAGACGGGGGGTTGCTGGACCGGGTATTTAGGGCTCGCGTCACTACTGTCAAGAGCATCCCTCTCAGCTGTCGCCTTGCCTTCTCCCAGGCGCTTAAATCCGCCCTTCTTAGGGTCTCAGCCCAGCCCGGGTCCACTGAGGCCTGGGTTAGGCTGCTTCTCCTCCCTCGGTGCACTTTGCAGGTTTTTCGACCCCAGAATCGTCATGATTGCCGCTCTGGGAACCGGAAAGCCCTGCATAGCAGATCCATCCTGTCCTCCCTGGCTGCATGGGGGCAGGATGAGGGTTTCGAGCGGTTGGTTAAAGGTGTCCTTGACGTCCCTGGGGGGGTGGCTAGAGGTTCTTCCGGCTCGGTTTCCGACGCTACGGGGGACCATAAGGCGCCCAACGTCAAGCGATGCATCTGGAAAATCGCGAACGACCATTTCACTGCGGCCGTGAAAGTGTTATCTTCTTATGGGGTGGCGCCCTACAACGACGAAACCACGCGCGCCCTAGAAGCTAAGCACCCGATCGTTCCGCCCCCGTCCTTGCCCTCCGCTCCCTGCTCCGTGCCTCCGCTTGTCCCCGGGGCGAACGGGTCCTTGAATGTATTAAGTCCTTCCCCAAAGGGACGTCGTGTGGGAGGGATGGTTTGCGCGCCCAACATATCATGGACTGCCTTTGCGGGGAAGGTTCTGCCACTGCTAGGGACCTCGTGGATGCTATTACCTCGGTCGTTAATCTCTGGCTAGGGGGGAGGTGCTCGGGTGGGTTGGCTGAATTTGTCGCCTCGGCGCCCCTAACACCGCTCCTTAAACCTGATAATGGGATCCGCCCCATTGCTGTTGGCACTATCTGGAGGCGGCTGGTCTCCAAGGTTGTAATGCAAGGGGTTTGTAAAGATATGGCCCAGTACCTTGGTGATTTCCAATTTGGGGTCGGTATGTCTGGGGGGGCCGAAGCTATTCTCCATAGCGTTAATCGCCTTGTGGGGGAGCGACATCTTGATGGGTCGCTCGCAATGCTCACGGTTGATTTCTCCAATGCGTTCAACCTGGTTGATCGCTCTTCTTTTCTTCGTGAGGTCAGGCTGAGGTGCCCGTCCATTTCGCCCTGGGTTGAGTTCTTATACGGGCAACCGACCCGCCTATACCTGGGGGGACAACCATATCTGGGCCACTACCGGGGTCCAGCAGGGTGACCCGTTGGGTCCCCTTCTGTTCGCCCTCGTCCTTCACCCGCTCGTGCATCATATCCGAGACAGTTGCCATCTGCTGCTCCATGCTTAGTACCTTGACGATGGCACGATTATTGGGAAAACGGAGGAGGTGGCTGTGGCTCTCGGGATCATCAAGGAGAGGGGCCCGCCATTGGGTTTGGATCTTAATATTAGGAAGACGGAACTCTTTTGGCCTTCCTGTAACGGTGAGAAAGTTCGGTCGGGCCTCTTTCCTGCGGACATTAGCAGACCCGCCAGGGGGGTGAAACTCCTTGGAGGGGCTGTTAGTCGTGATGGCCAGTTTATTCAGGGGTTGGCTGAGAGGAGGGCAAATTCTGCTGCTGATCTTATGCGCCTCCTCCATGCCCTCGGTGACCCCCAATGCGAACTCCTTCTGCTTCGTTCGTGCATGGGTGTCGCCAAGCTTCTCTTTGGGCTAAGCACGTGCCCCCCCCACTCATATGATGGCGGTTGCGGCTGGTTTTGATAAGGATTTGCGGTCGGCCATTGAGGACATTGTCGTGTGTGGTGGTCCCTTCTTTGGGGACCTGCAATGGCGGCTTGCTTCTTTGCCGATTCGACATGGGGGGCTTGGGGTCTACTCTGCGGTCGAGGCGACGTCTTACGCCTTTGTGGCCTCGCGTGCTCAGACTTGGGCACTGCAAGACCATATTCTTCGGGAGAGCGGGGCTTGTGGCATGGGCCCCGACTATGAGATGGCACTGGCTGGTATTCATGATATACTTCCGGGCTTTGACTTGAGCGGTTTCACTAATAAGGACACCGCCCCACCAAAAGCCCAACACGTTTTGGCGAATGCCCTCTTTGGTAAAACCTTGCTCGAGATGGAAGCTACTTACGAGATGACAGCTAGGCAAAAGGCTGTTTGGGGATGCCTCCGCCAACCACATGCGCATGACTTCCTTCATGCTCTCCCCATCGACGGGTTGGGGCAACATATGTCGCCTGTCGAATACCGGTCAATCCTCAAGTATCGGCTCATGGTCCCCTTATTCCCCGTGGATGAAAAATGTCATGTTTGCAACAAGGCGTGTATGGACTCGTTTGGGGAGCACGCCGCTCACTGCAAAGAGCTCCCCGGTTTTAAATATCGACACGATGTGGTCCGGGACGTTCTGTTTGACATTTTCAGGAGGGCTGGGATATTGGCCAGGAAGGAAGCTCCGGTTAACTTTCTGTCTGACCCCTTGGATGGGCGGTCAACCCTCAGACCAGCCGACATACTCGTTTTTGGGTGGCAGAATGGAAAACATGCATGTGTTGATTTAACAGGGGTTTCTCCTCTTGTGGGGTTGAGGTCCAGTTCTTTCACGGCGGGCCAAGCGGTGTCCAGAGCGGCTGCTGGGAAGGTGAACAAACACGAGAAAACGTGTATCGAAAATCAACATGTGTTTGTTTCCTTCGCTTTTGATACTTTTGGTCACCTTGAGGCAGAAGCAGCTACCATGCTGGGACGGATCCAAAAGGTTACGTATGGGAATGTCGCAGCATCTAGGTCGAAGAATTTTGTATTCATACGTCTAGGGTTTGCCATTCAAAAAGGGTTGGCGGCGCAGCTTGTTGCTCGCCTCTCCTGCGTGGTTACTTGAGTCTTGTATGTTGCTTTTGTGGTTAGTAAAAAATGGGTTGGTGGCTAAAAAAAAAAAAAAAAAAAAAAAAATAAATTAAAATAACACACCTGTAGGTACTAAACCATCAACATGCCTTTCTCTCAATTCAGCTATACCCAATCCATTTTCTTCACCGGTCTCACTATTGATGCCGTAAGCACGCAACGATTAGATGAGAAGCTTCTAGAATGGTCAATAAGGCTTAATCTTTGCAATTTCTTCAAACAAACCAAGAGGCTCCACTGAACTTGACATTTCAAACCTCTTTAGTTCAGAATACAACAATCAAATACACAGCTCACTAAATTATATAACTTAACTATAGCGAGCATTGAATCTATGTAGAAAATGAGCATTTTGTAAACTAAAATTCAAAAGATAAAGACTATTATGATTCACAATCCTAGGATAGTTCAAAGAGCCTTAAATTGAACCCAAAATAATAAATTTTTAAAAAACAACCTAGTTATTAAGATCATGTCACTTGAGTATAGTTTTGATATGAAACGTCCAGGTGCACAAATATATACACAATTATACATCTATATGTAACATAAACACAATTAATCAAGTTTGTCCCAACTATAGATACAATTCTATGCCTCACCTCCACTGTTAGATCATAGAATTAGTCCCTTTTTTAGGCAGAGTATCAATATACCATATTTGTTTGACTAAATCTTCTTTCAAATTATCATCAAACTGATCTCTTGGTTTACAGATGAGAGAAATACAACAAAGTCTATCAGTTTTAGGACTTGAATATGTTTGAAGAAGATGAAGCTCTCATCTCTTGTCAACATTCTACTAATCTTTTTTGTAAATACATTTTTTTGTCATTTAAAACTTTGCATCTAACAAACACCTACATAAGATATGTATAAAATCAAGAACTTACCAGACTATATTGGAAAAAAAGTTTTAGAGCCTCGATCGTCCAAATGTTGCTCATATATCCCCATAACGGTATTGATAACATTATCTCTAAGACTCTAACCTGTAAATGGTAAATGATGGTAAAAATACACAACATAGTTAATATAATTATATGAAGAAAGTAACAGAATCACATGCAAGTTTACCTTTGTTAAGCTTGTAAACTTTGTAATAAGTTATTTTGGTATGGGAAGTCAATGATACATGTGAGGCTCTACATTAACAAAAAAAGAAGATAAAGAAGACAATATGTTTAGCTTATTGACCCAATTTTACAGTAGCTAGTGAATGTAACTTGACATAAACATGTATAATTTATGGATCAATGCCTATATATAACAGAATAAGTGTACTCTTGGTGAGTAAAAACAAATAATATTTACTCTTAAATTAAAGTCTTCAACGTTAGTTCCATTTATTATATATCCAAACCAGATTTATATGATAGGTGAATGTAACTCCCCTAAATATCATCAAAATTAAAGAGAGAATGGAATTACACCCTAAAAATGTTGGTTTCCAACCAGGGGGGCAGCTTTTAAGGGGCGGGAGGGGACACCCGACCCCCCGAAATTTTTTTTGCGATGTAGGGGGTATATAATTTTCGTGTAGAAAATTTTGATATATTCCGGTTTCGACCCCCCAATTGATATTTTCAAGCTTCGCCACTGTTTGCAACTCCTGAAATGTCAAAATTGGTCTAGAACTCATTACAACGGGAATCTGTAAATGATCACTCACAAGTGAGAGAACAAATGTGAAAGCTTTTCATTTTAAATCGATGGTGTGATGTATAAAGGAGATATGGAATTTAGTGATTACCAAATAACAACACTATAGCCAGTGATGGAAATGCAATACTTCGATAGAACACCTCCCACCTGTTAACATTTTCATCTCCTCATATTAGTGTCACCTCTACATCTGAACGTAATGCTCTTCAAAAAACCCGACATTGTCATTTGTTGCCTTCCTCCAACCCACATGAACAAAAACTAGATGAACAAATCGAAATCAAATATAGACGTAACTGCAAATATAAGAACATGCAACTGAAATGAAGCAGAAAGGGTGGCCGGAGAAATCACGATTCGGAAATCATTTTTAGGTTAAATTTCTTCGAACAACAAAAATTCCAGAAACTAAATGAATGAAAATCAACCTGAAACACTTGATTCGTTACCTTAGATGGAGATTCAAGATAACCTAAATTGAGACTCTGCAGATTATAGGAATCGTTTGTCGAAGGTGACATTCTGCATCGGTGCGACGACGATGACAACATCGTGACGAACACATGTTTCTCTTAGAGCAAGGGGTATACCCCCGTTAAGTGGCGCCATAGAACACTTTTTGAGCTTCAAGTGGCGTGAAAGGGAGGAAAGGTCCATTGACTGATATTTTTTTGACCGTTGGGGGCTTTAAAAAAACAAAAAAAAATTTAATTTACCTTTAACACAACACCACATAACATGGAGTATACCCCATGTGTGTTATGTGGTGTTAAAGTCTAGTCATCGCTGACGTGGCGGTGTTAAATTTTAACATGGCTAAGAGTATACCACATGCCCTTATCTCTCCTTCGCAAACTCAAATAATAGAGTTCTCTGGTGGCTGGTAGCGGATACGGAAGAAGAGGAGGATGTGGGGAAGCGTTGAAATTAACTGCCAGGCTAAAAGATAACCAGTGAATTAATACGGTTTGGATTAAAAATTATCTTGATCCGATGGCGGAGATGTAAAGAATATGGGCTAACTGCTGATTGACTTTAACTTGATTGCACTTTGATTTATTTGGTACTAGTTTTTATACCCGTGCATTGCACGGCTTTTGTTTAAAAAAATTAATAATTATAATGAAGTTCAGAAAATTTAATTGAATTATGAAACTTGTATAAAAGAGAAACTGTTAAACTTAAAGTAAAATAACATCTAAAATTACAAATTAAAAAAATACTGAGATGGATTTTCCCTGGAATGAGCTCAACTGGTGTAAATAGTCTTCGGGTTTTCCGGGCATTCGTTGACCATTCAAAAAAAATATACTACATACATCATTAACCATCAATAATAAGAGGTTACAGTGTAAATGACAATAATTAAAAACAACCATACTCTTAATATCATGTTCAAGCAAGAGAAATTACTAAATAAAGCGAAACTAAGAGACACGTATTAACGCAAATAAAGTTAAACGGAAAACGAACCTGCGTATAGAATTAGGTGGAGCGACCTCGTAATCTAAGAACTTTCATCACCACACAACTAAAATTTGTAGACATGTTGCAAAAGATTCAGCCTGTAATGAGAACAGATTCTAAGATTGCACTCTCTGCGAACAACAGGTTTAATGGATTGAAATGAGCTTAAAAATTCGACTCAAAATTATATGCAGATATAAATCATGTTCTAATTTTTTGTGTGAATGAATTTATCTTACATTCTAACTTACAGTTTTTTAAGACCCAAATAGAGAATCAAAAAGAGCTCTAAGTTTGACATCAGAAATATGTTTGGAGGCACATACGTTGTTCTATATTCTCTTTATAATACAAAATGCAGAGAAGCAGACTTACAAAAAGGATCAAAGATAGAGATTCAGTTGAATACAGAAGTTAAAAAAACCATAATACTCTAATCGAGAGTTATGAAAACCATATTCTCTAATCAACTCCATCTAGCATAAAAAACTGAGATCAGTTGAGTACATTTCTTAAACATGGCTAGACTCAGTACCTGAATCTCAAATTTCTACAAATCTGGGCATGCTTTGGCCACATAAGTCAACTCAAGGAGACTACCATCACCCATGCTCCTACTATCACCGAGAATCCCTTAACTTTAGGCAGCTCGGAACCTTATCAATTGCTCTTCACCTGTCACCACTCATAAAAACTCAAAGCATGATTAAAGAACATTTATAGTGTATGCTACATGTATAAAATGAAAACCTCTCCGAGTTGGAAAAACTGTGAACTGTAACATCCCAAAAACTAGTATGATTATTAGATGAGTTATCGTTATTATGTGGAAGTAGTGTGTATGTTATGTTATTTAAGTAAACCCATAATTATATGTAAGAAGGTTTTATTGGTTACTAAATTAACAGTAACTTATAATAAAACACAAAAGAATAGGGTGTGTTATGTAAAAACAAGATTGGCCAAAGTTAATTAAATGATCAGAGATGGAGGGCTAGATTGTAAAAAAAAAGAAAAGGAAAAAAAAACGTTAAAGATGGGAGGAGGTCGCAAATCAGAGGAAAAAAAAAGAACGTGAATAGAAAAGGGGAGACCCCCTGGTCGTGATCTGCGTTCGAAAAGAGGGGAGGGAGGATGGTGGAAATCGATGATGGAAGCCTTAATCAATCGTTTTCTGCGAATTGGGTTGTAAAACCTTTAGGTAATCATCTTCCTTATCTCCTTAATACTCCATGGATGTTAGGCAAGATGATATGCGAACCTAGGGTTTTATGGGGTTCGAAATTGACAAAAATTGGTTGTTGTCTAGGTTGTAATCATTGTATACGATGATTATTTTGAGCCCTAAGCATTGTTTTGAAGTTATAAATTATATTTGTTCTAGATCATGAAGTTAGGGTTCTTGAGTTTGAATTTAGGGGAAGATGACATATTTGGGGAAACAATGTGTAATTGAAAGATAATTTTAAATAGTAGTTGAATCGTGTGGTTGAGTTGATAGTTACCACGCTTATAAATTTAGTAGTGATGGTTAATTGACTTGATGTTGTGATTATGATGCAACTAAGCAAAGATGTGGTAGAATAATATGTTAAATCCCTATGCGAAAGATTAGATGATTTTTAATGCATGCTACGTGCTTGTGATAATGCCTAAGTGAGATGTAGAAACTTAAAATTTGGCGATCTTGGTAAATGTGATGCGTGGTGGAATGCTCAAGTATTAGGGATTGCATTATGTGAATTGCTAATCTAAATTATTAAGCAAATCAT
The DNA here is from genome assembly GCA_039602395.1 of Deinandra increscens subsp. villosa. NCBI lineage: Eukaryota > Viridiplantae > Streptophyta > Magnoliopsida > Asterales > Asteraceae > Deinandra > Deinandra increscens. The sequence goes on along the minus strand of JBCNJP010000012.1, from coordinate 8,228,735 downwards.
AGGTGATCAAGACGGGTACTCAAGTACTCAAGATACTCACAACTTGAAGATTCGAGGTAACATTTAAGTTGTTATTGTGTTATGTTACAAAGTATGATACAATGTGGCTTAACCAAGTATGATCATAATCCTAGTGGGAGCATGATAATTGTTTATATTGTTGGTCAGTAATATAAGATGAAATAGAATGTCGTTGTTAGATGTTGGTTGCAACATCAAAGAGGGTATAAGCAAGTATGTGTTATGACCCGTTTGGGTTAAGTTGAAATAAAAGATGGGTGTTTAGATGTTAGCTATAACATCAAAGATGTAAGTGATAAAAGTATGCGTAATGACCCGTTTGGGTTAGGTTGAAATAAAAGATATGTGTTTAGATGTTAGCTATAACATCAAAGATGTATGTGATAAAAGTATGCGTAATGACCCGTTTGGGTTAGGTTGAAATAAAAGACATGTGTTTAGATGTTAGCTATAACATCAAAGATGTATGTGATAAAAGTATGCGTAATGACCCGTTTGGGTTAGGTTGAAATAAAAGATATGTGTTTAGATGTTAGCTATAACATCAAAGATGTATGTGATAAAAGTATACGTAATGACCCTTTTGGGTTAAGATGAAAATATCAAAATGTGCATATATAAAGTGCGTAATGTGACCCGTTTGGGTAAGGATGAATAATACCATAGTCTATTATATAAAGTGCGTAGTGTGACCCGTTTGGGTAAGAATGAATAACACCATAGTGTATTCTATAAAATGTGTGTAAAAAGACCCGTTGGGGTAATGATGTGTGAGATGTACAAAACAACAACAAAGTGTGTTTATGCATAGTATGTACCATGACCCGGTAGGGTTAAGTTGAAATGAAATGCGGTAGTAAAATTTTATATTCATAATAGATTGAAAACAAGATAGGATCGTAAAGATTCCATCTAAGTAAGTAAGAAAAGTATGAACTAGGATAATAAATATCCTAATCAAGTAAGTGATTGTATGTTGAAATCATGAAGGTGATGTACCTATGCGGATAAACTATTCACTAAGTTGTGTTTCCTTAAGTTAGTGGATGGTAGTTGACCCCAAAGCATGAATTTTAACTATATGGGTCAACGGATCGAAAGGTTGGTAAAAAGTTGAAATTAGAATTTTCTTATGGTTTGATCTAATTGGGTGGATTCGTGTGAATTAGATAGTTGTTATAAAATAGTTGGAAGGTTCTCAGATTAATTCCGAACCATAGTGGAAGCATAGTAGCCAAAACTGAACATTTGTATGCAAATGACTAAAGATTTGGTTAAGTGTGAAACTGCAGGAAGTGCTGGAAAGTTTCTATCAAACGGTACTCTGCGCGGTGCGCGAAGAAGAGTGGGAAATGGTTCGCTGTACGCGACTAAGTGAGGCTGGACCTTCGCGATACGCGAGGGCTTCCAGCCTAGAATTTTTTTATATTGTTTTGTTACAAATGGGTTCTTTTAAGAACCTTGCTGTTTATTATCACGAGCACTAACATGTTACTGGTGTTCCTGGTAGGTGCGGATCGGAAAGAGCCGGGACGCGATCAAGATTAAGTTGCAAGAACCGAACACCCGTAGTGGGGTTACTTCGAAAGTTGAGTATTTATATTAAAGAAGTTGGTTGCTTAATCCATGGTTGTAAAAAGGGTCATGTTAGCCCTTTTGTCATATCTTGGAGTTAAACTCCTTCAATTACATAGTCGTTGAATTTGTAGTCACGTGGTTATTTCGACCACGTGTGTTTGAAAATTGTGTCATGTTGATAAAACAGGTAGGCCTTCGTAAGGATCTTCGACTTACGAATAGGTCATGCCGAAATTTTGGTTGAAAGTTGTCAATTTAAAATGTTTTTATTCAAGTGGAGTTTATAAGGTATGTTCAAATTTTGAAGCGTTGTCTTGGGGCAAAAAAAAAATATATGGGCCTATCTTCCGCAAAAGTAATAATAACCTGAATTTTGGTTAAAGGGTGTTACAAGTTGGTATCAGAGCCGAGGTTTGAGGGATTCAAGTGTTGTGGGAACACTTGAACTCAAACCAAGTGCTCTTGGAAAAAAAAAGGTGTTCGGTTCAAGGCTTGGTCGTGTGACCCGGTAAGTAAACTTATCCATTTAGTAGATGTAACTAAACTACTTGTTATGTTCATTTACAATGACGAATATTGGTTGATGAGCATAAAGTAAGAAGTTTGAAAGTGGAAGAAATCTAGAACTATGGTTAGCAATATGAACGCAAAACTCGAGTATAGATAACTATAGGCCAAGTTTTGGCTAAGTTGTAAACAAGTAAGTTGTTGAAAAGGGAATGTGATTTTTCTAAAGGTGGAGAAATCTTGATTAGTAATTTGAACTTTTGTCCTATGATGAACCTTATTTAAAGGAACTAAGGTAAAAGATTATAATAGTATGGGAAGTGTAGCACAAAGGTAGGTGTATTAAGCAATATACCCTAGTGTGTAGATGACAAAATGCCAAGTTGGGCCAAGTTGTAAGCAAAAAGGTGGGCTATTAAGGGACTTTACTTGTAATAGCAAGTAGAGTAAGTATGTATAAAGATGAAATATTGAAAGTTGTGGACTTTACTTGTAATAGCAAGTAGAGTAAGTATGTATAAAGATGAAATGTTGAAAGTTGTGAACTTTACTTGTAATAGCAAGTAGAGTAAGTATGTATAAAGATGAAATGTTGAAAGTTGTAAACTTTACTTGTAATAGCAAGTAGAGTAAGTATGTATAAAGATGAAATGTTGAAAGTTGTAAACTTTACTTGTAATAGCAAGTAGAGTAAGTATGTATAAAGATGAAATGTTGAAAGTTGTGAACTTTACTTGTAATCAAGTAGAGTAAGTATGTATAAAGATGAAACATTGAAAGTTGTGAACTCTACTTGTAATTGCAAGTAGAGTAAGTATGTATAAAGATGAAACGTTGAAAGTTATGAACTTTACTTGTAATAACAAGTAGAGTAAGTATGTATAATGATGAAAGGTTGAAAGTTGTGAACTTTACTTGTAATAGCAAGTAGAGTAAGTATGTATAATGATGAAACGTTGAAAGTTATGAACTTTACTTGTAATAACAAGTAGAGTAAGTATGTATAATGATGAAAGGTTGAAAGTTGTGAACTTTACTTGTAATAGCAAGTAGAGTAAGTATGTATAATGATGAAACGTTGAAGGTTGTGGACTTTACTTGTAATAGCAAGTAGGGTAAGTATGTATAAAGTTGAAACGTTGAAAGTTGTAAATTCTACTTCTAATAGCCAGTAGAGTAAGTATGTAGGAATGTGAAAATTCTACATGCACCAGCAATGTAGGATAAAAGAATGTGTACATAAGTATGGTGGAACTCTATTTGTAATAGTAGAGTAAAGTATGTGAACGTTAAAAGTTGTAAAATTCTACTTGTGAAATAATGTAGAATAAAGTATGTTATGTGGTAAGGTGGTTAAGTTCTTATTGTGCTAGCAATATGGAATAAGTATGTGTATGATAAAAGTGAAGAAATTCTACTTGTATAACAAAGTAGGATAAAGTATGAGTGTTGAACAATGTAGATTAAAAAAAAGGGATATGAGATTTAGTGGTAAAAAAAAAATACCTGGTGATACCAAGGTGAAGTAAAGTATGTCTTGTATGGAGGAATTCTTCCTTGAATTAACAAGTAGAAGGATAAATGTTGTGAGTATGACATCAAGTGGCGGAAAGGAAGAAACTTTATTAGTAGTTAATGACATGGTATATAAAACATGTCAAGATAATAAGCATGATATAAAAAGAAATGTAGAATGAACATTGTTAGTTGTTAAATGACATGATGGGTAAAGCATGTCAAGTTGCAAAGTGAGAGATAAAGGGGAAGGTTGAATAAAGCTTATGAGCTGACGGGTGACATAGTCGTCATGCTCATGACAAGTTGGAAAGTGTGATGTGAAACTGAAAGATGAGTAAAAAATAAATAAATAATAATAATAGTAATAAATAAATAATAAGTAGTCAAAGGGTGCTTAGGCACCAGAAGGAAGAGGAAAATCAGACCATGTGGGGGCTAATGTACCCACGGATGGTCAAGGGATGCAAGATATCAGGAGAGCTTAAGAGGTGGATTATAAAATCCTAGCATTTGAAGTTGGGATTCAACACTATACGAAACTGGCAAATTAGGAATGCCATGTATAACTCGTTGGGTTTATGTGCAAGTTGTTGACTTCATGTGGCGAATGTGCTAACGTGGAGGATGATATAGAAAAGGATGGACATTTTGCATAAACAATAGTATGGGGCGTAAATGATCATAACGTTGTAAATGGTCTAAAGGGCTATTAAATTAGATGAGTGATGCTTGAAAAGAATGACAGAGGGTAGGGGTCACATGTGTATGCATGGATTACATGCTACATAAAGCGATTCCAAATAAGAGTAGTCGTGTTGTAACTATCCAAGACGAAGAAGTATGCAATGATGAGATAGGAAGAAAGAATATGTGTGACGCGTGTAAGACTAAACATCACACGAGGTTGTATAGTGGTATGTATGTAGTGACCGGTCTAATGTCAGCCATAAGTGACCAAATCAGTGGTGAACTATCGTGTTGACATGGAGTGACATCAAATGAGAAGTTGCAAAGATAAAGCAGTTATGAAAAGGAATGACGAGGATATAAGCATGTGTGTAGCGTTGATTAATTATGATGCACCTGAGCTTGACTTAGAGTGCTCAACTAAGAGTTGTGTGATTTATTACCTTAGAGGAAGAAATGTAAGGATGTCCTTACTATCAACCATATAGAAGAAAAAAATGAGTGTTAATAAGAGGTATAGTAGATACTAGAATGTGGATATGCGAGTGGTTGTACTAGGTTGTGTATGTTAAAAACCTAATGTACGAATTTGAAAGATGAGTAGTAAGGAAAGAAAGAAAATGCAATGCTCGTGTTGCATACCTTCAAGTAGATAAATCCTTATTGTGTTACTAGATATGGAATGAGATGTAAATAACATGTGGGAGTATCACCATGTGGGTGATGGGTATGAAGGAGTTTCGCGGACGAAACTCTCTTTAAGGGGAATAGAGTTGTAACATCCCAAAAACTAGTATGCTTATTATATGAGTTATCGTTATTATGTGGAAGTAGTGTGTATGTTATGTTATTTAAGTAAACCCACAATTATATGTAAGAAGGTTTTATTGGTTACTAAATTAATAGTAACTTATAATAAAACACAAAAGAATAGGGTGTGTTATGTAAAAACAAGATTGGCCAAAGTTAATTAAATGATCAAAGATGGAGGGCTAGATTGTAAAAAAAAAAAAGGAAAAAAAAAACGTTAAAGATGGGAGGAGGTCGCAAATCAGAGGAAAAAAAAAGAACGTGAATAGAAAAGGGGAGACCCCCTAGTCGTGATCTGCGTTCGAAAAGAGGGGAGGGAGGATGGTGGAAATCGATGATGGAAGCCTTAATCAATCGTTTTCTGCGAATTGGGTTGTAAAACCTTTAGGTAATCATCTTCCTTATCTCCTTAATACTCCATGGATGTTAGGCAAGATGATATGCGAACCTAGGGTTTTATGGGGTTCGAAATTGACAAAAATTGGTTGTTGTCTAGGTTGTAATCATTGTATACGATGATTATTTTGAGCCCTAAGCATTGTTTTGAAGTTATAAATTATATTTGTTCTAGATCATGAAGTTAGGGTTCTTGAGTATGAATTTAGGGGAAGATGACACATTTGGGGAAACAATGTGTAATTGAAAGATAATTTTAAATAGTAGTTGAATCGTGTGGTTGAGTTGATAGTTACCACGCTTATAAATTTAGTAGTGATGGTTAATTGACTTGATGTTGTGATTATGATGCAACTAAGCAAAGATGTGGTAGAATAATATGTTAAATCCCTGTGCGAAAGATTAGATGATTTTTAATGCATGCTACGTGCTTGTGATAATGCCTAAGTGAGATGTAGAAACTTAAAATTTGGCGATCTTGGTAAATGTGATGCGTGGTGGAATGCTCAAGTATTAGGGATTGCATTATGTGAATTGCTAATCTAAATTATTAAGCAAATCATAGGTGATCAAGACGGGTGCTCAAGTACTCAAGATACTCACAACTTGAAGATTCGAGGTAACATTTAAGTTGTTATTGTGTTATGTTACAAAGTATGATACAATGTGGCTTAACCAAGTATGATCATAATCCTAGTGGGAGCATGATAATTGTTTATATTGTTGGTCAGTAATATAAGATGAAATAGAATGTCGTTGTTAGATGTTGGTTGCAACATCAAAGAGGGTATAAGCAAGTATGTGTTATGACCCGTTTTGGTTAACTTGAAATAAAAGATGGGTGTTTAGATGTTAGCTATAACATCAAAGATGTATGTGATAAAAGTATGCGTAATGACCCGTTTGGGTTAGGTTGAAATAAAAGATATGTGTTTAGATGTTAGCTATAACATCAAAGATGTATGTGATAAAAGTATGCGTAATGACCCGTTTGGGTTAGGTTGAAATAAAAGATATGTGTTTAGATGTTAGCTATAACATCAAAGATGTATGTGATAAAAGTATGCGTAATGACCCGCTTGGGTTAGGTTGAAATAAAAGATATGTGTTTAGATGTTAGCTATAACATCAAAGATGTATGTGATAAAAGTATACGTAATGACCCTTTTGGGTTAAGATGAAAATATCAAAATGTGCATATATAAAGTGCGTAATGTGACCCGTTTGGGTAAGGATGAATAATACCATAGTCTATTATATAAAGTGCGTAGTGTGACCCGTTTGGGTAAGAATGAATAACACCATAGTGTATTCTATAAAATGTGTGTAAAAAGACTCGTTGGGGTAATGATGTGTGAGATGTACAAAACAACAACAAAGTGTGTTTATGCATAGTATGTACCATGACCCGGTAGGGTTAAGTTGAAATGAAATGCGGTAGTAAAATTTTATATTCATAATAGATTGAAAACAAGATAGGATCGTAAAGATTCCATCTAAGTAAGTAAGAAAAGTATGAACTAGGATAATAAATATCCTAATCAAGTAAGTGGATGTATGTTGAAATCATGAAGGTGATGTACCTATGCGGATAAACTATTCACTAAGTTGTGTTTCCTTAAGTTAGTGGATGGTAGTTGACCCCAAAGCATGAATTTTAACTAGATGGGTCAACGGATCGAAAGGTTGGTAAAAAGTTGAAATTAGAATTTTCTTATGGTTTGATCTAATTGGGTGGATTCGTGTGAATTAGATAGTTGTTATAAAATAGTTGGAAGGTTCTCAGATTAATTCCGAACCATAGTGGAAGCATAGTAGCCAAAACTGAACATTTGTATGCAAATGACTAAAGATTTGGTTAAGTGTGAAACTGCAGGAAGTGCTGGAAAGTTTCTATCAAACGGTACTCTGCGCGGTGCGCGAAGAAGAGTGGGAAATGGTTCGCTGTACGCGACTAAGTGAGACTGGACCTTCGCGATACGCGAGGGCTTCCAGCCTAGAATTTTTTTTATATTGTTTTGTTACAAATGAGTTCTTTTAAGAACCTTGTTGTTTATTATCACGAGCACTAACATGTTACTGGTGTTCCTGGTAGGTGCGGATCGGAAAGAGCCGGGACGCGATCAAGATTAAGTTGCAAGAACCGAACACCCGCAGTGGGGTTACTTCGAAAGTTGAGTATTTATATTAAAGAAGTTGGTTGCTTAATCCATGGTTGTAAAAAGGGTCATGTTAGCCCTTTTGTCGTGTCTTGGAGTTAAACTCCTTCAATTACATAGTCGTTGAATTTGTAGTCACGTGGTTATTTCGACCACGTGTGTTTGAAAATTGTGTCATGTTGATAAAACAGGTAGGCCTTCGTAAGGATCTTCGACTTACGAATAGGTCATGCCGAAATTTTGGTTGAAAGTTGTCAATTTAAAATGTTTTTATTTAAGTGGAGTTTATAAGGTATGTTCAAATTTTGAAGCGTTGTCTTGGGGCAAAAAAAAATATATATGGGCCTACCTTCCGCAAAAGTAATAATAACCTGAATTTGGGTTAAAGGGTGTTACAGAAACCTAAGCTAAAAAATTCGTTTTTTGTTCCGAATTTTTTTTTATGGTGACTCTCTAACTTAAAAAAAACACCCTTTATGAATAAAAAATAAAAAAAAACGCTGAGTAATTTTATTTTAAAAAAACATTTAAGAACTGATTTTTTTGCAAAAAGAAGTTACTGGCCAAAAAAGACGTTCAAAATTTGTTATTTTTTTAGATGTATTTTTTATAGATTCTACATTCATTTTTGATGGTTTTGGTGAAAAAAAAAAGCGCTTAGAGATTTTTTTTTTAAAATTATTTACAGATATTGTTACATATGTAACAAGGCATTTTACATATGTAACAAGGCATTTTACATATGTAAAAAGGCATTTTACATATGTAACAGGTAAATGTTACATATGTAACATGACGTAACGTCAGATTTCGGATTTTTTTTTAAAAAAAAAACTACTAGGCGTTTTTTGATTTTTTTTTCACCATAGGGCTTGTATTAACGCATATAATCCCTACAAACATTTTGAAGGAAAAAAATCATTTTGTGGTAGCTTCCACGGTTTTTTCAACTCAAAGAGGTTGTCATTATATGCATCCCCTATATATATATATATAGTGAAAAGTTCATTGTAGACACCTCTATAACTGCAGACATGTAGACATCTTTTTTCACCATTAGATCTCTTGATCTAATGGTTATGATTAATTTCTTTTTCCTTTTTTTTTTCCTTTTTCTCATTGTTTAGAAAATTTCACATGTGAAAACACATATAAAATAAAGTAATTTCACATGTGAAATAGGGTGTCTACCTGTCTACACTTATGGGAGTGTCTACAATGAACCTCACCCTATCTATCTATCTATCTATCTATCTATCATATATATATATATATATATATATATATATATATATATATTTATATTTGATGAAAGAAGTGACTATAGCAGTTTAAACCTTGGCATATATAACTTTCAAAAGAACCATTAACCGATTTACATAGCCATTGACTAAAGACTTCGGTGTGTGCAGTAACCAATCTTTTCAAACATTTTAAAACTACCAAATAACCAAAAAGACAAAAAGAATCTATATAAAAATTGAAGTTTTTACTATAGATGGCACATTAGTGACACATTATCAAGTATATTTTCCGGGTTTTTTTATTTATTTTGAATGTTAGAAGGCAGGACCATTAGAAATTAGGAGGAGTCATTTGGAGTTTTATAATACTTTAAATAATGGAATATCAATTCAGGTTGGTTTTATGAATAATCATTAATGTAACATGTTGATACAAAACTAAGTAGTTTTTTTTTAACAAATCATTAAATCAATTTAGATTCTATAGAGACCAGGAAATGTCGTGTGTCAGACTTCATTATACTACCGCGAAACCTATAGATACCAAAGATCAATAGCAATGCTCTCTTAGGGTGAAGTCATGTTCTGTAGTAATAACTTCAAGGAATTGTAAGAACATCTACCAAAATTTCGGCTAAATAAGATATCAAAGAGCAAAGGAACATAATATCCAGACGACATGAATCCATATAATACTAAGTTTTAACTACAAAACTAAGGAACTAATAACATGTGTGCATTAAGATTGTGGAGAATGTAAAAAACTTTACCATGATCCAAGCAATTTAATATTTTGCTCCACTTTCTTCAAGTTGTTTCTTAGCTGTTTCATGGTCTAAGAATTGCAAGTCATTTTATTTTCAAATAATGCTTGGTTTTTTGAGGCGCCTGTAGTGAATGAGGTGCAAAGACAACAACATAAAGCTGATAGGTAAGTTTATCATAATGAAGGGATATGAACAGAAACAAACGGTTGCAGAGAACAGAAAATATAAGCATCATAACATAGCAAGGAAATTGCAATATAATTTTGATTCATTCATTTAAGCAAGTGGTCTAATCCCCAGATCATGAAATTTTAAGTCTCCACACTTCATTGTGGCATTTAATCGAGCAAGTTAGGTGCAATCGAATATAATGTATGTTGGTGGGTTTTAGGCCATTAAACGAAATCATCATTAAGAGGTTAGAGCCACAAACACAAACATGGATCTAAATTATCAACTAAATACCCCCAAAATATATAATAAATCATGAAGATAACCTACACCAAAACCAACCTAAAGAAAACCCCAATTGATAACGATCAATATTATGTTCATCGTCAAAAGACACTAAAGAGCTGCCATCAGAAATGAAACATCAGAAAAACAAAAGTGGTGTTCTTCAAATTAGGGCCAAACGGACCGAACTTGTCGGTGCTTTTGAATATCTTGATGGTCCCAGAGAGTTGTTTTGAATAGTTTAGATAGAGCAAATAGTTAGGTAACAGAGATATAATCGAAGAGAGCACGCATTCATAAAGGAGCTCTTACATGACTTAAATAGGAAAGAAACAAACTACTTACCGATTGCACGCAAAGGAATCAGAGTAAACAAAACAGCCTAACAACTTTATTCAATAAAAATAGGAAAGAACTTATGACTAATCGCATTGTAAATAAGAGCAGGCAATAACAATAATCAGACATAGAGTGAAACATCATGAAATATAGGGTTTATCGAGAGTCTTAGCAGATCCAAATGCCGAAACCAAAAACGGCGGCCACCAGGTTCAGCCTTCAGCGGCGTAGCACCTACAACACGATGGAGACAAAATAAAAAAATCTACATCATTTGATCCAAAACGATCAGCGGCGTAGCACCTACAACGCGATGGAGACAAAATTAATAAATCTACATCATACGATCCAAAACGATTGAAAGATAAGGATGTCGAGAAACATGCAAGTTGTAAATGATTTGGGTTAAAGGAAATAGTCACCTTAATCAAATAGCCTTGCGATTGTAGAAGATGATGAAGGCGGTGGAGATGTGATAGAGCCGGATTCGAGATCGGCGGTCTCCGATTAATACAATAAAATGTATAACGTAAAATAAAGAGCTTTTTTAAACTTTCTTATTCCATTCCTCCATCGAATAGATGAATACATATTTATAATGCAAAAGAAATAAACTGAACTTCTACGTGGGTGAACTTCTACGTGGGATTGTGGGAAATAACATGCATAAATGTAAACATGGGAACTAATCTCCTAATAATGGGCAAATTACATGGGATAAGGACGTGGACTTGAATAGGTGATTACGGGTCAAATGGTTCCCGGGTGGATAGTCCGCATCAATGTAGGAATCTGGATCTCGGTTTGAAGCTTGTCTTCAATTAGACGAGCCAATGCAGTTGCTTGATGCAGGGTATTCGGGTGATGAATGGCCATCTCGGCTTGAATATCGGGTTTTAATCCTGAGATGAAGCAATTCATTAAAATCTGAGGGGGGAGACCGAGGACCAAGTTGCTTAATTTTTCGAACTCGGCTTGGTAGGAAGCTACAGTAGTGGTTTGCTTTAGTTTGAAGAGCATGGCCTCATGATTTGCATAGGTAGAATGCCCAAACCGTAGTTCCAAGGCACGGGTAAACTTCGGCCACATACCAAGCAAGCGATTATTAGCCAAATGCTTGTACTAACTCAAAGCTTCACCTACAAAACAGAACACAAGTGAAATGCGTTGGTTAGGGGGGATATCGTAGTACGTGAAATAAGTATCGGCCTGAAAGATCCAATCTAACGGGTTAGATTCGTCGAAGGTAGGTAGAAGGATTTTGGGTGGTCTAGGGCTGTTTGTCAGGGGTGGGTTCACTGGGTTGGTAATGGGTGGTGGGTTGTTAACAGGTGGTGGGTTGGTAATGGGTGGTGGATTGTGAGCAGGTGGTGGTTGTGCGGTGCGAATCACGACGGGTGTTTTGGGTTCGGTTCGATTAAGGGTGGCAAAGAAGCGATTGGTTTGCTCATATTGAGCAGATTATTGCTTCACAATCACATCAAGGTGTGATTTGTGATCAAGAGCAAGTTGTTTTTGGCTGGAAATGATGCGGTCTGCAGACGCGGTGGTAGCAGCGGTAAGTTGCTTTAAGTTCTCGGTTAAGTCGGCGAGTAGTTCTTCGGTGGTAGGCGGATCGCTAGGTTGTTCACGACGGGGTGGCATGTTGGAGGATGAGATCGAGAATGAAAGCACCAAATGATAGAGTCGGATTCGAGATCGACGGTCTCCGATTAGAACAATAAAATGTATAACATAAAATAAAGTAAAATAAAGAGCTTTTTTAAACTTTCTGATTCCATTCCTCCATCGAATAGATTAATACATATTTATTATGCAAAAGAAATAAATTGAACTTCTACGTGGGTGAACTTCTACGTGGGATTGTGGGAAATAACATGCATAAATGTAAACATGGGAACTAATCTCCTAATAATAGGCAAATTACATGGGATAAGAACGTTGACTTGACTAGGCGATTACGGGTCAATGGTTCCCGGGTGGATAGTCCGCATCAAGATGAGTCGCTGGTAAAGTCGCGATTGTAGAAGATGATGAAGGCGGTGGAGATGATTCGCTGATTGAAAAGTCACTGTGGAGAGAGAAGTTGGGATTTTTAGGGTTTCAATGATGCAGAGAGAATGTGTTTTAAGTGATACTGATTGAACAACGGGTTATAAGATTAACGGGTAGAACCAATTGGTTCGGCGTATCTATTTTTTCAGCCAAAAAGAAAGTGTGATTTTAGCGGGAAAATAATCTTGAGAGAAACTGTGGTGATGACATGTGTCATAAAACTTTTCTTTTATATAATAGTATGATGATAAGAACCTGTGAATTAGAAGGGGAAAAAATTTAATTCGATCAAATAAGAAATAAACCCAAATGCAAAAATTGTAAATGATCATACATTAGCCACCGACGTTACATTTTATTCACGTCGGACAAAGCCACAAAAGTCTAACGTTCCGGTGCTACATTTTTTTCACGTCGGATTAATGTCATGTTCGTATGGCAGTAGCTTTTGGCGGTACATTTCCTTCCCGCCGGAAGCAAGGATAGGGTCGTAAACGAAGACTACATAACAAAAAAATATAACGACTTACACGATGTTAGGAGATGGCGGGCAGGGGGACAAACAAATGAGGCTTCGATGCGTTTATATAGGATCATAAAAGATGATCAATTAATTAAAATGGAGTTGCAAGAACCCCAAATGGTCATGTTTATTACATATCTTTATTATTATTATAAATACAACAATAAAACTATTTAAAAGGAGTTGCAAGAACTCAAAAGATTATTATTCTTATGCTATTTATGATATGAAGGTTAAGAACTCGGAAGGTTTAAATTAATTATTATATCATTTATTGTTATTTTCATTATTATATGATGATGATGATGGTTGTATGAATGAATTATTATGTGACCGATTTATTTTTTTTTGTTTTGTCAATGTATTATGAATGAATTAGTATGGTTATGGAGTAAATACATTTATGATGGTCATAAATTTTTAGATGCAAAATAGTGCCTTAAGCTTAACTTATATATATATATATATATATATATATATAGGGGAAGGATCATGCGTAAACACATTTATCTTACGAAAACGCGTAAACACATATTAAAACCTCTATAACTTCTTAATAGGTTAACATTTAAAAAAAAATTTGCACCAAAAGTCTTAGAATTATGTTATCTTTAGTTCTGGAAATTTAAAAAAAAAATTAACGTTTCGGTTTTTTTCGTGTGATGCACATGTGTAGCAAAAAAAACACTCATACTTTTAGCATAAGTTAATATATTTTTTTCTGAGTCGCACCATATACCTTATATTTCTGTTATTTTTTTTGTATTTTTTTTTTGATGCGCATGTGCATCACACCAAAAAAAATCTCATACGTGTGGTATACATTAATATTTTTAATAAGAAATTGCACCCTAAATCTTATAGTTGTGTTATTTTTAGATCTAAAGAAAAAAAAAACATTTTATAATTTTTTATTTTATGTTGAACATGTGCACTATGTACCACTATCATTAGTACAATATATATTTTATTGTTTTTTATAAGAGTTTAACATAAGGAGTGTTTTTTCGCATGATAATTCGTCTTTGTGCAGTACTAATGATAATGATGCACGTGTGCAGCACACGAAAAAATCACGAAACGTTAATTCTTTTCTACTTTTTTCCAGAACTAAAGATAACAACTTTTTAAGACTTTTGGTACAAATTTTATGTAAAAACATTAACGTATGAAAACATTATGTAGGTTTTAATTTGTGTTTACGCGTTTTCGCAATAAAAAATGTTTTCACATTATCCTTACCCATATATATATATATATATATATATATATATATATATATAGATATTGATATCAATTATATATATATATATATATAGATATAGATACTGATATCAATTATTTCACCTTTCTAAATCATTAATGACAATTGATATTATCAAATGGAATTAATTGTTCTAGTCATCATCCTGTAATTGTCCAAAATGTGATAAGCCCACCTTTCGTTAGGGGGAGGAGGATATTGTCCAAATTTAAATTTTTGAAGCTTCAAATTGGATCCAACAATATCGCCATGTGGGAAAGAAAGAAAATGAGGATTTGAAGCCTTGAAGCTACAAAATGGAGGGTATGGTTCCAACTTGAAGCCTTAAAGTTTTATGTTAAATTTTTTTAATATTTTTTGTTTAAAAAAAATAAAAACAACTTAAAAACACAATAAAAAAACAACATTCCCATCAAATAATAAGTAGTATCAAAGCTGATAATTCATGTCTTATCGTGTTAAACAGGTTAGAAACCACGCGATTAACATAAGTATCAAACATGAAAACGACTCATTTAACACTTGGCTTTGGTTGTTTGAGCGTGACGTGTATATGTTTTATGTACCAAAAATGTTAAATGATGAACCCTAGAATACTAAAAATAATTACTTTTAAAAAATATAAAATTGCATAGTTTATTATTATTTTTTTTGTTAAATAGTTTTTATCATGTCTAAACAAATACCCAATTTACCAGCCCTAAGTAGTATGTTAGAAATATTATTATAGAGTGACTATCCATATTCATAACTCTTATTCCGTTACTATATTGAGTTAATACTATAGCCCTATAAATACTGGCATATGTACATATTGAAGGATAAATGAAATGAGTTCTCCCATATTCTATCTAGTCTCTTTCTCTCTATGTTCATACCTAGTTATGTTCATATATTTAGATAGCTAATGGTCGTTGTAATCCAACAAGTTATCAACACGAATTGCTGTTTGGAGTTGATCATGTTATCATAAGGCAAATTAACTTTGTCTGATTAATTTGTGTTTGTTCTTCTGTTGACTCTTAAACAAAATTCATATTGTAATTCATACAATATTTGGTTGCGTTAGTGTTTTTTTCTTATCTTAAAACCCTTAAGATAATCATATCGTAGCTAATACACTTTTGGGTTAAATCTAGATTTATATATATTTGCTCAATACAATTATAGACTATTCATTAAACATATATTAATCGGTTTAATGTAAGCCGTAATTATTTTTATTTGCAAACTATATTCATGATTTATATTAAAAATATTGTTCTTCATATTATTAAAAGACAAATATCATAAATTGATGTTCTTATTATTTAATGGTGTTTTATTATCATCTTATTAAATTATTTAATTTAATGGTATTTTTATTATCTAATTAAATTGATGCTTGATATTCATAACATTAATTTTGTAAGAGTTTTATGATCTATAAAGTTTAAATATATAAAGAAACTTATAACAATATAAAGATAATAGCGATTTAAAATTATATAATTTATTTCATTCGTATATTTTAGTATCTTGAAAATGTCGGTAAATTACATTTTTATGTTATTAATTATTCATAAATTATTGGACAAAACAATTTAAAGACCAAATTTAATTGGTATATTATGACTCTAATAAAAGAGTACAAATATGTTCACATTATGGTCACTAAAAGTAAATAATAATAAAAGTTCAAAGGACAAAAAAGAAAAAACTGAAAGGTTTTTAATTGTCAAGTTCAATTCATGATATAAATTAAGTATTATAGTATATACTTGGGATGAATGTGGATTGCCTCAACGATCGTTAAGTTTTTTTAGTATGATGAAAGTTTTTGTAATTTCTGATAATCCACATGCTTTATGTTTGCATTATCATTGTGTATAAGTTTATTTTTTATAGTCTATTATATGTATAAAATTATTATTATTATTATTGCAATGACATATGTTAAGGATCAGACATAACTTGCTTTATATGAAGCCCTTGGGTGTTAATACTTTTGAATGTCAATTAGCATGAAAAAAAGGCTTTGAAAATTTAATACCTTACTATTATCCACTTTTTGTTGGACCAAATTAAAAAGAGGTATGACCACTATAGAATGGTAATACTACCAAACTTCATTATGAGTGGATTCATATTTAAGATTACAAGAGTTCAAGTCTATAATTTGGTGACTTTTGACTCACCACAAAATTGGTTTTATGTGGTGTAAATTATTACTAGTAAAGAGATGTAGAAAATAACGAGCTTCCAATAAAAATAAATCATGAGACTCATCTCGTTGGTAGAACCCATTTCTAGAAGCGGATGTGGGCACGTGACAACATATAATGACCAAAGTAGAAGTCATGGTTATGGTCTTCTCATGTCATGACTAAAGTAAAAGTGTCTTGGTTGTGGTCATGGATGAGATAACAAATGGAGAGATTATCATTGTATTGAGATTAAAAACAGAATATCCTCATGATGTTATTTTAAATGCTATCATTTACTATATAGCTAGTAATGGATAGAATAACTAAACCAAATTTATAGTTTATTATTACTCACATATTGTAAACCGCTTGTAATAAAGTTACGATTCCATAACATTTTGTTGTTTGGTGAAAGTTATGTAATAGTTAAAGTGATAAGACTTGAGCATCTCAAATCATACAGTTTTACGATAAGCTCAAGTTTATATAATGACATGTTATAATACCACGTATTGTACAATTTAATTTTATTGTGCACCTCATTGTTAATATGCTATCAATTATATAGCACTATAGAAAACAATTAAAAGAGAAGTTGTGTTTTATTATCACAGTCTCACTAAAGAGTATACACATGTTTTACATAACGATATGTAATAACTTTGAGAATTACATGTTTTGACACTACAACATGTCCTATAGATGCTTCAAATTATTCTTATAAAAGGTAGTTTAATAAAGCAAATAAATATTGATTTGTGGTTATTGCCACTCTCATGAGAAAGTATAAATATGCTTAGATATGATACTCGAAGTTTCATGCTCCTTAAATCTCATAACCGAATTATGCAAGGCCATAATATTTAAGGCCAGTAAGTCTTGAATTGATATTATTTAAAGTGAAGATTATTATGAAGAAAAATTGGATAAAACAATTTTCATTTTCATATATTTAGTATGCTTATGAAGTAGCAATAGTATGTAAAAGTATGAAAGGATTTCATATCCATATGTTTGAAAAATTCATGAAACTTGTCTGACTTTATTCCATTCCTTGAAGTAAATGTGAATTTATATTTGTCGATGTAATGATCATGATCATGAATGTAATTGAAGAATTTGTGATGATATTCATGACGATAAGGTGATTGACCACCATAGTGCCAAAATAAGAGAATGATCATATGAAGAAAAAAATGTAAAGTTCATAAATGTGACATTACACGAATGTTTGAAATGATACAGCATTCTCTTGTATTTTTAGTTGCTTATTAAATAAGCACGAGTGTAATAACTAAAATATATATGATCGTAAATTGAAAGTTTGTAGTTTATGATTATTTTATTGGCATGACAGGTTAGACCATACTGAGTCAGTGATGATGTGAATCATATTAAATATTGGAAGATTTTTCAAATTGATAACTAGCATGTAATATTTGCTCTTAATGGAATTATTTACAAATTAAAATGGGTGTGAATCCATAAGTGCACTGGAAGTGATAAAGGATAAAATGATATACATCCTTAGTTATATACCATTTATTTTTATAAATCGATACATCGTCTATATGGTTACCAAGTTCGCAACTCGAAGGCTGATTGCACGAATTGTGGCTTACCTAATGGGATAGCAAGCACATCCTTTCATATTATCATATTTATTTTGGTAATAATGGTGAATTTAATCCCAAAGTTACTAATGATTGTTGAAATAAGTGTTTAACTTCATGTCTTTTAAGTTCGTGCACGAATTGCTTTGTTGTGGACGGTTAACAAACGTCTACGATTGATTGAAAAACCAATAATCATGAGAGCAAAAGTTTTGGTCAGTATATAGGGTGCATGTGATTTTACATTAAGTTGAATTAATTCACCTCAGGCCAATAAGTTATAATACTTCCTCCCAATTATAGTTGGTTTATGGTCAGTAACTGTCACACCCCCAAAAATCTCACGCGCGATCACGCGCCGCAGGGAGCGTGACAAACCAGGATCGTTGTCCATTAGTTACACCAAATGACCAATAATTAATAAAAGGTTGTATATTTTATTAAAATATAAATACAGAGTTTTACAAATGCGGAAGCGTAATATGCTGAAAGTATTTATTGTAAAAACACCGCCACCCAAGGTGACGTGGCTTGTTCAAAGACAATAAAAGGGTTTCGAAGTCTCATGTATGCGTACTCGTGATGCTCGAACATCTGCAACCTGAGAATAACATGCTAAAACGTGTCAACACAAAGGTTGGTGAGTTCACAGGTTTATCAATTCAAAAACAGTTCAAGTTAATGTAAATTGACTGCTCAACAACAGTCCTAGTTCAATATAAATCAACTGTTCCTCGACAGTTCAAGTTCAGTTTAAGATCGATTGTTCAACAACAATCAAGTTGAGTTTATGATTGACTATTCAACAATAGTCAAGTTAAGTTTAAGATTGACGGTTCGATAACAGTCAAGTTGTAAGAGCATAATCATTAATATATATCAGATAGCTAGCTAGGCTATATACATGAAACTTCGCACGTTGATGGTCACCGAAGCTAACAGTTGTTTACAGTTTGCGCAGTTTGCCTTGTTGTGTTTAGGACGAATATAACACCCGTTCGATATCCAATCGAGTCAGCGCGACTGACCCGGGTGGGGTTTGTCAGACCCAGTAGTACTACAATATATTTCCCGCTATCGTCATTAATACTAACGGTACCATAGGAAGGACTTTGTTGTATAGTGTGCTACAAGTACTTCAAGTGATATATAAAAGTCTAATTATCTCAGTTGTGTAAATCATGCATGTTAATCTCCCCCAAAAGGATTAAAACAGTAAAATGGGGCCGTGAAACTCACCTTAGGTTGCTCGGCAAAGTTTCCAGATAAAACAGTTAATTCAAGTAGTAAGAACGAGTCTTGTGCAAGCAATCAATCACCTAACGAGCATACAAGTATAAGTGTGTGTTCTATACTATTAAATCTAACGTAAGCGATAAAAACGAAGGATCGTGAAGTCCGGAATAAATCGAGGATAGCACGTGTGCCAAATCCGAGCGATTATCGAAATAACGCAAGAAAATCCAATATATAACTTATATATATATTTTCTAAGTTTGAGGATATCAAAAATAAATATATATAATATATATATATTTAACTAAATGTTCAAGTGACGCTAATAATAAAGTTTCAACAAGTTATAAATATATATATATACATAAACATGTTAAATCCAAGGATTCGAGTATTTATTTTGAAAGAAACAACAATTAATAGTGAATCATAATTCAAACCGAGTATTTTGTGTTTCTAGCCAAAACGACGCTTTTATATATATATTTATGATAATTTACACAATATATATATATATATATGTATATATATATTCTCTTTTATGAGGAACCCAATCTCTAGCTCAACATTTGTATACAAATTTGTATTAATAAAACTCTATCTTAGATTTATTACGTCAAAGTTTACGGGTTTAGTAATGAATATGCATTTTTATGGGTTTAAACATTTGTAGGAAATTGTTTCAAAGAAGTTTTGATTTACTAGAAAGCCTAAAATCACAGTATATAAAAAAAAAATAGGCAAGGTGAGGCCGCCTGGGGTCGAACCCGCGACCTCCCCTTCACTAAATCAGTGTCTTAACCATTGAGGTAGTGCTGCGATTGTGTCAAGGTTCAGCCAGGAATCTTTTTATGCGATATGGGGGCTGGAAACGAGTTAAGAGGAATAAAAAGGAGAATTATGCAGAGGACGGGGGTTGAACCCGCGACCTTAAGGACGACAAGCGACTGTTTTACCAACTGGGCTACCCGACCCTGTGTGTTATAACCCGAGACTTAAATATTATAACACAAGCCCGCCGCGAGTCATCTTCCTCATCTATAACTCCGGTGGCCGGAGTTTTATTCCGGTCACCGGAAAATCGCGAAACGGAAATTAAACACAGAAAAATGTGCGAAAACCAACGGGAAACATTTACCTCAAAGTGAAAATGCGAGAAGACGAGTTTTAGTCACCGAAACCGAACCCGGAACTTTGAAAACAACTCCGTAAGTTGCTCCGATTCCCAAAACAGAGGACCTTTGCTTGCTTGGTGTTAAAAGGCGATTCCAATGGTGTTTAAGTGAAGGTCGATTGAGCAGTGGTTGACCGGAATTTCTTGAGTCCACCGGAAAAAAAAACGAGATGGGAGAAACAGAGAGTTACGAGAGAGAAATAGATGGACTGGACTTGCGAATAGTTGTAATGATGTACCCTTATCATTGAATCATGAGTTATGGTAGGCTGAAACGGACGAGCGTGATGATGATCGGTCGAAACCGATCATCGGGTTTGATTTCACGTAACCGCACACCATTAAATCAAGTTTGAGAAATGACGAATTTGGTCCCTCAAGGTATTACAAATGTGGATTCAGAGTTTAGGTAATTACAGAGACAGCCCTTCGCATTTTATCTAGTAAAGTGAAGTTTGGAAAATGGCATAAAGGGTCCCTTAAGGTTATCAATCTCTAGCGAACTCTAACGGAACTGACGAGACTGTTTTTAACGACGAATATCCGAGAAACGTCAAAATATATATCAATCGTATAGCGTTAATAGAGAAATATATAAATCTTATTTAAATTCACATTAAAACCATAACTTATATATTTAAGTCACCATAATTCTATTATTAATAATTTGTAATTAAAATCCTTTAATTACATAAAATCATAAATCACATTAAATTGTATTATATACACATGTATTTAGTTTCCACCTAAAATCATAGAATTAAATCCACACTTATTTATATTTGTTTCACATAAAATCATAAGTTAAACCCAAATAAAATTATAAAATAATACGCCTAATTTTACGACACAACGTCACATAAAATGATAGAATAAATCGTGTATGAATTCATAAATAGTGAAACCGTAGAATATCAAACGTTTAAACTTTCGTGCATGCTCGTAGTGATGATCACACAAAACCCTAATTTGCTACACAGTTAAGCACATAAATGTTCACATAACATTTAATACGATTTATGTTCAGTTAATGCTAGAAAGTGACCTGAAAAGTCGGATTGTCACAGTAACCAATATATCCCATCTAATATTTTTTGGTTGTGTGATATATATCAAAATTTCTCCACCACGATGCACAAAGATGTGACCACAAATTAGGTTAGGAACAAATATTGGGTATGAATCACTATCAGTAGTGATATATTTATATTACGACTCAGATTTATGTTTTCATGAAACAAATTTTCCTAACTTTAAGGGGGGATTAAAATCAGTTGGAAAGTGAATAAGTTAGAATGAATTATTAGTGTATCATCTTGATCCTTAAACTGAACCATGGTAAACTAGAATTTAATGGATAATTCATTTAGAAAGATTAATATATCAATTACCAGACGTATTTACTGACCTTAAAAAGTGACTAAGTCACATATACCAGCTGCTAATGCTCCAATTAAGATTATTGTCCTAGAAGGACAAACAAATATTGATAATGAGTCTATGACACGTTTAAATCGTGGTAGACTAGTCAATTCCAATAATAAAATATCCTCGAAAATTGGAGCAGCTAATGAAAATGGTCAATTCGAGGTACTGGTGGAAGAGTCTCTTAAAGAGACATTAGACATGATGGTTCCAAAAAAACCTCAGGTCCCTGAAAATGATAAAAAGATCTCGATAAATTATATCATGTCTAAACATATATGGAATCGAAACGAAATCAACGTCG
Organism: Deinandra increscens subsp. villosa; assembly: GCA_039602395.1. Lineage (NCBI taxonomy): Eukaryota > Viridiplantae > Streptophyta > Magnoliopsida > Asterales > Asteraceae > Deinandra > Deinandra increscens. The sequence continues at coordinate 8,206,473 of JBCNJP010000012.1, read as the reverse complement.
ATAATAATTCGGATATAACAAGCATTAGCAATAATAAAAATGAAAAGAATCAACAATTAAGATCTGCCTCTGATGAAAATTCGAAATGATTGGCCAAGATAGAAAGACGCAAACCAGACAGAGTGAAATTCTATAATATGTTGGATATAAAAAGGTCTATTATACAAAAGGATGATTTGAAAATAATATTATGCAATACAAATAAAATTGGTGGCATAAGGATTTTCGTAAAGACCTAAGTTTGATCATGAGGAGACATTCTCCGGTGGTGGATGAAATGAAACTCAAACAGTTCAATTCATTAAGTCTGGTAATACAATAAAGAATTGATATGCGTCTTATGAATATTATGATATCCTAGGTATATGGTTCACTTGATGACGATACATGAAATGTTTGGAGAGTGTAAAGTACCATAATAACAATGTGGAGTAAGTTCTCGAGAATGTTATGATTGTTTTATAAACATTCGGATTCAAACACTGTAACCCCAACTTATAAATTTATTTGGTAAATCATTTATGTGTTCAAATATTATAAGTATTTATAGGTTAAGTGAAATCATGTATTTTAGTTGGATAACTTAAAAGTTGAATGTTAAGTTGTCAATTTAAATATTTATGAGGGGCTAAGTAGAAAATCTCATCTTTGGGTGGGTTTTAATTATAATATGCAAATAGAGGGGCTGGAGTGTAATAATGTATATAAGTAAAGTCTGGGAAAATCCCAGACCCATTTTTACGATCGCAGGGAGGGGGGAGCAAAGGTGCTCATAAACCCTAATCTCATATAAAGGGCAATCTTGTGAAATTGGGGAAAAATCTGCAAAAGGAAGGTTAATTCGTGATCTAGGAAGCATAGGGGGCTCGAAATTTATCCCCATCCTCTTGTTCCTTGGCCAAGTAAGTTGGCTAGTTCACACCTTGAGTTGGGGAACGTTGATAGACCAAATTGATGCTTAATTGTTGTTGTATGTTGCTTGGATTCTGTCATAGAACTCTAGATGTAGGGTGCATATTAGAAATCCTTTATATGTTAAGGAAACTGAAGTGGGGGTGTAGTCTCACCTCACTAAGAATCTATCACACCCCCTCCGCCGCCCCCTGCCAGGTGCGGGGGAGGGTGTGGGACCGGCTGTCCGTATCAGTTCCCAAGGCACCAACTAAATAACAAACACATAAGCATACATAACGGGCATCCAGTCCTCACAGTGAAACCCTAGGCCGACTCTGAATGAGGATGCACAGGGAACCTCTTAGCCAACCTAATAGAATCGATAGCCACCGGATTTACCCAAGACTAAACAAACAATAGATACATATATCAAGGGAAAACATAGTTATAACAGGTATTCAGAAACAACATCAGTCGTTTATTATACAGAGCCCTATTCGTAGTGATAACAACCATCAGAATCATCCAAGATCATATTAGGTCCACGCCTACACTTGTTTACCTGCAACATAAGTCAATCACAAAGTCAACAACTTACGTTGTTGGTGAGTCGTAACTACCATCATCATATTAATAGTTCCCAACACATCCATATTGTGAATTTATCATGCCGCACCCAAGGTCAAAACTCAGATACTCTACGAGCACGTTGCGCGTAGCCATACGCCCTCTACGAGTAGTTTTTAAGTTTAACATATAAGTACATATTCCCCCCTAATAAATTAATACTAGAGGATCCGGGTGAATATGGATTGTTCAACTATAATGGCCACTATAATCCCTTATATGTCTAGTGGTCTCAACCTTAATGACCAGAAAGTCTCTAATGACCCACACAGGGTATTCCGACTCACAGTGTTCAACAAGATAATCATAACAGATATAACAGATACATCAGAACAGAAATGTGATCTCAAACAGTTAAATATCATGAGGGAAGTCAGAGGACTCAGAGCAATGAATTAGAAACGGAGTTCAATAAAGACTACAATCCAAGATTCACTAGAATATCCTATCTCCGGTTTTCAGCAACCTATCAGAGTTATCGTATATAACTTTGTCATATACAATGCTAACATGTCCAATAATGATATCAGGTTTAAATTACTAAGGAATACAGTCACTAGGACAACTAGGTAAGTTTTTGGTTAACTTAAAATCAGGACAATCATTCTGTCATTTTTCTCCAGAGGCGTACCGCTTAGAATAGAACATTTCTGGGCGGTACGCGTCAAATGGTAGTCTGAGTTCCGAATTCACTGGTTTAGGCGTACCACTCAGAATAATGCATATTTGGGCGGTACACGTCATTTGACATATTGAGTTCCTAGTTTCTGATTTAGGCGTACTGCTTCGTAGTATAGGTAACTGGGCGATACGCTATAATCGTTGGTCCGGTTTCTATTCTAAATTTCTAGGCGTACCGCTTTGCATGTACAGATTTTGGGCGGTACGCCCAAATCTGGCCCGACTATTTTGTCTTTTAGTGCCATTTTTACATTTTGACGTTTTTGGGGCCAGAATGTTTGCTGGATCAGTAGAATACCATAATGAGTTTGATCAGTAGTTTATTTATAGTTTATATCCTTTACATAAGTCATAACCCTAGTTCCCGAGCTTTCCATTTATGGTAAATTTCATTGTTTTGACACCCGTTACACACGAATATCACAGAATTCTTGTGACTCAATGACTTATTTCTACATTAGAATCACTGATCAAAACCGGGTATATTCATTTATTCATCCAATGTTTCCATTTATAGGAAAAATCAACATGCATGCATAAAGGGTTGTACCTTGTGAAGAAATTTTTGTACAACCGAGTTTTCTGATTTCTTTGCTTCCTTAGGTCTCCAATCAAGCTCTCTAAAGCAGATGTGTGGTTGCATGTATGATCCATGATCATATTATGAGAGTATGATTACAAAGAACCCTTAAATAACTTTCTTAAACAAAAATCAAGATATCCTTACCTTGATTATTCTTGAATTTAGCTTCCACACTCTTTAGCCACCACCAAAGTAAGCCAACACCACTGAGATGATGAAAGTTTGGACAATGGGTGAGAGATACATCACGTAATCATAGCCTTGATATGTAAATGGGTGATTAGGAAGCTTACCTATGAAGATCCACCCCTCCACAAGGCTCCTAAGGCTTGAAAGTGATGGTGACAGAGCTCTAGGACAGCAAGGAAGAAGTTCTGGCCGGAAGTGAGCAGAACTCACAAGTGTGTAGTGATATAAAGGCCAAAATCCTTGTTTTTAACGATCTGAATTTGAAGCGTACCGCCCCAAAATATTAAGTTTGGGGCGTACCGCCCGATTTTTATGGTACGTATGGGCGGGGATCCGATGGGTGCCGCAACCCGACCCGTTTAACCTATGGGTAGCGTACCGCCTGGGATTTCCTCATCCTAGGCGTACCGCCTCAAATTGTTATCATGAGACTTTTGAATATTTTTCTTTTAAAATTTCCAGCTCGGGTCAAGGTTTAGGCACAAAGGTTACAAAATCGTAACCCATATGTGTGATGGGTTGGAATCCTTTAATTGCTTCCCTGAAATGATTATTGAGTGTTAGAATTATGTAATTGCTTGACTGAGATTATGTGAAGTGATTTCATGATAAATTAATCATCTTTGGTGTGAATCATGTGTTGTATGGAAGCAAGATTATTTGACATTAGCAATGCATATCAAGTGTTCGATGAAATGCCTAAATGAACCATACTATGAGTTAGTGAAGATTTGATGATAAATTTGACTACGTGCTAATGAAGTAGTAATTACTTGGTGTATGTAGCCATAATTGGGGATAATTCATGTATGAAAGATATGTGGGTTAGTTGAGAAACTTTGTTGCACACTAGGTGTTTGTTAAATGCCTACATTATGCACAACTTGTTGGAATGATATGTTGGGTGATTAATATGTGGTATTTCGGGATTTTGTTATAGTACGCTAAGTTGTAATACTAAAACAATCACAAACTTCAGGTGAAGAAGGTGAAGGTGCGGGTTCAAGAAAAGACAAAGGAAAACGTTAATGAGGTAACACTTGTTGATGTGATTTGTTACATAGTCATATGGTCGTTATTGGTTGACTGTAAATTGGTAACTCGTTAGCATAGTTGAAGTTCTCCCCTTGAGAGGTGGTAGTTGGCCTCTTAAGATAGGACTAAAACCATTCAAGTAGTATGCACGAAAATAGATGAATTACTTTACTTGAGTTGTATGTAAGGAGTAGACATTGGAAATTGTCCGTCGTCGCTCTTAAACGCAAGTTGGGGTCTTTGACCTATCATAATTGTTGAAGTGCTTAAATTGGATGTTGGTGGAGAATTTCAACATTCCAATAAGCAAGTTGGGATCTTTGGATCCATTATATGTTGAATGAAGTTAGTTAGTGTGTTAGAACTAGATACGTAGCATCGAGGCATAGTATGCTTTGTTGCGAGAAGTATGGGATTCTTATAATAATAAGTAAACCATGTTTTGTGTATGAAGCACCTACAATGAGGTAAGTTGGTTGTTTACATGGTGGGTCCTAACGGGTCAACGGGTTAGAATACAAATGTCTTAGTAAATTGTGGAAGCTTTATGTGGATATGACCCTATCCATAAGCTTAATTTAGATGTTATAACTGTTGGAGTGACTTAAAGGTTCTCAAAACTCGAAATTTTGAAATCTGGGAAAACTGCAGAAAATAAACTAAATATGGAACTGAGAAATCCAGGAAAGATCCCTGGAAAAGCAGTTCCATGTGTATCGCCTAGGAAGGGAGGACCTCTAAGCAATACGCTTGGAGGCTTCGCGACCCGCGAAGACCCTTCGCGATACGCGAGGGGGCGGTCTTGACTGAATTCATTAATGGTTATTGATTCCAGTATTCCTTAGCTATTGTTTATTATTATTTGTTGTGTTACCCACCATATTACTAACGTGTTACTGGTGTTATGGTAGGTGATGATCCGGGCGGGCCAAGCACGCGATCAAGCTATCTTTTGGAGAACTGAACATCCAAGTAGTCCGTATAGGGTGTATATTTTGTGAAGCAAACCCTTAAGTTGATAATAGACTTTTATGGAGCCATGCTTGGCAACCGATACTTAAACTAAATGTTTGTGTAATCATGTTTTGGTCTTTAAAGCGTGGTGTTTCGCTACAACTTTTATTGGGACGTAACGAATTGTCGATTTATTTATTATTAATGGGTGTGGGTGTCACAAACATATTATGATTTTTTGTAAAACCACTGACGGATCTTACTACTGCATGATTCGGTAATACGAGAATGCACACGATGTAAATAAATCTTTGCTTTATTGATTTCACTTAGAGAATACACAAAGTCTAGAGAGAGAGAGAGAACACACTCAGTTACACACACTTAAGAGTAGAGAATGACAGAACTGGTTCTAACTCTCTCTAACACGAACTATTTATAGGTGCAACATATTAACCTGCGTACCATCTGGTACGGACGAACCAATTGATCCGGCATACCATTTGGTACGGCCACCAATATGTTGCCACTAAGACTCACAAAGATGCTCTAACCTAGATATAATACACGAGACACAAGGTAGCATAGGAATATGCTCTAACAAACTCCCCCTTAACGTGTAGTGTATCTAGCTATCTATCTATCTAACAAAACTTTAGTCTTTAATCTTCAGCATCACTGCGTCTGATCTTCAACTTGAAATCTTGTCAGAATTAGAGCTTGCATGGCTAGATCAATCTTGAACAGTCTTTGAACTTCAAGATCCACTTGTGAAATATATTACTTACTCCCCCTTTCACCATGCTTGAGTCTTGTTCACACAGCAACCTGCAATTTCAGAAGACAGAAATGCGGCTTTTCTTTTCTTTTGAAAATTAATTTAATCTTGGCGCAAAACTTCTCTTCGAGAATCCAAGATATAGATTTGAAATTTTAATTTTGTATCGTGTATCGATCGGTCGAAAACAAATAAGAAACAAAATCTTTTTGGCTTTTTGAAACTTTATATCAAAACTCACCGAAAATCTTTTTGAATTTTATCAGATATGAAACATAAATGCAATACTGAATTAGAAACTATTTTTGTCTTTTGCAAGAAAGATCACAATTTGGGATCATATTGATCATGACATGCTGAACTGCATTTCAATTTCAATTACTTCTGTACACAAGTCATGTCGATTACTAGTATAATTTGTCCATCTTAAACTCAGGAACAATCATACTCATAACATCTGGATATGTTATTGTATTGATTAGATTTGCTTTGACCAGTGTACCCCACACTATCAGACATACTCAGATATGTATTTTCCTTTATATCAGACTTTGTGATTTCATTTGTGATTTAATCACACAATGATTGTATTCATGATTTAGTCAACTGTGTTCCATGCAAAAAGAAATAAGAATGTTAAATCGTCTACCTTAAGGTCGATCTTTCGATGCGCAGATAAGGTCTCGTATTTAACAAAATAAGAAAATAAAACAAGTTGAAATTGTATAACCCAACAACAATCAGGTCGGTACTCTCGTACACGCAAAGAAAGTCCGATGAGTTATACAAAACACAAAAAAAACTAAAGCAGAACGTCAAACGAACAACAATCAGGTCGGTCTTGTGGACACGCAGAGAAAGTCTGATTGTTTGACAATATAAAGAAAATCGAACAAGTTTAAATCTTTGTAAAATGAACACATGTATACACAATGACTTTTCATTTTCTTTTTCACATGTATTTTTCTTGATATCTTGAGATATGCATCAAGATGTTGTCCACTTGGTCAAGCATTTGAGTTTTATGTGTTTATCACATCTGAATACGTTCTGAGTTAATGCCGAGCCTACCAAGCACATCGAGCAATGATCTTATGGCTTTTTCATCTATTTTATCCATGAAACAGACACGTAAGCCAATGTACCATCATTTCCCAAATATGTCGGATACAATTTCTCATTTTTCAATGTTTTTGTATTTTCTGTTTTTCAATTTTTTTGTATTTTTCCATCTTTCTCTCTCTTAAAATGAAAACTCTATTTTTGGATTTTCATTTAACAAAAACACAAAGACACTATTTTTGGTTTTTCAATTTTCCCCCCTATACTACATACGGAATGTATTAAAGAAAGATAATTGACCAATCGATACTGATACCTTTCAGTTTTTAGCTTTCAGAAAAACTTTCATTTTGAAATATGGAGCACTCAATTTAAGTTAAGCAGGAAACTCCACTATTAGTGACTTCTTGAAGCCTTAACTTCACAATCATTAACATGTCTTCTTGAAGAAACTGCACACTGGTTTAAAAATTAGACTTCAAATGACCCGAAGCACACAGCTTCTGGTCGACCAATGTTGTAGGATCGTGGTTAGGATCAACTAACCAAACAATTTACCAAAGGTGTCAAACAAGAAAGGCGGAATCAGACTTGTTTGTGTTAATGTTTGAAATGGTTTGATCGAAACAGTAACTGGTAAACAAGAAGTAAAGTAGATAAACACAAGATATCAATTCCAAGCACTACTATATTATTACTTCACAATGTTTACAGAGAGTTACAGCTGATGAACATGAGAGAGATTCGATCAACACAAAACAAAGGAAATACAACTAATATATATAGTGCAAGGAGGAAATAAAAGAAATTCTTTTATTTCCTTTTAGCTCCTAGGCTAAATAAACAAATGATATCTACTCCAGAGTTGTTGTAGTACAAGCATGCTTCTGTGAAGAGTTGAGCAGACCTATCGGTGAACAGTGTACAACATGGTGTAAAGTAAAACTGCTTTCTGACAGCTTTATGCACTGGAACTTGCAACCAGAGGATAAGTCAAAGTTCCGGAGTAACACTAGGAAAAGTTCCGGAGGAAATACTTAGTGTGAAGGAAGTTCCGGACTAACTTCCTTCGGAACTCTGACTTAGAGAATTTCTGCCTAGCAAAACATTCCCAACAGTCTCCCCCTAAGATGTTGCTACCAAAAACTGTTCTTCTGTCTGAATCTTCATGATGCTTTAACTTGAGCTCTACCACACCTTGTAATTTGGAGTACCCATTATGGCCATGATGTCCATTTGATGCAACTTATCCCAGTCATCCATTCTCAACTCAGGCTTCTTTCTTACATCACCATTGCTCATGAAGAAGTAGTACATGTTCTCACTCTTATGCTCTTCAATCCTTAGCATACAGGGATGAGTGACTTCAACATTTGCCTTTGGAGAATCTGAAGGCTCGGACTCTTCTTCAGATTCACTTACTGCTATCTTCTTCCTTTTGGCTAAACGATTTTTGACAGCCATGGACTTCTTTCTTCCATAATAAGAAATAGGAATGGGTTGTGTGGATGAAGGTTGCTGGGATGAGGATTCAGGCTCAGGTTGTGTAGGCTTTGGAATTTTGGGAGGTGGAGAAGATGGTGGAGATGGAATTGGTTAGTTTGGAGTTTGAAATGTGGGAGCGGAGGGGTGTGATGTTGAAGTGAAGGGTTGTGATGATGATGATAGGTGAGGATCAGAGACAGTGTCAAACATTTGCTTGACAATGTTGATCCTAGGCTTCTTCTGTTGAGCAGCTGAGACAGGAGCTTTCCTCTTCTTGTCTTTGAGATAACTGAGACCCTCAGGGTGAAGAGAGTCAAACAGAGTATACATACCTGGTGGTCTTTTCTCACCAGTAGTTCTCTCCTTTTCAATTTGACTCTTCCTGATGGCATCAAGCTCAGTTCTCAGTCTTGGCAGTTTGCAAGAGTTGATTCTTTTAGGGTTCTCCATCAGGATTTCCTTGAAGTACCATTTGTGAATCAGCAAGTCATCTTCCTCAGATAATTTCTGGTATCTGGTACCTTGCTTCTCTTGTGCCTTCTCCTGCTCAAGACTACAATCAACATACCTCTTTACATTTAACTTCTTGGCTTCATCAGCTTGAATAGTGAGAATCATGTACATCCAATTTACCAAGTCATTACCCTTCATTTCATTTACCCATGCATCAGTAAAACACTCCTTACTTCTGAGCATTACACTGAATTGACCAAGGAAAATCTTGTTTTCTTCATTACTCTTCATACGAATTTTCCTGTAGTCATTCCCTAAGACCCTTTTGTACTTTTCAACTTTGTCTGAAAGACCTTGCTCTTCAGCTCTAGCAATCCTTTCTTTTATGTACTGGTCTGATCTCAGTCTAGCTCCATTAATAAAGAACATCAGGTCTGAGTTATTGATAACATACTCATAAATACCTCCTTCTATGAGCAGTTGTTTCTGTTCTTCAAATACAGCAGTCTCCTTCTGTTCTTGGAACTTCTTCTGCATTTCAACATTCTCCTTCTCCAATTGATCAATCAGAGCCTTTGTAACAGGGTCCATTTCTTCATTTTGACCACCTGTGCTCTGATTATCATCTTCCGAATCAGTGAAACCATATATGGTTCTCTCATCAAGAGAATCACCATCAGCAGGCTTTGAAGACTCAGGAAGTGAAGTTGTAGCATTTAGACTGGCTTCCGAGGTAACTTGCTCAGGAATAGTCTTAGTGCCAAGTTCCGAAGTAACTGCCTTAGGACTGACTTCCGGAGCAATTGGTTCCGAAATAGTCTTAGGCAATTCCTTGGTAACAACTTCCGAAGTAACTTCCTTCGGAACATTCTCAGTGGTGAGAAGTTCTTCTGGAGTAACTTCCTTCGGAATCTCCTTAGCCAAGGTTGATTCTTCCGGAGTAACGTCCTTTGGAGTTTCATCAGTAATGATTTGCTCCTCCAGAGTAACTTCCTTCGGAATTTCAGTGTTAGAGGCAAATTCCTCCGGAACAACGTCCTTTGGAATTTCCTCTGTTACAACCTTTGCTGCAGAAGATGTAGGACTCTTTAGGTGCAGTAAAGCTTCAGTCACCTCTATGTCAAATAGGTCTTCTTGTTGAGTCACATCTTCCACTGGTTTACTTTTAGGTGTATCAACCTGTTCTTCACTTCTTTCTCCTCCTTCAGCCTCAAACTGTTCTACACCTGTTTGAAGGTACTCTTGCTCTTTTGCCAAGTAGACATCAGATAGGAAGTTTCTGACCTCTCCAATGTTTTGAGGGTGAGCACCTGAAGCAGCCATCATGAATCTTAGGAATTCCATGCGATTGACTTTACATTCTTCAGGTACTACCTGCATCAGCTGATCCATGTGAACATTAAGCAGACCTTCTATTGGGTTGAAGGGCTTAATTCCACAGATTTTGAATAGCTTTGTCTTCATCTTCTCAGGTAACCTCTCATTTGGATCGAAGTCAATTTCACTGGAGCTAGCAGAGTCTTCAGTTGGCTTGTTTCTAGCAGAAATGTTCTGAAAAGGTGTTGAAGAGCTAGTTTTCTCCCCCTTTTTGGTAGCAACAGATTCACCAGTTGGGTTTGATGCACTAACCTTCTCCTGCTTAAGCCTTTCAATCAAGGTGTCCTGCTGTTGAATAGTGTGAAGCAGGGATTGCATCTGTTTCTGCAATTCAGTTTGATTAGCCGTCAATTCCTTAAGTAAAGCACTGCTCTCAACTGATTTCTCAGTATCCTTGGGCGAAGAAGAGCCATCAAGCCTATCTTGATCAAGCTCAACACCCTGGTTGTCTTGGCTCCTGGGATTCCCTGCAAGCACAGTTGTTGCCTCAGGTTCCATTTCTGGTTCCTTTGGTTTAAACTGGCTGCTGGTTGCCATAGATTGGGTCTTAAATATGTTACTACTGTCTAATTGTTCCAGTGGGGAACCAATTGTAGTAGCAGCCCTTTCTACATGAACATCTTCATCACTTCTGATGTTCAACTCCTTAGTGGGTGAATGGGGGTTAGGAGAAACATAATCAATATCCATCCAATCATCTTCATGAGGTGAGGTTGATGAGAAGAGATTGTCATTTGGATTTAGATCAGTTTCTTCATCATTCACAGGTAGATCAAGGTTTAGGTCTATGGAGGTGAACAAGAGGGATGAGGGTTGTACATCCAATCTAATAGAAGATGAGGTCTCAATTGAGAGATCATCAGCAATATGGCTTAACCCTTGGCTTTGATGTTGAGCAGACAGTGGGTCATGCTCAAGGTTTTCAGGTTGGGTGGCAATAGGAGACACAGGTGGAGTAGACCCTGTCTCCTTTTCAACAACTTTTGATGAAGTAGGTGAGGAAGTTTTGGTAGTAGTTTTTGAGTGCCTGATCCTCTTTCTTATGTAGGTGAAATTCACAGGTAATTTATCAAGAGGGTCAATTATAGGTGTGGGTTCAAAAACTGATGGTGTAGGTTCAGTGTTGTCACCTCGAGCAGGTTGCTCAGTTGGTTCTTGAGCAGCAACTGGTTGCTCTTGCACCATAGGTGCAGGAATAACTCTTGGATCGGGTAGTGGATGGTCATTTTCCACACCAAGACAGTTGGAAATTGCTGATTTTGAAAGCAAGTAAGAAAAAATATTCTCAGTTAGGTTCTTTTGATGAAAAATGGTACCAGATCTGGGAACATCAGGGAATTGTGTATCCAAAATGTGTTGTAAAAACCTGGGGTACATATTAAAAGGTTTTTCACAATTCTCCCTGAGCCCATCAAAAATCATTTTTGAAAAACTGAAGCAATCTCCCCTGATCACAGCATGAAGAGCAGTAGCTTGGACTTCACCAAGTTCCTCATGAGATCTCCTGGGGGTTAGGCACACCAGCAGAGTATGGGCAAGGAACCTCCATACGGGTGGAATGTGGCACTTCTTCACAGTTTTGCTTTTGGGGTTTCCTCCATAGCCGATGCCCATCAGAGTGAATTGGTAATCTTCTTTGGGAACAGTGAGAATACCATCTCTGTCTTGTAATTTCAAATGATTTCTGATCATTTCTTCAGTGATGTACACATTTCTTCCATGAACCTGGCTTTCGATTTGCATCACCTGCTTGTCGTTTTCACTCCCGGCACCTATTACAGCATTTGCCCAGAACTGAGTTATAGTTTCATCGTAAATCGTGGGATTTATAGTTAGGGAAAAATGAAGCTCTTACGCTGTAAGGAAGTCGATCATTCCATCAAACGGAGCAGACTTCTCTGTTTTCTCTAGAAAAGCTCTTTGATTGTGCTCGTTATGAAATGTGAATGCTGCCATTGTTCTGTATTGAGTGATTGCTTTGAGAAATTCAGATGAAGTTTGATGAAATTGAGAGAAAACGAGAGCGATTGAAGAGAATTTGGGGATTTAGGTTTAGTAAGTGAAGGGTTTCTCTGGAATGACAGTTAAAGGGTGAGGAGAGAGGGAATTGACGTTAACGGAAAAGGTGGAGTTGGTGGGGCCAGCAGTTAACCGTCACTGTTAATGCTTAAAGTAATGGGTCCCACTTAATCCAACAAAAATGATTAAGTCAATAAAGTTCCTCCGGAACTTTTCCTTCGGAACAACTTAGTTCCTTCGGAAGAGTTAAGTTCCCTCGGAACTTCTTCCCTTAGAAATTTTCTTCATTTCTCCTGAAATATTTCCGTAGGAAGTTCCTTCGGAGTTGCAAAATTTACTCCGAAACACCTGAAATACTTAGAAAACACTTGAAACCTATTAGAAACCTTAGAGAGTTCCCTTGGAACCTCTCTTGAGAAGGAAAAACTTCAGGAGTAAGTTGCTCCGGAACAATGTTGTTCCCTCGGAACTTACCTAGAAGTATCAAAATGTTCAGAAATGCTCATAATTTAAGAAATTTCTTAAATTGTGTGAAGAATTGGTTACAAAGACATTTCTTGAAAGAGTTTTCATGATTTGAAGAGATGGATGTTAAGATACACAAACATATAAGGTGACAGAAAAATTTATGTACACAAGAGCAATAATTGACAGCAAAAGTTAACCAAAGTTCATCATTCCAATAGCGGTGATAAGAAAGAAAAATCTTGCTTCATCAAATGCCTTTGTGAAAAGGTCAGCTAGTTGAAGATCAGTTGAACCTTGTGTAACTTAATCAATTTCTTTTCTGCACAATCTCTAATGAAATGATACCTTATTTCGATGTGCTTTGTCTTAGAGTGCTTCACAGGATTGTTGGTGATGGAAATGGCACTGGTGTTGTCTGCATACATAGGAGTTTCCAGAAATGTGATTCCATAATCCAGCATTTGATTCTGAATCCAAAGTACTTGACCACAGCAACTTGAAGCAGCAATGTACTCAGCTTCAGCAGTTGAAGTAGAAACACAGGTCTGTTTCTTGCATTGCCATGATACAAGCCTATTTCCTAGAAATTGACATCCTCCTGATGTTGATTTCTTATCCAAGTAGCAGCCACCATAGTCACTGTCAGTGTAGGCAACAAGAGAGAAGTCATTGTTCTTTGCATACCACAACCCAAGTTTTGGTTGACCTTTGAGGTATTTAAAGATTCTCTTTACTGCCTTCATGTGGGATTCTTTGGGATCCGATTGATATCTAGAGCATAAGCATACACTAAACATGATATCAGGCCTACTTGCTGTTAAGTACATCAGAGAACCAATCATTGCCCTGTAAGTGTGCTGATCAACAGGTTCACTTTCTGATTCTGAATTCAGGTTGTGAGAGGTTGAGATAGGAGTTTTTGCAGAAGAGGAAGATATCATATCAAACCTCTTAAGCATATCTTGAATATATTTTGACTGGTTCAAGAAAATGCCCTCTGCAGTTTGTTTAACTTGGAGACCCAGAAAGAAATTAAGTTCACCCATTGAACTCATTTCAAATTGATCTTGCATCAGGGTCTCAAACTCCTTGCACAGCTTAGGATTGGTAGATCCAAAGATAATATCATCCACATAGATCTGAACAAGCAACTTATCTTTTCCAACTTTCCTTATGAAGAGAGTTTTATCAATGGCTCCTCTTCTGTATCCATGGCCAAGCAGGTAATTTGACAAAGTTTCATACCAAGTTCTTGGTGCTTGCTTGAGGCCATAGAGAGCCTTGATCAGTTTACACACCTTGTTAGGATGGTGTGGATCTTCAAACCCTGGTGGTTGACAGACATAAACTTCTTCCTTCAGTTTCTCATAAAGGAAAGCACTCTTGACATCCATTTGATAAACAGTGAAGTTCTTGTAAGCTACAAAGGCAAGAAAGATTCTGATTGCCTCTAATCTTGAAACTGGAGCAAAAACCTCATCATAGTCTATCCCTTCTTCTTGAGAATATCCCTGAACAACCAGCCTAGCTTTGTTCTTGACAACAATTCCTCTTTCATCCTTCTTGTTTCTAAAAACCCATTTTGTTCCAATAGGTTGAGCATATTCTGGTAAATCAACCAGTTCCCAAACCTGTTGTTTGTTGATTTGGAACAATTCCTCTTGCATAGCTTCAATCCAATGATTGTCTTTTAGTGCTTGCTCCACTTGTTTTGGTTCTTCTTGAGACAGGAAGCATGCAAATAAACAGATGTTTGCATCAGCAGACTTGCTTCTTGTAAGAACAGGAGCATTCACTTCACCAATCACATTCTCAATAGGATGACTTTTGCTGACATTTGTATTCTGAAAACTTGGAAATTCGTGACTTTGAACTTGCCTAGTTGGTGGAATGATTGGGGGCAATAGGACACTAAGCTCAACTCCTAGCAATCTTTGTGAAGGGGGTAAATTTGATGTAGTTGCAGCAGAGACATGTTGATCACTTAAGTTGTTAGCAGAATTGGTGGTCTCTTCAAGAGATGAGTCAATAAAGTTTGACTCATGAGAACCATCATGATCACCATATAAATTGTTATTTGGAGAATGCTGCAAGCTCCCATCATCACTGGTATCTGAGACATAACCATCCTTTTGTGATTGAGAGTCACTTGACTCAGTTTCAACCAAATTCACTGGAGTGGGATCAGAAACTTGTTGAACTGCAGCAGTTGGCATGGTGGGTGGTTTGTAAGGTTGTGTGCTGACAGAGGAGTAGAAATGACTAAAATTGTAGCCATCCTTCTTTGCATTTGAGTTCTCCCCCTGAGACTGCACATACTCACTAAAGGACTTATCAACATTAAAGTTGAAAGCATTGGTTAGTGAATCAATATCAAATAACCATGAGGGTTCAGAACTAAACTTATTTGTTGATTTTTCATTGAAAAACACATTAATTGACTCTTCAATAATTTTAGTTCTGAGGTTGTATACTCTGTATGCCTTAGCAACACCTGAGTAACTAACCATGAAGCCATCATCTGCCTTTTCAGCAAACTTAGCTAAATTCTCACTGGTTATTAATATTGTAACAGGACAGCCAAAAACTTTGAGAAAGTGTATACTTGGTTTTCTTTTTCTCCAAAGCTCATATGGTGTCTTGTTTTTACCTTTCACCACAAGCACCCTGTTCTGAACATAGCAGGCAGTGTTCACTGCTTCAGCCCAGAAAGTTACAGGGAGCTTAGACTCAGCCAGCATTGATCTAGCAGCCTCAATCAGTGT
Source organism: Deinandra increscens subsp. villosa (assembly GCA_039602395.1). NCBI lineage: Eukaryota > Viridiplantae > Streptophyta > Magnoliopsida > Asterales > Asteraceae > Deinandra > Deinandra increscens. The sequence goes on along the minus strand of JBCNJP010000012.1, from coordinate 8,191,103 downwards.
TCTATTTCTCCTCTCAGCAACTCCATTTTGCTGAGGAGTTGTAGCAACACTAAACTGCCTAGATATCCGTTTTTCTTCACAAAAAGAATTTAAAACATGATTTTTAAATTCTGTGCCATTGTCACTTCTAATTGTTTTGACTTTGAAATTTGACTGATTTTCAAGTTGAGTGATTAAGGATTTTAAAATCTCAGGTGTTTCATCCTTAGTTCTTAGGAAGAAAACCCATGTGTATCTTGAAAAATCATCAGTGATTACAAAACAATATGATTTCTTTCCCAAACTCATCACCCTTGTAGGACCAAAGAGATCCATATGCAACAATTCTAAGGGTTGAGAAATTGAGTTTTTAGTTTTGGACTTATGAGAAGACTTGTGTTGTTTGCCCTTTAAGCAGGCAGTACAATGCTCATTACAGTTAAAATGTTTTTGAGGCAAACCATTCACCAAGCCTAAATTAACAAGTTTGTTCATGGTTTTGTAATTAACATGTACAAGTCTTATGTGCCAAAGGTCAGACTCATCAACAGAAGCTCTTGATATCAGACAAGTATTGCCATTTAGAGATTTGGCATTTGTCATATCAAGCAAGTACAAGCCATCCTGTCTTTTTGCTTTTATCAAAATCATTTCAGCAGGAATTTTGAGACCAGGCTTAAGTACCAAAGCTTCTTCATCATTAAACAGAACATTCATGTTCTTATCACAAATTTGTGATACACTCAACAGATTGAAATTCAGAACATTGACAAGACTCACCTTGTCAAGAGTAAAACTTCCATTTGATACATTACCAAGTGCTGTAATGTACCCTTCATTGCTTCCAAAAGCAACGGGACCGCCATCATATCTTTTTGTGTTTTCTAGAAGGTTTTTATTACCTGTCATGTGACTGGAGCACCCACTATCTACAACCCAAACATTTGCTTGAGATTTATTAGGTAACCCCTACACAGGTAAAGAACATGATCAGTTGGAGTATGGGACCCAAGCCTTTGTGGTCTTGGGTCTTCCCATGGCATCATTATAAGAGTAGTTTCCTAAAACAAGTTATTCTGCAGGAAAATCATCATACTCAGAAAAATCACCATTTTTCTCATTTAAATTTCTGTTATAACTTTGCCATTTGGGAAAACCATGTTTCTTAATAAAAGCCTTCTTTTCCCTAAACTTTCTGTTGCTTCTTTGCCTTGCATTTTCAAATTTTGGTTGAGCAGCAACTTTGAAAGTTTCAGTATGAGGATGCTGAGTTCCGTAGGAACTCACTTGTGCAGGATGATCATACACTTCATACTGTTCAGAAAATTGTTTTCTTTCACGAGGAGCAGACTTTGCTCGTGAATTTCCTTTGAAAGATGGGTGAATTTGATTAATGAGCTCAGTGGATTGAAATTCAGGTCTTTGTTTTGAAGGTTTAGAAGACCTATAGTTGTTAAAATGTTCCGAGGGAACTGTATTTCTTCCGGAGGAATGTTCTCCCGGAAGAGATGAAGTTCCTGCGGAATGTTGTTCCTTAGAAAAATTGTTTCTTTTAACATATGAGAAGCTGTTATTCTTCTCATTTCCAACCCAAACCTTCTGAGTTTTTCCAAAAATATTTTGATCAACATGTGATCCTTTTGGTGACATGTTCCTGCTATCCTTTGAGTTCCTTGAATTTAACAGACTTTGATTTCTCCTTGGAGAAGTTTTGAGATTTTTAATTATCTGTTTGAAAGGATTGTAGGAACATTTGACAGCAACATGTCCTAGTTCACCACAAATTATGCATTCTTTCACAAAATTGTGAGAATTTTGTTTTGATGACTCTGAAACAGTTTTTGCTTTTCCACTCTTTTGAGTAGTAGAATTTGACAAGTGGGATCCATCATTTTCTAAACTCAATGTCTTAGTGTCTTTAAGAATTGGCATTGAAATTTTTGATTTATCAACCTTAGCAGAAGTGCTGGTTGATACAGTTATGACACCAGGAAAACCAATAAAACTTTCAGTTCTCATGTCATCACTCTCTTTCAGACTTTCAGCTTCTTTGGAAAGGTCCTCAATTACAGGACCATTTGCCAATGGGTCAGGGGTCAAGGGGACACTTGTTGCTTTAAGAGTTAAAGTTTCAAGACAAGTATATGAATCAGGGTTTTCAACATTTTTAAAAGATACCCTTCCCTTCCCATGCGTGTGCTCATGCCATAACTTTTCAGCCTTTTCACTTGCAATTTGAAATTTATCAGCATTGCAAATAGCTTCCCTCAGCTGATCTTTTAGGGTTTGAATGTCAAGCACATATTCCACATTTTGTTTCTTTGAAATATTTAGTTGCTCAACAACATCATCCATTTGAGTTATAAAATTAGTTTGTTGATGTTTCAAAATCCCTATTGTTTGTCTGAGTTCATCAGTTTTGGTTGAGTAAGCTATATCAGCCCTTCTTGAGTACTCTTTCAATTCATTTAGATTTTTCAGTTCATCTACAAGTGACTGATTGTGCTTTTTGTAACTTTCAACCAGTTCAATACACTTAGGTGTACATAGCACATTCTCAGGTTCAGTGTTGGAGTTAGAGTTTACCTCTGCAGTTGCAGGTGAAGAACCACTTGCCATCAAGGCATGGTTAGTTGTAGCAAACTCATTCATCACATCTTCCCAGTCAACAAACCCTGTTTGGTTTGCTACAACAGCAGTTTCTTGGCTTTGGGTGTTGTAAGAGGGCTTTGGTGGAGTAGGACCAGAGGAAGAGCTTGGTTTGGTATACTCTTGTTTCTTCTCAGCATTGTAACCAGTTTCTCTCCTTGGCTGAGAGCACTCCCTGGCAAAATGTCCCAACTGATGACAGTTGTAACACTTGACTTTTGATTTGTCAAGGCCAATAGGAGCATTCTTGGCTCCATTATATTTTCTTCCAGTTCTCTTGTAGAACCTTTGGGCCCTTAGTGACAACATTGCAAGTTGGGTAGTGATGTCAATCTCCTCTAGATCATCTGCACTAATGCACTCAAGATCTGATTTAGTGAACCCTGTATAAGAACTGTTAGCAACATTAGCAAAATTTTGGTAGTATGAAACTTCATGTCCTTTAGGAGACTCAGGAAAGGATACATATGGTTCTGGTTCAGAATAGTTCTCTGAGTGAGCAGTAATGAGGGCCAAAGTGCCTCTGGAAGATGATGTCTGGTTCGATGATACACCTGACTTCTCATTCATTTCCATCTCATGTGTACTCAGCATTCCATAGAGATCTCCTAATTTCAAGGTCTTGAGGTCTTTGTTATATTTTATGCTGACTGTATAGACAGTCCAAACTTCAGGTAATGATCTTAAAAATTTTCTGATTATATCAGCATTGTCAATTTTTACATCTACACCCTGTAGTTCATCTATAAGTCTAACATATCTTAAATATTGCTCAGACATTGTTTCACCTCTTTTGTGACAGAAATTTTCATATCTTTGTTTCAAAATGTCTTTCTTGTTCTCTTTCACCTCATCTGTTCCCTCATACATTTCAATAAGAGCTTTCCAAAGATCATGTGCAGTTTTGCATCTCTTAAAGCCAATGAGTATAGAATTAGGAAGAGCTGCCTGGAGTGCCCACAAAGCTTTGTAGTCACATTCACAGGTCTTATGGTCATCATCAGAATAATTCTCATACGCTTTGATAAGGTCGACAACAGGTTGAGTAGCAGATGGGGTGGTGATGACTTGTGGTCCATTGATAATGGAAGCCCACATTTTGTGGTCAGTGTTTTTACGGAATATCTCCATTCTAAGTTTCCAAGTATCAAAGTCATCAGGAGTGAAGGTTGGAGGTTTGTTAGTGCTGCCATTCCTTAGTTCACTCATTTTCAGAGATCAAGAATCGAAACAGTCTTATCCAAAGCAAACAGAAACACCTTCAGTAAGAAAAGTTTTAGAAAACAGAATATTATTTAAAACCTTTTTAAACACAAGAGCCAAGGCTCTGATACCACTTGTAGGACCGTGGTTAGGATCAACTAACCAAACAAGTTACCAAAGGTGTCAAACAAGAAAGGCGGAATCAGACTTGTTTGTGTTAATGTTTGAAATGGTTTGATCGAAACAGTAACTGGTAAACAAGAAGTAAAGTAGATAAACACAAGATATCAATTCCAAGCACTACTATATTATTACTTCACAATGTTTACAGAGAGTTACAGCTGATGAACATGAGAGAGATTCGATCAACACAAAACAAAGGAAATACAACTAATATATATAGTGCAAGGAGGAAATAAAATAAATTCTTTTATTTCCTTTTAGCTCCTAGGCTAAATAAACAAATGATATCTACTCCAGAGTTGTTGTAGTACAAGCATGCTTCTGTGAACAGTTGAGCAGACCTATCGGTGAACAGTGTACAACATGGTGTAAAGTAAAACTGCTTTCTGACAGCTTTATGCATTGGAACTTGCAACCAGAGGATAAGTCAAAGTTCCGGAGTAACACTAGGAAAAGTTCCGGAGGAACTACTTAGTGTGAAGGAAGTTCCGGACTAACTTCCTTCGGAACTCTGACTTAGAGAATTTCTGCCTAGCAAAACATTCCCAACAAGTGTCTTCCACAAAATCATTAGCAGCTTTGGTAACCACCTTAGGTCGCCACTGCATTTTTGCTGTTTCATTTTTAACAGAATCATCATCATGTGATGAACCACTAACACTTGAATCAAATTTGAAAAATTGTTTCATTTTAGATTTTGACTTTGAAGGTGTAGACTCAGTAAAAATCCTCCCTGATTCATCAATAATTGTGGTAGATTTGTTTGAAAATGAACTTTTTACAGTTTCAGGATAATCCCGAGCCATGTGTCCCTTTCGGCGAAATTGATAGCACAAACGATAAGATCATTGAGATTGTGATTTGTCCTGAACTGAAGGACATCTATCAATGAACTCAGAACCATCGGACATATCATCAAAAATTTGAAATCGGTTAGAATGTACCCATTTCGATGTAGGACTTCGAGGTGTGGAATTTGATCCAGAAGAGGAAAACACCTTAACCTTTTGAGCATCCCGAGAAGAACTTTCAGACGAAGCCTTCTTCTGAATCTTACCTCTGAACCCTTTTTCCATTGTAGACATGAACACTTGAGCTAAATGATAGATTTGTTCCAAGCTTGTGTCTTTCTTTTCTTTTGGAGCTTTCTTGGGCATATTCTTCTTGTTCTGCTTCTCAGATTTCTGATTCTTGTATCCCAACCCAGAACGTTTAGAACCAGATTTGGACGATTCAACTTGAGAACTAGAAACACCATCATTAGCCATTTTAGAAAATACAGCTTTGATATCCTTCAACTTGTTGGCTTCAACCAACTTAGCAGCAGCTTGTGATTCACTCAACAAACCCTCAATTTCCTCAATCACCTTATCAGCAGAAATGACACCTTCACCAGAAATAAACCCACCAGAAACAAACTTTGATGGCGATTTAACAAGTAAACTCTCCTCCTTTTCCACTTTCTTATTTGGAACCTTGAATTTCTTCTTCTCTGATTTCTTAGGAACAAATTCAGAATAATCTCCCATTGTTTCAGGAGATTTGACATCAGCCAGAGGATCAGTTTGAACCAATGGAGGTGGTAATTGATTGAATTCTTCACCACCAAACACTCTTTTGAAATTTTCGTTGTTGCACAAATTACTTGTGAATGAGTGTGAATTATTCAAATTATTTAGCTGACGATTCAAATCCAAAACTTGAACATTTAAGTCTGATATCTTTTTCTGCGCTTCCCCCAAAGCCTTTCTGATTCTATCAGTTGTTCTGAAACTCTGTTAGACAAAGACTTTTCTCTTCTCACTTTTTCATGAGCATCAAACATTTCATGTGTAACCTTTTCCACCTTTCCTTGATAAATCTCTACATTTCTTGTCAACAATTTGTTTTCTTTTGTCAGATCGGTGACTTTGTCTTGTAATTTTGACTGGAGGACTTGATAATCATTATTCGAAACCATAATTTCATCATAAGATTTCTGAAGTTCAAAATTGGTAATCAGAAGCGATTCCACTCTTGTTTTTGATTTCTTATACAATGCATCGAAATCTCCAACAGCATCCTTTGCTTCGAACTCCCATTTTTCAACTTTTGTAACTAACTCAGCATTTTCATTTTGTAACTTCAAGGTTTGTTCTTTATTAATGCTAACCACCTCATCCAATCTTGCTTTTAGCTCTAAAACCTCTTCTATTAACACCTTCTTTTCTTTTTCCAACATTGCGTTAGCTTTGAAAATCTCATCAGAATCTTCACGCTTTCTTTTGTAACCTTCTATCTCTGCTTCTTTCTTCTCATGTTCAACAATCAACCCTTCCTTTTCAGAAATCAATTCTCGAATTTTTCTTTCTTTTTTAGCACAAAATGCACATGTTGACACATACCCACTAACTTCAGAATCACTTGTTTCAGATGTACTTGTTTCAGATTCATACTCAATTGCTTCATCTTGCATAGTAGCCATTAATGCATAATTTTCTGGAGAATGAACTAAAAATGCAGATTCATCCGGAAAATCTGCAGCCCAATCATAACCTTCCTCGGTCACCACTGCTTTTGCATCTTATTATGTTTATGACTATCTAAAGTGCTTGGTTTAGAAGAAGATTGCTTGCATTCTCGAGCAAAATGTCCTAATTTAGAACATTTGTAACATTTCAATTTAGACTTATCTAAACCCAGTTTGCATCCTTGAAGAATAGAACTCTTGCCATGTTTGTCAATAAACCTTCTTCCTTTTTCATCAGTCATAGCAAACTGCCAATCCAAATCTAATTTATTTAGCTGATCATCATCCATCTGCTTTAGATCCTCCGAAACTAAACCAGAATTACCAATTTGACTAAATATGGATCCAGATGAAGATGATATGAAAGCATACAATAAAGCAGCTAAATCTTCAGTTGCTTGAGTAGAAGCAGACTTGTTGATTGATCTATTAGGAGTAGTAAAACTGCAACCCGAAGAATAACCCATATTTTCAGACTTTCCAGCAAGAAAAGCTGTTAACGGTGGATTACTGCTTGAAACAGAATGTGATTTTGTTTTAGCATGAACAGTAGCAGAATTTTCTCCAAAATATACCTCAGGATTCTGAACATATGGAGTTGCTGACTTTTTAACAAGTAATTCCATTTCCTGAGCTTGTAATTTGCTTATGAGCTGATTAAATGTCCAACTTGAGTAGTTTGGATCATTAGACAACATCATCATAAAATTCTCCCACTTTTCGAGGAAAGAGCTTCCAGGAATTTCTCCTTTAATTCATCATTTTCTTTCTTAACACCTACAATGTCAAGTTCATTGATTAAATGTGAAAACCTTGCAATCAAATCTGTGATCTTTTCATTCTCACAAAGCCCGAAATTGTTAAACTCTTTCTTCAAAACTTTCTTTCGAGTGTTTTTGTACTGATCATTACCCCCGCATCTTTCCTTAATAGCATCCCATAATTGTTTCGACGTTGGAAAATTCTTAAACTGATGCATCAAATCCTTGGGTAATGCCATCGTGAGAAAACTATAAGTTTTCTTTTCTCTTGCGAATACCTTCTTTTTTTCAGGCTCAAAATCACTTATCGACTTTGGTAAAGTATTAGCAATCAGCGGATATTCATATTGTTTTTCAATCGAAATCCAACAATCAACATCTTGTGAGTATATGTAAGATTTAAATCTTTTCTTCCAATTATGATAATCTTCCAATCGAAGTAATTTAGGAACTTTAGCGTACCACCCTACGGACCAAATCAAATCAGCGGACCAGAAAACTCAGCGTACCAGTTTGGTACGGCTTAACTGCCAGCGTACCAGAAAGTAACCGTCGGAGACCAAACTTGAAGATTGACTTTCGGACCAGATTTCAGCGTACCGGAAGCTGATGAAGATTTCCTTGCGTACCAGAAGCGTACCAGAGGCGTACCAGCTGTTCATTGAGCGAACCAAACTGAAATTTTTGGATTTCCACGAATTTTGACGTTTTAAGCTGGAAATTGGAGCAGGAAGATGCGAAAACACTCTAGGAACACTCAAAAATAATTTTTATCCTCAGAATCACTCAGAATTGCAAAAATTTGATGAAAAACACACCAAACCCAAGCTTTCTCTCTCTAAAACTCGAAAATGGACCAAATCACAGCAGTAGAGCAACCTGGATTGCTATGATACCACTTGTAAAACCACTGACGGATCTTACTACTGCATGATTCGGCAATACGAGAATGCACACGATGTAAATAAAGCTTTGCTTTATTGATTTCATTTAGAGAATACACAAAGTCTAGAGAGAGAGAGAACACACTCAGTTACACACACTTAAGAGTAGAGAATGACAGAACTGGTTCTAACTCTCTCTAACACGAACTATTTATAGGTGCAACATTTAACCTGCGTACCATCTGGTACAGACGTACCAATTGGTCCGGCGTACCATTTGGTACGGCCACCAATATGTTTCCACTAAGACTCACAAAGATGCTCTAACCTAGATACAATACACGAGACACAAGGTAGCATAGGAATATGCTCTAACATTTTTTATATACATTGAATGCTTAGATATAATCAAAAGTCAATATAAACCCCCAAAACAATAACTGAATACTTGAATGTATCTGATATGTCAATAAACCATGGATAAGAATGACATAATTAATGTTATCAATTTTAAAATGATTTGTTAAAGATTAAGTTTATGTACCCAAAGTCCTCATGAGTGAGTGCATATGTATAATTAGCCAAGATGGAATTCAGTTAATAATGGATTATAGATGAATTATAAATGTCTTAAGCATTTGTATAAAGCCTTTGAGACTATATTATGTAAATTTAGCAAGTTTTGTCTATGGATTAAAAATAGTTTTGTTAGTTTGATATTAATGCATGATTATCTCAGGATACAAAGATATAAGTATCATGTAAATGTTATGCATGGAGAATATTCTCGGGTTTTATAGTTATTATAGTATTTGTTGATACCATCTCTTGAAGAGGTGAGATATTTGTATAACTTTTTTTATATACATTAATAAAGCTATATCCAAAATGTTATAATGTGGAAACATACTCATTTCATATATGTTAAAGATTGTCAGATTACTAGATACATAAAATGGCCAAATTCAAAGAATGGGAAAAACATTGATATAGAAGTACTACAACTATGTGCACTTATTGTATTAACATACAATTTAATTTATTTGCATGATAATGCCTATGTCCAATGATGAGACATTGGAATGTGTTAAAAATATTTTGAAGGTATAGGTTTGTATTTTACTAACCCAACGAAACAAGTTTTGTTAGTCATTCTGATGCAGATAATGTTATATAACACCATTTTGGATCTTGTGGTGTTTATCTATGAAGCATGAGGCGGTGAACGTGTGGTGGAACTCTATTGAGAAGAACAATAATCAGAGCTAAGAAATGGTGTCCTATACCTTTGGAAGTTTCTCTTTCTACCCCCAATCAGTTATTGGGTTAGGTTTGAAACACACTTCACTAAATTTTGGGAGTTTTATATGAAGATCATATGACATTGGTCGCTTAAGGAATTGCACATCAAGGGATTAAGAAGCAAATTAAACACTACAAAAGTACTGAGCAAACAGCTTAAGGAACTGCAACTCAAGGGATCAAGAAGATCGATGCTACTCATATATACGATATATGTTAGAATGGGGGGGAGACAATACGCGATGCACTCTTTTTCCCTTAGCTATGGTTTTGTCCCACTGGGTTTTCCTAGCAAGGTTTTTAATTAGGCAGCATCCCCAAACGTATTAAAAAAGAATATTATTTTCTCTTCATTCTAGGGATAGTCAAGGAGTGTTAGAAATCATTATTATAGAGTAACTATCCATATTTATAACTCTTATTCCACTACTATATTGTATTAATACTATAACCCTATAAATAGTGGCATATGTACATACTAAAGCATGAATGAAATGAGTTATCCCATATTCTATCCAGTCTTTTTCTCTCTATGTTCATATCTTCTTATGTTATATTTAGATTGCTAATGGTCGTTGTTATTTAACATAGTACAATTTGTTTTTACACAAATGATACTAAATTAAAAAGCGTCAAAGAAACACTACAATTTATTTAGGTGATATTGAATACTACGCTTATAGCTCCACCTCCGTTAAATGGACATCCATGTTTGCGGCTATACGCTTCGTAATATCAAATCTAAGTTTAAAATGTGTCTCTTGATCTCGTAATTCCAGAATGGTATTATTGAACTCATGAATAACAAAAATACGCCTTTCAATTTTTTTTCCTCTAAGATAGGTGGCCAGGAAGAGTCATGCACAAGAGTTAATGTGTAAATTTGGATTCTATATTACCTTTGGGTGGTCAATGTTTATTTTGATGGTATAGTTGATAACCCACCCACGGTTTATATGAAACCGGTACAACTACGAATGTATATATTACAACCTGCAAAATCGTTCATTAGCACCAAATCAAGAGTTCGTGTAATTTATATTAAGAACTTAACTAATCAATACTTGATACTATGAAGAACTTAGACTAAAGAAACTATCAAGCTAAAGAACTAAGTAACTATACTTATCACCAGTGACGAACCCAGAAAAAAAATTCATGAGGGTCGAAATATTTAAAGATCGAATTTCTGTCAGTAAATATTAAAAAAATTCGCTAATACGAATCGGGTTGGATCGCATAATAATAAAACATAATAAAAAGGTAGAATCGAATTAAAAAGTACACTAAATAACTGGACTTTCTTTATTTATAATCTAACTTTGGTGACGGACCAAAAAATAATAATTGAGAGGTCCTAAGTCCTAACAAATTTTATTTATATTTTTTATTATATAGCAATTTCTTTTCATAAACAACTCGAGGGTATAACAATTTAAAATTTTCTCAATCTCTTTTGATATATTTATATAGTTATTCGATAATATTACCTATCTTTAATTCACAAGATAAGGAATAGTAAATCATGGCATGAATGTAATTTTGATGAACTTTGAGGGTATTTTCATGGTGGCCGTATTGAAAACGTCTGAATCTTTCCATACTTGACCTACCTTACCTGCTATCAATTTTCCCTCTCTCTCTCAAACGCACGTCATCAGCCGCTCCTTCTTTGTTGTTAGGTATTCTCTGATTTCTTTTCCTACCTCGGCCAATTTTAGGGTTTATTTGCTTAAGAAGTTCTTAAATTTTGCAGGTTCGCTTTCCGATTTCCTGGGTTTCATTGATCGGTCAAGAAATTGGGTTTTTTTTTCACTCTACCTTCTTCTTCTATAGCGTCTTCTGCAAAAGAATCGGTACAGAAGGTTTGTTTAGGGTTTTTTTTATATTAAAGTTTAACCGCTACATCCTTCTTTAGTTTAATCTGTTGTTAATCACGATTTTGAGCAGTGCCTCTTCATCAGTGAACTTGGAAGGCTTTTTTTCTATTTAGCTATCCAAGGAGAGGAGCTTTTGTCAAACCCGACGATCGTTGGTGGTTGGCGGTGGTGGTTGTGGCTGAAGACGGCGGCAGACAGAGAGGATGGCACTGCAACACATGTCTTCCTCACGGGTACGGTATATATGTGTTTGGTTTTAGGGCTATGTGCATCATCCTTTTTTATTAATTTTAAAGGGGTTTGGTTTTAGGGTTCATGTTTAGGACCGGTAGCTCATCCCTAGAAGAGTGTAAAGAAGGATAACAAGAACAGATCTGAAGATCTGTCACAACAAACTCTCAAATACAAACAGGGAAGACCTGAACCTAACCGAGACAATCCTTGAAGAAATTACAATCAAAGGAAGTCACAAACCGAAGAAGATCAACTGTGTGATGATCTTCTACAACTGACCAGAAAAGACTACAAGATCGACATGAAACAATGAGATCAAATCTCTAACCCTAGCAGAGGAAATATGAGAAGACGGAAACAAGACTCATCACCAGAAAATATCTCGAACCCTCCTTTTAAGCAGCTACCACATTTGCCTAAAAATACCGGGTAAACCATCTCGAGCTATTCGACCCGAGCCCACCTTCTCTTCACCTGTGCAACTCTTGAGCCCACTACGCACAGCAGCCCAACTACAAGTTTAAAACAACAATTATTTAGAAACAATATGAAGTATTAAAAAAAACCTACTATTGAGCTACAATTTTATGACCATTTTTCACATCCCCCCTTAGCTCAATAGTTAAAAACATCAACCATATTCAATTTTTTACATAAATAATTATGTTGATTTATAGTTAATCCCTTTGTAAACAAGTCTGCACACTGTTCTTGAGATTTAATTCCACAAATCCTTATGAGACCTTTTGTAACTTTTTCCCTCAAAAAAAACAAATCAAGTTCAAAATGTTTTGTACGATCGTGAAATACAGGATTTGCAGTCATTGATATAGCAGCAGTATTATCACAGAAAACCTTTACTGGAAGTTCTATATTTATGCTTAATTCTGCAAAAATGTTCTTAATCCACATAAATTCACAAGTAGCTTCACTCATTGCTCTAAACTCAGCTTCTGCTGAGGATCTAGAAATTGTATTTTGCTTCTTTGACTTCCAAGAAATCAAAGTTTTCCCTAAAAAAATGCAGAACCCAGTAACTGATTTCCTAGTTACCACACATTTTGCCCAATCAGAATCTGTATAAATGGACACATCTAAAGAATCATTTTTTTCAATTAAAACTCCTTTCCCAGGTGCAGATTTCAAATATCTCAGTAACCTAAGAGCAATATTTAGGTGACACTTCTTTGGAGAATGCATAAATTGACTTAAAAACTGTACCGTATAGGATATATCTGGCCTAGTGTGTGACAAATAGATCAGTTTTCCAATTAATTTTTGATAACCAGTTACACTATTAACACCTTCACTTTCTTTCTTACAAACAGTAGTAACAATAAAATTTTGCTCAATAGGCACACCGACAGGTTTGGCCCCTGTCAGACCAAACTCTTTTAATAACTCTAAGCAATACTTTCTTTGTGTTAAACACATCCCAGTTTTTGTTCTAAATACCTCAAATCCAAGAAAGTATTTTAACTCCCCTAAGTCTTTAATTCTAAACTTAGACTTTAACATGAGTTTAACAGATTCAATAGTATTAGTACAATTACCAGTTAGTATTATATCATCCACATACACCAATAATATAGTAATGTTTTTACTTTCAGATTTAACAAACATAGAATAATCTGTTCGACTTTGTACAAAACCAAATTCACACAAAACACTAACCAATTTTGCATTCCACATTCTCGGTGCTTGCTTTAAACCATATAGAGACCTATTTAACTTACATACCTTATTTTTCCTATCAGAAAAGTATCCTTCAGGTGGTATCATATATACATCTTCATATAGGTCTCCATGTAAGAATGCATTATTGATGTCTAACTGACACAAATTCCAATCATTTTTAACAGCAATATTCAAAACACACCTTATAGTAACCAACTTTACTACAGGGGAAAAAGTTTCTGCAAAGTCTACTCCCTCTTTTTGGCTATATCCTTTCGCCACTAACCTTGCCTTAAACCTATCTATCTCACCTGAAGATTTATATTTAATTTTAAATACCCATTTTGATCCTATGGCCTTCCTACCCTTGGGTAAATCAACTAAAGTCCAGGTATTATTTCGATTTAAAGCCTCCATCTCTTCATTCAGAGCATTCAACCAATTCGGGTCATGTTTAGCTTCTTGAAAATTTTTTGGTTCACTAATCTTATTTAGATTAGTCACAAAGCAAACATTATCAACAGACAGATTTGAGTAGTTTAAGACTTTCTCAAGACCATACTTACAGGAGCTATTCCCCCCCACAACAAAATCTTTAAGTTTTGTTGATGGTTTAGGATGTCTTGTAGATCTTCTTAAAACTGACCCAGTACCCTCAGAGAAGTGATTTTGATCATCTGTATCCTCTGCTATTAGATTGTCACCTCTGCCGTCACTAAGACCCGGGATTCGCTGATCATCAGCAATTCCATCTGAGTCTTGTGTATCAGAGATAACATCCACAGTAGAATCAGAGTCCTTATGGACCTCCCCTTCATCATCGGGTTTTTCACTTGAGAGTTCAGGATAAGTACTTGTTTCAGAAACATCAAAAAAATTCACCCATTTTTCAGAAAATGAATCATTTTCAAAACCACAATCAGTTTGTTTAAAAGGAAATATCGACTCATAAAACTTCACATCTCTTGAATAAAAAACAGTTTTCCTGTCAATACTCCACAACTTATACCCTTTTTTCTCATTTGAATAACCAAAAAAGACACATTTTTCAGCTAAACTACTGAATTTATCCTGATTATTTAAGTTGGTTGCAAAACATAAACATCCGAAAACTCTCAAGTGATTAAGAGGAGGTTTATTCTTAAACATGACCTCAAAAGGAGACTTGCCATTAAGAACAGATGAAGGAATCCTGTTAATTAGATAGGTAGCAGTCAATATACATTCAGGCCAAAACTTTAAAGGAATTGCAGACTGAAACATCAAAGACCTAGCCACATTCAGCAAATGTCTGTGCTTCCTCTCAGCAATACCATTCTGCTGAGGGGTATGCACACAAGAAGTCTGATGTATTATTCCATTTGATGATACAAACTGGGTCATATTCTTGTTAATGAACTCTGTCCCATTATCACTCCTAAGTATCTTTACACTCTTATCAAATTGTGTTTTAATTAGAGCCACAAAACTTTGTATACTTGAAAAAACTTCTTCTTTTGTTTTAAGCAAATAAACCCAAACAACCCTACTATAATCATCAACAACAGTGAGAAAGTACCGAAACCCCTCTCTACTTGTGATCCTATAAGGACCCCATACATCTAGATGAATAAGATCTCCTACATTAGTTGTCTTATGTTCACTTAGAGGGAATGGCTCTCTATGCTGTTTAGCTTTATGACATATTTCACAAGGAAAACCAGAATCAAGAACTCCAATTTTTAAATCAGTTTGTAAGAGTTTCAACACAGGCATTGCTGGATGTCCAAGTCTCATGTGCCAAATATTACACATATCAACAGAATTAACACAAACCTTAGAACACATAGGAAAATGACCATACAGATATAGACCATCAATTTGTTTACCAGTCACTACAATCTTCTTTGTGAACAAATCCTGAAGATAACATGCATGTTCATCAAACGAAGTCATCAACTTATTATCTTTAGCTAGCTTATGAACAGATATCAAATTGACAAAATACTCAGGTACAACAAAGACATCTTGGAGAATTACTCCCTCAGCTAGTTTCATGTTTCCAATTTGTTTCACAACTGACACAGACCCATTTGGATGTTTAACAGTAATTTTAAACTCAGAAACATTTACAAGATTACACAAACCTTTATCTGAAATTACCATATGTTGATTTGCACCGGAATCAATTATCCACCCAGTATTGTTTGTACCAGAAGAAAAATTGTACACACAATTATTAACCAGATTTACACAATTATCAAAACTTGAAAAACACACATTACCTCCTATATTAACACAATTTGAGGATTCACCAGGTCCAGTTTTATCATCCAGGAGCTTTAATAGTCTAGCAATTTGATCAGAACTGAGTGAACCCACATTAGAAGAACCACCAACACCAACCTCAGTATTCACATTACTCTGTTTGAACCCTTGATTAACCCATTTACCATTTCTTTGTCTATACCCAGGGGGAAATCCAATCAACTCATAACATTTATCAACTAAGTGACCCACCTTATTACAGTGGGTACATTTTATGTTAGTGTTAGGACCCCTATTGGGTCTTCTAGTGCTATCAGTGAATGGATTAGACCTCACAACAAACCCTGAGGGCTGTCCTTTAGGACCAGAGTTATTACTCCTATGAGACTCCTCTCTTGAAATTGTAGAAAAAGCTGTTTTTAAAGAAGGAAGAGGGTCTCTAGTTAATAAACTGGTCCTAACAGACATGTACACCTCATCCAAGCCCATTAAGAACTGCATAAGCTTTATCAAATTACTAAACTCAGTATATTCCTTTGCAGCATCACAAGAACAAACAGGCAACTGAATCATGTTATCAAATTGTTTCCACATGGTGGTTATCTTATGATAATATTCAGACACAGAAGAACCATTTTGTGAAACAGAATTAATTTTCTGATACAGATTAAAAATTACAGATCCATCTATTTTGTCATAAGTTTCCTTCAAATCTTTCCACACTTCTGAAGCAAGTTTAGAATAAACCTGTCCCACATAAAGTTCCTCACTAACAGAATTTAGAATCCATGTTAAGACCACAGAATTACATCTATCCCACTGATTTGCTAACACATCATCATCAGTAGGTTTTACACACGTACCATCAAGAAACCCAACCTTATTCTTAACACTCAAGGCTAATTTCAAAGCATTTGACCACACAGTATAATTGTCTACACCTTTAAGTTTAAAACTAATCAAGGTCAGAGTACATGAATCACTAGCATGAAGGTAAAGAGGGTCACTAGCTTCTATTTTACTAACAAGTGTAGCAGATGACCCGACATCATCACCCTCCTTTGGAGCCATAAAGACAGAAACAAGCAATTAACAACAACAACACAAGCAATACACAGCGGAAACACAAACACCAATATCGATAACCAGATGATACCGATCAGATAGTCTTAGACCTAGCCAGGTTGTTCACACCACTTATAATGGTAGATCAAGGATTATCTAAGAGTCTGATCCGTATCTAAGAAAAAACAAACCACGTAAAAGCAACACAAACTAACAGCAAGAAAAGGAAAGATCTCACCCGAGACGCCTGAGTTATCAACCTTCACTTAGGGTTAAACAACTCAGGCAGCGCTGCAACTCCGAAGGAAAAATTTGACAGCACCTCCTAGCCTCCTCAACCTTCACTTAGGGTTGAGGTCTCTAGCCCAAGTACTCGTCGGCTTCAGGAACCACAGCAACTGTACCTCTTTCTTGAAACAATCGCGTCAAGTATTAGGGTTATAAGCAGGAAACCCTAGACACGAAGAACTGAGTGGCGCTTGCAATCGGTGAAGAGAAAAACCGTGGAATCAAAGCCAATTGGCTCTGATACCATGTAAAGAAGGATAACAAGAACAGATCTGAAGATCTGTCACAACAAACTCTCAAATACAAACAGGGAAGACCTGAACCTAACCGAGACAATCCTTGAAGAAATTACAATCAAACGAAGTCACAAACTGAAGAAGATCAACTGTGTGATGATCTTCTACAACTGACCAGAAAAGACTAC
This sequence comes from Deinandra increscens subsp. villosa, assembly GCA_039602395.1. NCBI lineage: Eukaryota > Viridiplantae > Streptophyta > Magnoliopsida > Asterales > Asteraceae > Deinandra > Deinandra increscens. The sequence goes on along the minus strand of JBCNJP010000012.1, from coordinate 8,173,818 downwards.
AAGATCGACATGAAACAATGAGATCAAATCTCTAACCCTAGCAGAGGAAATATGAGAAGACGGAAACAAGACTCATCACCAGAAAATATCTCGAACCCTCCTTTTAAGCAGCTACCACATTTGCCTAAAAATACCGGGTAAACCATCTCGAGCTATTCGACCCGAGCCCACCTTCTCTTCACCTATGCAACTCTTGAGCCCACTACCTTGAGCCCACTACGCACAGCAGCCCAACTACAAGTTTAAAACAACAATTATTTAGAAACAATATGAAGTATTAAAAAAAACCTACTATTGAGCTACAATTTTATGACCATTTTTCACAAAGAGGATTGATTTTGAGCAGTGCCTCCTATTTTGCTTACTTAATCACGGTTTAGTTTTTTTTTTTTTTTTTTTTTTGGTACACACTCTCTTTAATTTATAGTTGATCAGGGATTTTGTTTGATTTTTGTTGTTTTCATTATTATAGTTTGACTCAACAACCTGAGCTCACCAAATTTTGTGTCGTTAGTTTTCTTGGTTGGTTCTTAGAGTTTCGAAGAAAATTAGAGAAATTGCTTCGCCCCCTCTGTTTACCTCTGTTTAAGTAGATGTTGGAGTTGCTTCCAAAGGTATGTATCCAATCTGATTGTCTGTGCTTTTTTTTCTTATTGATGTGAGGGTTTGAGGACAAGAGAAGCCCTAATCTGTTAGCGATGGTTTGTTTTGGAAAATCCGAACTTCACCGCTTCCTCCATTAGAGAAACGTCAATTGGGTTTGTTCTTGAAATCGATGGATTACGGGTTGCTATTCACTTGATTTCATAGTGATAAAAGGTAATGGTTATTGTTTGTTGCCCTACGTTTAATACACTTCTAATTCTGCAGGAACATATGATGTAGATTACATATGAGGTACGACATTCCCACTCTTTTTAGGGCTACTACTTCTTGCCTACGATGCGGCTATATATGGGCTATAATCGGGTTTTTTTTGGGGTATGTGGTGCACGCAACATCCAAGATTGCCTCAAGGGATAATTTTTCTTTGTTTCATACCTTACTGGTCAGCGGTGTGTCTTCAAATCAAGGTTTATTTTATAGACACTTCTTGCTTCTTAATGGAAGAAAAACCTTTAATATTATTTTTATTTGTTTAATGTTTATTAGTTTGGCTTGATCATGATTTAAAGAGTGGCTCCAGACATGTAATTTTGAAACCATTCCCAACTCACGTGGTACTCCAATTGTTAATCATGTTTACATAAATATAGTCCCGTAATTTTGTTGTAATTTTCTTCAGGAAGAGATTCAGCTGGGATAATTTTGTTGCAGCCAATTTCAAACATTAACAAATAGTTAAAGTCTTGAGCTCTAATTTACACATTAACAAATAGTTAGAGGAGATTATATTTAATTTATATTTTTGGATCATAAGAAAAAAACAACTTCTCTTTTGAATGAGATACATTTTAGCTAAAAATATCAAAAATTACAATTCGTAGATGGATGGATAATACTTGGTAAAACTTAAGAATTATAGTTTACAATCTTCTTACAAATATTGAAGTTTGTTTAAAAATATGTACATCTTTACATTTGGAAAGGATAGGTTTGTAAATATATTGGTTGAGATAAAGATTATAAAATAAAAACCAATTGTCTATACTAACTTAGTAGCTTTCCACGAAAGCTAACGGAGAAAGCATAATTCAAACGGTTACAAAACCAAAGACTAGTGTCATCGCAACGCGCGACGGATAATCTCAACCTTGTTATATAGAAAGTAATATTTAGGAGTCCAATAGAAAAAAAGGGTTAAACAAATTAAAATTGAAGTGATAAATAAATTTATATACAAGTATGTATATGTATCTCTGCAGAAAGATAAAAAGATGTATATGTTAGGTCTGACAAATAGTAAGTCTAAAATTTAGAATCCAAGATAAAGCAAGTTTCGACCTTTATATTGAAAAAGAAAACCATTTAAACTTCAAATAAAAAATGTGCAGAGATCCTTCGTACATATAGACAGTCGTCTTCTTCAACCTCTCTCTGTGACCAAATGTTGCTCATTTCATGGTGATTTCTATCTTCTTCACAGTTCATTCTTACAGTCGTCTTGGTCGTTCATAAGATTTTATGGGGGTCGGACACAAAATTTCTTAGGGGTCGGTCAAGATCGAATCATATACATAACAATAAAACTGAAAAATTCATGGGTGTCGGCCGAACCCCTTCGGGAAAGCCGAGGTCCGCCCCTGCTTATCACTATGGAAGTCAAATGAGAAGAATGTATCACCTAGACATCGAATCCTCTTAACCTTATTACTTTACTAGAAAATAGGCCTAATGCAACTATGTAGAAGCAATCTTTTTTAATTGAGTTGCATTTGACTCTAATACAACTTTGTTGTATATAAATATTGCTTTGAAAGGTTTAATGCAACATTTTTCATAAAAATGTAAGCAAAATAATGTTGGATTTCTTACCTTTTTATTTAAAGTTGCAGATTTTAGTAAAAAAATACAACCTCTTTCTTGAAAGGTTGCGAGATTTTATTGAAATTTGCAATTTCCGTTGAAATAGTTGCCGTGTGAAAATTTAAATGTAATTCTTATTAAAGTTATATTGTCAAAAGTTAAATGTAACTATTATTTTAAAAAGGTTGTATCTAAATGAACGCGGTGCCATGTTAGAACGTAATTACTTATTTGCTCACGGTCACGGACTTTTACGACAACAAATTTTTAGGTTGAGGGAATAAAAACATAAAAAAAAATATAGGACGTATAGAGATGTAAATAGTATTGTGATATTTGATATTTTAAATAATATTATATTTTAGAACACTAGCTCTACAAAATATAACACATAACACATATTCATGCTTCCTCTCATTATAAATTATAGGTAAATTGGATTTAAATAATCCTAAGTTTTATCAATTGGCCGACATTAATCCCAAGTAACGACATGTTTACTATCGATCCTAACTTTTAACCTATTTTCCTACAATGATCCTTGACTAACGAAAAGTTAACGACGTTTGTTTTTTGATGAAACATTGAATTTAATTTTATAATTCCAAGTTTTATTAGTTGGCCGGTAATAATATCAACTTTAATAAAAAGCAATCCCATGTTTCATATATTGGCCGGCAATAATCACAAGTTTCATAAAAACTAACGCCGTTAAGTTTCTGTTAATCAAGGATCGTTGTGGGAAAATAGGTTAAAAGTTGGGATCGGTAGTAGATATTTTGTTACTTGGGATTAATGTCGGTCAATTGATGAAACTTGAGATTATTCAAATCAATTTTCCTAAATTATATCTATATTTGTGTATTAATTTTAACCTTAATCGGTAACTAAATGTTTGATTTCAATGTTCATGAATGATAAATCATAAATCGAACCGCCGAATCGGAAAAATTAGATGCTATCATATAGCTTTGTATCGGCTAAGTTATGTAACTTTTATTCACCCATGTTAAATGTTAAATATGTGAAACTAAAAATACATTTGTAAAGAACTTTACTACAATTCATAACATTTTATTAATAGAGTGACATTATAAAAAGTTAAATACAAATAAAGAGAAGGTTACTGTGAGAAATTTGGTTTGGGTAAGAAGGATAAGAAGAAATCGTAGCCATTAAATCTTCAATTAAATGATCATCTAGGACCCAAAGTTTTATAGTGTAGAATTAGAGAGAAAAACATAAGATGGAAGAACATTTTTTACTTTTTATGAAGTCCCCTCATTTTTTTAATCTTCATAACTTTTAAATACGACATTATTTTTTTTATAAAAATTACACCATAAAAACGAGTGTTTTTATCTTTAAAACGCGTACAGTGTTGTTATATATATATAAAATTACTCTTTCGATTGTATCAAAATGTTCAGATCATTGTGTCATATTGTTTAAAAAAAATGTTCAGATTATTGTGTCATATTGTTTAAAAAATGTTCAGATCATTGTGTCATATTGTGTCAAAAAATCTAAAACTTATTTTTTTAGTTTTATATATAGCAAGAGTATATGTGTTTTAAAGATGGCTAAGATGGCTAAGATCAAATTGTCCCTCCTTTCTTTTTTATTAGATTAAGATCCAATAACTGAGTTTTCTTTTTATCCTTTTTACCCAAACCAAACTTCTCATTTGAACCTTTATCTACAAATAAACATAGACTGATTTAAATTCCTCTTCAATAAAACAATCAAAATATGTTTCCCTCGCAAATTTTTCCCAAAGTTTCATTCCCTCTCAAAATTTCATCAAACTCAAAATATCCCTCTAACACTAATCATAGAAACCTCCTTGTGTTTCATCATGTAGACCACAAATCGCTCCCATAAAACCATCTCCCCTCGTAAGAAGCTAGATTCTTGGAATATTCATTTAAATTCGTTCGATCTCCGCGAAAGGTATCTATCTATCTGGGGTTTTCAAATTTGGTATGACGGGTTTTCTTGTATGCTTGTAGGTCGGTTGTAAGATGTATTTCCCATCGATAATCAGTTGAGGCTCATGTAAATGATATTTGAATTATGTTTATATGCTTATTACATCTTCTTACTTCAAAATTATTTGTTTTTATGAGTTCTTGTAGCTGTGTTGCTTAATTTAAAGAAATAGCGATTTGTTCAATTTGCTAAATTATGGATCTTATTAGATTAAGAAATTCAACCATGACGCCTACATTTTGGTTTCTTTCTAATGTAGTGATTGAAGACTAATATAAGTTGAATGGTTATGCTTATGCTTCAATGTTTGGTTTGTTTATGTGACTTTGATGAATGCATCAACTTTTGAGTATTGCTTGTAATTCAGAAAAGTTTGGTTTGTTTATTAGGTGGTCAAGTGACTTTGATGAATGCATCAACTTTTGAGTATTGCTTGTAATTCAGATGAATGTGCTTCCATTTGCACAACATTTTCATACATTTTGTCTAGTTTTTCTAACTTTACGTTTATGTTATCTATGATGGACCATATATCCTTGCACAACACCTTGCAGCTTCACAATTTTCTTGTACCCTTACGGAGGGGGAGTAGTAGGTTTTTTAGGATTTTAAAGAATTGGTTGTAACTGTTGGGAATTTCCGAGACCGACGAGTTCGAGATTTGGTTAGATGAAACTCAACGTACCACTTACCGTTTGACCGTTTGCACAACATGCGGTGAAGTTCATGACTCGAGACTCTCATTAACCGAAGACATGGCAAAGTGACTTTATTATTTATTATAACATTATGTATTTGTCACTAGTTACTAGTTGTTGGTTATTTACTAGTTTGCCATTGTTAGGTTAGTATATATAGTCTTTCTCATGTGAAAGACTAGTTATGCATGTATGCTTGAGTGAGAGAGCTTAGACATGATACTTTGAAGTTGTGTGGGTTCATGAACTCTTGTTCATGAACCTATAGCATGTGTGGGATAGGTAAACATGTAATCATTCGACTCCATATATGATTTCACTTATCTTCATCTTGTTTATCACTACTTCTATTTTATCCTCATCATCATCATCACATCTCAAACACCCAAGTAGAAGATCCGGTCCGTAATGTTCTTCCGGGTGTTCATATTTGTTCTACAAAGACGAAGCTCACAAAGTCTCCGATCCGCTTCCGCTGTGCCATCGGGGTTTGGCTTGGCTCACCGACCCCGGTTTCTACAATTGGCATCAGAGCCATGGTCGAAGAAAACGCAACGATTCGGTTGGTTTCTTCAACTTTGTGTTAGTTTGCTTGTCGTTGTAACAAATAGAGATGTTTATATTTTTTTGAACTTTGGGTTTTGTGTTGAAATTGTCACACAAATATAATATGAGTTCTTGAGTTTCTTCAAACTCATCCCAAGTTCATGAGTTTCCAGATCTTCATCCTTGGAAGATTGTATGTTTTAATTCTTGTTTGATTAAAATAAAAGGAAACTAAAATATAAAACCCATAAAGGTGAATAGTGAAAGAGTTGTACCCCATACCCACTTTACTGACTTTTGTAAAGTAACAACTCTTTTGTCACTTTTAGTCAACCACCTTTTTATCCTTTCTCTCTCCTCACCCAAACACTCAACCTTTTAGTCAAAATGGCAGATTTATATTGTTGATGTTTATTGTTAATTATCTTTTAACAAAGTGATGGAAGAATAAAAACTCACAAGACTGCAGCTTGTAACACCGAGTTTTTACGGGTTCTTAATCGAGAGAAAAGGGGTTATTTCAACATGTTGACATCCGGCAAAAATTTTTTCAGAAAGAAATTTTTTTTTCTAAGGAAAAAGTTCCTAGGGAACTAAAAGTTCCGGAGGAACTGAAATTTTTTCTAAGGAAAAAGTTCCTAGGGAACTAAAAGTTCCGGAGGAACTGAAATTTTTTCTAAGGAAAAAGTTCCTAGGGAACTAAAAGTTCCGGAGGAACTGAAATTTTTTCTAAGGAAAAAGTTCCTAGGGAACTAAAAGTTCCGGAGTAACTGAAATTTTTTCTAAGGAAAAAGTTCCTAGGGAACTAAAAGTTCCGGAGTAACCTGATAGCTCCGAGGGAACTTAAATTTTTCTAAGGGAAAAGTTCAGGAGTAACCAAAAAGTTCCTAGGGAACTCTTCAGTGAAAAATTTTCTAAGGGAAAAGTTCAGGAGTAACCAAAAAGTTCCTAGGGAACTCTTCAGTGAAAAATTTTCTAAGGGAAAAGTTCAGGAGTAACCAAAAAGTTCCTAGGGAACTCTTCAGTGAAAAATTTTCTAAGGGAAAAGTTCAGGAGTAACCAAAAAGTTCCTAGGGAACTCTTCTGTGAAAAATTTTCTAAGGGAGAAAGTTCCTAGGGAACTTAAAAGTTCCAAGGGAACTTGAAAAACTTCCAAAGGAAGTCATTTGGTGCACCAGTTAGTCCGGAACACTTGCCAAAATTACTACAAGTCAACGGGGTGTGAGTCATTAATGTCCATCGCAACAAATTGGTGTATAACTAAGGTACACTTGTAGAAATCAAATTATTTTTCTATTTGAGACGCTCTTCGTTATAAGCAGACGTGTTTAGAAGTGGGTTGAAAATTGAAGAATGTGCACAAATTTGGATCTTTTTCTACATTGAAGATATTTGTTTGCTAATGTTGGATTGAGTTCTAGCTTTTGAAGAGTCCTTGAGCCATCGTCGTTATGGTAAAAATAAAGGCAAAGTTAGAAGCTTATGACTTGTTGAGGTAATTTATTTGAAGTGGTACTATCTTTGAAGTGAAGCATCGGTTTGGTATTCACAAGACGGTTGAATTATGGAATTGAATCTCAAATTTATCCTTGATCCTTTATCTTGTCTACCTTTAACTACACTGAGGATGATGTTGGCATCCTTAAACATAGTGTGCATGTTAAATCTTGGTAAACACCCTATGGGCTTTGCGGAAAAAGCTAAAAGAAGAACAATTCTTTATCTTAGGGGGAGCTTCACAAAGGGGAGAAGAAAAGTGAAAGATTTGAAACCGTTTGAAGATTGTCTTGAAGTCAAGTTGCAAGAATATAAGGGAACCGATTGTCACAAGAGTTGAGTTATGTATCCGTTTGTTCATCTACCAAATAGGGGGAGATTGTTGGGAATTTCCGAGACCGACGAGTTCGAGATTTGGTTAGATGAAACTCAACGTACCACTTACCGTTTGACCGTTTGCACAACATGCGGTGAAGTTCATGACTCGAGACTCTCATTAACCGAAGACATGGCAAAGTGACTTTATTATTTATTATAACATTATGTATTTGTCACTAGTTACTAGTTGTTGGTTATTTACTAGTTTGCCATTGTTAGGTTAGTATATATAGTCTTTCTCATGTGAAAGACTAGTTATGCATGTATGCTTGAGTGAGAGAGCTTAGACATGATACTTTGAAGTTGTGTGGGTTCATGAACTCTTGTTCATGAACCTATAGCATGTGTGGGATAGGTAAACATGTAATCATTCGACTCCATATATGATTTCACTTATCTTCATCTTGTTTATCACTACTTCTATTTTATCCTCATCATCATCATCACATCTCAAACACCCAAGTAGAAGATCCGGTCCGTAATGTTCTTCCGGGTGTTCATATTTGTTCTACAAAGACGAAGCTCACAAAGTCTCCGATCCGCTTCCGCTGTGCCATCGGGGTTTGGCTTGGCTCACCGACCCCGGTTTCTACAGTAACCAATAGAAGGGTGCATCAAGGAGAGAGAACGAAGTAGAATTTTTGAAGAATTTTACAGGGAGTGGTAGGATTTAGGTGGAAGAATTTAGTATGGAATGGGGCCCACGAAATACATACAAAACACTAAGTTTGCTGATAATCTACTTCTTGCCGTTGGAGTCCGTTTTTTGCCGAAGCCGAGACACCGGCGGCGGTGTTGCCGCACTGTGCCGGCGACACCAATGCCTTTGCCGATCCCACTACTATTAAAAAGTTTAGATAAGTCTGATGTGTTTTTGATATATGAATTGTATATAGTTTGGCTAAGTTAGCAAAGTTTAGAATAAGTATCTAGGTGAGAATTTTTTTTCATTGTTGGCTCTACGGATCTTTGAACAATACATATTTCATAATCTGATGTTTGACATCTGCATATGTCGACATATATACATTGATTTAACAGCTTTAGACTTCTAGGTTTGACATTTACAGTCCCTGAACTAAATACATGATGACACTTGGACTAAACCTCGACTTTACACAATTACATAACTAACTCATTAACTTTTCAAACATGGTTTAAATGATTAACCTTCAATACTCCCCTTAATCTTTTAAATCATGCCTTCAATCACGATCATTCTTCAATCACTAGGTTACGGATTTGGTATGGAAAATGAGATACGATTGGCATACGTGAAATATTTAGATCTCTTGGAATTCTACTACCATGAGGCCAAGTATAGAATCAAATATTATGAAGAAGGAAGCTTGAAGGTGACTCAACGATTAGGGCGTGAATTGTTAGTTTAATCGTTTTGTTGTTTTGGATCAAATTCTTTGTTTTAATGGGTCGTGTTGGGTCAAATACATGTACATTAATAAATGGGAAATTGGATTTTAATAAACCAGAAAAAAATAGTAAGTCAGGTAGATGAATGCTATCATTGATTTTAATTTCTTATACACAAATTTGTTTCAAAAAAAAAAAAAAAAAAAAAAAAACCAGCACAACGAAAGACATTTCTTCACTATTTTTGTCTGCAAATGATGACACCCCATTGGTTCATCAAAAGAACCCAGAGAATAGTTGAAATCAAAGATGATACAGCAGATTAAACCATTTATAATGAACTGCATGTTGTATTCAATGAATTCAATGAATTATGTAACAAAATATTGATAAAAAATAAAGCTTTCTTACCGTATAGGAATTACAGGATTAAATTACAAATAAAATTTAGGCGTTACTTTAAACTCCAAAATTATTTTGATTCACAATTTGTATATCTGAAGAATTCATGCTCAATAGTATGGTTAAATGCATCAAGAATTGTAATTACGGACATTTTCACTAACTACGATTTGCAATTTCTTACGCAATCATTATTAGGCTGAACGTAATGGGCATTTTAAGCGGCATTTTTTGCGTGATAGCGCCTCATAGCGTCGGGGTCACCACCCCGCGGGGCGCTATGGGTGTTTTTTGGCCCGAAGACGTTGCCCACAAAACGCCGCAAATTTTGATTGTTTCCATGCAACTAGCCGTTGAACGGCTAGTTTTCTTTATTTTATTTTATTTTTTTTAAATCCAATAAACTAAACTATATAAACACAACCCACTTCCATCATTTTTTATAAAACACTCTTCTCTCAAACCTTTTTTCTACATCCATCCTCTCTATATTTTTTTAAAGAAATGGGATCCCCTTCGACGTCCTCACTTTACTACGACTTTTTTTTACGAAGAGGAAGATGAGGTTATCTCTGCCGCAACGCTTTGAAGACGGACTTATGTAGGATCGTGGTTAGAGACAACTAACCAAACAAGTTACTAAAAGTATCAAACAAGAAAGGCGGAATCAGACTTGTTTGTGTTAATGTTTGAAACGGTTTGATCGAAACTGTAACAAGTAAACATGAAGTAAAGTAGATGAACACAAGATGTCAATTCCAAGCACTACTATATTTATACTTCACAGTGTTTACAGTGAGTTACAACTGATGAACAAGAGATGGTGTTCGATGATTTGAACAAAGGAAATACAACTAATATATATAGTGCAAGGAGGAAATAAAAGATCTACTTTTATTTCCTTTTAGCTCTAAGGCTAAATAAACAAATAATATCTACTCCAGAGTTGTTGTAGTACAAGCATGCTTCTGTGAACAGTTGAGCAGACCTATCGGTGAACAGTGCACAGCATGGTGTAAAGTAAAACTGCTTTCTGACAGCTTTATGCATTGGAACTTGCAACAGGGGATAAGTCAAAGTTCCGGAGTAACACTAGGAGAAGTTCCGGAGGAACTACTCAGTGTGAAGGAAGTTCCGGACTAACTTCCTTCGGAACTCTGACTTAGAGAATTTCCGCCAAGCAGAACATTCCCAACAGTCTCCCCCTAAGATGTTGCTACCAAAAACTGTTCTTCTGTCTGAATCTTCAAGATGCTTTAACTTGAGCTCTACACTGCCTTGTAGTTAGGAGTTCCCATTATAGCCATAATATCCATTTGATTCAACTTATCCCAATCCTCCATTTTTAATTCAGGCTTCTTCCTGATTTCACCATTGCTCATGAAGAAGTAATACATGTTCTCACTCCTGTGATCTTCAATCCTTAGAATGCAGGGATGAGTGACTTCAACATTTGGTGTTGGAGAATCTGAAGGTTCGGATCCTTCTTCTGAATCACTTACAGCTATCTTCTTTCTTTTGGCTAGGCGTTTCTTACTTGCCATAGACTTCTTTCTTCCAGAATAAGAGAAGGGAATAGGCTGAGTGGATGAAGGTTTTTGGGATGAGGATTCAGGCTCGGGTTGTGTAGGCTTTGGAATTTTGGGAGGTGGAGAAGATGGTGGAGATGGAATTGGTTGGTTTGGAGTTTGAAATGTAGGGGCAGTGGGTTGTGATGATGAGGTAAAGGGTTGTGATGAGGATGAGAGGTGAGGATCAGAAACAGTGTCAAACATTTGCTTGACAATGTTGATCCTAGGTTTCTTCTGTTGAGGAGCAGAGACAGGAGCTTTTCTCTTCTTTTCCTTGAGGTAACTAAGACCTTCAGGATGAAGAGAGTCGAAAAGAGTATACATACCTGGTGGTCTTTTCTCACCAGTAGTTCTCTCCTTTTCAATTTGACTCTTCCTGATGGCATCAAGTTCAGATCTCAGCCTTGGCAGTTTGCAAGAGTTGATTCTCTTAGGATTCTCCATTAAGATTTCTTTGAAATACCATTTGTGAATCAGCAAGTCATCTTCCTCAGATAGTTTTTGATATCTGGTACCTTGCTTCTCTTGTGCCTTCTCCTGCTCATAACTACACTCAACGAACCTTTTAACATTCATCTTCTTGGCTTCATCAGCTTGAATGGTGAGAATCATATACATCCAATTTATCAAGTCATCACCCTGCATCTCATTTACCCATGCTTCAGTAAAACACTCCTTGCTTCTGAGCATAACACTGAATTGACCAAGGAAAATTTTGTTGTCTTCATTGCTTTTCATATGAATTTTCCTGTAGTCATTCGCTAAGACCCTTTTATACTTGTCGACCTTATCTGAAAGACCTTGCTTTTCAGCTCTAGCAATCCTTTCTCTTATGTAGTTGTCTGATCTTAGCCTAGCTCCATTAATAAAGAACATTAGGTCTGAGTTATTGACAACATACTCATAAATACCTCCTTCTATGAGCAGTTGTTTCTGTTCATCAAATACAGCAGCCTCTTTCTGTTCTTGGAACTTCTTCTGCATTTCAACATTCTCCTTCTCCAATTGATCAATCAGAGCTTTTGTGGCAGGGTCCATATTTTCATTTTGACCACCTGTGCTCTGATTATCTTCATCCATGTCAGTGAAACCAGATATGGTTCTCTCATCAAGAGAATCACCATCAGCAGGCTTTGAAGACTCAGGAAGTGAAGTTGTAGCATTAAAACTGACTTCCGAGATAACTTGCTCAGGAATAGTTTTAGTGCCAGGTTCCGAAGTAACTACCTTGGGACTGACTTCCGGAGCAATTAGTTCCGAAATAGTCGTAGGCAATTCCTTGGAAACAACTTCCGAAGTAACTTCCTTCTGAACATTCTCAGTGGTGAGAAGTTCTTCCGGAGTAACTTCCTTCGGAATCTCCTTAGCCAAGGTTGATTCTTCCGGAGTAACATCCTTCGGAGTTTCACCAGTGATGATTAGCTCCTCCGGAGTAACTTCCTTCGGAATTTCAGTGTCAGAGGCAAATTCCTCCGGAACAACATCCTTTGGAATTTCCTCTGTTACAACCTTTGCTGCAGAAGATGTAGTACTCCTTAGGTTCAGTAAAGCTTCAGTCACATCTATGTCAAATAGATCTTCTTGCTGAGACACATCTTCCACTGGTTTACTTTCAGGTGTATCAACCTGTTCTTCACTTCTTTCTCCTCCTTCAGCCTCAAACTGTTCTACACCTGTTTGAAGATACTCTTGCTCTTTTGCTAAATAGACCTCTGATATAAAGCTTCTGACTTCTGCAATGTTTTGAGGGTGAGCACCTGAAGCAGCCATCACGAATCTTAGGAATTCCATGTGATTGACTTTGCATTCTTCAGGTGTTGCCTGCATTAGCTGATCCATGTGAACATTAAGCAAACCTTCTATTGGGTTGAAGGGCTTAACTCCACTGATTTTGAATAGCTTTGTCTTCATCTTCTCAGGTATCCTCTCATTGTGATCAAAGTCAATTTCAGACGAGCTAGCAGAGTCTTCAGTTGGCTTACTTTTAGCAGAAATGTTTTCAAAAGATTTTGAAGAGCTAGCTTTCTCCCCCTTTTTGGTAGCAACAGCTTCACCAGTTGGGTTTGATGCACTAGCCTTCTCCTGCTTAAGCCTTTCAATCAAGGTGTCCTGCTGTTGAATAGTGTGAAGCAGGGATTGCATCTGTTTCTGCAATTCAGTTTGATTTGCCGTCAATTCTTTAAGTAAAGCACTGCCCTCAACTGATTTCTCAGTATCCTTGGGCGAAGAAGAGCCATCAAGCCTAGCTTGATCAAGCTCAACACCCTGGTTGTCTTGGCTCCTGGGATTCCCTGCAAGCACAGTTATTGCCTCAGGTTCCATTTCTGGTTCCTTTGGTTCAAACTGGCTGCTGGTTGCCATAGATTGGGTCTTAAGAATGTTACTACTGTCCAATTGTTCCAGTGGGGAACCAATTGTAGTAGCAGCCCTTTCTATATGAACATCTTCATCACTCCTGATGTTCAACTCCTTAGTGGGTGAATGGGGGTTAGGAGAAGCATAATCAAGATCCATCCAATCATCTTCATGAGGTGAGGTTGATGAGAAGATATTGTCATTTGGATTTAGATCAGGTTCTTCATCATTCACAGGTAGTTCTAGGTTTAGGTCTATGGAGGTAAACAAGAGGGATGAGGGTTGTACATCCAATCTAATAGAAGATGAGGTCTCAAGTGAGAGATCATCAGCAATATGGCTTAACCCTTGGCTTTGATGTTGAGCAGACAGTGGGTCATGCTCAAGGTTTTCAGGTTGGGTGGCAGTAGGAGACACAGGTGGAGTAGACCCTGTCTCCTGTTCAACAACTTTTGATTGAGTAGGTGAGGAAGTTTTGGTTGTAGTTTTTGAGTGCCTGACCTTCTTTCTGATATAGGTGATGTTCACAGGTAATTTAGTAAGAAGGTCAGTGTCAGGTGTGGGTTCAACAACTGATGGTGTAGTTTCAGTGTTGTCACCTGGAGCAGGTTGCTCAGTTGGTTCTTGAACAGCAACTGGTTGCTCTTGCACCCTAGGTGCAGGAATAACTCTTGGATCGGGTAGTGGATGGTCATTTTCCACACCAAGACAGTTGGAAATTGCAGATTTTGAAAGCAAGTAAGAAAAAATTTTCTCAGTTAAGTTCTTTTGGTGAAAAATAGTACCAGCTCTGGGAATTTCAGGGAATTGTGTATCCAAAATGTGTTGTAAAAATCTGGGATACATATTAAAAGGTTTTTCACAATTCTCCCTGAGCCCATCAAAAATCATTTTTGAGAAATTAAAGCAATCTCCCCTGATCACAGCATGAAGAGCAGTAGCTTGGACTTCACCAAGTTCCTCATGAGATCTTCTGGGAGTTAGGCAAACCATCAGAGTATGGGCAAGAAACCTCCATACAGGTGGGATGTGGCATTTCTTCACCGTTTTGCTTTTGGGGTTTCCTCCATATCCTATGCCCATCAGAGTAAATTGGTAATCTTCCTTGGGAACAGTAAGAATACCATCTCTGTCTTGTAATTTCAGATGAGTTCTGATCATATCTTCAGTGATGTACACATTCCTACCGTGAACTTGGCTTTCAATTTGCATCACCTGCTTGCCGTCTTCGTTACCGGCACCTACTACAGCATTTGCCCAAAACTGAGAGATAGTTTCGTCGTAAATCGTGGGATTCACAGTTAGGGCAAAGTTTAGCTCTGACGCAGTGAGGAAGTCGATCATTCCATCAAACGGAGCCGACTTCTCTGTTTTCTCTAGAAAAGCCCTTTGATTGTGCTCGTTATGAAATGCGAATGCTGCCATTTGTTCTGTACCGAGTGATTGCTTGAGAGATGGGGATGAAATTGAGAGAAAACGAGAGCGATTGAAGGGAATTTGGGATTTAGGTTTTGTAAGTGAAAAGGTTTCTCTGGAAGTGACAGTTAAAGGGGTGAGGAGAGAGAGAATTGACGTTAACGGAAAAGGTGGAATTAGTGGGGCCACCAGTTAACCGTCACTGTTAAAATTTGAAATAAAGGGTCCCACTTAATCCACTTAAAAGAATTAAGTTAACAAAGTTCCTCCGGAACTTTTCCTTCAGAACAATTGAGTTCCTTCGGAAGAGTGAAGTTCCCTCGGAACTTATTCCCTTAGACATTTTCTTCACCTCTCCTAAAATACTTCCGCAGGAAGTTCCTTCGGAGTTTCAAAATTTACTCCGGAACACCTGAAACACTTAGAAAACACTTGAAATCTGTTAGAAACATTAGAGAGTTCCCTCGGAACTTCTCTTGAGAAGGGAAAACTTCAGGAGTAAGTTCCTCCGGAACAATGTTCCCTTGGAATTTACTTAGAAATATCAGAAAGTTCAGAAATGCTCATAACTTTGGAAGTTTCTCAAAAATTATCAGTTATAAGAACATTTCTTGAAAGAGTTCTTATGATTTTGAAGAGATGGATGTTAAGAACACAAACACATAAGGTGATAGAACAATTTATGTACATAAAAGCAACAATTGACAGCAAAAGTTAACCAAAGTTCATCATCCCAATAGCTGTGATAAGAAAGAAAAATCTTGCTTCATCAAATGCCTTTGTGAAAAGGTCAGCTAATTGAAGATCAGTATGAACCTTGTGTAACTTAATCAATTTCTTTTCTGCACAATCTCTAATGAAATGGTACCTTATTTCGATGTGCTTTGTCTTAGAGTGCTTCACAGGATTGTTGGTGATGGAAATGGCACTGGTGTTGTCTGCATACATAGGAGTTTCCAGGAATGTGATTCCATAATCCAGCATTTGATTCTGAATCCAAAGTACTTGACCACAGCAACTTGAAGCAGCAATATACTCAGCTTCAGCAGTTGATGTAGAAACACAGGTCTGTTTCTTGCATTGCCATGATACAAGCCTATTTCCTAGAAATTGACATCCTCCTGATGTTGATTTCTTATCCAAGTAGCAGCCACCATAGTCACTGTCAGTGTAGGCAACAAGTGAAAAATCATTGTTCTTTGCATACCACAAACCAAGTTTTGGTTGACCTTTGAGGTATTTAAAGATTCTCTTTACTGCCTTCATGTGGGATTCTTTGGGAGCTGATTGATATCTAGAGCATAAGCATACACTGAACATGATATCAGGTCTACTAGCAGTTAAGTACATCAGAGAACCAATCATTGCCCTGTAAGTGTGCTGATCAACAGGTTCACTTTCTGATTCTGAATTCAGATTGTGAGAGGTTGAGATAGGAGTTTTTGCAGAAGAGGAAGATAGCATATCAAACCTCTTGAGCATATCTTGAATATATTTTGACTGATTCAAGAAGATGCCATCTGCAGTTTGTTTAACTTGGAGACCCAGAAAGAAATTAAGTTCACCCATTGAACTCATTTCAAATTGATCTTGCATCAGGGTCTCAAACTCCTTACACAACTTAGGATTGGTAGATCCAAAGATAATATCATCCACATAAATCTGAACAAGCAACTTATCTTTTCCAACTTTCCTTATGAAGAGAGTTTTATCAATGGCTCCTCTCCTGTATCCATGGCCAAGCAGGTAATTTGACAAAGTCTCATACCAAGTTCTTGGTGCTTGCTTGAGACCATAGAGAGCCTTGATCAGTTTACACACCTTGTTAGGATGGTGTGGGTCTTCAAACCCTGGTGGTTGACAGACATAAACTTCTTCCTTCAGTTTCCCATAAAGGAAAGCACTTTTGACATCCATTTGGTAAACAGTGAAATTCTTGTAAGCTGCATAGGCAAGGAAGATTCTGATTGCCTCTAATCTTGCAACTGGAGCAAAAACCTCATCATAGTCTATCCCTTCTTCTTGAGAATATCCCTGAACAACAAGCCTAGCTTTGTTCTTGACAACAATTCCTCTTTCATCCTTCTTGTTTCTAAAAACCCATTTTGTTCCAATAGGTTGAGCATGTACAGGTAAATCAACCAGTTCCCAAACCTGTTGTTTGTTGATTTGGAACAATTCCTCTTGCATAGCTTCAATCCAATGATTGTCTTTAAGTGCTTGCTCCACTTGTTTTGGTTCTTCTTGAGACAGGAAGCATGCAAATAAACAGATGTTTGCATCAGCCGATTTGCTTCTTGTAAGAACAGGAGCATTTACTTCACCAATCACATTCTCAATGGGATGAGTTTTGCTGACATTGGTATTCTGAAAACTTGGAAATTCGTGACTTTGAACTTGCCTAGTTGGTGGAATAATTGGGGGCAATAAGACACTAAGCTCAATTCCTGGCAATCTTTGTGAAGGGGGCAAATTTGACGTAGTTGCAGCAGAGACATGTTGATCACTTGAGTTGTTAGCAGAGTTGATGGTATCTCCAAGAGATGAGTCATTGAAATTTGACTCATGAGAACCATCAAGATCACCATGTAAGTTGTCATTTGGAGAATGCTGCAAGCTTCCATCATCACTGGTATCTGAGACATAACCATCCTGTTGTGACTGAGAGTCACTTGACTCAGTTTCAACCACATTCACTGGAGTGGGATCAGTGACTTGTTGAATTGCATCAGTTGGCATGGTTGATGGTTTGAAAGGTTGTGTGCTGACAGAGGAGTAGTAATGACCAAATCTGTAGCCATCCTTCTTTGCATTTGAATTCTCCCCCTGAGACTGCACATACTCACTAAAGGACTTATCAACAGTAAAGTTGAAAGCATTGGTTAGTGAATCAATATCAAATAACCATGAGGGTTCAGAACTAAACTTATTTGTTGATTTTTCATTGAAAAACACATTGATTGACTCTTCAATAATTTTAGTTCTGAGATTGTATACTCTGTATGCCTTGGCAATACCTGAGTAACCAACCATGAAGCCATCATCTGCCTTTTCAGCAAACTTAGCTAAATTCTCACTGGTTATTAATATTGTAACAGGACAACCAAAAACTTTGAGAAAGTGTATACTTGGTTTTCTTTTTCTCCAAAGTTCATATGGTGTCTTGTTTTTACCTTTGACCACAAGCACCCTGTTCTGAACATAGCAGGCAGTGTTCACTGCTTCAGCCCAGAAAGTTACAGGGAGCTTAGACTCAGCCAGCATTGATCTAGCAGCTTCAATCAGTGTTCTATTTCTCCTCTCAGCTACACCATTTTGCTGAGGAGTTCTAGCAACACTAAACTGCCTAGATATCCCCTTTTCTTCACAAAAAGAATTTAAAACATGATTTTTAAATTCTGTGCCATTGTCACTTCTAATTGTTTTGACTTTGAAATTTGACTGATTTTCAAGTTGAGTGATTAAGGATTTTAAAATCTCAGGTGTTTCATCCTTAGTTCTTAGGAAGAAAACCCATGTGTATCTTGAAAAGTCATCAGTAATTACAAAACAATATGATTTCTTTCCCAAACTCATTACCCTTGTAGGACCAAAGAGATCCATATGCAACAATTCTAAGGGTTGAGAAATTGAGTTTTCAGTTTTGGACTTATGAGAAGACTTGTGTTGCTTGCCCTTCAAACAAGCAGTACAATGCTCATTACAGTTAAAGTGTTTTTGAGGCAAACCATTGACCAAACCTAAATTAACAAGTTTGTTCATGGTTTTGTAATTAACATGTACAAGTCTTCTGTGCCAAAGGTCAGACTCATCAACAGAAGCTCTTGATATTAAACAAGTATTGCCATCAAGAGATTTGGCACTTGCCATATCAAGTAAGTACAAGCCATCTTGTCTTTTTGCTTTTATCAAAATCATTTCATTTGGAATTTTTAGACCAGGCTTAAGTACTAGAGCTTCTTCATCATTAAACAGAACATTCATCTTTTTATCACAAATTTGTGATACACTCAGCAAATTAAAATTCAGAACATTTACAAGACTTACCTTGTCAAGAGTAAAACTTCCATTTGATACATTACCAAGTGCTGTAATGTACCCTTCATTGCTTCCAAAAGCAACGGGACCACCATCATATCTTTTTGTATTTTCTAGAAGGTTTTTATTACCTGTCATGTGACTGGAGCACCCACTATCTACAACCCAAACATTTGCTTGAGATTTATTAGGTGACCCCTACACAGGTAAAGAACATGATCAGTTGGAGTATGGGACCCAAGCCTTTGTGGTCTTGGGTCTTCCCATGGCATCATTATAAGAGTAGTTTCCTAACACAAGTTGTTCTGCAGGAAAATCATCATACTCAGAAAAATCACCATTTTTCTCATTTAAGTTTCTGTTATAACTCTGCCATTTGGGAAAACCATGTTTCTTAATGAAAGCCTTCTTTTCCCTAAACTTTCTGTTGCTTCTTTGTCTTGCAGTTTCAAGTTTTGGTTGTGCAGCAACTTTGAAAGTTTCAGTATGAGGATGCTGAGTTCCGTAGGAACTCACTTGTGCAGGATAATCATGCACTTCATACTGTTCAAAAACTTGTTTTCTTTCACGAGGAGCAGATTTTGCTCGTGAATTTCCTTTGAAGGATGGGTGAATTTGATTAATGAACTCAGTGGATTGAAATTCAGGTCTTTGTTTTGAGGGATTAGAAGACCTGATGTTTTTAAAATGTTCCGAGGGAACTGTATTTCTTCCGGAGGAATTTTCTCCCGGAAGATATGAAGTTCCTGCGGAATGTTGTTCCTTAGAAAAATTGTTTCTTTTAACATATGAAAAGCTGTTATTCTTTTCATTTCCAATCCAGACCTTTTGAGTTTTTCCAGAAATCTTTTGATCAACATGTGATCTTTTTGGTGACATGTTCCTGCTATCCTTTAAATTCTTTGAATTTAACAGATTTTGGTTTCTCCTTGGAGAAGTGTTAGCATTGTTAATTATCTGTTTGAAAGGATTGTAGGAACAATTTACAGCAACATGTCCTAATTCACCACAAATTATGCATTCTTTCACAAAGGTGTGAGACTTTTGTTTTGATGACTCTGAACTGATTTGATTTCCAAAAGTTTTTGATTTGCCATTCCTTTGAGTAGTAGATTTTGACAGTTTGAAATCATCATTTTCTAAACTCACATTCTTAGGGTTTTTAAGAATTGGTTTTGAAATCTTTGATTTATCAACCTCAGCAGAAGTGCTGGTTGATTCAGTTTTGATGTCAGAAAAGCCAATAAAACTTTCAGTTCTCATGTCATCACTCTCTTTCAGACTTTCAGCTTCTTTGGAAGGGTCCTCAGTTACTGGACCAATTTCCAATGGGTCAGGGGACAATGGAACACTTGTTTCTTTAATAGTTAGGGTTTCAAGACAAGTGTATGAATCAGGGTTTTCAACAATTTTAAAAGATACCCTTCCCTTCCCATGTGTGTGCTCATGCCATAACTTTTCTGCTTTTTCACTTGCAATTTGAAATTTATCAGCATTGCACAAGGCTTCCCTTAGCTGATCTTTTAGGGTTTGAATGTCAAGCACATATTCCACATTTTGCTTCTTTGAAATATTTAGTTGCTCAACCACATCATCCATTTGAGTTATAAAATTAGTTTGTTGATGTTTCAAAATCCCTATTGTTTGTCTGAGTTCATCAGTTTTGGTTGAGTAAGCTATATCAGCCCTTTTTGAGTACTCTTTCAACTCATTTAGATTTTTAAGTTCATCTACAAGTGCCTGATTATGCTTTTTGTAACTCTCAACCACTTCAATACACTTAGGTGTACATAACACATTCTCAGATTCAGTGCTGGAGTTAGAGTTTACCTCTGCAGAAGCAGGTGAAGAACCACTTGCCATCAAGGCATGGTTAGTTGGAGCAAACTCGTGCATCACTTCTTCCCAGTCAACAAACCCTGTTTGGTTTGCTACAGCAGCAGTTGCTTGGCTTTGGGTGTTGTAAGAGGGCTTTGGTGGAGTAGGACCAGAGGAAGAGCTTGGTTTGGTATATTCTTGTTTCTTCTCAGCATTGTAACCATTTTCTCTTCTTGGTTGAGAACACTCCCTGGCAAAATGTCCCAACTGATGACAGTTGTAACACTTGACCTTTGATTTGTCAAGACCAATAGGAGCATTCTTGGCTCCATTGTATTTTCTCCCTGTTCTCTTGTAGAACCTTTGAGCCCTAAGTGACACCATGGCTAGTTGGGTAGTGATGTCAATCTCCTCTAGATCATCAGCACTGATGCACTCTAGATCTGATCTGGTGAAACCTGAATAAGAACTGTTAGCAACATTAGCAAAGTTTTGGTAGTATGATGCTTCATGTCCTTTAGGAGACTCAGGAAAGGATACATATGGTTCAGGTTCAGAATAGTTCTCTGAGTGAGCAGTGATGAGGGCCAAAGTGCCTTTGGAAGATGATGTCTGGTTCGATGATACACCAGACTTCTCATTCATTTCCATCTCATGTGCACTCAGCATTCCATAGAGATCTCCTAATTTCAAGGTTTTAAGGTCTCTGTTGTACTTAATACTGACTGTATAGACAGTCCAAACCTCAGGTAATGATCTTAAAAATTTTCTGATTATATCAGCATTGTCAATTTTTACATCTGCACCCTGTAGTTCATCTATAAGTCGAACATATCTTAAGTACTGCTCAGACATTGATTCACCTCTTTTATGACAGAAATTTTCATATCTTTGTTTTAAAATGTCTTTCTTGTTCTCTTTCACCTCATCTGTTCCCTCATACATTTCAATAAGTGCTTTCCAAAGATCATGTGCAGTTTTGCATCTCTTAAAGCCTATTAGTATGGAATTAGGAAGAGCTGCCTGGAGTGCCCACAAAGCTTTGTAGTCACATTCA
Organism: Deinandra increscens subsp. villosa; assembly: GCA_039602395.1. NCBI lineage: Eukaryota > Viridiplantae > Streptophyta > Magnoliopsida > Asterales > Asteraceae > Deinandra > Deinandra increscens. The sequence continues at coordinate 8,152,213 of JBCNJP010000012.1, read as the reverse complement.
CAGGCCTTATGGTCATCATCAGAATAATTCTCATACGCTTTGATGAGGTCAACAACAGGTTGAGTAGCAGATGGGGTGGTAATGACTTTTGGTCCATTGACAATGGAACCCCACATTTTGTGATCGGTATTTTTGCAGTGAGTTACAACTGATGAACAAGAGTGGTGTTCGATGATTTGAACAAAGGAAATACAACTAATATATATAGTGCAAGGAGGAAATAAAAGATCTACTTTTATTTCCTTTTAGCTCTAAGGCTAAATAAACAAATAATATCTACTCCAGAGTTGTTGTAGTACAAGCATGCTTCTGTGAACAGTTGAGCAGACCTATCGGTGAACAGTGCACAGCATGGTGTAAAGTAAAACTGCTTTCTGACAGCTTTATGCATTGGAACTTGCAACAGGGGATAAGTCAAAGTTCCGGAGTAACACTAGGAGAAGTTCCGGAGGAACTACTCAGTGTGAAGGAAGTTCCGGACTAACTTCCTTCGAAACTCTGACTTAGAGAATTTCCGCCAAGCAGAACATTCCCAACAACTTAGTCGAACACACATGGGCTACTCGTCCAATTGATTATGTGATCAAAGACGAGCGAGCGAATGAGGGTGAACAAGACAACAACGACGTAAAGAACGAGATTGAGGTAGATGAAGAAAATTGTGCAAATGACTACGAGGATTACGACGATGTGCACGACGATGATTAGTTTTTCTAGTAATAATATGTAATATTTATTTGTGTTTTTTATTTAGTGAAATTACTTTTTATTTAATTTGCTCTAATTAAATAACCCTGTGAATTGTGTGAAAGTAGGATACTCCAAATTCGGGAGTAAAAAAGTTTTATAAAACGTTCTTTAAAAAAAATGATGAAGCAATGATTACATGAGGCTTTATCACTACACACCTTCAACCCATAAAGCCCCTTGCCACGTCATCCGTACTAAATTTTTATATTTTTGTTTATCATGTTAATTTGGCCTCGTTTCTTTTTTGTCTAGGTTATATGGGTCTATCTCTTGCTTTTGCTCATGGGCTCTGAATGCAAGCTTTCTCAAGGTTAGGGATGCTCTCTTCCAGCCGAAATATTCTGGAGTGTTCTTCCATTCACAACTGGCTTTCCTTTCCTTGTTGCTGTAATTGTGGATTCGGTGTTTAATGTGATTGTGGTTTCCCTTATTTCGCCCTCTGCATTCAAGTATAAAATGGGGGTTCTTCTGGTGTCTTTGATCATGAAGCATACACAAAATTAACCCCTTTCTAATAGCATTATCGTTCTTCTTCTTGTAATTGGTGGTTTTGAACCACTGAAACTTTTTCTTGGTTGTAAACTTTTGAGACTTTAAGTTCTGCACTATATATTGATACGGTATCATAGCCACACCTCTTATAGCGATCTGTTGCTTATCACGATTTCTGAAGTATCCAACATTCTCTCTGGTGTTGTTTCGCTGCTAAAATTTTAAAGCCCTAATCGTTTGAAGGTCTGATTCATCTCATTTTGTTCTGATTCTGCACAAACACTACTGGCGATTAAAGTTCAGATCTGTTGTCGAGATTTCTGAGACAAAATATTATTTTTCTGTTTTAATAAAATATTTTTTTTGGTCTGACACGTTAACGTGAGTTTTTGTCCTTATCTCAAAACATATTTTAAAACTTCTGGTTCATATCTCTAAGGGGAGGAGGTATCATAGTAGTGTGCCTTCTAGGAGTAGTGTCCAACAACCAATCACATGTTGACAACTCAAATTAGGGTTTTTAGGCTACTAGTGGAGCCACACCACAAGATATGGTAGTAGTGTGGCTTCCTCCATTCCGATTTTTTTTTTAATTTAAACCAATTTTAATAAACAATAATAAAAGTAAACAACATTCATCATAAATAAAAAAATTACAACTTAAAAATAAAATTAAAAAAAGTTACTTCATTTATTAAAATAAAAAAAAACTAAGCGTTCTTCTCCTCTTCGGTTAAAAACACTTCCATTGTGTTTTTGATGTGCTCGATGATATCAAATCTAAGTTTAAAATGAGTCTCACTATCTCGCAATTCGAAAATGACATTTGGGTCGAGAACCCGGCTAATTGGCGGATCTTGAATGTGGAGCGGTGATATAGCAAGGCCATCGTCTTTGAGAACACATGTTGCTTAGAATAATGATATAGAAAGTGGAGATGAAATGGGTGTATGAGGTGTGGTTTATAAACAAATTGAATGAGTATATATAGTAAAATGTTAAGAAAAAACAAAAAAAAAAGAAAGAAAAGAGTCGTTGGTATGCAATGGTAAAAAAAGGTCAAATAGACCCGACTCTCGACGGTTTCCACAAACCGTGTGACACTCAAAAATCAAGCCGCATGGCTCGAACCGCATCACGCGGTATTGTTGGACGGAGGAACCACGCGGTTCCCCTTGGAGCCGCCCAAGGGAGCCGCTGTGATACCGTCTCCCCTAATTTTTGCCTCACGTGAATTTTAGTCAGACCCATTGAATTGCGTGGAGCTTTTGTTCTTATCCACATTTACAAAATCTTATCTCTTATTTTTTTTTTGTTTCGTGTTTTCTTATCATGGGTGATGCCACTGTTACAACCGAAATAAGTAAGCTTGATGCTAACAATTCTCTTTATCTTCATGCTAGCGACTCTAGCAACCTTACTATTGTGAGTATAAAACTTAAAGGTTCTGAAAACTACACCGTTTGGTCTAATTCTATGAAACTTGCTTTACAAGTAAAAAATAAAATAGGATTTATAGATAACTCTTGCAAGTATTCTGATGATAATGATGTGCTAGCCAAGCAGTGGGATAGATGTAATTCGGTTGTTATCACATGGATTCTTAATTCCGTGTGTGAGGAATTATATAGGTCAAGTTTATTCTAAACTTGCCTTAGAAGTCTGGCAGGACTTAAAGGAAACATATGATAAAATTGATGGGTCTGTTAAATTTAACTTGTATAAAAAAAAATTCTTCAAGTCAAAATGATGCAAGTGTTGCAGATTATTATCATAAACTTAATACTATGTGGAAACAATTCGATCAAATGGTTCAGTTACCTTCATGTACCTACCAGGCCTCAAAAGAATTTAATGATTTTAATCATCTTATAAAAGTTATGCAATTCTTAATGGGCCTTCCCTTAATGATGAGTACCAGCTGGTTAGAACAAACCTTTTAACAAGTGATCCCCTCCCCACTGTTAAATCTGATTTCTCTACTATCTCTAGGGAGGAATCACATAAAAACTCAAAGCTTCCTTCAAAAAACCAAGAACAAAACTTGGGGTTTGTGACTAAAACAAATAAAAGTTTTGATAATAAACTTAAATTTAATAAAGGTCCTAATCCTAACCGAAGGTGTACTCATTGTAATAAGATTGGTCACACGGTGGATAGATGTTTTGAAATTGTTGGGTATCCACCAAGTTACAAATCTAGAGGTGGTTCAGGTTCTGGAAACAAAAACACAAACTTTAATAGTTTTGCAAATCCTAAATCTGACACTGACCCTTCTTCCTCGTCCACTACTCCTATGCTAACCTCTGAACAAGTCTCTAAGCTTTTAGGGTTGTTGAATGAAAAATTGGGGGAAAGCTCTAAAAGTACTAATATGGGAGGTAATTCATTATGTGCTAATGTTTTTGGTAAACGTATATTTGGTTTCTCTAGTAATATCTGTGAATCAAACGGGTGTAATTGGGTGGTTGATTCTGGTGTAGATCAGCACATGGTTATGTCAGAAAAAGGTATCTTTAACAAAATAGACGTTTCTGAACTCAAGATCACAATTAAACATCCAAATGGCACTAATTCCACTGTCACAAAAATTGGTAATTTTAAATTAAGTGAAAATGTTATTCTCTATGATGTTTTTGTTGTGCCTGAATATCATGTCAACCTCATGTCTGTCTACAAACTTGCTAGAGATAACAAATTAAAAGTTACCTTTGATGAAAAAAATTGTTTCATTCAGGACTTTCACACAAAGAGCACCCTGGTGACTGGTAGTCAAGTAGATGATCTTTATTTTTGTGGTAATGCATCCGAACCATTAACCATGTGCTTTAATAGCTATTACTCTGAAAATCTTTGGCACTCTATGTTAGGTCATCCATCTAATCAGGTTCTTGACATATTAAAAGATAGCTTAAATCTTCAAAACATTGGATCAATTCATCCTTGTGAGATCTGTCATCGGGCTAAACAACATAGAGTTCCATTTCCTTTAAGTGATCATAAATCTAATTCAATCGGAGAACTCGTTCATATTGATGTTTGGGGTCCTTATAGAGTTCAAAGTAGAGAAGGGTTTAGGTTCTTTCTAACTGTTGTGGATGATTATTCTCGTGCCGTTTGGGTTTTTCTATTGAAACATAAAAATGAAGTTTTGGGAAATTTAATAATATTTCTCAATCTGATAAAGAACCATTCTGGAAAGACCATTAAAGTTTTCCGAAGTGATAATGGCACAAAATTTATAAATAGTAAAATGAATGATTTCCTTAATTCCAACGGGATTATTCACCAAACAACGTGTCCATATACTCCACAACAGAATGGAATAGCTAGAAGAAAACATAGACATCTCCTAAATGTTGCTAGGTCTTTATTATTCCAAGGAGGCCTTCCTCTTAAGTTTTGGTCAGAATGTGTTCTAACTGCCACTTATCTTGTTAACAGGATTCCCTCTTCTGTATTAAATGGTAAATCTCCTTATGAGTTGGTGTATGGTTTTAAACCCTCTCTTAATCATCTTCGTAACTTCGGATGTCTTTGTTTCAGTACTATTTTAAACAACACTAATAAATTTGAAAGTCGTGTTGAAAAATGTGTTCTTTTGGGATATTCAAACAAAAAAAAAGGGTTTTAAATTATGGAGTCTTGATCACAAATTGAAATTTTTTTCAAGAGATGTGAAATTCTATGAAAATGTTTTTCCTTTCAAAGAAAATAACAATTTGGATAAAAATGACTCTAAGGAGGATCTAACCTTGAATACTTTAAACTTTTTCAAGTTATATGAAACCAAAAGTTACGAGGATGAAAGACCCGATGATGATGGGAGGGTTATGAGTGACTGTGCTGGTAGTGATCAACACCCTTCAGCTATTGATAGAACTGAAGGTAATTCAACAGAACAACAACCTAACAGTTTGAGTCAAAATGTTGAAGGAACTGACACTTCTACTACTCCTAATGAAGAAGTCACACCCTCTGAGGGCGGGGTCCATCCCCCTATAACAAGGAGATTTACTAGGAATACATTAATTCCAAAAAGTTACAAGATTATGCAGTTGAAGGGAAAGTCAAATATGGTCTTGAAATAGTTGTTAATTATTCTAGATTGTCTACGAAAAATAGGTGTTTCATGTCTGCCTTAAATAAGAGTGTTAAACAAAGAAATTATAGTGAAGCTTCCATGGACCCTAATTGGGTTCGGGCTATGAATGAAGAGTTGGAAGCTTTATTTAGAAATAACACTTGGAATCTTGTCGAGTTACCGCCTAGTAGAAAACCAATAGGTTAAGTGGGTCTACAAAATAAAGTACAGGTCTACGGGTGAAATAGAACGATATATAGCAAAAATGGTTACTATCAGATGTATCATAAGTATTGCGGTTCAGAGAGACTGGCCCCTCTTCCAACTTTATATCAATAATGCGTTCTTATATGGTGAATTAAATGAAGATGTCAATATGTCTCCTCCTGAAGGTTATTACTCAAAAAATGAAACAAAAGTGTGCAAATTAGTTAAATCTTTATATGGTCTAAAACAAGCTCCTCGTATGTTGAACAAGAAACTTGAGTGGTTTAAATGAGATTGGTTTTCAGCAAAGTAAATGTGACTATTCTTTGTTTATTAAATCATCTAAAGATAGTTTTCTTGCTTTACTTGTGTATGTTGATGACATTATCCTAACTGGAAATAGCCTAATTGAATTAAATAAAATCAAGTCTTTATTGCAATCAAAATTTATGATTAAAGACCTAGGTGAATTAAAATACTTTCTTGGTATTGAAGTTATAAAAACCGATGTTGGAATATGTTTGTCGCAAAGGAAGTATTGTATTGAGTTACTAGCCGTATTTGGTCTCACAGGATACACACCTGTTGCGACTCCAATTGAACTTAACTATTCTGTTGTTAATTCCTGCAAAAATAGTGACCCCTTGGTTAGTATAACTGGTTACCAAAGACTTATAGGAAAGTTAATTTATCTATCTCATACTAAACCAGATATATCTTATGTTGTCGAATACTTGAGCCCGTTTATGCATAGTCCTTCTAAGTGCCACTTACAAATTGCTCTCCGCTTATTGAGATATCTCAAGAACGCTCTAGGTAAAGGTATTCTCTTTTCAAAAGGTACGCATTTCGATCTCAAGGTCTATTCTGATTTGGACTGGGGAAAATGTTTAGAAACTCGACGATCTGTTACCGGGTTTTGTGTCTTTCTAGGAAACAACCTTATTTCTTGGAAAGGTAAGAAACAAGGAACAGTCTCATGTTCTTCCGCGGAAGCCGAATACCGTGCTATGTGTTCTGTCACATGTGAAGCCCAATGGCTCGTGAATATTTTGAAAGAACTAAAAGTTGAAATTAAACTCCCTGTCCCTTTGATTTGTGATAATTCCGTTGCCATCACTATTTCAGCTAATCCTGTTTTTCATGAGAGAACAAAACATTTTCAAATTGATTTATTCTACCTTAGAGAAAAAATTGTGTCTGGGGCTATCAAAATTCTGCCTACAGAATCTAAGGATCAATTGGCTGATATGTTCACCAAAGGTTTTACTAAACAATCAACACGGAAAAATGTGTGAGTTGTTAAAGATGTTTGATATGTTCGGCCAATTAAATTGAGGGCGGGTGTTAAATTTTTATATTTTTGTTTATCATTTTAATTTGGCCTCGTTTCTTTTTTGTCTAAGTTATATGGGCCTATCTCTTGCTTTTTGGTTCAAGAGGTGTTGCTCATGGGCTCAAATGAATGCAAACTTTCTCAACGTTAGGGTTGCTCTCTTCCAGCCGTATTCTTCTGGAGTGCTCTTCCATTCACAGCTGGCTTTTCTTTCCTTGTTGCTGCAATTGTGGATTCGGTGTTTAATGTGATTGTGATTTCCCTTTTTTCGCCCTCTGCATTCAAGTATAAAATGGGGGTTCTTTTGGTGTATTTGATCATGAAGCACACACAAAATTAACACCTTTCTAATAGCCTTATCGTTCTTCTTCTTGTAATCGGTGGTTTTGAACCACTGAAACTTTTTCTTGGTTGTAATCTTTTGAGATTTCAAGTTCTGCACTATATTTTGATAATCCGTCACATGACAAAAAACGTCCAAGTGTGGGGCTTTATGGGGCTTTATGAGACTTTATCACTATGGTTAGCCTTATAGTATTAAAATACATACTATCGGAACAAACTAAGTAGTAAACAACCAACACATGAAAATTGCTACATTTCATATGTATATTTGACTATACACACAGAAGATCAAATTGCAGGAAAATTGATTTATTTAGAAAGTTAGTCTATGCATGGGGAACAATGTCTCACTAATAGGGTTATTCAATGTGGTATTTAGTCATCTCTAGTATGTAGCCATGTGGTATTCTACGTATGTATGTGGAATTTTGTATGCAGGTACCTTAAAAGCTTAAAATAGTAGTATGCAGTGTTGTAAAACTCGGTCTAGGCGGCCGCCTAGGCGGCGCCTAGGCGCTAGGCGGCATGTTACTGAAGAGCTTTTAGGCAACTCGCCTGAGCAACTCGTGGGCGGTCAAACTCGGTCAACCTCGGTGCTAGGCGGGCAACTCGGCCAACTCGGCCTAGGCGGTCAAACTCGGTCAACGCAATTTAAAAATTTTTTTTTTATAAAAAATTTAAAAAAATAACTAATTGAAAAAAAAAGAAAAAAAAATAACTTTTTTTTTATTTTTTTTAAATTGAAAGAAAACCCTAAATCTTCTTCGTCATTCACTTCACAGTCATACGTCTCACGTCTGGAACGAGTTCATCGCAACTCCGGACTCCCAAACCCTATCGTCGTTCGTCGTTCTTTGTTCGCCGTCTAATGTTCGTCGTCATCAAGCAATCGAGTTCATCGGATCACCTTCTTTCTTCAATCATCAAAGCCCTAATCACTTCATCTACAGTTCGTTGTCTATCGACTAGTCTTCTTTAATCAAGTTTGTCTAAGAATCCATGGTAGATGATTAGATGATTGTTATTCTTATGTCTAGACTATGGTGAAGGGTGATATCAATTTTTGAAATACTAATGATGATATTAATATTATATTTTTAATATTTATGCATTTTATTACAATATTAGCATTTGAACATGTATATAATTTCTAAAAAAAAAATATTTTCATCATAATATACCATTTCCGAGTACTCTCCGAGTACTCCCCGCCTAGGCCGAGTACTCTCAACTCTCTAGTCGGCCGCCCGAGGAGCGCCTAGCGAGTTTTGCAACCTTGGTAGTATGTATAGCCATATTTTGAAATTTATATCCTAGAAAACCACCACCGTAGAATTGGAATTGAATGATCTTGAATGATCTTAAATGACTGTTCAGAAGTTGTAATTTATTTATAAGGGGAATCTGCACAAACTGAATACATTATCTTAATATAAGACAACACAAAGCAGGTAGCCAATATCTTAACCAAAATATGTGCTATCACATGTGGGAACACTGCATTATTGATGCAAATTAAATGTACAAATACCAACAATAGCTTCTAATACAAATGTTAATCTCAAGTAAATCATATAGTCATTATAATAACTAAAGAAGAATGCAATCCTAATAATAACCAATACTATATGTACGTCTCTATGATACAAAGAGCAACTTAGAAATTAACATGTTCAAATGCAACTTAAACGTGTGAAATTTTATATCATGAATTGTTGTTTATGAACAAAAGACCCCCTTGAAGAACATGTTGAATGCAAATTATAAATTCTAACTTGTAAACTGCTTTCATATCAATAAATTCTATAAGATGAACTTTATAGTAAAAATGTCACCAATGCAAGAATTTTGAGTCCTTTAACATGAAATTCTATGTTTTTCCTTCCTTTATATATAGTATTTAGGGTTTTTTTTTTTGATGTGCAACTAAAAGATCTCATTTTGATTTTATGGTTCTTTAGAGTTGCAATAATTACATTGATAACTCTTCTTAAAACACTACTACATCAATGGACTTGGCGGCCTTTTGCCATTTGGCTTCCCGGTTCAAGTTCAGGTCTCTTTTATTTAGCCGTTCACAAAAAAAAAAAAATCAATGGACGGCAAAAGTGCACTGACTTTTGGCTTTGGTAATTAATTTAAGAACACCTTTTTTCTATTAAGGCAATGACATAAATACTCAATGGAAAATGCATCGACACTTTAAGGGTATGTTTGGGAGTGCTTATTTGAGTGCAAAAGTGCTTTTCGGTAAAAGTGGTTATTAACTTATTACTTTTTTAAAAGGAGTTGTTAAAAAAAATTTGTATTAGCTTTTATAGTGAGATTGTTTATTTTATAAGTAAAATGACTAAAATGGGGTTATGTGGGTATAAGGTTATGTGAATATAAGGTTAAAGGGTAAGGTTCCTTTGAAAAACTAATTTTAATTGGAAAACTGGAAAACCAATACAATTTGGTCAGATGTGGCAATATATTAAACCCATGTCCATTTTTAAACAAAAATAAGCTGTAGGGGGCAATTTGGGTAATCTGAAAAACTCAGTCTTCAAACCCCTTTAGAAAAAAAAAGATCGATCGTAATAGCGGCTCCCTCTCTCTTCCAAACCTTCCAATCGAACCAGACAAAAACTAACATAGGGTTTTCATGGAGAGTCTACAAGCAAGATTAAACACAGATTCAACAACAATATCGAAGAAAACACCACGTGATGATTCGCAAACACTCGATTCATCAATTTCGTTTGAAAACCAAACCCTCAAATCTCAAGAACGCCATAGAACCCTAATCAATTCAACAAATTGCACGATTAATAAATGATGTTAATGGCCTACGTAGACCACACATTCTCTATATTCGATGAAGGCATCATGATGGACTATGATTCTGCTTACACCGTACAAAATCAACCCCCGGTCAAGGAGATCGCACTCGTTGTCTCTCTTCTCGTATTCGGCATCATCTCCGGCATCTAATCTGAAAAATCGATTGGTTATCTCCAGCACTTGTGTTATGGGTGACTGGGTAACGGGGCATCTTGGATACGCATTTGACACCTTGCATCTCGAGAGCTAATTGTGGTTTTGAATTACGGCTCAACTTAGTGACTCGTGACTTGCTAAACACTAGTTGTGACTGATGGATAGTTTGGTACATCTGTTTTTGTTGACATCATGGTTCCCACTGATGGATTGATTGCTGCTTTAGTATATTGTTATTGAGGCGGGAAGTTGTAACGGTCATAGTTACCGGTAATGGCTTGTAGTTTCTACCAACGAGCCTACTCAACAGCTTCCACAACTCAGTTGTAGCGTTCTCTTGAGATGGTCCTGCAATTGATTTATGAAATATTCACTAGCTTGATGTGAAAATGTCATAAGTTGTTACTTGGTTGCTATCAGATGGTGATGTTGTAGCTGCCATTTGCTACTATAGGTTTTGCATGCTTGTTTTTGTTGAAAATTATAACATTATAAGATATCATGAATTATGGTTTTCAAGTTTTGTGGTATGATGGAATGGGGTGGATAAAAGCCTCCTTTTTTTTTCCAGTTTGAACTACATTGGATGTTGATTACATGATTGGTTCCAATGAGGATTTCTTTATGATTTACTTGATTTTGAATGCAAATTAAAATAATCATGTGATGTATCTTAGCTTTTATCTTGCATATATAAAATGTACAATACAATTTGTTAAGCGTATGTATTGATAAGTGATTGTGAAGATATATTGAGTATGTATATGCAATTTGAAAATGTTGTATATATGCAACATAGGGGTGTTGTGCAACACCTATGTTATATATATGCAACATAGGTGTGTTGCATATATGCAACATAGGTGTGTTGCATATATGCAACATAGGTGTGTTGCATATATGCAACATAGGTGTGTTGCATATATGCAACATAGAGTGTTTTATACTTGCATATATGTTGCATATATGCAACATCCTATGTTGCATATATGCAACATAGCGTATTGCATATGTGCAATATAGAGTGTTAATTTCAAGCTAATTCAGTTCATATTGCCATGAACTATTGTATATTGCTTATAGCACTTTTGGATTTAAAAATGTACATGACAACGATTTGAAACTATAACCGTAACAAATCTTTTCATACGATAATGATAAAGCAACTAAAGTAATGGTTAACCAAATTTACTATTATACGTTGTATATGAGTTTCACTAATTGAGATAATATGTCAAAGTACTTGTGTACATATATACGTTATTAATTTTTGCATTGATGACAAAAGATTTGCATTGATGACAAAAGATGGGAAGCATAAATGTTATGGAAATTCACAAATCATATACTCTCGCTTCAAGAAGACCGTGGTCCTTTTACCAGTCAAGATTTGTTGGCCTCTCAATCATATACTCTCATTATAAGAGTTTCACAAATCATATATGTGTACATTTAATATCATTTTTATAAATCTTCCCATTCGCATTCTCTCTTCTTATCCACCGATAAAAGTAGTTATAAAAAGAAACAAAAAAACAAAAACCCCTCTTATATTAATAGATGCACAACAAAATGACCAAAATTGGTACCCTTATTTTCCTCATTATTGAGGTGGAGTGGTGTAGTTGGGTTGTTGTTGCGTTCACCTTCTTGATAAAGACTTGAGCATATGTGTTCGAAACTAGATACACATCCATTTTCATGGGATCCAAACAAAATTCTTACCGCGAGCAAGCACCCTAACAGTGCGAACGATGCCACTCTGATTCTCCTTGCTCCTAAACCGTGTAAATCCTTACCGAAGCTTGAAAAGATTCCGACAAGGTACGATCCGTACTCGCCGACATTGTAAACTTTGTTGATGAAATGATTAACGTAGTAACTCTGAACGAACATATTACCTATAATCGGCCACAAGGTTGATCTCGGTGATTAGTTGAACGGATCGGTGTGAAAGGAAGGGTCATTCTTAATCAAAATTACATTTCGGAGCTATTCGGAGTAATTTCATTATCGATTATTGATCAATTTGATAAAATTTTACATAACACACAGTAGTGTGTGTTATTTGTGTTCATTGAAATTTTTTGAATACTTGCTTTCCATGTTCATTCACGTTGATGTTGTTATTTGATCTTTTAAACATTACAATGTCAACGAATTTCTTGTTTAAACTTGATTCGATCATCTCCACCGTGCCGCTACCCTCCACCCCACCTTATAATCAAGTCAAGTTTCCGGTGAGCAGGCGAAAGGCGTTCTCTGTTTTGACCCAATATATCCCCGATTTCTCACCTATTTTGAGATAAGAGAGCCAGAAACCGTCGCTGCCACCGCTGATGGGGAAATCTGTAACTTTGCCGGAGAAGAGTTCTCACCTGTTTTGAGATAAGAGAATTGGAAACCGTCGCTGTCCCCGGTGGCGGAGAAATTTGCAACGCCGCCGGAGAAGTGTTCTTCGAGAGTGTACGAGATTGATGCGAGCTATGGTTTCAAGAGAGAAATGAAACAGAGGGATGTTGACGGTGATGAGAAATGGGTTTGGATTTGTACAAATGGTTTTGGATGTGTAAACAGATACAATGTTATGAATAATTAAAATTATAGTGCGAAATTACTTTCCTATCCTTCATTAAACTTAGTTTTCCGGTTTCCAATTAAAACTTAGTTTTCCATTGAACTTAACCCTAAGGTTAAATAAGGGTATTATAGTAATTGCACCATCAAAAAGCCAAAAGCACTTCCAAAAGCCAGGATTTTCTGGCTTTAAGAAACAACTTTTCCACCCTTTACCAAAAGTTAAAAGGAAAAGTGCTTTTGAGTTTGCCAAACAATATTTTTAACTTATTAGCTTTTTGAAAAGTCAATAAGCTAATAAGTCATATTTAAATGGTTAGCCAAACATGCCCTAAAGGCATCCATTTTCTATTAACGGAACGATAGAAAGGCTCAATTAAACATGCTTCGACACTTTAAAAATTCAGATCCAAACATCCCTAAATCAATCAATGGTAAAGAGGAATAAACCCCAGAAGCTTCAAAGTTATGGTAAAAGAACATATAATCATCATCAACATTGATCAGTCATAAAATATAGGGATGCGGAAAGTGAATTTTACCCAAAATCTGAGCAACTAAGAATAGGGAAGATACATAAAACAAAATCAATAAACAAAGAAGAAGGGGGTATTAAAAACCCCAAAAAAAAAGTTGTAAAGTTACCTTTGATGGTTGATGAGCTTTATTCCGACTGTTGCGCCTTAGTATGTTAATGGAAATGAATCTGAAGATGGTAATTTGTGGGAAGGGTGACTAGAGACAGTGATTTGACCACCGGATTAGAGTGAAGAGAAAAACATAATGAAGGGTGATTGGTAGATATAAAACCGCCGGTTGAAGTGGAGAAATGCCATGATGGTCGGTTGAGAAGGGATGTGTTTGACCAAGAATTAACGCTTTTTGTTGAAAAAGCGTAGAAGATGAACCCTATAGTTGCGTTGAAGTGAGAGATGACTGCTACTATGCCTTAAGGTAGCACTTCCATTATCGGAATCTGAATGTCCGGTGGCTCCTCTGTCGAATAAACGGCTCCTCCTTCATCGACCAGTTATACGATGTTGTGAGAAGATTTGATGTTGGAAATAGATCTAAAAGGGAGAGTGGAATTTTTCTAAAGGCGATAATGGTTAAAGAGTGATAATTAGGTCAACGAGGCGGATAATGGAAATTAGGGCTTGTGGAGTGAGAATGGGTCGCTGAGATAAATTTGAAGAAGCAAGAATCGATTTTTTTTGGAAGCGGGAAATAAAAACATAAGACGACAGAGGGGGATGACGCGCACATTTAATATTTGTACTCGATGTTTTATTTCTTTCTTTATGACAGTGATTTGATGACGCGCAAAATTGCGTGTCATCTACCCTTGAGATTTTACAATTTATGATAGATTTTTCAATGACACGCGCTTTTGGGAGTCATAAAACTAGAGTGTGTCATTAAAGGCTCTTTTTCTAGTAATGAACCCCTTTCCTCTCCATAAAGTCGACCTAACACCCCCCCCCCCTTCAACCTCTTGACCTACTATTTAAACTAACTTACTTGCAAGAACACTCATTTCCAACACCAATGCCTCCCACCAGTCTCCTTTTTCCTCCCTCCCCAAACCGTACCTTCTCTCTCTTAAAAAAATCTCAAGATCATGCATCAACTTGAAGATCCAAGAAACTAGGAGCAAGCAAGAAGCATCATCATCACCTTCTCATCCTCCTTTTCGGTTTTCTTCAAGTACTTATAAGATTTTTTTTTCAAACACTCCTTCATAAAGAATTTGTTAGAACTTTGTATCTTGTTCATTTTCACATCTACTCACTTCCTATGACAAGTCTTGATGATCCACGATGATGAAAACTAAAGAACATCCAAATTACTAAACTTAGTTTAAACAACTTACATGTGTTCTTTCTATTTTTGAGATCCATGAATGGTTTAGTGTTTTCTCTTGAATTATGTAAACAAACATAGTTATAAGTAAAAAAAATACATTTGGAAAGTAAAGAAGAAAATTGACCTTTTGATACTGATACCTTTCAATTGTTAGTTTTCAGAAAAAAATAAATTTGGAAATATGAAGCATTAAATTTATGTTAAACAGGAACTCCACCATCATCAACTGCTTGAGGCTTGAAATTCTCAATCACTAACAAGTCTTCTTGAAGTAACTTGTATACTGGACAAATTTATAAGTTTATAAATGACCCGAAACATATAGCTTCTGGTCGACCGGTGTCCTCAGAAAAATCATTAACAGCCTTGCAGACCAACTTAGGTCGCCACTGCATTTTTGGTTTTTCTGATTTTAATGAGTTGTCATTAGTTGATGAATAGTATGTAGGGGCTGACTCAATAAAAACCCAGCCTAGAAAATCTATGAAAAATGACAGATTTATCAAAAAATGAACATTTTGCAGTTTCAGGACAATCTTATGCCATGTGGACTTTTCGGCGCCATTGATAGCACAATCGATATGACTTTGTCGACTTCTTTATATCCTGAAATGTAGTACACACATAATCATAATCAAAATAATCATTAAAACCATAAAAAAAACTTGAAACCGATTATTGTGCATCCATTTTGAAGTTGAAATTCGAGGAGTAGAATTTGATCCTGAAGAAGAACATCCTGAAGACCTTTGACCTGCTCGAGATGAGTTTGATCAAAAATTCTTTTTTCACATCTTTCTCTTCTGGTTTACTCCCAAATTCTTCATTCTTCTTTGAAACAACTAATTGATCATATTCAGCAATGAAAGTCTGAGCCCGATGATACAAGCGATCAGTGTTGGAATCTTTAGCTTCTGCATGATCCATCTTTCTTCTTCTGAACTTTCTTTGACATATTCTTCTTGTCATTCTTTTGAATCTCATGGTTATCACTACCCAATCCTGAACGTTTGTAACCTGGTAGTTTTGACACTTCAGTTTGAGAAGTACCACTTTGAGCATATTGAGTAAATGAATCCTTAGTGCCCTTAAGATTGTTAGCTTCAACCAGATTTGAAGCAACCTTTATGTATTCACTCTCTGTTCATACTTTTCAATCACTTTTCCAACAGAAATTTCTTCTCCATCTAACAAGGTACTTCCAGACACAAATTTAGTCTTTTTCTCCACTTTCTTGTTAAATGATTTTGACTGTTGATTTTTCTTCTTTTTAGACTTCTCAGTAACAAATTCAGGATAATCTTGTTTTGCATTAGAAGGCTGGACATCAGCTAGAGGATCATTTTGAATAACTGGATGCAGAATCTGATCATGCTCTTCCCCTCCAAAAACTTTCTTGAAATTCTCATCTTTACACAAATAACTTGTAAAAGAATGCGAATTCTTCCGATTATTCAATTGCCGATTAAGATCTTGAATCTCAACATTTAAGTCTGATATCTTATTCTGTGCTTCACCTAATTCTTTTTTAGATGTAATCAGCTTCTTAGATACTCTATTTGTTAAATATTTTTATCTTCTCATATCATCATGAGCACTATGCACTTCTTGTGTAACTTTTTATAAATCTCAACATTCATTGTCAACAACTTGTTTGCTTTTGTCAAATTAGTAACCTTTTCTTGTAATTCAGAATGAACAAATTAATGTTGAAGTTCCAAAGCAATAACTTCATCATAAGATTTCTGAAACAAATCCAGTTTTGCTTTTGACTTGGTAAATAAAGCATCAAAATCTTTTTTTTACTTACTTTGCTTTTTTCTCCCATTTTTCAGTATTCTTGACTAAATATTCCTTCTCAGTAGTCAGTTTTGAAATTTGTTTGACTAACTCTGAATTTTCAGTTTGAAAGTTCAATCTCTGTTCTTTAGCTCCAAAACTCATTCCTTCTAAGCTTTTATTGAGTTCTTTTAACTCTTCCAACAACAACCTCTTTTCTTTTTTTACTTTTATTTATCAATTCATCATTAGCTTTCACAATCTCATCAGAAACTTCACATTTCTTCTTGTAAACATCCAATTCTACTTCAATATTTGTACATTTCTCAAGCAACTGAATCTTTTCTTTCAATAATTCTCGAATATCTTTATCTTTCTTGGAACAAAATTCAAAACAAACACATAGCCACTTGATTCAGATTCAGAATCACTCTGTTCAATCTGCACATTTGCCATCAAAGCTTGATGTGGTTCTTCAAACAAAGCATCAAGTTCAAAGCTAGTTTCCATTATAGCATCATCAACTTTAGACCTGCAAATAATAGCTGACACATCAGGAAACTGTTAACTCCAATCATACCCTTGAGTAACCTGAGAAACCAAAACCTTAGGTTTTGTTGTAGTCTTTGACTCATACGTTTGATTGCAAGACTTGGATTTATCATTTGCAGATTTTGTACATTCACGAGTAAAGTGAACAAAATTAGAACACTTATAACATTTAACTTTTGATATTTCCAATCCAATGTGACCTTCTAGATACAAATCTTTTCTTCCGGTTCTTTTCATGAACCTCTTTGCTCTTTGTACTAGCATTGCCATAGATCAGCTCAGATCCATATATTCAAGATTATCTGGATCAATTTGATCAAAATTCTCTAAACAAATCAGCATTTGGCATACTTCCAGTTAACAATCCATAATAGGAAGACAAGAAAGTAGAAATTAAAGCCAAATGTTCACCGTGGTCTTAGCAGAAAATGCATTTTGATTTGATTGAGTCGAATAGTATAACTGCAACATTTTGAATAACCATAATCATATTCACCTAAACCTTCAGAACCATTTGAATTCTTGCCAACAAGAAAAGCAGTCGTAAGACTTGAACTAACACTTGACTTAGTTTTAGTATTAATGGTAGCTGAATTTTCTCCAAAATACCATTTAGGATTCTGAGTTTGAACAGATGCTGACTTTTTCAAAATCCTTTCCATTTCACCAGCTTGTAATTTTCTTGTCAGTTTATGAAATTACCAACTTAAGTAATTATTATCATGAGTTAACAGCAACACATAATTTTCCCACTTGTTTGGTAAAGCTTCCAAAAATTTATCTTTCAATTCTTTATCGTCCTTTATAACTTTCACCACTTCAAGTTCATTAATCGGATGAGAAAACCTTGAAATCAAATTTGACATGTTTTCATTCTCACAATGCCTGAAATTATCAAATTCTTTCTTTAAAACCTCCTTTCGGGTCTTTTGATATTGTTCATTCCCCTCACATCTTTTCTTAATAGCTTCCCATAAAGGTTTAGATGTTGGAAGCTTCTTAAGTTGATGCATTAACTCCTTAGGTAATGCCTTTGTAAGAAAACTATAAGTTTTCTTTTCTCTTGCATAACTCTTTTTGTCCTCGGCATCAAAATCACTTACCATTTTTGGATTGTTATTATTTATCATTGGATATATGTATTCATGTTCAATTGGTATCCAAAGATTAAAATCAAGAGAAAAATATATGATTCAAATCATTTCTTCCAATGATGGTAATCCTCCAACCTTAGCAGCTTTGGAACTTTAAGACTTGTTCCTATTTTGTTATCATAACTCATCATTTGTTGCATTGAAGTTTGAGCAGCTGAAAATGCTTGATAATCACTCATCTTGAATTTGGATGAAATTCGGTTCAACGAACTAGATTAATTTATTCCGAACTGAAAACAAACCAACGAACTGAAAGTATTCAACAGAAATCAACTCGCGAACCAAAATTCTTTGAACGAATCGAAGACAGCCTCTTGCGATCTAAAATGCCAGCGAACCAAAGAAAACTTGGCGAACCAAAAACCTTTAGCAAACAGAAACTCCTTTGACGAACCAAACTTATCAGCGGACCAATGGTTTCTATCAGACCAACAGTTCGATGGACCAATGGTTCGGCGGAGTAACTGCCATGGACCAAACTTGAAGATTGACTAGGCGAACCGAAGAACAAATGCAACCAGCGAACCAATATCTATGATGATATACGGAGTGAACAAAGAATGTTCAACTGGCGAACCAACAGACTCAACCAGTGAACCGAAAAATTTCCAAGCGAACTGACATATTTTCAACTTATTTTGTAAATCTAGAGGTTTTGGACTGTAATTTGCAGCAGTCAAATAGGAAAACACAATATGAACACTTTAGAAGCAAAATTGAGACCAGGAACACTGAGTTTCAAGAAATCTCAATGAAAACCCACTTTCTCTCACTAGAAAACACAATTTTGATCAAATTTGGATCAGAAGAACAATTTGGATTGCTCGGATACCACTTGTAAGAACTTACTACTGATTCAATTAATCAAAACGATGAGAAACAAGGTAAATATAGCTTTGCTTTATGGATTCTCACTAAGAATGATTACAAAAGTGTAAATAGAGAAACACCACAGATTACACACACTTAAGCTCACTCAACATGGTTCTCTTCTTTATGCAACATGCACATGAACCTATTTATACAAATTACTGTTTAGCGAACCAAGCATACAGCGAACCAATGGTTCGCTGCTCACGAACCATTGGTTCGTGAGTTGCTTCGTTGACATCAAGACTCACAAACTTGCTTTATATAGATACAACACACGAGACACATGAACGCATAGGATTATCCCCTAATAAGCTGACATTTCAAAAATATATGTGTATGTCAGGACAAGGTGAGGCTTAAAGTAGCAATGGGAAAACCCTTGTGATAAGGGATTAGGGGCGCAAGCTATTAATGGGGATGTTTGGCTAGCTGGCATAGATATAGTAATAATCATAGTTAGAGTTACCTTATGTAATTATCTCTCTTACTTGTAGTACTTGTCTTATAAACAAAAGTTTCAAATTTCTGTTGTTTTAGTTATCTCTGTTATACCTTGTGTTCATGAGTAAATCCGATACGTGACCTCTCCTAGAGCCAAGTCTGGGAATGGGCGTCACATAAACTATAATCACAAAGCTTCTATTGGGTCCACAAAACCTGAGAGCAGCAGCTAAAAGCAGCTACATATTCAGTCTCTGCAGTTAAAGTGGCAACTATGGTTTGCCTCTTACATTGCCATGTGACAAGTCGACTACCAAGAAATTGGCATGCAGTCGTGGTTAATTTGAAATTAATCTTACAACATCCATAAACTAAATCCATGTAAGCAGTAAGCTAAAACTTATCATTCTTACGGTACCACAGACCAAGGTCTCGACATCCCTTCAGATAAGCAAAAAAATCACTTCACGGCAACTGTAACATCCCAAAACCCGACTTGATTTAAATTTAATTTTTGTTAACATGCGTGGAATTAAAACGGTGAAGTACGTTCTAAACGATGGCCCGATATAAAATAATTGACTTTTCTATTAGTTATAATTTATAAGTAACTAATAGAAAAGTCATGAAAGCTAAGGGTGTTAGGTGTAAAATATAAGTGGCTAAAGTGGACAAAAGGGCTATTATATAGGGGGCAATATGTAAATAGTGGATTAAAAGAAAATTTCTAGATTATTCCTTAGAATAATACGCAGATCACGAATTAAGGGAGGAAGGAACTAGGTTTTGCTCAATCCTTGAGCTAAAGGTCAATGTCTAGTGAAGTTTGTTTGTGGGTTTTGAAATTTAAAAGGATTCTACCATCTTCACACGAATTCGGAATTCCTTCTTCATGTTTCTGATTTCATTGTCAAGTAAGTTTCTCCCCTTGGGTGATTTAAGTATGAACTCTTATACTTGTCAATATTTGACATGAATCTGACTTTTATGTGCAAAATACATGTACATGGTGTATGTAGTGTTGATTTCATGACTAATCTTAGTATGTATTTACTTGAAGTTGTAGGCAGGGGTAAAACCCATGACTTAAAAATTGATACATGTATATTGGGTTGCTTTCGATTTGATTAATTAGACCCAATTATGCTTATATATGTGCTAAAGATTGTAAATTTACTTAAAAGCAATATTGGAGTAAGTTAGTATGCAAAAATCTAATGCGATAAATTAGGTATTTTCATGTACACCAAGTGTTTGTGAAAATGCGTAAATGAATTGTTGAACAAAAGTAAGTGGTCTTGATCAAATTGTTAAGTGGGGTAATACTTGAGTGTTATGGTTGGTCATATTATTAATTACAAATCTAAATGGTCAAGAAAATTAGAGGTGAAGGTGGTGGGAGCTCAAGCCATCAAAGAATGTCAAAACTTGAAGATTCGAGGTAACATTTAAGTCATTATTGTATGATGTTACAAGGTATGATACAATGTGGTTTGACCACAAGTGCTATTATAATTTTAGTTGGAGCATGTTAATTTCTTATGTTGTGATTGTATTATAAGTTGAGAATAGGGAGTGTGTAGCTAGATGTTGGTTACAACATTAAAGAGGTGAATATTAATATATGTATCATAAACCGTTGAGTTAAGTTGAATAATATCAAGTATGTTTATAAAAAGCTTGTTTCATGCCGTTTGGGTAAGGATATGTAACACCAGATTGTGTTATACAAAGTGCGA
This sequence comes from Deinandra increscens subsp. villosa, assembly GCA_039602395.1. Taxonomy (NCBI): domain Eukaryota; kingdom Viridiplantae; phylum Streptophyta; class Magnoliopsida; order Asterales; family Asteraceae; genus Deinandra; species Deinandra increscens. Next base: position 8,131,036 of record JBCNJP010000012.1, on the reverse strand, counting down.
AATGTAACAACCCGTAAGTTTCCAAGGACTTAAACCGATAATATATACTTATGTGTTAACCGTGTTACGTAACTGCCTACTTGCAACGTGCCAATTTTATCATAATTACATTATTTACAATAGGAATATAGCCTTAACGTAGCCTTAAATCATGTTGAAAACAATAATTGAGCATGATGATTTCTTTGCACGGAATGGTCGCTGGAACTTCAATAATAATAAAGCGACTAACCGAATTCGTTTACTAAATTTACTAAACTATGTGGTAAAACACCATGCATGGTCCCGTCATCTTGGGACTAATCATTTTTATCGTTATCATTTAACGTACATTTTAAATCGTAACCTTTGATCAACCTTTATCATTTTATCATTCGCATATTTCATAAATAATATTAATAAACAATTTCATGTTAAACAACGTGTTTAGACAACGACAACAAAACGAGACTTGTGATCCTTTCTCTACGTGAACATCAATTTATTTTACGTCCAAAACATTTTATTTAACTTTATTAACGTTCACGACAAATGTATTTTTACATGCAAGCAATGTACATAAACATGCAACGTGATTTCTCAATGTTATTAACCCTCGAGTATTTTTGTTCCAAACCGGGTCATTGTTTTAATTATTTTATGTCGTCGTGGATAAAAGTTTTAATAAATATTTAAGATCGTATCCGGTTTGTTTTTTCTTCTCCTTTTCCTTTGCTCGACCCGTCACCTTTCCCTTTCCATTTCCCTTTTCTTTCTCCTCGTGACCCGACTCACCCACGGGTTTCGAACCCGGTCCTCCCTCTTCTCCTTACCGGTTACGAGAACCAAACCACCACCATTCCCATTCAATTGGTTTAGTTAGTGACTTGTACTAGAGTTGACCTTTCTTGATGCCTTTCAAGTCATTCCCAACATCCTTACAACCTACAAAACTATAGGCAAAAGTTGTCTCAAGCCAAGCCAAAACTAAGACCCAATGGTCCTTAGTTTCCCTCCACCCTCACTTACCTTTTCCCTCTCATTTGTGCAGCCATTTAACTATACAAACACACACATAAAACACAAGTGTTTGAGCCTCCCTTGACCCACTTGTGTTGCTTGAACCGGCCAAGCCCAAGGCTCGAACCCGAGCCCCTCTTTTTCTTCTTCTCGGACCGAACACAACCCACACACACACATCACACTTAACCTTTTATTACCCTCTCACTTCTACTAGATATTTACCTCAAATCAAGATCCAAACACTCATTACTCTCCATCTCTCCTTCTCTCTCGGCTACCTCTCTCTTTCGGTTCTCTTTGGACCGAAACACACACACACCACAACCAAACACTTCATTTTCATTAACACTCTCATACTTAAACAACTTTACACAACCCTAGATCCCATTTGACATAAACACATTCAAGAGCACTTCTATCATCTCTCTCTTCCTCCCAAAACCGTAAGCTCTCTCTCTCTCTAAATTTCTTACTCAAACACTCAAACTCTTGATGATTCATGATGCTAGGAAGCTTTGGAACTCAAGAACAACCATCATCATCACCATTTTCGGCCTCCATCTCCTCCTAGCAAGGTTCCATCTTCACTTTTCTTAGTGAAATCTTATTCTAGCAAGTATTCTTAGTTTCTTTTCATGACTATAACACTCCATTAGCAAGTCTTGACCTACATTGTTGTTTAAACATGATTTTGAACCATAAAAGTATACTAGTTAATGATTATCTTCATGTTTCACCATGAATCTTGCTACTACAAACTTATGATAGTATTTACTTGCAATATTATGTTCTAAACTTAGTTTGGTTGGACTATTACACAAGTATTTGTTTAGTTTGCATTTTTAGACATTATCCTTGTAAATATTGTGTATTATGTGTTGTTCTTGTAACTTTGGACCCCATGATGCCTATGACACATTTTTTGACTCTTAATATAGTAAAAATATGTTACCTTGGACTTTAGAAAGATTACTAGTGCTTTAAACTCACCATGGCAAACTTTTACCTACAAAAGTACACTTTATAAACCCTAGAGAATGCTTTTTACTATAGATCTGTTTTGAACAGAAAGTTTAGGCCTTTAAAAAGTACGTTTTTATGGTTTAAATGACTTTAGAACATGGCCAAAAGATTCCTTAACAAATTACTTGAATTTGGGCACAAACCGGGACTAAAACCGACACCCGACGGGCCCGCAAACATCATTTTTGTAATAAAACCCAAATCTGGTCCAAATAAACTCATATGGGTATTTTTAGTGGTAAAAACATATTTATAAATACATATGGTGAATTTAGGAACCTAACAGTGTCATAAATCGGGCAAACGGAACCAAAACGGCAAAACTAACACAAAATCCACAAAACCGAGCAAACTAATGAAAACCGACACTCGAAATAATTATCTACCTATTTTGGACAGAAAATAATCACATTTTATTATACTTGATTGATTTCCAACTTAAACGGATAAATATCGTGTAATTGGCGGTTACCGTGAAATCGTCCGGTTTTCAACTAATTAGTCAAAATAATCAATTTCTTATATGAAAACCCTCATTTTGACTTAATATTTATTTCTATAAATATTTACTACCTTTAAATATTATTTGAGAATTTTTGTATATTTTATTTAATTAAAAATATATATTTTACATTATTTCCAAATAAATTTATAACCACTTTAACATTTCAAATCATTTAACCCTAAGGCTACTATGACGTCAAGATTTGACCTACCTAATTGGAGTGACATTAATTGTCAACCCAATTACTTATTGTATGTATTATAATTATTTAGGGCTACATTTTCGTTGATCGTGCTACCGATTCCCTGTTTCTGAATCGTGTTTCACGGCCCCTTTTTCCTTTAACTGTTTTTACCTTTGGGGGAGAATTCATACATACATTTTTCCATGTTAGACAATTAGACCTTGTTATCATAACTATTTCATGTGTTTTTCCATTGTCCAAACTTGTTATCTCATGTTTCATTCATGCTATAACCCAAACCCCACTATTAACTGAATCCGATTAATTATCATTTGCAAACGGTAACGTTTGAATAGATTCATTGGGTTAACGCCCCTGCTCTGATTGGTAGCTCAAATCGTGACTCCGTCTTTTAGTCAAAAGAGTACAAATTGTTATGTCATATCTATGCGGTACCAACCGGACAAAAGGTACCAAGAGTGGGTAAACAGTCAGTTTCGATATTCAGGGTACATGGTAACATTTTCCAACTAATCTTATTTGATATTGTCAATTATTAACATGAACAGCTTCCAAATTACTATTTTCATTCAACCTTTAACTGCTCGCACTTTAAACTTGTGAAACTCACCAACAATTATTTGTTGACCGTTTTCTCGTATGAATTCTTAGGTACTTGAACTTAATCGCTGTGCATGCATCGGACCTGCTTGCTTGTTTCCTGTCATTGCATTTTAGGACTTTCATTTGCTTTCTGGAGTATGGTTTAGCCTTTGGAGATTTTCCTAACATAACACCTAACGGTGTCATGTCCTAAAAATCTTTTGAAAACTTATGTGTTGTAAACTTAAACTATTTACTTTTCTCATTACAATTAATCCGCTGCGTAATGATATTGGAAAAACTCCTACTTACTCCAACAACGATTTCCAAAACGGCTCTAGTTGTTGAACCATCCAGAGTACATTCGTAACCTTGACTGTGATACCCTTTTTCGCATCCCGACACAAATCTTACAGGGTGTGACACGAAATATGACCCGTTTGGGTAAAGATGAGTAACACTAAAGTGTGTTATATAATGTGTGTAATATGACTCGTTTGGGTAAGGATGAATAGCACCAAAGTGTGCTATATAAAGTGTGAAATATGACCCATTTGGGTAAAGATGAGTAACACCAAAGTGTGTTATATATAAATTGTGTAATCTGACCCTTTTGGGTAAGGATGAATAACACCAAAGTGTGCTATATAAAGTGTGAAATATAACCCGTTTGGGTAAAGATGAGTACACCAAAGTGTGTTATATAAGGTGTGTAATATGACCCGCTTGGGTAATGATGAATAACACCAAAGTGTGCTATATAAAGTGTTAAATATGACCCGTTTAGGTAAAGATGAGTAACACAAAAGTGTGTTATATAAAGTGAGTAATATGACCAGTTTGGGTAAGGATGAAAAACACCAAAGGGTGCTATATAAAGTGTTATACCTAAACTAGTCAAAGATCAAGTCAAGCGATTGTCGTAGAAGACGGCTCCTCACTTGTTACACCATTATTATTACGTATGTTTTTTATTTGTTCTCACATTATTATTATTTTATTTTTTTTTAAACGGCGAATTCAATAAAACACGAAACACCGGCCAGTAAGATACTAGGATCGACCCGTAAGCATTACAACATATCAAAAAAAATTACACCATTCTTTCCACTGAATCCCCCACCCTTTGGCCATGCAATTAATCCAAAAGAACGATAAAGCCATTATCTTATCTTTACATTTACATGGTCAAAGTAAGCTTTAAGCTACTTTGACCTTTTTATACATCATATTTCGCGTCTAAATTCACAAAGGTTGTTTCGCCGATTGGTTGTCGCGTTTGCTTTAGAAGCTTGGACTAGGTATTAAGGCAAGTTTGAGCCTTTATGAGTTGATTTTTTTCCCTGTTTACAGCTTCTAATTTTGGTATATCTCATTTGTAAGCATCTACCTTTTCTAAGTAGCTTAAATTTAACGTGTTTATGAATAATTCTTTAAAGAATTAGTACTTTTTTAAAGCGTCCACTATCTCTCAAATGAAATATGGCAAATAAAATGCTCAGTTTATCGTTCAAAAAATGAGTACTATTTTTTTTCATTCTTAAATTTAACATGTTTATTATTATTAACTTTTTTTGTTTACAAACAAGTCAGTGTCGGATTTGATCTATTTTCATTTCCTTCACGTATTAAATGTTTTGTGTAGACACAAAGTTCCTACCACAAAGTGTGCCTGATTGGCATGGAAAATTGACATCAAAGCCGACACCAGTGTGGGAGGTAGGATGTGCAGAGTAATTTATTGATTCTTTACACATCAATTTTTAGGTTAAATAGATTTCTTGTATAGAATTTCCTCAAATCAACCACGACGTGGGCAGTAAGTTGTCCATCTCGCATGCCAATGACCCATATTCAAATCATATTCTCACCTCATTCCCTGTTTTTCCTTATTTTATTTTTCAGTTTTTATTATTTTTTTATTTTTTTGAGTTTCTTTTTCTTCGGATTTTTTAACGAACTCTCCACCATTGTGGAACAATGTTGTGAGGTTTGTTTCTTTTGTGGTTTTTTTTCCGTCTACTTTATAGTAAAGTATTTTTTTTTAATTATTTACTTTAGATTTTAGGGTTAGGTGTTAAAATGTTAGGCTCTAGACGTTGGTCCAACTACTTACATGATTATTTATTTTTTTTTAAAATTTTTGTTGTTGCTAAATTAGTATGTAAATTGTATGTTAGTTGTAACCTCACAATCTTTAGTTTGCCTCTTATTTACTTCAAATGTCGTAGCTTGAAAACTTGGCTACGTTTGTAGACTTCGTCGTTAAAGATAAAAACAGTTTGCAATATTATATCATCACCGGCACATAGGGGCAGATTCATGAAGGGCCGAGAGGAGGGAAAGGCCCTTGCTGAAACAAGTTAAATACTACAAAAAATTATCCATTTTTAAGAAGTATAATTAACCAAGCCCCTATCTTTAAATTTTGTAAGCCCCTTGAAATCAAATCAGAGTTAATGTTGAAGTTTTATATTTATGCAAATTATCTTTCATGAAAATGTACAGTTAAACTAGACGAGAGAAGGTTTAAACGGAGAAGAAGACGAGAATAAAAAGTGGGTGAGAGATGATAAAGATGAAAGAGAAAAAGAATTATGTTAAATATAAAAAATGAGGTAGGTGAGAGAAAGCTAAGAACATTTATCTTTAATATAAATTTTCTTTTATTGTTTAGAAAATGTAAGTATTTATTTTTCATTCATCTCATTTGGTCATTAGTTTCAATTAATATTAATTTACGGACAGATTATTAAAAAACGACTACTTACGAAATGAATTTGTCTTATTTATATTTTTGTAAGATAAAATTAATTGAAATACCAATTGAATTTGTCTTATTTATATATGTTCTTGTTTCTAGATGATAGCTTGGTAGTAAAGTGGTTACATTTTAATCATAACCAAAATATCATGGATTTAAATTTTATGAAATATAGATGTGGTAGTTTAGTTGTTCAAAAACATTTAAGACATCATTTACCATTATGATCTAATTCCCTCTTTAACTACCCATTTCGGTTACTTAAACCGTTTCATGATATTTGTTTCTTTATAACGTGTGATTAATCTAAATTGCTTATTTTTTCTTTTTGTCTTCGCTGATCAATAAGTATGGATCACCGGCACAACACGCGGCCCAGAATATTTAAACTAGTTATATACTTGTATAAATAAGATGTATGAGATGTTGCAATAACGTGTGCAATGACTTCTCCTTCTCTATTTCTTTCTTGTTTATTTTAGTAAAAAGTATTTGTTTTCTAAAAATTTTTATAATTTAATATTACTAATTTTTTTTTGTTTATTACAAAGGGCATTTAAGGTGTAGGTGTGATGCGACGCCCGTGGAGTCGAGTGGTGGAAAATGTAGTTTTTTCACACTTGTATTTTCCGATCAATATTAAACTTGGGCAGATCCAAAATATTTATTCTATTAGGATTATTAATTTATAAAATTTAAAAATATAAATTAATATAAGCTTTCTAGGAAGATAATGACAAATTTCGGCATATAATTAAAGGTATAATTAAATTATGCTTTACTTTTGCATGTGTACGACATATGACATTCTAATAATGGTTGTTTGTATAATTCTATCTGACGTAAAAAGGCATCTTGACACCTACCCTATATCAATTATCACCCTTTTTATATTGTTAGCTAGGTTATGCATGGTGAGAATTTAGTATTTTCTCTAAATAATATTATATTATTATTTTCTACTTTCATCTTTTGTATCTTCTTTACTATTTCTTTATAAAATCTAATTAATAATAAAGTTATAGAAAGAAAAGAGAAGATAGAGAGTAGAGAGAGATCAAGAGATATAAAGAAGTTCAAACATAAAAGAGGTAACAAATGCTATATATGGATTCTTTAAAAGAAATAAAAATATGTGTCAGTCATCGTGAGTCGTCAGGTATCAAATGCTATATATGGATTTTAAAATCTTAGCAATTCTTAAAAGGATAAATCTTGTGCATCACTTTCAGATTTATATATTCGATAATACTCTTGAAATTCAGTCAATTAAAATTAACGGAGAATTAATTCCATTATTCACTAAAGAGTATAAAGGTTTTACTACTAAGTTGTGAATCTTAGGACATGCATAATACTTCGTGATGGGATGTACTTTCTTCATATAGGCTCACAGTCATTACCATTGCCTCTCCTTCGGCGTTTTGTCTCTGCTCTGTCGTCCTGAACAAGTCGTCAAGTCCCTTAATTTATACCATCAAAACTAACAGTAACTAACTAACACCGTTAGTTTAACTTCCTAACCACCTAACGCTGTTAACTAACTTAACTAACTTTGTGGCCATAGGGACTTTGGTCCCGACATAAATATCCATACGGGTTGGTCTCCCGTTTATTACAAACCCAATTATTCACTTGGTCCGCGGCCAATAAATAATAATGTACTTGACCCAACTATGACCCTAATAAACAAATTCAAATATTTTGACCCGAAACAATAAAACGATTAACTAACAATTCACCCCCTAATGTTTTGTTGTTGAGTCACCATCAAACTTGCTTTAACAATCTTCAGGTTCGAGGAGTACATGATCCTCCTCCTCGAGATTTGCTTCATGACCTTGTTCCTCGGGTTCACCATCTTTGTCTTCAACTCGAGCTTGTATCACGACTTGTTCACCAATTGGTCAGCACCCACCGGGGAAATCACGAACCGCACTAACGCAACGAGGTTTCCACATTGGCTTGCTTTGTGCAACCCGAGTTTGTTCATTCTCTCTCGCGATCTGTTCGTTGTTTCTTTTTTATTCGTCTTTTGCACGCTGGATCTTCAATCTTTCCTCTTTCGAATACTTAACCCGATTCTTTGCTTCGTGGTAGTAAAATTCCAATAGATCCACATATTTAACATAAGCCAAACGAACTTCACTACCCTTACAAAAACTTAACCCCATGTCTCGTCCCACTTTGTTCCATGCTCGATCTTCACAAACCACATCGTACCCCTTCCTTTTGAAACTTTAAATAAAGATCCATAACATCTATATGCGTACCATCACTTCACGTATTAGGGAAAGATTCCTTCTTAAGGAATCTAAGAAAATCTTTCACGAACCATTCAACTAATCTTTCGAATTTAATATGGAACGAGTCTTTATGTTTCATGCATAAATCATGAACCTTTAGCAATTCTAGAAAGTTGATGCAACTTTCAATGCTATGATCATTAATTAAATTAGTTGACTCACCCGACATTATTGTAGGTTCATGACTAATTCGGTTTCAAATTTCCTTCCTTTGCTCTTGATGGCTCGAAAATGGGTCTTTCTCAAGTAGCATGAGATACTCTTATATCGCTTTTTTGTTTGACAATATGTTCTTCTCGTCCATTCTCAAACAAAAACGATCCTAAATCGTTTTCATCGCCACCTTCAACCAAGATGTTCAACGTCTCATCCTCATCGGTTTCTTGATCATATCTACCACCCCTATTACGCATGTGGGATTCTAGCGTTTCCCGTTCACGTTCAATCTCAATCTTTTCATCCAATACTTCAAAATAACGATGCAAATACGCACCCTCAAGATCAACCATTGCCTCCATACATATTGGTTCCTTGTATTTCGCTTTCCTCTTGATCATTCGTTCAATAAAAAATTTGTCACCATCGAACACGAGTTCAAACCCATGATAGGTTAACTGATCTAAACTTAAAAAATTCCTTGTGTGCTTAGGGACATAACACACGCATTCTACCGTTCGAATGAAATTCTTTATCACCATCCTAATCTCTCTGACTCTGTGAATGAAAATGAAATCATTGTCTCCCTCGATAGTGTCAACCCCAAAAGTCCTTTTAAATCTTGTGAATAGTGATTTTTTAGCACTCATATGATGTTTCAATTGAGTTTCAATGAACCACATATCACTCCATAAGCCACCCCCGATGCCATGGACTAAAAATTCCGTCTCCTTGACGGGTTTAGGCAAATTGAAAAATATCATTGGACAAAATAACGCAGCATCCCCGGCTTTATCACATAAATAACAACCCGTAATATACCTTGGTGGTTTGTGAACACCTCTGTGCTTCGTAACCTTCTTCTTGTAGAAGCCTTTCGCCCGTGTGGCGTCTGGTAACCCGCTCGAATTTTCATCAACCATCACCGTTTTCTCCTTGCCTTTCAAGTTCCACCGCGACATTCCTGACATCACTATCGACCCTTTACTTTTGGAGTGTGCCTGCCCTACGTCAACTTACGATTGAAAAAAACGAGTGAGGGTTTTGGCCCTCACACCGCGTTTTCGGTGATGCCGATAGAAAAGCAGCGCTCGTCCTCTCTTACGAAACGTAATGCGATCTCCAATTTTTAGATTCATCCACCCTGTCTTTCTCCATTGTTGGTCCCTGCGAACCCTGGGCTCTGATACCACTATTGCCAATGTCATTATCAATGGCATGATCACGCTTCTTTATACGCTTGATCATCATCTTCAACATACTTGAGTTTGTGATTGATTGTGAATAGAAGTGTAGAAGTGAAAATGGTTTTTAAATATGTGTGTATGTGTGTGCGTCGGAGATAGAACGAGAGAGAGATAGATTGTAGCAAAATTGATTTCTCGATTTTTGATTAGATACATAATTACATAACATGTTTCCTAATTTATACCACCAAAACTAACGGTAACTACTGTTAGTTTAACTTCCTATCCACCTAATGGTATTAACCAACTTAACTAACTTGGTGACCATAGGAACTTTGGACCCGACATAAATATCCATATGGGTTGGGCTCTCGTTTATTACAAACCCAATTATTCACTTGGCCTCCCGCCCACAAATAATAATGTACTTGACCCAACTATGACCCAAATAAATATAAATGAATATTTTGACCCGAAACAATAAAATGATTAACTAATTACATTAAAATAACTTTATATCACAACAACATTCGATGAGCCAATAACTTGTGAAGTTAAAATTTCTTCACGTTGAGAAGTGAGTTCAATCGCCACCAGGGGCTTTGCCTCTTGAAGCCCACTAGTGGTTGCCGACATTTTTCGTTGTTGGACCTCTAGAGTCTAGGTTCTATGTTCTAGAAGTAAGTTTAGTCCACTACTAGAAAAAGGGTTTTCCTTTACACGCGAACGATGACGCGCATTTTGCGCGTCATAAAATTGATGTCATATAATTAAAAAAAAACACAGAGTACACTTTAGAATATGCGCGTCAAGAATTGCCGTCGTTTTATAATTTTATTCCCGCCAAAAAAATTCCCAAACTTTTTTCCCTAAAATTTTTCCCCGCCCTAACTTAACTTCTCACACTTTGCCCCCCCCCCTCTTTTCACTGAACCCTAAATCCCTCTCCTGGCTTCTTCAGTTTCGTCTCCCTCACCAAACCCTAAATCCGTCTCTCCTCTTCTTCAGCTTCGTCTCCCTCACCAAACCCTAATTTCCGCTCTGCTTCTTAATCTCCCTCTCCGCTTCTTAATCTCCCTCTCCGCTATCAACCTCTTTTCATTGAACCCCTAATCTCCCTTCTTAACGCCGTCGCTAGGGTTTATTTTGTATATCTTTTCAGATCCGCTTCCAATTTGGCTTTCTGTACATCTAACGCCGCTACTCACAAGTGGCCTTTGGTTGCTCATTTGTGGGTTGCGAATTCCGACTTGATGACCACCGGTAGTTCTCCAGTGTCCCGTCGTCAGTAGGAATCGTCAATGGGTCGTCATCCACTGGGTCGATTTGCCACCGGAAACCTAATCAGCGGCGATTTCACTTGGTTGATTCGTCATCCACTGGGTTGTTCATCTCGATTTCACCCTCGGCGCTCGACATTCGACGTTCATCATCATCATCAGGTAACTCATCATCATCTCGCTTTGACCCCCTCTGTTTCTGTCCGTTTATTGCAAGTAACAGGAAAGCAGATTTCAGTTTAAACTGATTTTTTTTTCATGTTGTTATAAATTGAAATCTGTCTTGTTAAAATTATTGTGTGTTTTTCCTTGGTTGTGAAGTTGAACAATCATGTGTGTCTTTCTGGATCGGATGTTGATTTCTGTTACTAGTTTTAAATTAGTTTTAGAGTTATAGTAACCCTAGTTTGATTGTTAACTAGATCAGTAGCACATGGATTATTTAACTGGTGCTTTCAAACTGCCTAAATGTGTTTGGGACAGAATTAGATAAGCATCACATGTTGATTTTTATTAACAAATTCAAAATTTTGTAATAGACCTATTGAAGCATGTTTCTGTAGTTATATGTGTTGGAGTTTTTAATAATAGGGTGAACAAAAGATCAAATAACAATATAAGAACATGGATGTAGCCAGTCTCGCAAATGACCATCTATCATTAGTATATGATTTGTTGCTGCCTGTTAAAATGAAGGGGCATACTAAGAGCAATCTGAGTCATCAAGAGGTAAATCTTACATGTGCCTTTTTATATTATAGTTTTTAATATTTTCCCTATACTAATGCACCATCTTGGTTTTCGGCAGAATAGGAATTTGGGTGAGGTTGAACAGTGAATTGAGAATATTTTTGTTGACGTCTTTGAGAACTACACTTCCTTGGATGAACTGTCTCCATCTGACATAATTGATGTATTTAGGCTGCCTACTGGGGTTGGTGCACCGATTTTGGAACATGCTGTGAAGTTGTATAATCTGCTTCATGATATATTATCTCCTAAGGCATAACATAAATTAAACAGCTACTTCCGGGTACCATAGTTATCGATATATGATAACAATATTAGTATTTAGCTAGTTGTAGAGTGGTAAAATGGGTGATTTGGCTTGAAGCACAACTCTCATTGCCCATTTTTTATAAAATAATTTGTTTTATTATGATTATAAAAACTATATTTTACAAAGGTAACCTAGTATTTTTAGTAAGACAATTTTACTAGGTTTTGCGCACTATCAATAAACTTTGGGTGACTTTCGACTCCTTTCCTGTATAGCTTATTTTTCTACCCATTTATGAATGCATAAGTTAGTGGTGGACCAGTTTTCATTTTGGGGATGTTACGTACTATGCTCTCTAACTTTTTTGTATGGCAAAATCCATTTGACAAAGAGGACTGGGAGCAAGTGAAGTTTTTTGGATGTTTCCAAAATGCCATTGGTTACGTGATTTTGAAAGTTTTGTGAGGTTTACTGTTACCGTCTATTGTTACTGTCAAATACTATCCTTTTTCAAACTAGATTAGTTCTGTGGCAGTTTTTAAAAAGTATAGGTTTGGCAAGAAAGTTGTGTGCTCACAGGATTAATCGGAGTTCATTGTGAAACTGTATTCTAATGCCAACCATATCCACATGGTGGTAGTTATAAAGTAATGGCAACGAGTCCATTGGCAAGTTATGCAACATGGGAAATTAGTGGACAACTTCAAAGAACAGGTAAACGGGTTGGTTTTTACTTCCTTTTTCTGTCATTTATTTCTTTCATAAATGAATAGTCGGACTTCGTTTTGTTTGGGTATTAAGGAATGCGATAAATAGAAGTTTTCACTTGCAAATTTTATAAATAATGAATATCTGCAACGCATATAACAAGAATCTCTAGCAATCATAAAAAATAACTCTTCTGTCGAGTCCATGGTGGCAAGTATCACATTAAAGTACTTGAAATAGTTATATGTCATCCAAGGTCTCTTTATCATACTTTATCACTGTATTTTCATAATGGAAATGATAAATCATTTATTTAATCAGGATCAGGTGATGTAGATCATTGTTTGACTAGCCGAAGTGGTTCTAAGGTTCCAGAATTGGTACATGTAAATGATGATTTAAGCCTTAAAATTTCATCAGATATTTTTGTAACATAGATTCACACATGTAATTTCCATACTTTTCAAGTTAGAGTTTAGTTACTTTATATACTTTTCAGGTTAGAGTCTAGTTATTTATACAATGTTCGTCATTATATATATATTTTTTAGTTTTTTGCATTTCAATTGTTAATTACGCTATGTGCAGTTTGCTCTGGTTTCTCTATTAAAGAAAATGGCAATGAACCATCCATATCACACAATCTTCCAGATAGGTTACATGTTGTACCATGCAAGTTTATATTAGAGGTGGGAAAACTTTTGATTTGGGCTAGTTGACTAACAGGTCAAGTATGACTAGTTATGTTTTTTCTACAATGCAACTGATTCGTCGGAGCTGGTCCAGTTTTGATCGTCGACGCTGGTCCAGTTGGACTTGTTCTTTCTGCTCTTTTTACCAAACTAGGTGTGTTCCTTTCTGCAATGCAACTAATTCAATTGCTATTTTCTGTTTTGGTTATGAAGTTCATACTTTTTTTTATGATATTTTGGACTCTTTAGGTACACACAATAAGAAGATATATCTCTTTTACGCTTGTTTAATCATACCATTTATGTCTTCACATAACCAAAATATATTTATACAAAGTCTCATTCGGAAGATGCGCTATTAGAGTGGGTCTAATATTGATGTAGGGTATATCACATGAAAACGAAAGTACATCACCATTAAGGTTCGTTATTTATCCATTTCTCATCAGTATACTTGATAGTTGTTTGTTGGTAATTTTGAGATTTTTCTAGTAAATTGTGTATACCCATTGTAGCTTCATATTCTACTTCTATTACTGTTTTATGATAGGCGTCTTTCCGTGTGTGGCTCTTGGTTGTAGGCATTCCGCTTATAAGGTATCCATTATGATTTTTGTTTCATCTTACTATAATCTATGAACTTAGACTAATGTTGTTGGTCTTTGTAAAACTGTAAGTTTAATCATTATATTGTCTGGATATCACTTTTATGTCATATATAATATATTAGTTTCTTTCTACTTTTAATGATGTTTAAGGTTGGAACATCACAGTGAGATGATTCATGTTTGGTTTGATATATCGTACATGAAATCAAAGTTGATGTTCTAACATGTTTTCATCGAGGAAGGAGCTAGAAAGGCATAATCTTGTTATCAAGTCAAGATATGTGCAAGTACTACTTAAACAAATATGAGTTTTATTGACATTTATGGGAATAATGTAGATCGATATATATCAATGTATGAAACGGATTGGTTCGCTATATATATGAAATGCATTATTTTGCTATAAGTGTATTTTATTTTGTAATATCACGTTAATTTTTATTTAATGTAGAAATTAGTGATTCTATTAACAATATTTTTTTATTTTTTATTTTTACATTCTTGACGCGCAAAAATGTGTGTCATCTTTTTTATGACTGGGGCTTCCTTGACGTGAATTTTATGACGCGCATTGCGCATCATAAAATTCACGTCATTGTTTGCACGTCAAGAAGCTTCTTGACCTCGGCTTCCTTGACACGCGTTTGCGTGTCAAGAAGACCCTTTCTTGACACGCATTGCACGTCAAGAAATGCCTTTTTTTAGTAGTGATCTTGTATAAATGTGTACTCCACATCTCCTATTGTATAGTGTATATACTTATTTTTCTTATTATTGGTGTCAAGTGATTCAGTTGTACCAAAATAGTTTGATGACACTAAAGTCAACAATCTATATGATAATCGATGTCTACCCTTTAGTTTTAGTAGAGAAAACTTGTTGCTTACTTTTATATATTTTGATCATACAATTAATTTAAGTGATCCAATTGTATCAAATTTGATGACACTAAAATCATCAATAATCTGTATGATAATCGGTGTATACCCTTTAGTTTTAGTAGAGAAAACTTGTTGCTTATTTTTATATATTAATGTTGGGAATGTTCTGCTTGGCAGAAATTCTCTAAGTCAGAGTTCCGAAGGAAGTTAGTCCGGAACTTCCTTCACACTGAGTAGTTCCTCCGGAACTTCTCCTAGTGTTAGTCCGGAACTTTGACTTATCCCCTGTTGCAAGTTCCAATGCATAAAGCTGTCAGAAAGCAGTTTTACTTTACACCATGCTGTGCACTGTTCACCGATAGGTCTGCCCAACTGTTCAACAGAAGCATGCTTGTACTACAACAACTCTGGAGTAGATATTATTTGTTTATTTAGCCTTAGAGCTAAAAGGAAATAAAAGTAAATCTTTTATTTCCTCCTTGCACTATATATATTAGTTGTATTTCCTTTGTTCATTATCGATCGAACACTTCTCTTGTTCATCAGTTGTAACTCATTGTAAACACTGTGAAGTATAAATATAGTAGTGCTTGGAATTGATATCTCGTGTTCATCTACTTTTACTTCATGTTTACTTGTTACAGTTTCGATCAAACCTTTTCAAACATTAACACAAACAAGTCTGATTCCGCCTTTCTTGTTTGATAACTTTTAGTAACTTGTTTGGTTAGTTGTCTCTAACCACGATCCTACAAGTGGTATCAGAGCTTTGGCTCTTGAGTTCATAAGTTTTTAAAATTGTATTTTTGAAAACTTTTCTTGCTAAAAGGGTTACTGTTTGATTTGGATAAGACTGTTTTGATTCTTGATCTCTGAAAATGAGTGAACTAAGGAATGGCAGCACTAACAAACCTCCAACCTTCACTCCTGATGACTTTGACACATGGAAACTTAGAATGGAGATTTTCTGTAAAAACACTGACCACAAAATGTGGGTTTCCATTGTCAAGGGACCAAAAGTCATTACCACCCCATCTGCTACTCAACCTATTGTTGACCTTGTCAAAGCATATGAGAATTATTCTGAAGATGATCATAAGGCCTGTGAATGTGACTACAAAGCTTTATGGGCACTCCAGGCAGCTCTTCCTAATTCCATACTAATAGGCTTTAAGAGATGCAAAACTGCACATGATCTTTGGAAAGCACTTATTGAAATGTATGAGGGAACAGATGAGGTGAAAGAGAACAAGAAAGACATTTTAAAACAAAGATATGAAAATTTCTGTCATAAAAGAGGTGAATCAATGTCTGAGCAGTACTTAAGATATGTTCGACTTATAGATGAACTCCAGGGTGCAGATGTAAAAATTGACAATGCTGATATAATCAGAAAATTTTTAAGATCATTACCTGAAGTTTGGACTGTCTATACAGTCAGTATCAAGTACAACAAAGACCTTAAAACCTTGAAATTAGGAGATCTCTATGGAATGCTGAGTGCACATGAGATGGAAATGAATGAGAAGTCTGGTGTATCATCGAACCAGACATCATCTTCCAAAGGCACTCTGGCCCTCATCACTGCTCGCTCAGAGAACTATTCTGAACCAGAACCATATGTATCCTTTCCTGAGTCTCCTAAAGGACATGAAACTTCATACTACCAAAATTTTGCTAATGTTGCTAACAGTTCTTATTCAGGTTTCACCAGATCAGATCTAGAGTGCATCAGTGCTGATGACCTAGAGGAGATTGACATCACCACCCAACTAGCCATGGTGTCACTTAGGGCTCAAAGGTTCTACAAGAGAACAGGGAGAAAATACAATGGAGCCATTGATAAAACTCTCTTCATTAGGAAAGTTGGAAAAGATAAGTTGCTTGTTCAGATTTATGTGGATGATATTATCTTTGGATCTACCAATCCTAAGTTGTGTAAGGAGTTTGAGACCCTAATGCAAGATCAATTTGAGATGAGTTCAATGGGTGAACTCAATTTCTTTCTGGGTCTCCAAGTTAAACAAACTGCAGATGGCATCTTCTTGAATCAGTCAAAATATATTCAAGATATGCTCAAGAGGTTTGATATGCTGTCTTCCTCTTCTGCAAAAACTCCTATCTCAACCTCTCACAATCTGAATTCAGAATCAGAAAGTGAACCTGTTGATCAGCACACTTACAGGGCAATGATTGGTTCTCTGATGTACTTAACGGCAAGTAGACCTGATATCATGTTCAGTGTATGCTTATGCTCTAGATATCAATCAGCTCCCAAAGAATCCCACATGAAGGCAGTAAAGAGAATCTTTAAATACCTCAAAGGTCAACCAAAACTTGGGTTGTGGTATGCAAAGAACAATGACTTTTCACTTATTGCCTACACTGACAGTGACTATGGCGGCTGCTACTTGGATAAGAAATCAACATCAGGAGGATGTCAATTTCTAGGTAATAGGCTTGTATCATGGCAATGCAAGAAACAGACCTGTGTTTCTACTTCAACTGCTGAAGCTGAGTACATTGCTGCTTCAAGCTGCTGTGGTCAAGTACTTTGGATTCAGAATCAAATGCTGGATTATGGAATCACATTTCTGGAAACTCCTATGTATGCAGACAACACCAGTGCCATTTCCATCACCAACAATCCTGTGAAGCACTCTAAAACAAAGCACATTGAAATAAGGTACCATTTCATTAGAGATTGTGCAGAAAAGAAATTGATTAAGTTACACAAGGTTCATACTGATCTACAATTAGCTGACCTTTTCACAAAGGCATTTGATGAAGCAAGATTCTTCTTTCTTATCACAGCTATTGGGATGATGAACTTTGGTTAACTTTTGCTGTCAATTGTTGCTTTTATGTACATAAATTTTCTATTACCTTATGTGCTTGTGTTCTTAACATCCATCTCTTCAAAATTATGAGAACTCTTTCAAGAAATATTCTTATAACTGATAATGTTGAAAAATCTCAAAAAGTTATGAGCATTTCTGAATCTTTTGATGCTTCTAAGTAAATTCCAAGGGAACAATATTGTTCCGGAGGAACTTACTCCTGAAGTTTTCCCTTCTCAAAGAGAAGTTCCGAGGGAACTCTCTAAAGTTTCTAACAGTTTTCAAGTGTTTTCTAAGTGTTTCAGGTGTTCCGGAGTAAATTTTGAAGCTCCGAAGGAACTTCCTGCGGAAGTATTTTAAGAGAAGAGAAGAAAATTTCTAAGGGTAAAAGTTCCGAGGGAACTTCACTCTTCCGAAGGAACTCAATTGTTCCGAAGGAAAAGTTCCGGAGGAACTTTATTGACTTAATCTTTTTCTATAGATTAAGTGGGA
The DNA here is from genome assembly GCA_039602395.1 of Deinandra increscens subsp. villosa. NCBI lineage: Eukaryota > Viridiplantae > Streptophyta > Magnoliopsida > Asterales > Asteraceae > Deinandra > Deinandra increscens. The sequence continues at coordinate 8,112,805 of JBCNJP010000012.1, read as the reverse complement.
CCCTTTATTTCAAATTTTAACAGTGACGGTTAACTGGTGGCCCCACTAATTCCACCTTTTCCGTTAACGTCAATTCCCTCTCTCCTCACCCCTTTAACTGTCACTTCCAGAAAAACCCTTTCACTTACTAAACCTAAATCCCAAATTCTCGTCAATCGCTCTCGATTATTTCCAAATTTCATCAAATTCATCTGAATCTCTCAAGCATTCACTCGGTACAGAACAAATGGCAGCATTCGCATTTCATCACGAGCACAATCAAAGAGCTTTTCTAGAGAAAACAGAGAAATCGGCTCCGTTTGATGGAATGATCGACTTCCTCAATGCGTCGGAGTTACACTTTGCCCTAACTGTAAGTCCAATCATCTATGATGAAACGATTACTCAATTCTGGGCAAACGCAGTAGTAGGTGCCAGGGATGAAGACGGCAAGCAAATATTGCAAGTTGAAAGCCAAGTTCACGGTAGAAATGTGTACATCACTGAAGCCATGATCAGAAATCATCTAAAGTTACAGGATGAAGGAGGTATCTTAACAGTTCCCAGGGAAGACTACCAATTCACTCTGATGGGCATAGGTTACGGAGGAAATCCCAAAAGCAAAACAGTGAAGAAGTGCCACATACCACCTGTTTGGAGATTTCTTGCCCATACCCTAATGGTGTGCCTAACCCCAAGGCGATCACATGAAGAACTTGGTGAAGTCCAAGCAACTGCTCTTCATGCTGTGATCAGGGGAGAATGTTTTAACTTTTCAAAAATGATTTTTGATGGGCTCAGGGAGAATTGTGAAAAACCTTTTAATATGTATCCCAGGTTTTTACAACACATTCTTGACACACAATTCCCTGATGTTCCCAGAGCTGGTACCATTTTTCACCAAAAGAACCTAACTGAGAAAATTTTTTCTTACTTGCTTTCAAAATCTGCAATTTCCAACTGTCTTGGAGTGGAAAATGACCATCCACTACCCGATCCAAGAGTTATTCCTGCATCTAAGGTGCAAGAGCAACCAGTTGATGTTCTAGAACCAACTGAGCAACCTGCTCCAGGTGACAACACTGATCTTACACCATCAGTTGTTGAACCCACACCTGAAACTGACCCTCTTGCAAAATTACCTGTGAATGTTACTTACATAAGAAAGAGGGTCAAGCACTCAAAAACTACAGCCAAAACTTCCTCACCTACTCCATCAAAAGTTGTTGACAAGGAAACAGGGTCTACTCCACCTGTGTTTCCTACTGCCACCCAACCTGAAAACCTTGAGCATGACCCACTGTCTGCTCAACATCAAAGCCAAGGGTTCAGCCATATTGCTGATGATCTCTCACTTGAGACCTCATCTTCTATCAGATTGGATGTACAACCCTCATCCCTTTTGTTTACCTCCATAGACCTAAACCAAGATTTACCTGTGGATGATGAAGAAACTGATTTAAATCCAAATGACAATCTCTTCTCATTAACCTCACCTCATGAAGATGATTGGATGGATCTAAATTATGTTTCTCCTAACCCCCATTCACCCTCTAAGGAGTTGAACATCAGGAGTGATGAAGATGTTCATGTAGAAAGGGCTGCTACTACAATTGGTTCCCCACTGGAACAATTGGACAGTAGTAACATTCTTAAGACCCAATCTATGGCAACCAGCAGCCAGTTTGCACCAAAGGAACCAGAAATGGAACCTGAGGCAACAACTGTGCTTGCAGGGAATCCCAGGAGCCAAGACAACCAGGGTGTTGAGCTTGATCAAGCTAGGCTTGATGGCTCTTCTTCGCCCAAGGATACTGAGAAATCAGTTGAGGGCAGTGCTTTACTTAAGGAATTGACGGCAAATCAAACTGAATTGCAAAAACAAATGCAATCCCTGCTTCACACTATTCAACAGCAGGACACCTTGATTGAAAGGCTTAAGCAGGAGAAGGTTAGTGCATCAAACCCAACTGGTGAAGCTGTTGCTACCAAAAAGGGGGAGAAAGCTAGCTCTTCAAAATCTTTTGAACACATCTCTGCTAAAAGTAAGTCAGCTGAAGACTCTGCTAGCTCTTCTGATATTGACTTTGATCACAATGAGAGGATACCTGAGAAGATGAAGACAAAGCTGTTCAAAATCTGTGAAATCAAGCCCTTTAACCCAATAGAAGGTTTGCTGAATGTTCACATGAATCAGCTAATGCAGGTAGCACCTGAAGAGTGCAAGGTCAATCACATGGAATTTCTAAGATTCGTGATGGCAGCTTCAGGTGCTCATCCTCAAAACATTGCAGAAGTCAGAAACTTCATATCAGAGGTATATTTAGCAAAAGAGCAAGAGTTTCTTCAAACAGGTGTAGAACAGTTTGAAGCTGAAGGAGGTCAGAGAAGTGAAGAACAGGTTGATACACCTGAGAGTAAACCAGAAGAAGATGTGACTCAGCAAGAAGATCTGTTTGATATAGAAGTAACTGAAGCATTGCTGAATTTATCTTCTGCAGCAAAGGTTGTAACAGAGGAAATTCCAAAGGACATTGTTCCGGAGGAATTTGCCTCTGTCACTGAAATTCCGAAGGAAGTTACTCCGGAGGAGCTAATCACCACTGATGAAACTCCGAAGGACGTTACTCCGGAAGAATCAACCTTAGCTAAGGAGATTCCGAAGGAAGTTACTCCGGAAGAACTTCTCACCACTGAGAATGTTCAGAAGGAAGTTACTTCGGAAGTTGTTTCCAAGGAATTGCCTAAGACTATTTCGGAACAAATTACTCCGGAAGTCAGTCCCAAGGTAGTTACTTCGGAACTTGGCACTAAGACTATTCCTGAGCAAGTTATCTCGGAAGTCAGTCTCAATGCTACAACTTCACTTCCTGAGTCTTCAAAGCCTGCTGATGGTGAGTCTCTTGATGAGAGAACCATATCTGGTTTTACTGACATGGATGAAGATAATCAGAGCACAGGTGATCAAAATGAAAATATGGACCCTGCCACAAAAGCTCTGATTGATCAATTGGAGAAGGAGAATGTTGAAATGAGTAAGAAGTTCCAGGAACAGAAGGAGGCTGCTGTATTTGAAGAACAGAAACAACTGCTCATAGAAGGAGGTATTTATGAGTATGTTGTCAATAACTCAGACCTGATGTTCTTCATTAATGGAGCTAGGCTAAGATCAGACAACTACTTAAGAGAAAGAATTGCTAGAGCTGAAGAGCAAGGTCTATCTGATAAGGTAGAAAAATGTAAAAGGGTCTTAGCGAATGACTACAGGAAAATTCATATGAAAAAGGCTGAAGACAACAAAATTTTCCTTAGTCAATTCAGTGTAATGCTCAGAAGCAAGGAGTGTTTTACTGAAGAATGGGTAAATGAGATGAAGGGTGATGACCTGGTGAATTGGATGTATATGATTCTCGCCATTCAAGCTGATGAAGCCAAGAAGATGAATGTTAAAAGGTTTGTTGAGTACAGTTACGAGCAGGAGAAGGCACAAGAGAAGCAAGGTACCAGATATCAAAAACTATCTGAGGAAGATGACTTGCTGATTCACAAATGGTATTTCAAAGAAATCTTAATGGAGAATCCTAAGAGAATCAACTCTTGCAAACTGCCTAGGCTGAGATCAGAACTTGATGCCATCAGAAAGAGTCAAATTGAAAAGGAGAGAACTACTGGTGAGAAAAGACCACCAGGTATGTATACTCTTTTCGACTCTCTTCATCCTGAAGGTCTCAGCTACCTCAAGGAAAAGAAGAGAAAAGCTCCTGTCTTTGCTCCTCAACAGAAGAAACCTAGGATCAACATTGTCAAGCAAATGTTCGACACTGTTTCTGATCCTCACCTCTCATCATCATCACAACCCTTTACCTCATCATCACAACCCAATGCTCCCACATTTCAAACTCCTAACCAACCAATTCCATCTCCACCATCCTCTCCACCTCACAAAATTCCAAAGCCTACACAACCCGAGCCTGAATCCTCATCCCAAAAGCCTCCATCCCCTCAGCCTATTCCCTTCTCCTATTCTGGAAGAAAGAAGTCTATGGCGAGTAAGAAACGCCTAACCAAAAGGAAGAAGATAGCTGTAAGTGACTCAGAAGAAGAATCCGAACCTTCAGATCCTCCAGCTGCAAATGTTGAAGTCCTTCATCCCTGCATTCAAAGGATTGAAGATCACAGGAGTGAGAACATGTATTACTTCTTCATGAGCAATGGTGAAATCAGGAAGAAGCCTGAATTAAAAATGGAGGATTGGGATAAACTGAATCAAATGGATATCATGGCTATAATGGGAACTCCTAACTACAAGGCAGTGTAGAGCTCAAGTCAAAGCATCTTGAAGATTCAAACAGAAGAACAGTTTTTGGTAGCAACATCTTAGGGGGAGACTGTTGGGAATGTTCTGCTTGGCAGAAATTCTCTAAGTCAGAGTTCCGAAGGAAGTTAGTCCGGAACTTCCTTCACACTGAGTAGTTCCTCCGGAACTTCTCCTAGTGTTAGTCCGGAACTTTGACTTATCCCCTGTTGCAAGTTCCAATGCATAAAGCTGTCAGAAAGCAGTTTTACTTTACACCATGCTGTGCACTGTTCACCGATAGGTCTGCCCAACTGTTCAACAGAAGCATGCTTGTACTACAACAACTCTGGAGTAGATATTATTTGTTTATTTAGCCTTAGAGCTAAAAGGAAATAAAAGTAAATCTTTTATTTCCTCCTTGCACTATATATATTAGTTGTATTTCCTTTGTTCATTATCGATCGAACACTTCTCTTGTTCATCAGTTGTAACTCATTGTAAACACTGTGAAGTATAAATATAGTAGTGCTTGGAATTGATATCTCGTGTTCATCTACTTTTACTTCATGTTTACTTGTTACAGTTTCGATCAAACCTTTTCAAACATTAACACAAACAAGTCTGATTCCGCCTTTCTTGTTTGATAACTTTTAGTAACTTGTTTGGTTAGTTGTCTCTAACCACGATCCTACAATTAATTTGATCATACGTATTAATTTAAGGCATTATATCTATTTTCTTGTTGTTTTTACTTTCATCTTGAGAGATTTTCACGTTAAAAGTTGAAATCATCTTCATTTTTTTATTGAATGATAGTTTTGAGTTTAGCGGCATTACCTCTTCATATTTTAAAAGAAAGCCGGTTATTTTCAAAAAAACATTTATCTCCAATCTGAGAAGTTTTTTTGTTCACATCCGGTTTTAAACCCAAAATTTTAAGGTCTCAAGTCCCACAAATATCATGAACTTTTTATGACATTCTCGTCAATCGTCATGATTGGATTCTAACATAGGTTAAATTTACCGTTAAAAAAAGGATTTAAGTTTACCATTGTGCACCTATTCATGAGAATGATATATACTCAAATTGAACATTAAACATATATAATAAACGCACTAATGAACTTCCCTTCAAGATTATATAAATCAAGTTGCAACTTGCAACATGACATCAATAATTTTAATTAAACTATCTTGCGTTGATAATATATTTAATTTCTAATTATTCTTGTAACAAAAGCTAAAGATAAATATATCTAATTAATTCGAATTACTTAAGAATTATTGCGTTGTGATGATCCATGGATTTATTCTACCGGCAACCGTCATCACTTACAAAACAAAAGTAAAAAACTACAAAAGTACAAAAGTTTTGTTCAAAAAAGAACCTTGAAGGTGCAACTATTGTTTTATTTTTACAATATTTTCTTTTTCTTTTTATTTTTGTTTTTTTTAAATAATTTAAATTAACAAATAAATAAGAGTAACAAATAAATAAACAAAAGTACAAATAAATAAATAAAAATAACAAAATACAAACACCAAAAAAAAAAATTAATTCGGCTACTTATAATTTATAAAATAAAAACAAACATTTTCGAAACAAAAAATACAATGCCAATCCCCCCCCCCCCCCCCCCCCCGAAAAAAAGAAAAAAAAACCAACACTACGCATTTCCCCTCGCACGCTCGTAAATGTGATCGATCAAATCCGTCTTTAGCTGGTTGTGCATTTCTCAGTTTCTTATTTCTTGTTGTTTCGTCCATTTTTCATCCTCTTGAATTTCAGGATATGTAATATCCAACTCCTCCTCATGAAACATCATCACATTCATTACTAAAATAAAAAAGATTACATCAACATTAATTTTAAAAAAAACAATAAAACCAACAAACAACTACTAGAAATTATTTTTAAAAAACTACATATTGCGTCGAGATTTCATTTTTCTCAAATATTTCATCTTTTTCTTTCTCCACTGTAACACCCGTATACAATTTAGTGTCAAACTTTAACGTTTAATGTTATAAAAACTGGTCCCAGAAAATTTGTGTACAAAACCTATGATTTAACAATCATAAAACACCATCATTGCGGTTTAACACTTACAAAATATACCAATATTGAGTTTGACATTCTAAAGTGGTCATCGACTTAATATATAAGTTCTTTCCACCAAAATACATGACGGGTAGTTCGTGCTTGATGTGATCGGCTCCACGTAGTCTTGATGAGCATCCCCCGGTAGGCCTTCCCTTTACCTGCAATTCACTCACTTTCAATAGTGAGTTTCTATTGCATAAACATGTATAAACATCATTAACAATGATAAATAACAAATAAACTCAGAAAAAGGGTTCCTAGGCGTATCGCCTAGATCTTCATTATTTCCAAGCGATAGGCCTGGACTTTTAGGCGTATCGCCTCCCAAGTTTCTTGCTCCAAGCGATACGCTTGGAGCAATCTTTCCAGGGCTTTAGCCGATTTTTGCCCAGTTTTATACTTAGAATATTTTGACAGTGTTTCACAAATGCTGGCAATTTCATCCAGGTTTTTAGGGGACTTCTCCCAGCCATTCCAGGCTTTCAAAACATCATTCTAAACATGTTTATGAGGAAAAATACATACTTTTGTCATGGTTATGATACAATAACCAACCTCGGGTTCTCCTGACCCGTTTGACCCATTAAGGGAATTTCCTTGTGGCAACCCAGAAAGTTATGATCCAGATTTGATCCACAACATATATTTTGCAACTAGTTTCACATATGCAAGTAGTTAACATAACATGATTATATGCACACACCTTGATTGGTTTTTACACATCTATTATGGGTCAAGTTCTTTGCAATACTATATTATTTGTGATTTTAGACCCAAGTCATATGATTACGTTCTTCATTAATCTACTTTCCATTGGATTGCATAACCATTGTAGTTAATGTCCAAATGACCCATTTAATTCATTTAACCCGTTAAGACGGGTTCTTGCCTTTGGTAATTCCCAACGGCTCATTTGACCGCTTTTAAGCAATGGGGATCTATGGTTCTCCAACCATTTATGATCCTTCTTTCTTTCTTACATAGCATGGATTCTATAAACCCATTTATGCTCATTGTAACTTATTATTCATCTGTTGATTCATCCGAATCTTTCTTATGGTTAAATCTAGTCGTTTGGGAACCCCTTAGCATTGGGGCTTCATGGTTCCTTGAACCATTCGTCACCCTTTTATTAAAACACATGGTTCGTTTTATAAGTATAAACTACATGTTTTCAAATCTAATACTTGTAACAATAACGATGTTACCCGACAACAAAGCAATTTCACATTTGTGGTTCCTTAGAGCCATTTAACCTACTTGACCCAATAACTTGGGCTTCAGCTAGCCATAAAACCACTAGGCAACATTTTTGCATTCTAGTGTGGTTTTTATGGACCGTTTATGTATTTCAACCCAATATTTAAACACACACTTTACCCTGACAATTCAAGGTTTCCATTTAACTTTCTGGTAATCTACTTACTCTTATGGGGGTACCTTAATTGGTACTTAACCATTCATTTCATGGTAGGAACATATATCATAGCACATTAGCTAACTTATAGGGTGTAAGTAATACTTACCTCGATTCGTCCTAAAGTCCTTTACCACTTCATCCGGTTGACCCATTTGATTCCAAGCTCAAAACCTAGCATTTTCAATGGTCAACATTTAACTCGTTAGTATTCCCTTTCATGACAAATCTAGCCATTTAGGTACTAACAATTTCCATTATGCATATTCATCATATTTTATATTCCAATTGAAACCAACACTTTGACTTTTAAAGTCCAACCAACAATTTACATATGAACACATATAATTACACTAATCACATATCATATAGGTCATATAATATGCCAACTTAACTTTCATGCATGTATAACGCAAGTATAATCACAACTTCAATCTTAATTGATTTTAGAAGGTAATATTTGTGTGTAGACTTTTCCAGCTATGCTGCTGTAATTGGCCATTTTGACCATCTTACTATTTTTTCTAGCATTCCATGTTAAAAGATGGAATGTAGTATACTGAAAGACCTTTCCAGGCATATATGGCACACCCTCTAACGATTTTTCTAAAAACAGGACAACAACCATAATTTTTCCCAAACAGCATGCTGGAAAATTGAGTGACCATATTAACGGGTCATTTTGACCCATTATACACCGGATTCAGTTTCCGGTGTTCAAATACCAAACATAGTATTCAGAACAAGCTTTTCAATCATATATTTTTCATCCTAAACGGACCTACGACGGATCTTATACGCCCCTTCCAAAACAGCCCCACAACTGGTTCTTAACATTTTCATTGTTTTATACCATCTCATTTAACACACTTTATAAGCATGGATTTCACATATCAATCACATTCTTATTTCATGATTGTAAGTAATATATCATTCTTACATTTAGTCATGAATTTCAACGTTTCATCTAGGTTAGGCATTTCATCGAGCACTTGGCGTGCTTAATATTGTAGGTTCACGAAGTTCATTCATCTAACATTCCAACCTACCATTTAACATCAATTAGGTGGAATCCCTTCCAACCCATCTTAATACAACCAAATTTCATCAAGTAACAACATATTTATGCAAGAATTTCATCAATAGGACTTGCTTCATGACTAGCACCTACCATGGATGTTCAAGTGTAAGGGTTTGGTGACTACTTCACCAAACGTTAATCAATTTAGAAAGTTATGCAATTATTCAAGTTCCTAACACCATAGGATTTATATAACAACAAGAAATTGCAGATTTCTAACCCCTAATTTCGTGATCTATGCATGCAACATAGAGGGGTTTTTACTTACTTGCTCCAAGTATGAGTTTAGGGGCTGGAAACCACTTCTAATTCAACCCCTAGATGATAAAATCGCAGCCTATGCCTCCAATTGAGCAGATTTCGATTTTGAGGATGAAGAGGGGGTCTGGTTCGATCTCCAGGTCGTGAATACGACCTCCCCCTTCTTCCCTTTTTTTTGTTTAGTTCTAGTTTAGGCTATTTACAAATTTGGCCCCTCCATTTTAGTTCCATGTTTTAAACTTTTAACCAAAATGTGAATTTACCAAATAAACCTCATGGTTTCACATAACGATTAAATATAACCAAGTTGGGGGTTTTTAACATTTCATGTTGCATACTTTAACATGTTATTACACGTATGTACCCGATCTAAAAAGTGGGATGTTACATCCACCATCGTCCGTCACTCCTCCGAAAACCCCGATGTGTCGACACACAATGCACGAATTTGGTTGTAACGGGTATTTTCCTCCCGCAACAACGTCCTCTTTTTTTGCTCGATCACAAACTCCTTAAGATCGTTGTTGAACTCCTTCTCGAGAGCCAATTCTTTTTGTTGACGAATGAACTTTTTCTTCCCCGCCGGTCGTGGCAAAATGTTCATTTCCGGCTCCTCTTCGTCCTCATCCAAATCGACCGCCTCGTTAAGGTTGATCCCGCAACGGCCCGTGGAAGCCGAACCCATCGGGCTATCTCTCTCCGTTGACGACCTCTTCTTTGACGCCACCGACCCTTCCATGATCTCATGGAATTTGGGAGATCACTTCAAGCGGTTGAAGTGCTCGATTGGATGTGCACTTTTGTGATCTTTGTGAAACCGGTTAATCGCTTTGTTCATAACGTCAAGGTCACTTTCACCGCTCTTACGGTGGCGTTGGTAACCTTCCCAAACTCCTTGAAATTTTGAGACCTTTGGCTTCAAGATCCCCCCACTTTCCACTCAACTTATCATTATTGCGAAACATCGTGTAGCCTTTACCCTTTCGCAAGTCGTGGAACCCGATACTAACGCGGTCCCAAAATGCACCTTTCGTTTGCGAGTTACCTATTTTAAAAAAAATCGATTAGTTAAAAAATTTTAATGGAGAAAAAAAATTAAAAACTTTCATTACAAGAAAAAAGTACCATGTTTCCGGTCTTCGGAGGCGTGATATACGCCTCGATCAAGTCAAGCTCCTCCTCGAGATCCCATTTTGATTTTTTTTCCGTCGGAGCCATGGTACCCTCGACGGGTTGTTTTCCCTTTCCTCTTCCTTTTAACCCGAGTATTGACTTGGGTCTCCGGCACCACTTGGACATCGTCATCGTCTTGCTCGAATAACGGCGTTTGGGGATGAGATGGAAATTGAAATGGAGTAGGAGCTTGCAGTTGACCCCATTGAGCATAGTTGTTGAAGTTGGGGTTGGGGTTTTACATGTTTTGAGGGGGGTTCGGGCCCGTGTAAAGAGGGTTCGGTTGACCCGCGTACATGGGCTTTCAGGAAGGTGGGTTTTTCCTGGAATTGGTGATAACTTTGTGTGCTTAAGGATTCCGTACGGCTGGGTTAGACCAGCTGACAATGGCCTTTTTCCATTGGCTCACCCCGTAGGAAGTACTTAGGCAATTCAATTTTTGTTGGTCATTTAAAAAAAAAAACTCGGGGAGGAGACAATATTACATAGGAAAAACGAAATTATACCAATCACCAAAACCCCAATCTACTTTTGTTCGAGGCCCAAAGCAAACTAACGCTCTTGATCTCATGGATAATCTGTTGCGTCCCAGAATCTCGGGGTAGGATTGTTGGAGGTTAGCTACAAGTGGATGGGCCTTGTGAAGGTTCCTACAAAACACAGATACCGTTAGTCTTGACACGAAGGGCCCCGAAGGGGGTCTTCGTGACAACACTCCGGCGTGAGAGTAAGTACTTGTTTAAGGAGAGGAATTATAAAGTGAGTAAAGAGAGTGTTATAGAGAATTTGGGATCCTTTACCCGGTTGTCCAAGTATCGTTTATATAGTGGTCTCCGAGGGCGAAGTGGTCATTTCCCCTCTTACGTCTCCTTTCCTTGCATTAAATGTTTGACGGAGTTGCAGGGGCTTCGAGCGTCGAGAAACAGGCTGGACTGGCGGAGAAGCCATTCACATCACCTGTCCCATCATACTACCTTGTACTTGCCTGTCCTTCTTGTCGGCTAGATCCCCTACACTCGTTCGCTTATTCCCATTGCCGAGTTTGTCTTTATCCCTTCCGCCATGGCGATAACCGAGGTGGCATCCTTGGCCCGTTATCGAGGGCAAGGGCTTCCACGTAGCCCGTCGCCTCGGGAGGCGCTTCTTCGTAGCCTTTCTGTTTTTGAGGCCCTTATGAATGACCTTTTGGGGGTATAGCCTAATATAATCCAACTAGAGGGCACCTGTTTATTGTTGAATATGGCCTCATTTCTAGCACACCAAATGGTCCAAAATATCGCTTGAAAGACGGTGTAGATCGTCTGGGTCTTTCTATCCCCATCTTTAGCTTTTCGTGTAAAGAAGCCAGGTCTTCAAGAGAGAGGCTAAAAATTTAAGGTATATTGCACCAATCTGACACAAACGACCCAAATCTTAGTCGCCACTTGGAAACTTAAAAAGAGGTGCTTAGAGGACTCACTAAACTCACGACATAGTGGGCATAATAGGGAAGGAACCGAAACGTTTCTACGGGATAGGTTGTCTAAGGTATCTAGACGACCGATAACCGCTCTCCACGTGAGGATATTGACTTTTATAGGCGTTGTTTTGCACCACGGGATACCACAAGATGGGTTATGCCCCATGAAAGCGGAGATGATTTGACAGACCTGTTAGAAATAACTTTCTTGTGGCCTAAGCCAACATTTATACTTATGATCACTGACCTAAAATAGCCCTTTAGTTTTCTAATAGACATTTATTTGATGGACATAATTGCTCTTACTAACTTGTTGGGTAATAATTTGAGGCTCCTTTATTAAATGGTGTTGGGCTTGGTTGATTAGTTTTAGTAGATTAATTAGATAGTTTAGTGGGCTAGTTAGTAGGTATTTCGTAATGGGCTATGGGCTTGGGAAGGCCTAAAACGATATAGGGTTTTCATGTTTAAGCTTTCCTTGTGCGTATATAAACACATGGAATGCTCAGTTAAGGGTTGGCCAACTAGAAGAAAAAAACATGAGAAGCATTGGGATAAGGGAGATTTCGTTTTCTCTCTAAAAGTGTATGTACCCGACGATTTTCTGATTAATCGTGTGCATCATTTCAGGTTTCATCGCTTTTGTTTTCGTTCATCTTGCTCATCATTTTTCAAATTTTCATCTTTATTGATCTTGAATCGATTCTATACACGGATTCCACACCTGTATAGGGTGTTGATGTCGTGTAAAGGACTTTTTGGGACCTGCAATTGGTATCAGAGCCAAGAAACTCACGTTTCGAGGCTCTCACGATATCAGATTCAAGAAACTAACAATATGGTGGAGTTTTTTTTTCTTCTCAAGTTTGCAGGTTTAAAGGCTAATGTTTTAAGTGGTTTACAACTCAAGGTTGGTAGGTTTTGGCTCGAGGTTAACAGGTTCACAACCGGGTTAAGTTTTAGGGTTGTCTCGGGGTTCACGACCGGATCAGGGGGTTCACGACCACAATGGAGGGTTTATGACCGCAAACAGGTTCATGGTTACAAATAGGTTTACGGTCGCAAACAGGGTTCATGGCCGCAAACAGGGTTCATGGTCGCAAATAAGGTTCATGGTCGCAAACAGGTTCACGCCAGTATACACGTGTTCACTAAAACAATCGTAACTTGAGTTCCGTTTAGAGTTACGGGGCCTATTACTGGCCAAAATGAAGCTCTAGACGAGACCTACACTTACAATGGCCATATGGCCATTTTAGTCCGTTTTCACCCCCAAATTCCATTGTTAAGGCGTCCGTTTTACCCCAGATGTTTTTGGGTTTTTCCGCATTTTTGTTTTAGTGAGCCATTTATCCATTTTGAGCTTGAGTTCTATCTGCTAAGCGTCCCTAACTGTGAGAATGAGTGATAAATCAAAGGTCTCATCTTCACCACAGATATGCTCTAACCCTAAATGCTTTAAATGTATCAAAGGTTATAAACTGCAACTTGAAATGATAAACCGTGACTTAGAAGATGCTACATGTGCTACTAGATCTGCTAAGCCAAGAGAAAAAAAATATATAGAAAAGATTGATGCTCAGAAAAAAGACAGATAAATATTAAGAGTTAGCTAGTCGATTTATTTGCATTTTCCTATGTTCTACGTTGCACTTATTTGTTTTATGCTTTCATAATTGTATTATGTGCACTATAGTTAGTACCTCACTTTCATGTTTCCTAAAGATTAGGACAGGTAGCAGTAGGATCATTTATGTATCGAACACATGGGTTAATCACTACTAGAAAAAAGGAAATTTGCTATGAAACATTGCGACACAATTCATTGTGTCGCAAAATACATACACATTTACAACAAATTTAACACACGGGTAAAAAGAAAATTTCCTCACACATTTGCGTCTAAAGAGCAACCACAAAAATAGTTTCTCACAAATTTGTCTCAACATTGTCGTAAAATACAACATTTTGTTAATTAAATCCGATGTTAGACTTATTAATAATCTATTGCAACACATTGGCTACATAATTAATATTTAACATTCTAATTCCGTAGCAAATGTGACGCAAACTACTATTTTTTATATTTGTAAAACGTTATTAAGCATGATATTAAGGATAACATACTAAATTATTTTTATAAATCCCTATCGGTCAAAATTATGAAACAAATAAAAATAAAATTCTTTATTTAGTTTTTTATTGCCACACCATTGCAACAAGTATACTTATATTATTTTTATTAATTCAGTTCCGTAGCAAATTAGACGCAAGTTATAACTTTTATTTTAAGTTTATTCTTTTATTATGACAAGTTTGATAAAAGTATTAAAAATTTTATTTTTATTTTTTTGAAAATTGGAAATAAATAATCCCAAGTTTCGTTGTTTGGCCGGTAATAATCCCACCTTTTTAAATAGCTCCCAGTGGTCCCAAGTTTCATAATATTTAACTGTAATGGTCCCACCGTTAAAATCATTAACACCCTTATCACCCTTGATGACGTGGCATGTGACATGGCTTTTTTTTTATTTATTTAATTCCTAAATAAAATCTTTAATCTACCTGGCATCCAATTCGATCCCCCCCCCCCCTTTAACATACATGAACTTCGATCCCTTCCCCCAAAATAGGAGCCCTAAAATAGTTTGACTCAACCGGTCTTACTTGGATCGGAACTGATGAGCATGGCGGTCCCTCCAAATCCACAGGTCCCCCCAGTCCTCTTGTTCTTCTGCCAGTAACTATTGAACACATAAGAAGCATGAGCAACAATATTGTCCGGAAAATAACAGCTTCCGGTGGGGCTAATCGGAGCACAATCGGCGCCGCCTACTCCACACGCGTAATCCATCACCTCCTGCAACTTCTCCGATGGCACACTCGGCTTCGCGACACACCACAGCTGCTCGTAACCAAACGGCGGCTCCGCCATCGCACCCCCGCCGCTCACCGGCGGCGGAGCAGCCACAGAACCGCCACCTCCGCGACGGTAGTGAGGGTTAGGGTACGGATTGCATGGAGGGAGATTAAATATGTACAGCGGGTGCGCACTGTTCGCCGGAGGTTGCATCGCCGACGGAAATGGTAGAGGTGTCGTCGGCGGCGATGTAACTCCGACGAGCGGTGGAAGGGGGCTGACGGCCGTGTCAGACGGAACAGAGTAATCTAACTCCGATGAAAGTTTTCTCGAAACAAAGGTTTTTATCGTCACATTCAACGATTTTGACCGGAAAACCCCTAGATCGGACATGGATTTCAGATAATCAGTCAAAATTCCAACAGAATGATCAGAGCAATCATGTGTTTCCTATTTTGGGGGAAGGGATCGAAATTCACATATGTTAAAAGGGGGGGGGGGATCGAATTGGATGCCAGGTAGATTAAAGATTTTATTTAGGAATTAAATAAATAAATAAATAAGCCATGTCACATGCCACGTCATCAAGGGTGTTAAGGGTGTTAATGATTTTAACGGTGGGACCATTACAGTTAAATATTATGAAACTTGGGACCACTGGGAGCTATTTAAAAAGATGGGATTATTACCGGCCAAACAACGAAACTTGGGATTATTTATTTCCAATTTTCCTTATTTTTTCCAACCTATCGCAAATATGTGGCAAACATAATTAAAGCGAACTGTTACGACAACTTTGCCATAGGAGGGAGTAAATTTCTTTATAGTAGTAGCAAATATATTGCAAAATGTACCTTATTTCCTAATTGCAACACCTTTGCTACACATATAATCCATATCTGTGTGAAATGGGACACAATCTACTGAAATTTGCAACAAAGTTGTTACAGTCTAGTAACAGCTCCAATTTATTTTTTGTCGTTCGATATTCAAACATTGTATTTTTCATTACATATTTTGTGTAACTTGTTATATACCTTAATAAGTTTCATTTCACAATCTTATACATGTAGTACATTTATCTACGTTTAGGTGCACCGTTATAAGTAATAACGGTCTTATATTTTGAAGTATAAGTTTAAAGGTGGACACTACGTACGTAATTGTTCGGAATGATTAAGAGTTCTAAATTAAAGTATTCCATGTATAATGAAGTTATATGTATGATATGGAACAAAAAAAAGAACCCTTAAGCCGCAAAGAAAGGGAAAACAGAATTTGATTGTTGGTTGATGTAGCAAATGTGTAGCAATTTGTTACAGATTTCATACACTTTATCGTCGACCTAGTATAGTTTGCGACACTTTCGGTCAAAATATGGAAGAAAAAAAATTTGCAATGTGTTGCAATTGTGTCGCAAATTATAACTTTTTATTTCTTTACTGCAACAGCTTTGCTACACATACTAGTAAAATTATGTTTATTATCCACATCCGTGTCAAATGGGACGCAAACTTTTGAAGTTTCCAACAAAATTTGCTACAGTCTAGTAACATCTCTGTTGTCTGATATTCAAACGTTATAGTTTTCATTACATATTTTTTGTAGCTTCATTATACCTTAAAAAGTTTCATTTAACAATCTTATAAATGTAGCACGCTTATCTATTTTTAGGTGCACCATTATAAGTTATTACATGTAATAGTCTTGTATTTAGAAATATAAGTTTAAAGGTGAACATGCACGTACGTAATTGTTCGGAATGATTAAAGGCTTCCAAATCAAAGTATTCCATGTATAATGAAGTTATATGCATGACGGAACAAAAAACACAACCTTTAGGCCTTGAAAAAAGGGAAAAGAACATTTTGATTGGTGGTCTTATAGCAAATGTTTAGCAACTTGTTACAAATTTCATACACATCATCGTCTACCTAGTATAGTTAGCGACGGTTTTCAGTAAAAAAAAGGCCGTTTGTTGCAAATGTGTCGCAAAATGAATTCCTCTTTGTAGAAATAAAATTGAGTTTTATTGCAACTGTGTCGTAAATGGTCCGAAGAATCTCACACATAATTTAGATGTTTTTCTACAACCATTAATAGACGAGCTTAAAATGTTGTTCACTAATGGCATTGAAACATATGATGCGTACCGAAGGAACAATTTTCAAATGAGGGTCATACTGCTTTGGACAATTAGCGACTTTCCGGCCTATGCAATGTTGTATGGATGGAGCACCCATGGTAAATTAGCTTGTCCTTATTGCTCGAATAAATCAAGATCATTCCAATTTTCGTTTGGAGGAAAAGCGTGTTGGTTTGATTGTCATAGACAACATCTTCCCACTAGACATTGTTTCCGGAAAGATAAAATTAACTTTCGGAAAAACATAACAGTGTCGGGCGTAACACCTATTCCGGAGCCAACAGGAGAGGAAATTTAGAGACACACAATTGGGTAAAGAGAAGCATATTCTAGGATCTTCCATATTGGAGTAAGTTATTGATTAGACACAACCTCGACGTGATGCATATCGAGAAGAGGATACATCTGATGATGATGATGAAGAAATGATTTTTTCTGATCACTCTTCAGATGAAGACGAACTTGATTGTTAAAAAGAATGTTTGTATAATTAACTTTAAATTATTTTCCTTTTATTATATGGTATGTCCATTTTGAGTTGTTTGTTTTCATGAGGTGCCAGCTTTATATTATGTATCTTATAATTCTTCTAAAGCCAAACTTGATTGTATAATAAGCTGTAAATTATTTGTTTTTTATCATGTGTTATGTTCATTTTAAATTGTATGTTGTCATAGGGGTGCCAACTTTATATTCTATATCTAATAGTTTTATTTTTATTAATTGCAGGTGCATATATTATGTCAGGTGGTCGTGGACGTACCCCTCTTCCAGGACATAAACGAGGACAAAAACGAAAAAAGAAGTAAGCACATGTGGCAAATGATGATACTAATGAGTATATATGTTACGAGAACGAGAGAATATAGTATCGTTCGTGGTGGGGCTAGCAAGCCCACTGGAAAGCGTAAGGCGTGCATCACGCTCTCTGCCACGTTTGTTGATACGCCAGTTGGCTCATTTGGATGACCTGCTGGCTAGCGTAAATCTCACATTAGCACGCCTCCTATCACGCGAGAGGTACACGCTGGCACTTTAGCTGTCACGTCCTCTACCACATATGTTGACACGCCCGTTGGTTCATTTGGAGGACATGCTCCTAGTGGGGGGCGTGCTCGTAGTAGTAGTCTTGTGGGAACGAGTGACCGAATGGCTGATATGGAGGGGGATCTTCTCGGGTGTTATCACATCAACAGTTATATGCGCTCGCTGACGAGGAAGAGGACGAGGACCTACATGATTTTGATGGCGAAGATGAGGATTCCGACAATGAAAGTGAGGATGGTACCCTTTATAATCAGCGTGAATCTAGTTTCGCAGATGCTCCTAATGAGACTTTAAATGAAACTCCTAATTATGAAACCTCTGAGTCTCAGAAGTCTAAGAAGCAGATAATTGCAAGAGTTGGAAAAAAGTATGTCTCTAATCTTGGCTTTTTAATCTATATTGTTTATTCTTGATAAAAACTACTTATTTAATTTCTTCAATATTCTAGGTGTGGGTCTACCAAAGTTCATAGAAGTGTAACTCGTATCTTTAAGGAACATCACGATAAAGCATGGATCACGTTTAGTCGGGTTCCACATGATGTGGTGGCTAAGGTGTTTAGTCGTTATCGGGTAATATGTCATTTAGTTCTCTCATGGGTTATTTTATTTTAGGTTTGCTTTCTTAACTTATTATATTTTTATAGACGCTTTGGAGTTGGGACGAAAAGGAAGAAGAAGCAATTTATGAAGGATTTTTTAATGTCTTGAAGTCACGTTTTAGAGATTTTGGTGAGGCGTTATAGAGTGAAGTCCATAGATTTAGCCAAAGCTGCTAGTCATGATCTCCTTGATTGTAATGCGTTTGACATTATTTGTAACTATCCGCCCCCACCTATACGAATCGAGATGTGGCGTGAGTGTTGTGCGGTAAGTGATTTAATACATTATTGTTTTTTATTATGTTTCTTGTCTTCTATATTATTATATGATGGGGACTTCATTTAAAATTCTATATATATTTTTTTTACACTTTACAGTTATGGGCCACTGAAAAATGGTTGAAACAGTCAGAACGCGGAAAAAAGAACCGTGCAACTTGTGATAGCAGTGGCATGACATTTCGACATACAGGCAGGTCCATCGGATATGATGAACACCGTATCAATCTGGTAAACTAATAATATGTGTAAAATAGTTGTTTTTTACTTTTAACACTTATACGTTAACTTTACTCTATATTATTTAACTTCACTCTATATTATGTAGAAAAGGAAATTTGGAATCGAACCGAGTTTTAAGCTTATTTTTCTTTATACCCATCTCACTAAGGAATCCAAAGCAAGACTTATGTTAGGATATATTGACGTACATAGCATCGGGGAGATGCATTTTTGTAACGTGGATGCTAAAGAAAGATATGTAAGTTATCTTTATCATAAGTTTTACAAAAGTGTTGTAACACTTGTTGGTATAATAACAACCATATTGTTCTATAAAATGTAGGAGCTGTACCATGATACTATGGTTAAGATGCATGGTTTGGATTTTGGTGATGATCCGGATGTGTGGATACGTTTGCAGCCTGAGGGTTCCTCCACCCGAATATATGGGATTGGATCTTCGGATCCTAATTTTGTGGTGACTGGCACACCATCTTCATCGTGTGGGATAACACCATTATATGTTGAATATCGACAAGCTTAAGAAAAGGTACATTAGTTTAAAAAATTACAGCAGTAGCAACTGTAGAGGCTAGATTATGAGGCTTGTAATATTAAATATGTTGGGCTGGGCTTAGAGGGTTTGATTAGAATCATAGGCTAGTTTGATTATTGTTTAGGCTAGTTTATGATTGGGCTTGGGTTTACTATTGGGTTTATGATCCAAAAGGGGCCCAATAGTTAACCCAATGGTGGTCTATATATAGACCACTTGACCTCCTTGTTGAGGGTTGCTTGTTTACGATTGAGAGAGGGCAGCCATAAGGTGTTTACGATCCATTGGAGATTACGATCGTAAACCCGAGAGGAGTGAGTTTACGATTACTGTTTTGTACCCGACAAGGTTTCTTGTGTGCAAAGATCTAGTTTTTATCGTTTAAATCATCGTTTTCTTGTGTTCTCTTCATCTCTATTCTTGAATCAATCACCTACGAGGATTCCGCACTCGTTTGTGATAGAGATATCGTGTGTTTGGGAGATTTACCGGACCTACAATTGGTATCAGAGCCAAGAATCTTAGATTCGAGGTTCTCACGATATTGGATTCAAGCTTTTTCCAAAAAAAAAAAGATTTGATGATTTGAAGATTTGAAGATTTGAAGATTTGAAGATTTGAAGATTTGAAGATTTGAAGATTTGAAGATTTGAAGATTTGAAGATTTGAAGATTTGAAGATTTGAAGATTTGAAGATTTGAAGATTTGAAGATTTGAAGATTTGAAGATTTGAAGATTTGAAGGTGTGAAGGTTTATGATCAAGGCTTGAAGGTTTGAAGGTTTATGATCAAGGCTTGAAGATTTGAAGGTTTATGATCAAGGCTTGAAGATTTGAAGGTTTATGATCAAGGCTTGAAGATATGAATGTTTATGATCAAGATTTGAAGGTTTATGATCAAGGCTTAAAGATATGAATGTTTATGATCAAGATTTGAAGGTTTAAGATCCAACACAATCATAAATTGAGTTTACTATCGGAGTTTACTATCGGAGTTTACTATCGGAGTTTATGATTGAGATTCCGATTCTGAGTTTATGACTGGTGTTTATGACTGAAGGTGATTACGATCGTAAACAGGTGATTACGATCATAAACAGGTGATTACGATCGTAAACAGGGATTACGATCGTAAACAGGGATTACGATCGTAAACAGGGTTTGCGGCAAAAAGTCAGTTTTTCACACTTTCACGGAAACGGGCGTAACTTTTGACTCGTTTGGAGTTAGAAGCTCAAATTTGAACACGACGTTCGTGACATCAAGCCCTAGAATTACCCCCGACTAACGTCCAGGGGAGCTCGTTTGGACCCCCAAATTCCACTCCGAAGGCCTCCGTTTTTCAGTTTTAAGTTTTTGACACTATTTTTTGAATAGTACTTTTGCCGATTTTTCCGTTTTTGCAGATTTTTCAAGATTTTCAGAAGCTGCATAATGAGTTCAGTGGTTGAAGAAAAGAATATGTTTGAGGACGAAGATGCTGAGATATGCCCCAATCCTACTTGTGCTCGTATAATTCCTGAACTTAAGCAAATGTGTAGAAATTTTCAGTCAGAATTGTTTGAGACAAAATGCGAGAAGAGCTCATTTAAGGGTAGATGGCAAAAGAACGAAGAGAAGGTTAAAGCTCAAAAATTAGATATAACAAAATATAAGAACCTTGCAACTGAGAACGCCTATTTGTATGACAACGCTAAGTTAGAGATAGCTGAGCTAAGTAAGCAGATAGATGACCTGAAGCATAAGAACAATGAGATGCAGGTTAAGCTTGATATGAATCAAATGAGGAGCAAAAGAATGCTTGAAGCTGGAAAGGAATTGTCACATGCTGTTGTGACTGGTCAAGTTGGGAAACACACACCTGGATTTGGATCAGAAAAGACTGATAAGGCCTTGGCTGCAAACAACATTATTCCACCACCAGTTCCCAGAGACATTATAGGAATACTTCTTAGTGAGGATCAAGTTGAACGAACCAAGTCAGATTATAAAGAAGCTGCTCCTCCTATTGATAGTGTCTTGGTTGGAACTACACCATTGACTCAAGAGGAAATAGACAACGAGGCAAACATGACATATGGTGAAGGGAGAATAGAGGACGTATCAAGAGATGATGCTGAGTGCCAGGAGTATAACAGATGTCATAATTCCAAGTCTGATGATGTTGGGGTAGAGTTGAAACCATACCCTAAAATTGAAACCCCATGCTTGAAAGTTGTTGACGAAGTCAAAAGGGAAAAGGTGATCTTGACAACACGGCCTAAGGGGAAGATCTTTATGACATCTGGATCTATGTTTGACCAAGAACCAGATGTTGGGTATGACTTACCATCCTTCTCCTCCAAGTTCAAAGGTCTAACTGATGGAGTGATCAGTGAAGCTAAAGATGAGAAGCCAAAGATCACCATTAAGCATCCGAGTATGAAGTCAACAGCTGGAGTGAAGAATGAAAAACTAAAGGGAGTAGTTGTGTCTCCCATTTCTTCAGTTGGATCATGCAGTTGTTGTTGTAATTGCAAGAATGGTGCTTCAACGTCAACGAATCAAGGAAGCACAAAGACGGTTAAGACAGGTTCGACACAGGCTTCGAGGAACCAGCCAAGAGTCAATCTTGGATCAGCAAATGGACCAAAGAGGCAGACACAGAGCAAACCAGCTCCATATCAGCCACCAAAGACAAATGGGTACACGTCTGACTTCTATCTAAAGAAGCAGACTTGCTTTAATTGTGGCATCGCTGGTCATATTGCTAGAAACTGTCTTTATCGCCCCTATGAACCCTATTTTCCGAAAAGTCAAAGGGTTTCATCTCAGGAGTCTGTGAAGTCTAAGCCGATGATGGTGCAGAAACCTAAGGCAATGAAGACTCACTACTACAAAAACTGGCATTCTTGACGTGCATTGCGCGTCAAGAAGGTGCCTTCTTGACACGCAAATGCGCGTCAAGGATGCGGGGGTCAAGAAGCTTCTTGACGCGCAAAATGCGTGTCAAGAAGTTCTTGACGCGCGAACAATGACACGCGTTTTATGACACGCATTGGGCGTCATAAAATGCACGTCAAGGAAACCCCCGTCATAAAGAGAGATGACACTCATTTTTGCGCGTCAAGAATGTAAAAAAAATTAAAAAAAAAAACATTTTTAATAGAATCACTAATTTCCACATTTAATAGCAATTAACCTCATAATAAAAAATAGAACACACTTATACAAAAGAATGCATTTCATATATATATAACAACATTACAAAGTTACCATGAGTTTACAAATGGATTTGGTATGCTAACCATAAACCTATAATAATAATCCGATGTGTGTGATCTCATTTATAAAAACTCAACAACAAAACTAAAATATAACTAGTTCTTAGTATAGTTTAGAGTAGAAGCAGCAGCAGCCAGCTCTCCCTTCTTCATTGTTGCAACCTGAACCATTTAAGAAACGCTAGCTCAGCTCCTACCGATACATATGTCATGTCTTGCATTACTTAAATACAAAAACATAAGGTTTCAAGTAATAATATCAAAAGGGAGTCACCGAAAACAGAACATATCAACTAATCACAATCCTGTAAGTCAATACCAGTTACACCTTCACCACATTTATCGGCAATTCTGACAGATGATATTCAACCCTAATATCACCATGATTTATCTACCATTTTGTAAAGATGCATAATTCACTTTCCATTTTAAATGATATTCAATCATTCTGCATGTCAATAGGCCTAGAAAATATATTTTTATCAGCATTTCATGTAACCTATAAACTGCAACTGATATTTTGACTATTTTGTGAGGTTTACAAGACTATAACAGTATAACTTCCACACAGGTTTCATTAAATCAGAAATAGATAAAAGGAGTGTGAGATCAGCTTACATATGAACTTAAGTTCTAGCGGCTGAACCTCCAAAATCTCTGGTTTCATCTTTGCGTCCAAGATTTGAAAGAACAAAAGTGATATATATTTAATCCCCTCTCCTGAAAATGAACAGTTCATCGTTACAATAACCCTAGCTAATATTATCAATCAGACACAAATCAGTGAAAACACATAGTATTAATTAACAACAAAAAAATTTAACGGATTAGAACGATGATGATAGAAACGGATGAAAAGAAGAGCCACCTGAAAGGGCTAAGAAAATCATAAGTGTGTAGAGAACTTTTTTGTCAAGCCCACACCTAAATCATTAAAATAAACCTGTTGTATCTTTTTAAGTTGGGCAGAACTTGCTTTTTTTTTCCTGATATTGTTCACTCTTTCATCCTCACTGTCAGCCTTGTCCTGCAATAAAAAATGAGTTACAAAAAGAATGGGTTCAAATTCATCCAATAAAAAATAGGGTAAAAAATAATATAAAGTAGCGTACTACAAAAGTAACATGCTTGAGCGTTCCTCGTTAAATTAACTGTCAATGGGTTCAAGTTTTGTAATTAGCATTGCACGATATATAAATGACCAATAATGTGGAATCGGAAAAATAACTACTCTACTGCAATCTATATGATCCAGTATAAAGTATACACCTTTCGGTAGTGGCACCGTCATTCCCTGAACTTTTGCCCAACGTGAAAGTTGATAAAGTTGAACGGTTTCATTTGAAGCATGCATGGCATACAAGAAGTAGATAGTTGCGAGGCCGAATCATCCACGCAAATCTCATGCACAAAGCTGAATATACGCACATCACTACATCCAAAAGTTATCGTCTATAAGCTTTTTAAAAATAACAACAATAATAATAATAATAATCACGCTCGTTATAAATATTTGCACTTAAACATGCCACTACTAACTACTAACCTCCAGTCATGTTGCCAGATAACATTTCTGGAGGTTTCTCAATGTCTGCCATTGCCTGCAACATTTCACAAATCATAACTGTTAATACTGCACTCTTGAATTATACTGAAAATATAGTTGAAAAGCATACCGCTGCAACGAATCCCCAATTGGCCACAGGACCCCAGAAGTCGATAAAATCATGATTTATATCAAACTCACAGCAGTACAGCACATAAACAAAAGTCTGGTCTTTGTAAACAATGACTGAACATGCAAGATTTTCCATACTTACAACCTGCAGGTGATAAATAACATCATTATAGAGCTTAAGGATCTGTGGTATTCTATATAACTAACTAATTAGTAGTTGTAACATCCAACATTTTCATTTTATCATATAAACAATATACAAATAAACCAACCTAAATCAGTTGAAATATATGATCATATAACGTGCCATGAACTAATAAGAGGAATTCAAAAGACATTCAAAATAATATATATTCATAAAAGGTAGGAACATCAACATTTAACAACTATTATTTTAGCTTTTTTGCATACCTAAATAAACCTCATTTGTTGCTCCTCAGGCACATATGAAGATATGTTCATCACCGTAGATTTATATATTTTGAATTATAAGGCTTTTTATGATAATTTATGTACTTCTAACCCAGTTAGTAGCCTATTATTTGTCAATGAGAAGGAGATTATAACTTGGCTAAGTAAAAATACAATACAATTTTATGCATCTTCAATAATGAGAAAAGAACTAAGAAGCATCCGTTTTAAGCTACTCTTCATAATATAAATGTAAGTTATGGCTCGTGTCGGTGTGTTGGATCATATTAAAAATAAACACAAATTCTAAGAGTTATCCAAAAAAATAAACACCACTTTCTGTCTTTTAAGGTGCAGCAATTACACACGTAACATCCACGATATAGACATGTTGAATATATAAAAGAACTCATCGGAGAACTAACATAAATTGGTACCTTTCGTGTACAGCGTGTACAGCATAGACATTAGGGTCCCCCTTTGCAATTTCCTGATGTTTACCCATACAACCTGCCCACATGAGAAAAAGAAATCATCAAACGGACATAAAACTCGGCAAATGCACACACAATTATGTCACAACGTATTACCTGCCATGGCTACTTCACTGGCGTTTTTTTCTTGGTAAGTTCTAAAACATCAACACAGATCTATTTTGACCTGTATTTTCCAATACCCGGTTTAAAGAAACATTGATTTCAGCAGCAGCATATCTTCAAACATAAGTAACACGAAAAAAATGTTTTACAAAAAGTACGTAGGCACTCATTAAAGGGCAACAGGGTTTGTAAAGAAATCATCATCAGAAGGTAAGTATCGGCCTTGATTTCTAGCCCAATTCACATACTGCTTTTCGCCACCAAGATTTTCATGATTGTTCCCCATACTAAGAATTTGCTTGATCCCAAATCTTCTTGCTTCAGCGACAACAAAATCTCCCTTGTCCAATCTGGAAAGAAAAGCAAGAAAACTGTAAGCCAAAACATTTGTCTTAAAAATCCATCTTCAATTTATGCAACTGTAAGCCAAAACATTTGTCAAAGAATTTTAACTTTCTGTCACAAAATCAAGATGACCATTTTATAGTTCAAAAGAAAATTAATAAACCACATAGATTGAGCAGTCAAAACTCATTTTTTTAATCTTTCCTATATGAGACAAAATACATTACAAATTAAGGACCCAAGCACAACATAAATATTATAAACTGAGGTTCAGCCCATGAAGAAAACTTGACCCGAATTAGGATTGCATAACATCAATTGTTTTAATAAAACAATAGCTTCAGTAAGGAGAGCCCAAATTAGGATTACATAGAAATTGAAACTAAAAGTTACTGATGGTTTTAGGGAAGTGCATGTTCAGGTAGTAAAGTGCTTAATGGACCTTTGACCTCTTTAAATTGTTAATAATATAAACAGCTTGTACCGCGATTCTGTTTAATACCAGTTTACAACCCATATAACTCATAAGAACTGCATTATGAGATTTTCTCTAAACCCATCAAACCAAACATCATATTTTAGAAATCAAATAGAAAACTGGATCATAGAGTTGCATGTAGTCACAAATAATGATGGCTCGTGCTTTTGCAATTCATCGCAAATGACCCTAATTTCAAAATTGAAACAAATTCACACAATAACTCCATACCGAATTAAAAACACATACCAAAAATACATCCAACAGACCACATATCAACACCAAGGGAGTAAGATACCGATCCCAACAGAACCTCCGGAGCTCTGTACCAAAGCGTAACAATCTGCAATTCAAAACATCAATAATCAGATTCTAAAACTTATCTAATCAAATTCACACAAAGAAGAAAAGGAAATAAGAAGAGGACCTCATGAGTATAAGGTTTAAGATAGAATACATTTTTCACGAATTGTACACAGTGAGAAAGCATATACACCTTACAAATCATAAGAAAAGCATGAAAATATGAGCTTGTTGTACTAAATTCAGAAATTCATACCAAATATAGTTAAAGAGTTACAACAAAATCAGTGAGATAAGAAAGTTGCTATAACATATTAACCAAGCACCTGTGCAATTAATAGTAAATATCGAAAGAAAACAACTCCAAAAACCCAACCTAAAACAGGGCACGGTTCATGAAATCACAAGAACCTAAGTAATCGACCTCAAAAATACAATAGCCGCCAGAAACGGAAACAATAAGGAGAAGCCCTAACTGCTATCTCATTCACAAACCTAGTGTAGAAGGCAGGCAATTAGAAACAAAAACCTCAAAAATACAGTAGCCGCTTAGTAAAATCACATACCGGATGAAGAAACGAACATAAAAAGAAGAAACCCTAACTGCAATCTCATTCATAAAGCTCTGGATCTGAGACGGAGGAAGCGGAGACGGATTAGGTCATTTCCGATGACAATCGATGAATTTCTTCAGATCTGTATCGAGATACTCGAACACAAGGTAAAGTATAGGTTTGCCTTTGTGCTGGATCTGTTGAACGCAGAGAAGACGAACGATGTAGATCGAAGTGGAGAGGAATTGGAGGAAACACGATTTTAGGTGGTGCGGGTGGTGGCCGGTGGAGGTCGATTAGGTTTCCGGTGGACCGTCGGCGTAGTGGAGCAACGTCGAGGCCGAGGGTGGAGGCCGGTGGAGGAATGCGAGTTGGAGGCGGTTTGTGGTTTCCGGTGGTGATTTTGTAGTCGAGAGCGGAGGGTGAAATTTTGGAGTATATGTTTTGGGGGAAAGAAAATTAGGGCAAAAAGGAGGCGCGCATAGATTTTTTTTGGAGAAAATTTTGGGCGGGAAAAAAATAAAACACGACAGGGGCTTCTTGACACGCACATTTTAAGTGTCCTCCGTGTTTTTTTTTATTTATTATACGACACAAATTTACGACACTCAAAGATGCGCGTCATCTCTCCTTAGAATTTTTCAAAATACGACAGATTTTTAATGACACGCGTTTTTGCGCGTCAAGAATTATCGAGTGTCATCGTTCGCGTGTCAAGGAAGGCAGTTTTTGTAGTAGTGACTGTTACTCCTAAGGTTAAACCCTCTGATCAACATTGGGGCGCTGCCAAAGCTGAAAGAAAATCTATAAATCAAAACAACAGCTTTCCAAGTTACAAAAAATTTCAAAAACAGGTGAAGAAACCAGTTTCAAAACAACCAAAGCTTGAAAAACCCAAGGTAACTAGAACTGTTTTAAAAAATTATTCTAAAACGAAGAAGGTTGAAATTCCTAAAGTCACAACTCAAAAGGTGACTAAAACAAAAACTGTTTTGAAAAGTGAATCTAAAACGAAAAAGGTTGAAATACCTAAAGTCACAACTCCGAAAGTGACTAAAACAAATGTTAAATCACCTGGAATTTGGAAGCCAAAAGTCAAGGCAGCTACAACCGAATCATCACAACTTCCTGATTTTTCAAAAGGAATATTTTTAAAAGAAGTTTCATTCATTGATTCCTCAGGTGTACCCAGAAAAACAATGGCCTGGGTACCACTGGCTAACTAATCTCTCACTCTGTGCAGGAACGATCAAGGAGGATTATCACTAACGTTTTTATTACTAATTTGTTTGTTGATAAGTGATTGTTCCAGGCACAGTTTAGGAGACGTATCTTCATGTTATGTCAAGTAATCTATAAATGGAAGGTATGTCTCATTGAGAGGTAAAAGGTAAAATTCAGCACGAAAGGTACATTTCTTAACTTGGTTGTGTGAATGAAGCGGCAAAGGGTGTTTTGAGTCAAACCAAATTTCCTAAAATTTTCAATTGATTGATTAAGTGGTTGACTTCAAATGCAATGAAGTGTGCATGTCATGAAACCCTATTTTCTAAAAATTTTCAAATCAATACTTTGAAAGTTAGCTTGGCCAGATGTGTGTAAAGTCATTTAATTTGTTTGTGTGTTTGTGTGTTTTATTTTGTTAAAAAAAAAATGATGATGCTCACAAAATTGTGACATTAAAAATCAAAAAGCAAGGGGAAGAAATGTAAAGAAGATGAAAATGTTGACCCCTAAAAAATAGTGTGCTTTTCAGTTTTTAATTGTTTCTTGTTTTTGAGAAGTTTAGGGGAAGTAAAATGAATGACCGGGTTGGAGATGGCTGACACGCGTAAGGCGGAAGTGAAAGGCAAGCTCCACGGTGATATGCTCGGTAGGCTCGACCTAAACTTATGACCTCCAATGAAAGTGCAGTGAACTTAAAAGATATATATGTTTAGTTTCCCATCCCAGGTTGCATGGTTTAAAAGACTGAGTCCCAGCACAAACGGGTTGAGAGTGGTAATTATACCTAGTATTCACTCTCTCACACGCCATGTCTCTGCTGTCATGACTACACCACATAATAAAAAGAAAAGAAAAAGAAAAGAAAAAGAAATAAAAAAAATGAAAAAGAAAAGAAAATGAAAAATAATCACTCAGTTGGTCTTCTTTGCGTGCTTAGCGGCCGACCTGATCATCAACTGATGGTTAATGAAAATAAGTGGTAGTCATAGTTGTGGTGCATGGTTCCTCAAGTTGGGGGTTTGTGAATCCTCAATAAACTCTGAGGTTGGGTAGGTTTTGCTGTGTACGCATGGGTGTGGGGACAATTAAACATGATGGTAATATTGTACTATATTAAGCATGACGCATTCGGTTGGGACTAAACGGGTTTGAGTTTAAAGCGGACAAACATACCGGCAATCACCTGGACTAGTCAAGTAACTAAAGCTGAAAAGGGTTCCTCAGTCAGATTCATACGGTTTGATCCCTTGTAAACTTTCTCATGTTTGGTTTGGTAAGTAGTTGTTTACTTTTATCTTTAGTGTGTGAGTCGTTAAGTTCTTTTTGGTGTGTTTTCGTCTTGGCCAGGTTGATTTGAGAAGTCAAAATGTGTTTTTCATGGGTTTTAATGCATGACAATATGCCCCCGACAGATCTTGCCAAATTTTTAGGGGAAGGAGTATGGGATAATAAGTATTATCCGAAGGAAACTCGAGGATGATACTTATTATCTAATGGTAAAGACTTCCTCCGTCAGATCTTGACAAATTTTTAGGGGAAGGAGAGGGGATAATAAGTATTATCCGAAGGGAACTCGAGGATGATACTTATTATCCGAAAAGACTTCCATAATACATAGTATCCGAAGGGAACTCGAGGATAATATGTATTATCTCAAGGGAAGTCCTTAGCTGAGGGGAAGTAATCAGCTAAGGGGAAGTCTTTAGAGGTCTTTGGGTTCAGGGGAAGTTTTATAGAAAACCCGTAATCTATATTAGGGTTTTTGGTTAAAATTATGTTAATTTGAATCAACTGAACAGATGATAATCACCTCCTAACCCAAAGACCAGTCATCACATGTCTGGTAGTGTATATTTTTTCAAATGTGTGTCAGACAGGTTGATGATAGAAAGATGTTGCTGCTGCTCAAGTTAAAGAACCAACCGGACAAGACTTCCATCTGAAAAGCAACTGTTCAGGGGAAGTTGTTGGTATCTTTACAAGTATCCAAAAGCTTCAAAAGTTTTTCAAAGAAAATGCTCACAAATTTAGGGGAAGCTGAAGATTTCAAGTCAATCTTTGAAAAAGAAAGTGATGCAGAGAGCAGTCAGAGATCATGAAGATCCAAGTTCAACAATCAAGTTCTTCACAGTTAGGGGTTTTCAAAATTTAACCTCTAATTGTTTTGGAGATTCAAGACAGTTACCGAAGATACAGCAAGAACCAGTTCTTTCAAGAAGCAAGTCAATGAGAGTCCTCCATTTCATTGCTTGTTCATTTCAAGAAGTTCAAGCTGATGCTGATCAAGAGGAAGTCCCAAGTGCCCGTCATGAAACCCATTGAAGATTTCTGCGGAAAGAATCTTCATCAGCATCTATGCCAGCCAGTCAAGAAGAAGTTTTTCAAAGATCGAAGACATTTAATATCACAAGCCTAGGGGAAGATTGTAGAGGCTAGATTATGAGGCTTGTAATATTAAATATGTTGGGCTGGGCTTAGAGGGTTTGATTAGAATCATAGGCTAGTTTGATTATTGTTTAGGCTAGTTTATGATTGGGCTTGGGTTTACTATTGGGTTTATGATCCAAAAGGGGCCCAATAGTAAACCCAATGGTGGTCTATATATAGACCACTTGACCTCCTTGTTGAGGGTTGCTTGTTTCGCGGGTGAGAGAGGGCAGCCATAAGGTGTTTACGATCCATTGGAGATTACGATCGTAAACCCGAGAGGAGTGAGTTTACGATTACTGTTTTGTACCCGACAAGGTTTCTTGTGTGCAAAGATCTAGTTTTTATCGGTTAAATCATCGTTTTCTTGTGTTCTCTTCATCTCTATTCTTGAATCAATCACCTACGAGGATTCCGCACTCGTTTGTGATAGAGATATCGTGTGTTTGGGAGATTTACCGGACCTACAGCAACACAATTATGTAAAAAAAATACAGCAACAACATTACTTAGAATATTAATGATTTTATCATTGTTTTGATAGGTTACAGAACTATATTGCTGCTGTATCTTTTTAATGTTGCTACTGTAGTTGTTTTACATAAACCATTTCTAATGTTTATTAAAATCATCAATGTTACTGCTGTATTGTTTTTGCACTAGTTGAACATTGAAAAAATGTAGAACAAATACAGCACCAGTTATGTAAAAAAAAACACAGTGGCAACATTACTTAGAATATCAATGATTTTATCATTATTTTGATAGGTTACAGAACTGTTTTATTGCTGTATTTTTTTAATGTTAAAAGTAAACAAACAAATATAGTGTTTGTTCTCAATCACTTTGAACTTAAGTCAGTATAGATTTCTTCTATAAAAATTTTAGGAGATGGAGTTAAAATTAGAACATGTACTCATTAGTACAAATGTTGCTGCTGTATTTCTTTAATGGTTTTGTATCTGTGCAAAGGTATATTTTCTTAAATGTGAACCGTCTTTTTTTAGGTTGGAGTTTTGGTGTCCCAAGCTCAAGATATTGGAGCAAAGTTAGAAACTGAAAAAAAATCTAGGATGGATTGGGAACAAATATCATAACGACGACTACAAGAGCAAGAGCAGAGGGAACAACTCCAAAAAGAAAATGAAAGATTACAAGTGGAGAATGATCGTCAAATGAAAAAAAAAAGTGGAGGAGATGGTTAAACAACAATTGCAAGTCGTTTTGGAAACGTTGAAAGCTTCGGGTGGTAGTAGTTAGATGTGTTTTATATAGACGTATGTTAAATTTTTGTTACTTGTATGGCCTGACACTAAAACTTGGGTCGTAATATGTAAGGGTTGAATTTGCAAACAGGGTATTAATGAATATTTTCTGCATTTTGTAGAAAAATTTTGAAAAATTGCTGTTTTATTATATTTTTTTAAATAAAAATAAAACTTGTCGCAAATATGTTGCAAATTAAAGTATTCCTCCCTGTCGCTAAATTGTGGCTAAATTGTTGTAAAAGATTGTTGCAAACTTGGCACAAAATAAAAAATTATGCTTGGTTATAAACACGTCACAAAGGAACTGTGTATAAATATATAAGTGTGACCTAAACTTGTCGTAAAAGAAATTTATAAAAAAATTAAAGCCGACACAATTGTGTAGTAAACCATATTTATGTAATTGACACAAATGTGTAGCAAAACATATATATTATCCTTTGACACAAATTTGTAGCAAAACATATTCAGTATCCTTTGACACAAACGTGTTGTAACAGAGATTAAAGAAAATATATTAATTTGACACAAAATGGTCGCAATTGAAATTCAAAACTACGCTTTGGCCGAGTATCAAAGCGAGAGAGCTCCATTCTCGTACATGAGGTGTTGGAGCCTACTTCACGGTAGTGAGAAATGGAGAAACCAGCCAGATCTGACAAGGAGAACAAGACGACCTAGAAAAAAACCAAGAACATTGTTTTCTGCAGGTCTCGAGTCTCAAGGACGGAAGTTCGGATGTTTAACATCAACCTAAACAATACCGAGGATGAGGACCAGGACCAGCCAGAGCCGGTTGAGGTGGAGGTTGGGAGACCAAGTTGTCGGGGCCGCTCGAAGAGGAAACGAGCAACGGCCTCGTCATCTAGCCGACAAACCCCTAATGCCATTGCCGGTACTCAAGAATTGAACGTGAAACTTGATCTTTTGCTGTCTTTGAGGGAAAAACAAATGATTTTATGGAAACTCGTTAAATGCATAAAGATTTTAAGGTAATTCTTACATTGTTCCCAGACGATGAGGAGGTGCGAGCGCTAGCAATTAACAATAAGAATCGAATCAAGCAGCAATATGATCTCTAGTTTTTTTAATATCTAATTGTGTAATTTTCTTTATTTGTAATTTTTACTTTTATTTAATTTAATTAAAAGAATTTTTTATTTAATTAGTTTATTTAAATTAAAAAATTAATTGGGTAATGATTGCAATGACGGATTAGGGTAGGGATATGGTTTAGGCAAATTGTGCTTAGGTGTAGGATCGTGGTTAGAGACAACTAACCAAACAAGTTACTAAAAGTATCAAACAAGAAAGGCGGAATCAGGCTTGTTTGTGTTAATGTTTGAAAAGGTTTGATCGAAACTGTAACAAGTAAACATGAAGTAAAGTAGATGAACACAAGATGTCAATTCCAAGCACTACTATATTTATACTTCACAGTGTTTACAGAGAGTTACAACTGATGAACAAGAGAAGTGTTCGATCATTTGAACAAGGGAAATACAACTAATATATATAGTGCAAGGAGGAAATAAAAGATCTTCTTTTATTTCCTTTTAGCTCTAAGGCTAAATAAACAAATAATATCTACTCCAGAGTTGTTGTAGTACAAGCATGCTTCTGTGAACAGTTGAGCAGACCTATCGGTGAAAAGTGCACAGCATGGTGTAAAGTAAAACTGCTTTCTGACAGCTTTATGCATT
This sequence comes from Deinandra increscens subsp. villosa, assembly GCA_039602395.1. Classification (NCBI taxonomy): domain Eukaryota; kingdom Viridiplantae; phylum Streptophyta; class Magnoliopsida; order Asterales; family Asteraceae; genus Deinandra; species Deinandra increscens. The sequence goes on along the minus strand of JBCNJP010000012.1, from coordinate 8,079,068 downwards.
GGAACTTGCAACAGGGGATAAGTCAAAGTTCCGGAGTAACACTAGGAAAAGTTCCGGAGGAACTACTCAGTGTGAAAGAAGTTCCGGACTAACTTCCTTCGGAACTCTGACTTAGAGAATTTCTGCCAAGCAGAACATTCCCAACAGTCTCCCCCTAAGATGTTGCTACCAAAAAACTGTTCTTCCGTCTGAATCTTCAAGATGCTTTGACTTGAGCTCTACACTGCCTTGTAGTTAGGAGTTCCCATTATAGCCATGATATCCATTTGATTCAACTTATCCCAATCCTCCATTTTTAATTCAGGCTTCTTCCTGATTTCACCATTGCTCATGAAGAAGTAATACATGTTCTCACTCCTGTGATCTTCAATCCTTAGAATGCAGGGATGAGTGACTTCAACATTTGGTGTTGGAGAGTCTGAAGGTTCGGATCCTTCTTCTGAATCACTTACAGCTATCTTTTTTCTTTTGGCTAGGCGTTTCTTGCTTGCCATAGACTTCTTTCTTCCAGAATAAGAGAAGGGAATAGGCTGAGTGGATGAAGGTTTTTGGGATGATGATTCAGGCTCGGGTTGTGTAGGCTTTGGAATTTTGGGAGGTGGAGAAGATGGTGGAGATGGAATTGGTTGGTTTGGAGTTTGAAATGTAGGGACAGTGGGTTGTGATGTTGAGGTAAAGGGTTGTGATGATGATGAGAGGTGAGGATCAGAAACAGTGTCAAACATTTGCTTGACAATGTTGATCCTAGGTTTCTTCTGTTGAGGAGCAGAGACAGGAGCTTTTCTTTTCTTTTCCTTGAGGTAACTGAGACCTTCAGGATGAAGAGAGTCGAAAAGAGTATACATACCTGGTGGTCTTTTCTCACCAGTAGTTCTCTCCTTTTCAATTTGACTCTTCCTGATGGCATCAAGTTCAGATCTCAGCCTTGGCAGTTTGCAAGAGTTGATTCTCTTAGGATTCTCCATTAAGATTTCTTTGAAATACCATTTGTGAATCAGCAAGTCATCTTCCTCAGATAGTTTTTGATATCTGGTACCTTGCTTCTCTTGTGCCTTCTCCTGCTCATAGCTACACTCAACAAACCTTTTAACATTCATCTTCTTGGCTTCATCAGCTTGAATGGTGAGAATCATATACATCCAATTTATCAAGTCATCACCCTGCATCTCATTTACCCATGCATCAGTAAAACACTCCTTGCTTCTGAGCATAATACTGAATTGACCAAGGAAAATTTTGTTGTCTTCATTGCTTTTCATATGAATTTTCCTGTAGTCATTTGCTAAGACCCTTTTATACTTTTCAACCTTATCAGAAAGACCTTGCTTTTCAGCTCTAGCAATCCTTTCTCTTATGTAGTTGTCTGATCTTAGCCTAGCTCCATTAATAAAGAACATTAGATCTGAGTTATTGACAACATACTCATAAATACCTCCTTCTATGAGCAGTTGTTTCTGTTCATCAAATACAGCAGCCTCTTTCTGTTCTTGGAACATCTTCTGCATTTCAACATTCTCCTTCTCCAATTGATCAATCAGAGCTTTTGTGGCAGGGTCCATATTTTCATTTTGATCACCTGTGCTCTGATTATCTTCATCCATGTCAGTGAAACCAGATATGGTTCTCTCATCAAGAGAATCACCATCAGCAGGCTTTGAAGACTCAGGAAGTGAAGTTGTAGCATTAAAACTGACTTCCGAGATAACTTGCTCAGGAATAGTTTTAGTGCCAGGTTCCGAAGTAACTACCTTGGGACTGACTTCCGGAGCAATTAGTTCCGAAATAGTCTTAGGCAATTCCTTGGAAACAACTTCCGAAGTAACTTCCTTCTGAACATTCTCAGTGGTGAGAAGTTCTTCCGGAGTAACTTCCTTCGGAATCTCCTTAGCCAAGGTTGATTCTTCCGGAGTAACATCCTTCGGAGTTTCATCAGTGATGATTAGCTCCTCCGGAGTAACTTCCTTCGGAATTTCAGTGTCAGAGGCAAATTCCTCCGGAACAACACCCTTTGGAATTTCCTCTGTTACAACCTTTGCTGCAGAAGATGTAGTACACCTTAGGTTCAGTAAAGCTTCTGTTACTTCTATATCAAACAGATCTTCTTGCTGAGTCACATCTTCTACTGGTTTACTCTCAGGTGTATCAACCTGTTCTTCACTTCTTTCTCCTCCTTCGGCCTCAAACTGTTCTACACCTGTTTGAAGATACTCTTGCTCTTTTGCTAAATAGACCTCTGATATAAAGCTTCTGACTTCTGCAATGTTTAGAGGATGAGCACCTGAAGCAGCCATCACGAATCTTAGGAATTCCATGTGATTGACTTTGCATTCTTCAGGTGTTGCCTGCATTAGCTGATCCATGTGAACATTAAGCAAACCTTCAATTGGATTGAAGGGCTTAACTCCACTGATTTTGAATAGCTTTGTCTTCATCTTCTCAGGTATCCTCTCATTGTGATCAAAATCAATTTCAGACGAGCTAGCAGAGTCTTCAGTTGGCTTACTTTTAGCAGAAATGTTTTCAAAAGATTTTGAAGAGCTAGCTTTCTCCCCCTTTTTGGTAGCAACAGCTTCACCAGTTGGGTTTGATGCACTAACCTTCTCCTGCTTAAGCCTTTCAATCAAGGTGTCCTGCTGTTGAATAGTGTGAAGCAGGGATTGCATCTGTTTCTGCAATTCAGTTTGATTTGCCGTCAATTCTTTAAGTAAAGCACTGCCCTCAACTGATTTCTCAGTATCCTTGGGCGAAGAAGAGCCATCAAGCCTAGCTTGATCAAGCTCAACACCCTGGTTGTCTTGGCTCCTGGGATTCCCTGCAAGCACAGTTGTTGCCTCAGGTTCCATTTCTGGTTCCTTTGGTTCAAACTGGCTGCTGGTTGCCATAGATTAGGTCTTAAGAATGTTACTACTGTCCAATTGTTCCAGTGGGGAACCAATTGTAGTAGCAGCCCTTTCTATATGAACATCTTCATCACTCCTGATGTTCAACTCCTTAGTGGGTGAATGGGGGTTAGGAGAAGCATAATCTAGATCCATCCAATCATCTTCATGAGGTGAAGTTAATGAGAAGAGATTGTCATTTGGATTTAAATCAGTTTCTTCATCATCCACAGGTAAATCTTGGTTTAGGTCTATGGAGGTAAACAAAAGGGATGAGGGTTGTTCATCCAATCTAATAGAAGATGAGGTCTCAAGTGAGAGATCATCAGCAATATGGCTTAACCCTTGGCTTTGATGTTGAGCAGACAGTGGGTCATGCTCAAGGTTTTCAGGTTGGGTGGCAGTAGGAGACACAGGTGGAGTAGACCCTGTCTCCTTTTCAACAACTTTTGATTGAGTAGGTGAGGAAGTTTTGGTTGTAGTTTTTGAGTGCTTGACCCTCTTTCTTATATAAGTAAAATTTACAGGTAATTTTGCTGGAGGGTCACTTTCAGGTGTGGGTTCAACAACTGATGGTGTAGGTTCAGTATTGTCACCTGGAGCAGGTTGCTCAGTTGGTTCTTGAACAGCAACTGGTTGCTCTTGCACCCTAGGTGCAGGAATAACTCTTGGATCGGGTAGTGGATGGTCATTTTCCACACCAAGACAGTTGGTTATTGCAGATTTTGAAAGCAAGTAAGAAAAAATTTTCTCAGTTAAGTTCTTTTGGTGAAAAATGGTACCAGCTCTGGGAATATCAGGGAATTGTGTATCCAAAATGTGTTGTAAAAATCTGGGATACATATTAAAAGGTTTTTCACAATTCTCCCTGAGCCCATCAAAAATCATTTTTGAGAAATTAAAGCAATCTCCCCTGATCACAGCATGAAGAGCAGTAGCTTGGACTTCACCAAGTTCCTCATGAGACCTTCTGGGAGTTAGGCAAACCATCAGAGTATGGGCAAGAAACCTCCATACAGGTGGGATGTGACATTTCTTCACAGTTTTGCTTTTGGGGTTTCCTCCATATCCTATGCCCATCAGAGTGAATTGGTAATCTTCCTTGGGAACAGTAAGAATACCATCTCTGTCTTGTAATTTCAGATGAGTTCTGATCATTTCTTCAGTGATGTGCACATTTCTACCGTGAACTTGGCTTTCAATTTGCATCACCTGCTTGCCATCTTCATTCCCGGCACCTACTACCGCATTTGCCCAAAACTGAGAGATAGTTTCGTCGTAAATCGTGGGATTTACAGTTAGGGCAAAGTTTAACTCCGACGCATTGAGGAAGTCGATCATTCCATCAAACGGAGCCGACTTCTCTGTTTTCTCTAGAAAAGCTCTTTGATTGTGCTCGTGATGAAATGCGAATGCTGCCATTTGTTCTGTACCGAGTGATTGCTTGAGAGATTCAGATGAATTTGATGAAATTGGGAAAAATCGAGAGCGATTGACGGGAATTTGGGATTTAGGTTTAGTAAGTGAAAGGGTTTCTCTGGAAGTGACAGTTAAAGGGGTGAGGAGAGAGGGAATTGACGTTAACGGAAAAGGTGGAATTAGTGGGGCCACCAGTTAACCGTCACTGTTAAAATTTGAAATAACGGGTCCCACTTAATCCACAGAAAAAGATTAAGTCAATAAAGTTCCTCCGGAACTTTTCCTTCGGAACAATTGAGTTCCTTCGGAAGAGTGAAGTTCCCTCGGAACTTTTACCCTTAGAAATTTTCTTCTCTTCTCCTAAAATACTTCCGCAGGAAGTTCCTTCGGAGTTTCAAAATTTACTCCGGAACACCTGAAACACTTAGAAAACACTTGAAACCTGTTAGAAACTTTAGAGAGTTCCCTCGGAACTTCTCTTGAGAAGGAAAACTTCAGGAGTAAGTTCCTCCGGAACAATGTTGTTCCCTTGGAATTTACTTAGAAGCATCAAAAAGTTCAGAAATGGTCATAACTTTGGAAGTTTCTCAAATTATCAGTTATAAGACCATTTCTTGAAAGAGTTCTCATGATTTTGAAGAGATAGGTGTTAAGAACATAAACACATAAGGTGATAGAAAAATTTATGTACATAAAAGCAACAATTGACAGCAAAAGTTAACCAAAGTTCATCATCCCAATAGCTGTGATAAGAAAGAAAAATCTTGCTTCATCAAATGCCTTTGTGAAAAGGTCAGCTAATTGAAGATCAGTATGAACCTTGTGTAACTTAATCAATTTCTTTTCTGCACAATCTCTAATGAAATGGTACCTTATTTCGATGTGCTTTGTCTTAGAGTGCTTCACAGGATTGTTGGTGATGGAAATGGCACTGGTGTTGTCTGCATACATAGGAGTTTCCAGGAATGTGATTCCATAATCCAGCATTTGATTCTGAATCCAAAGTACTTGACCACAGCAGCTTGAAGCAACAATGTACTCAGCTTCAGCAGTTGATGTAGAAACACATGTCTGTTTCTTGCATTGCCATGATACAAGCCTATTTCCTAGAAATTGACATCCTCCTGACGTTGATTTCTTATCCAAGTAGCAGCCACCATAGTCACTGTCAGTGTAGGCAACAAGAGAAAAGTCATTGTTTTTTGCATACCACAAACCAAGTTTTGGTTGACCTTTGAGGTATTTAAAGATTCTCTTTACTGCCTTCATGTGGGATTCTTTGGGAGCAGATTGATATCTAGAGCATAAGCATACACTGAACATGATATCAGGTCTACTAGCAGTTAAGTACATCAGAGAACCAATCATTGCCCTGTAAGTGTGCTGATCAACAGGTTCACTTTCTGATTCTGAATTCAGATTGTGAGAGGTTGAGATAGGAGTTTTTGCAGAAGAGGAAGATAGCATATCAAACCTCTTGAGCATATCTTGAATATACTTAGACTGGTTCAAGAAGATGCCATCTGCAGTTTGTTTAACTTGGAGACCCAGAAAGAAATTAAGTTCACCCATTGAACTCATTTCAAATTGATCTTGCATCAGGGTCTCAAACTCCTTACACAACTTAGGATTGGTAGATCCAAAGATGATATCATCCACATAAATCTGAACAAGCAACTTATCTTTTCCAACTTTCCTTATGAAGAGAGTTTTATCAATGGCTCCTCTCCTGTATCCATGGCCAAGCAGGTAATTTGACAGAGTCTCATACCAAGTTCTTGGTGCTTGCTTGAGACCATAGAGAGCCTTGATCAGTTTACACACCTTGTTAGGATGGTGTGGGTCTTCAAACCCTGGTGGTTGACAGACATAAACTTCTTCCTTCAGTTTCCCATAAAGGAAAGCACTTTTGACATCCATTTGGTAAACAGTGAAGTTCTTGAAAGCTGCATAGGCAAGGAAGATTCTGATTGCCTCTAATCTTGCAACTGGAGCAAAAACCTCATCATAGTCTATCCCTTCTTCTTGAGAATATCCCTGAACAACAAGCCTAGCTTTGTTCTTGACAACAATTCCTCTTTCATCCTTCTTGTTTCTAAAAACCCATTTTGTTCCAATAGGTTGAGCATGTACTGGTAAATCAACCAGTTCCCAAACCTGTTGTTTGTTGATTTGGAACAATTCCTCTTGCATAGCTTCAATCCAATGATTGTCTTTAAGTGCTTGCTCCACTTGTTTTGGTTCTTCTTGAGACAGGAAGCATGCAAATAAACAGATGTTTGCATCAGCAGATTTGCTTCTTGTAAGAACAGGAGCATTTACTTCACCAATCACATTCTCAATGGGATGAGTTTTGCTGACATTTGTATTCTGAAAACTTGGAAATTCGTGACTTTGAACTTGCCTAGTTGGTGGAATAATTGGGGGCAACAAGACACTAAGCTCAATTCCTGGCAATCTTTGTGAAGGGGGCAAATCTGATGTAGTTGCAGCAGAGACATGTTGATCACTTGAGTTGTTAGCAGAGTTGATGGTATCTCCAAGAGATGAGTCATTGAAATTTGACTCATGAGAACCATCAAGATCACCATGTAAGTTGTCATTTGGAGAATGCTGCAAGCTCCCATCATCACTGGTGTCTGAGACATAACCATCCTGTTGTGACTGAGAGTCACTTGACTCAGTTTCAACCACATTCACTGGAGTGGGATCAGTGACTTGTTGAATTGCATCAGTTGGCATGGTTGATGGTTTGAAAGGTTGTGTGCTGACAGAGGAGTAGTAATGACCAAATTTGTAGCCATCCTTCTTTGCATTTGAATTCTCCCCCTGAGACTGCACATACTCACTAAAGGACTTATCAACAGTAAAGTTGAAAGCATTGGTTAGTGAATCAATATCAAATAACCATGAGGGTTCAGAACTAAACTTATTTGTTGATTTTTCATTGAAAAACACATTAATTGACTCTTCAATAATTTTAGTTCTGAGATTGTATACTCTGTAAGCCTTGGCAATACCTGAGTAACCAACCATGAAACCATCATCTGCCTTTTCAGCAAACTTGGCTAAATTCTCACTGGTTATTAATATTGTAACAGGACAACCAAAAACTTTGAGAAAGTGTATACTTGGTTTTCTTTTTCTCCAAAGTTCATATGGTGTCTTGTTTTTACCTTTGACCACAAGCACCCTGTTCTGAACATAGCAGGCAGTGTTCACTGCTTCAGCCCAGAAAGTTACAGGGAGCTTAGACTCAGCCAGCATTGATCTAGCAGCTTCAATCAGTGTTCTATTTCTCCTCTCAGCTACACCATTTTGCTGAGGAGTTCTAGCAACACTAAACTGCCTAGATATCCCTTTTTCTTCACAAAAAGAATTTAAAACATGATTTTTAAATTCTGTACCATTGTCACTTCTAATTGTTTTGACTTTGAAATTTGACTGATTTTCAAGTTGAGTGATTAAGGATTTTAAAATCTCAGGAGTTTCATCCTTAGTTCTTAGGAAGAAAACCCATGTGTATCTTGAAAAGTCATCAGTAATTACAAAACAATATGATTTCTTTCCCAAACTCATTACCCTAGTAGGACCAAAGAGATCCATATGCAACAATTCTAAGGGTTGAGAAATTGAGTTTTCAGTTTTGGACTTATGAGAAGACTTGTGTTGCTTGCCCTTCAAACAAGCAGTACAATGCTCATTACAGTTAAAGTGTTTTTGAGGCAAACCATTGACCAAACCTAAATTAACAAGTTTGTTCATGGTTTTGTAATTAACATGTACAAGTCTTCTGTGCCAAAGGTCAGACTCATCAACAGAAGCTCTTGATATCAAACAAGTATTGCCATCGAGAGATTTGGCACTTGCCATATCAAGTAAGTACAAGCCATCTTGTCTTTTTGCTTTTATCAAAATCATTTCATTTGGAATTTTTAGACCAGGCTTAAGTACTAGAGCTTCTTCATCATTAAACAGAACATTCATCTTTTTATCACAAATTTGTGATACACTCAGCAGATTAAAATTCAGAACATTTACAAGACTTACCTTGTCAAGAGTAAAACTTCCATTTGATACATTACCAAGTGCTGTAATGTACCCTTCATTGCTTCCAAAAGCAACGGGACCACCATCATATCTTTTTGTATTTTCTAGAAGGTTTTTATTACCTGTCATGTGACTGGAGCACCCACTATCTACAACCCAAACATTTGCTTGAGATTTATTAGGTGACCCCTACACAGGTAAAGAACATGATCAGTTGGAGTATGGGACCCAAGCCTTTGTGGTCTTGGGTCTTCCCATGGCATCATTATAAGAGTAGTTTCCTAACACAAGTTGTTCTGCAGGAAAATCATCATACTCAGAAAAATCACCATTTTTCTCATTTAAGTTTCTGTTATAACTCTGCCATTTGGGAAAACCATGTTTCTTAATAAAAGCCTTCTTTTCCCTAAACTTTCTGTTGCTTCTTTGTCTTGCAGTTTCAAGTTTTGGTTGTGCAGCAACTTCGAAAGTTTCAGTATGAGGATGCTGAGCTCCGTAGGAACTCACTTGTGCAGGATAATCATGCACTTCATACTGTTCAAAAACTTGTTTTCTTTCACGAGGAGCAGATTTTGCTCGTGAATTTCCTTTGAAAGATGGGTGAATTTGATTAATGAACTCAGTGGATTGAAATTCAGGTCTTTGTTTTGAAGGATTAGAAGACCTGATGTTGTTAAAATGTTCCGAGGGAACTGTATTTCTTCCGGAGGAATTTTCTCCCGGAAGATATGAAGTTCCTGCGGAATGTTGTTCCTTAGAGAAATTGTTTCTTTGAACATATGAAAAGCTGTTATTCTTCTCATTTCCAATCTAGACCTTTTGAGTTTTTCCAGAAATCTTTTGATCAACATGTGATCTTTTTGGTGACATGTTCCTGCTATCCTTTAAATTCTTTGAATTTAACAGATTTTGGTTTCTCCTTGGAGAAGTTTTAGCATTGTTAATTATCTGTTTGAAAGGATTGTAGGAGCAATTTACAGCAACATGTCCTAATTCACCACAAATTATGCATTCTTTCACAAAGGTGTGAGACTTTTGTTTTGATGACTCAGAACTGATTTGATTTCCAAAAGTTTTTGATTTGCCATTCCTTTGAGTAGTAGACTTTGACATTTTGAAATCATCATTTTCTAAACTCACATTCTTAGGGTTTTTAAGAATTGGTTTTGAAATCTTTGATTTATCAACTTCAGCAGAAGTGCTGGTTGATTCAGTTTTGATGTCAGAAAAGCCAATAAAACTTTCAGTTCTCATGTCATCACTCTCTTTCAGACTTTCAGCTTCTTTGGAAAGGTCCTCAGTTACTGGACCAATTTCCAATGGGTCAGGGGACAAGGGAACACTTGTTTCTTTAATAGTTAGGGTTTCAAGACAAGTGTATGAGTCAGGGTTTTCAACAATTTTAAAAGATACCCTTCCCTTCCCATGTGTGTGCTCATGCCATAACTTTTCTGCTTTTTCACTTGCAATTTGAAATTTATCAGCATTGCACAAGGCTTCCCTTAGCTGATCTTTTAGGGTTTGAATGTCAAGCACATATTCCACATTTTGTTTCTTTGAAATATTTAGTTGCTCAACCACATCATCCATTTGAGTTATAAAATTTGTTTGTTGATGTTTCAAAATCCCTATTGTTTGTCTGAGTTCATCAGTTTTGGTTGAGTAAGCAATATCAGCCCTTTTTGAGTATTCTTTCAACTCATTTAGATTTTTAAGTTCATCTACAAGTGCCTGATTATGCTTTTTGTAGCTCTCAACCACTTCAATACACTTAGGTGTACATAACACATTCTCAGATTCAGTGCTGGAGTTAGAGTTTACCTCTGCAGAAGCAGGTGAAGAACCACTTGCCATCAAGGCATGATTAGTTGGAGCAAACTCATGCATCACATCTTCCCAGTCAACAAACCCTGTTTGGTTTGCTACAGCAGCAGTTGCTTGGCTTTGGGTGTTGTAAGAGGGCTTTGGTGGAGTAGGACCAGAGGAAGAGCTTGGTTTGGTATATTCTTGTTTCTTCTCACCATTGTAACCATTTTCTCTTCTTGGTTGAGAACACTCCCTGGCAAAATGTCCCAACTGATGACAGTTGTAACACTTGACCTTTGATTTGTCAAGACCAATAGGAGCATTCTTGGCTCCATTGTATTTTCTCCCTGTTCTCTTGTAGAACCTTTGAGCCCTAAGTGACACCATGGCTAGTTGGGTAGTGATGTCAATCTCCTCTAGGTCATCAGCACTGATGCACTCTAGATCTGATCTGGTGAAACCTGAATAAGAACTGTTAGCAACATTAGCAAAGTTTTGGTAGTATGATGCTTCATGTCCTTTAGGAGACTCAGGAAAGGATACATATGGTTCAGGTTCAGAATAGTTCTCTGAGTGAGCAGTGATGAGGGCCAAAGTGCCTTTGGAAGATGATGTCTGGTTTGATGATACACCAGACTTCTCATTCATTTCCATCTCATGTGCACTCAGCATTCCATAGAGATCTCCTAATTTCAAGGTTTTAAGGTCTTTGTTGTACTTGATACTGACTGTATAGACAGTCCAAACTTCAGGTAATGATCTTAAAAATTTTCTGATTATATCAGCATTGTCAATTTTTACATCTGCACCCTGTAGTTCATCTATAAGTCGGACATATCTTAAGTACTGCTCAGACATTGATTCACCTCTTTTATGACAGAAATTTTCATATCTTTGTTTTAAAATGTCTTTCTTGTTCTCTTTCACCTCATCTGTTCCCTCATACATTTCAATAAGTGCTTTCCAAAGATCATGTGCAGTTTTGCATCTCTTAAAGCCTATTAGTATGGAATTAGGAAGAGCTGCCTGGAGTGCCCACAAAGCTTTGTAGTCACATTCACAGGCCTTATGATCATCATCAGAATAATTCTCATACGCTTTGACAAGGTCAACAACAGGTTGAGTAGCAGATGGGGTGGTAATGACTTTTGGTCCATTGACAATGGAACCCCACATTTTATGATCGGTATTTTTGCAAAAAATTTCCATTCTGAGTTTCCATGTGTCAAAATCATCAGGAGTGAAGGTTGGAGGTTTGTTAGTGCTGCCATTCCTTAGTTCACTCATTTTCAGAGATCAAGAATCAAAACAGTCTTATCCAAATCAAACAGTAACCCTTTTAGCAAGAAAAGTTTTTAAAAATACAATTTTAAAAACTTAAGGACTCAAGAGCCAAGGCTCTGATACCACTTGTAGGATCGTGGTTAGAGACAACTAACCAAACAAGTTACTAAAAGTATCAAACAAGAAAGGCGGAATCAGGCTTGTTTGTGTTAATGTTTGAAAAGGTTTGATCGAAACTGTAACAAGTAAACATGAAGTAAAGTAGATGAACACAAGATGTCAATTCCAAGCACTACTATATTTATACTTCACAGTGTTTACAGAGAGTTACAACTGATGAACAAGAGAAGTGTTCGATCATTTGAACAAGGGAAATACAACTAATATATATAGTGCAAGGAGGAAATAAAAGATCTTCTTTTATTTCCTTTTAGCTCTAAGGCTAAATAAACAAATAATATCTACTCCAGAGTTGTTGTAGTACAAGCATGCTTCTGTGAACAGTTGAGCAGACCTATCGGTGAAAAGTGCACAGCATGGTGTAAAGTAAAACTGCTTTCTGACAGCTTTATGCATTGGAACTTGCAACAGGGGATAAGTCAAAGTTCCGGAGTAACACTAGGAAAAGTTCCGGAGGAACTACTCAGTGTGAAAGAAGTTCCGGACTAACTTCCTTCGGAACTCTGACTTAGAGAATTTCTGCCAAGCAGAACATTCCCAACATTAGGCAAACTCTTGGACAAATAGGATGGTATATTAAGAGAGAGAAAAATGATTAAACGTTTTGTTGTTTTGTGGAGGGTATGGTTTGTTTAGGAAAGAAATGGAAACGTCGGCAACAAAAAAGCATTACAAACTCACACATATCTTCGGCAAAGTTGGCAAAAACTTGCCAAAAATCACCCCACATTCTGCCGATTTGGAGTTGTCGTGGGGGAGGGTGTGGTCGCCGATGGCGTTTGCCGAAAATTAATCCTCATTTTCCGAGGGGGGTTTGCCGACCCATACCCCTCTCACCCTTATGGGGCTTTATGACTACACTATATTTTATCATAACTCCCTGGATGACTCATTCGCCACATGTCATAAAATGCCCAAGGGAAGGGGTTAGGTGTTAGAAATTGCGAATTGCTTAAAATACCCGGAAAACGTGTTTCACACTTTCGTATTTAATATCTCGATGGTTCACTCAATAATATCAATAGGATACGATTTAGACGATCAATTGGATCGGAGAATTTTGAATGTGATGAATTTCGAACCAGAAGAACGAAAATGTCGATCAATACCAGCTCGACCCCAACCACCTTGGACCCCGCAAGGGTCTGCCGTCCCTTGGACCCCGTTTCCTCGGGGGCGCTGCTCTCAAATCCCTGCCAAGGGGCCATTGTCCCCTTGAAACCCTTTTTAGATTCTCGACTTACAATCTTATTAATACGGACATACACTACCACACACCTTAAAACCTAATCGATATAAGTTAAAAGTTAAATTATTTAAACTTAAACTATTTAGGTTAAAATAACAACATTACATTATGACTACGCAATAAATTGTAAAAATCCCAAAAAGTATGATGCATATCCTTTTTTTTTCTTTAAAACGGCGACGCTTATCCCTTTGCGTCATTCTCTTTAAGTGTTGCGACGTCATTCTCATTTTGCCCACTCGCATGTGCGCGCCCGTAGCAACATTCGAATCCTCGTACTTGCCAATCCTCGTTCTATATATTGGTCCATTAGTTTTAAGCGCGTGGATCTGAAAAAATATCGTCAAATATTTTAGGGTTTTCATACCTGCCCCATGTTTTTATTTTAATTTTTATTAATAAAAATATACCTATTTTATACCTATATATTTAGCTGGCGTGTTATCTTGCAAGTTGCAAATTAGTAGATCTAAACACCAAATAATTATGGAGTCTTCATCTTCGCCGGAAATTAGTTCAGCAATCAATCGGATCAAAGCCATTCAAGAGCTCACACAAGGCCAAATATTGACCGATTGGCCTCACGAAATGCTCGGTCAATCAGAAACGATTGAATCTAGTCTCGAGTCATTCGCTGACGTATTCATGCCGCTCTCGGGGGTGTTTGTAAATACGGTTTCAGTTTTTGGCACGAGTTCATCTGACTTCGACAACATTTCATCTGATCAGACTCATAATAGGTTGGAAGATTCTACCAATAATGTTAACACTATGATACGGCCAAAAGTTAAAAGAGGGTGTTATAAGAGAAGGTATGTCTTATATTATAAATTTATAATTACTCTTAGCTTATAAGACGTGTATGGTATGTGATATTATTGTATTTTAGCCCCTAACAATGTTTTTGTTTGAAAAAATGTAGAAAAAATCCCATGATATACACAGAGGTGACTTTTAATCTGGGTGATGACGGATATACTTGGAAGAAGTACGGTCAAAAAACGATTATTAATTCTAAACACGAAAGGTAACTTTTACGACGTGAAATATAACTTCACTAACAATAAAAACCAAACATTTTTAGCTACGGTCACATTAGATTATTATATATTCATCAAGTACAGTATCTTACATACCCCTATTCTATATATATACAATAGACAACTTATCATTTTATTTATCAATATATCATATATCAATATATATATATATAGAAGGAGGTTCAAATGCAAATCATCATTTTGCCTAAGATCGGTAGGGACAATCTTAGACCATTAGATCATTTACTTGAACCCAGGATCTCTAGTTTAGAGGTCATACACTTTTACACTAGGCTAAACTAGTGGGTATATTGTTAAGAAATTATACAAAGAATCTTGGCCCCATAAAATTTCTTTTATTTTGCCCTTTAGCCTTCTTCCTTTTTTTCCTTTTTACTTCTTTCTTTTATCTTTTTTTTCTTGTATTAATACATTAGCATTTTACGGTTTTTTTATTCGTATTTTTCTTTAATATATTACTATTGCCAGTACCTAGAGGTGTAAAAAAGTTCATTTAACCTAATCGAACCCGTTTTTAACCGTTACACTACAAACCAGTTACGAACAGGTAAAAACTTAGGTTCTAAACCGGTTTCAGGTTTTTAAGTTACGAACCGGTTATTAATCGGTTAAAGTAACCCGACTAGCATAGGTTAACCTACTAAAAAGATATATATATTTTTAAAAATACTGGTTCTTTAACGGTTAAAATAATCTATGAACCAGTTTCACCAGTTATTGTTTTAGGGGTCCCAATTAAATCATAATTTATAATCGGGTTTTTAATCAGTTTTACCTGTTATAATTTTCGAATAACCATTTAAAACTGGTTAATCAATCAGTTAACTGATTCGTGCATCTCTACCAATGCCATATATTCTATTTCTATATTAATATATTCTAAATCAATATATAAATTGAAAGTTTTCTAGCTTAGTACGTTGGTTGCGTCACGGTACGGTTGCAACTCAGACTAGGGTTCGAATTCGCCATCACACAAGTTTTTTAAATGCAATTTTTTTTGTTTTGTACAAACTAACGTGAAGGAGACTACAAGTTTCCCAAAATTTAACTGAATATGTTTGCAGCTTAGTTGATTGTGCGTTGATATAGTTAATGATCCGATGCGACTTCGAATCATGTATCAAACTATTTTTTAAATGCGTTTTTTTTGTTTAGTACCACAAACTAAAACTGTGAACTAATTTACGTTTTATAAGATGTGCACTAATACTTTTTTTTAATTCGATTTTTTTCAGTAGTACAAACTAAAACTAATATGAACTAGTTAATACACTATGTAAGCCTTTATGAATATTAGGCTGAGGACTCGGGTTCGAATTTCATTTGAATTCACGTGTATATAATTATTTATCCACAAGAGTTGCATAACCAAAATATTTGAAGAGACACTTTTTCATATATTTGAATTTTTATGCATTTACATTAGAGAATACTACTTTTTTATATTTATTTAAAGAGAATAGTTTAGTTATCATATTAACTAAAAATAACAAAATTTTGTTGTTTTCTAAGTTAAATTTGCATATTTATAAATCATATTCTTCTTGGAATTTTACCTCTAAAAATATGCTGCATCTTTTTTAGTTGTAAAATAGCAAGATAAATGACATAAAGTTGACACTTTATGTTTGTATGGCTTCCATAGAGCACGTGTGTACTTAAACATAACTCTATAAATGATCTTCGTGTAAATTTCTTGTATGTTTGTTATGTATTTCCATATTTATATAACCTGCTAACTTCAGCAATGCGCAGTTGACCTCTAGTTGATATAAAGTTTTATTGATCAAACATTAAACAAAATCCAAACCCTTCCAGTTTTACTCATGACCCTAGATGTAAGAGTTATCGCTCTAGTAAAACATATTTTGCTAATGTTGTTGATGTATATTTATCAATTAATTAAAATGTGCAGGCAGTATTATAGGTGTACTTACAAGTATGGAAAAGGGTGTAAAGCAACCAAACAAGTTCAAATGATTGAGGATGAGCCATCAAAGTATAAGATAACCTACCATCAACAACATACTTGCAATAATTCAAAAACACCATGTCGAATCATTTCGGATTATCCAAACCCTAAGGACGACGATTCATTGGTTCTTATTAGTTTTGAAACAAAGCCAAGAAAACAAATTGGCTTTTCCTCCTCCGTTCGGCCTAGGCATAAACCCAATAAGGGGTTCCCTTCTCTAAATATCAAACACGATAAAGTTTCTTCATTAGATCATTGTATAACGTGGGATCCGTTCGCACAATCCTCCAAGGTTCCATTGGAACCTATGATGTCTATTATGATGTCATACGTGTTAGATGTTCGTGAGGACATATTCTCTTCTACATTTGGTACAAGTCAATATGAGATCGAAGATGTGCTACCAAATTATGATTTTGCAGTCTTTTCTTCAGAATTATGCTCGTGAGCGACTAGATTGTCTCATATGGAATATCTTTTTATGAAGTGTATTATTAATTTTTATTATATCATGCATGTATCGTGGCAAGCTTATGTGTTTCAATAAACAAAATCATGAGAAGATGGTTTTTGCAACTTGGTGTGGTTGATAAGAACGTGTTGTGTTTGGTGATGTGAATCTGTCTAGCCAAAGGGCTAGTCCAGCCCAACGGAGAAAGCACTGATGGGTGGCCCAAGAGGAGCATCCGATTGCCCAAGGACTAGCTCTAATTTGCAGAAGAAGTTGTTACAACAAAGTTGTTACAAATTTTACTTATGCATGTTCAATCCATGATTTCCAATTTCACACGTTTCTTTTTTGCTTAGTTTTTGGGATTGCATCTAATGTTCTTGTTTTAGTTTCATTATTTAAGGTTGGGTTGATGAATAGAACTATATGAAGAAAATTGCCCCAAATATTGGCTTTTAATTATTTTTGTTTCGATGTTCATTTAGCGTTTTTGTTCCTACCATTTGGTGCTTTCATCAAGTACACAATGTCTGACGCCCACCCCAGACTTATCATCAAGAGGGGTCACGCATCGGATTTACTAATGAACACATGGCACAACAGAGATATTAAGTAGTGGAAATTCTAACTTTTATTTATATAATAAAGCCAAGTACTACATAAGAGAGATATTGTACATAACTACAGTAATAACTATATCGAAAACTATAACTAAGCTAGCCTGCCAAAAGCCTCTTCTGATAGCTTACCTAATTATCCCGTACTCATAAGAGCCATGCCTTTGCTCCCAAAAGCCTCTGCAGAACCTAGCATACATACTTTTGAAAGCTCAGCTTACGCTGGTGAGTTCTACCGTTTAGTTTAAAACCATTTTAAGTATCATCAGTTTTAACAACACATATATCACAATAAAATCCTAACACGTAATTACTATGACAATACTACCCCACAATCTTATACATGAAAGTCCGCTCGCCACCGCACCCGTCATCCCATCGAAGATAGTTGTTACAACGACCAAATGCATCTCCGTCCATACACGGTTCCCTAAGCCATAGCTATGTGGAAGTATCGACTCTTTATTCTTCTATCGTCTAGGAAAGGTCTATTCGCCACTACAATCATCATCCCACCTTGGCGTAAGATACTTGTTACAATGAACAACTGCAACCCCGTCCATACACGGTTTCCTAAGCCACCACTATGGGAGGCAGTTACCTTTCATTATTTATCAGCAACTTTATGCCACTACGTCAAAATGTGGCTTTAGTCACGGATTTTCCAAAACCGCCCAGTCACGTTTTTTTTTAAAACGTGGCTAAAGATAAGTTTCCGTAGTTTTAGTCATGCATTTTTTTACCCGTGGCCAAATACGTACCTTTTGAAGCCTTTTAGCCACACATTTTCTGTTGGTGCGATAAAAAACACAAAGTTATAGGGGCTTTAGCCACGCATTTGTTTTTTGTGTGACAAAACACACACATGTGTAGAGGCTTTAGTCACACTTTTATTAAAAATGTGGCATTTATTAGTCACACCAAAAAAGGTGTGGCGAAATGTCTCAAACAACTAGGGAATTTGTTTGATTATTAGTTCATGTAACTAAAAACATATAAATACGATACCTTTGGTCACATTTATAGGAAAAAAGTGTGACAATTACTAGTCACACTATTAAAAGTGTGGCCAAATGTGATGATAGTCATGGTATTGGTCACGCTTTTTTATTCACGTGACCAAAAGCACGTATATAGGATCCACACTTTTCGAAAAAAAGTGTGACAATTACTAGCCACACTAATTAAAGTTTGGCTAAATGTGAGTAACTGTCATGGTATATTGTTATTAATGTGGCTAAAAAGGTAATAAATATGATCACTTATATTATGTTATGTGACTAAAGAGTAGACTTTAGTAATTAGTAAACTAAAAGAAACAAAACTAGCAACTTTTTAGTATGCGTGGCTAAATGTGAGGAACGACCACTGTTTTATTTATTCATAGCTAAAAGCTAGTACATATCACTACTAGCACAAGGACTTTCTTGATTCGCGAACTATGACGCACGGTTATTTAATGACGCGCAAACATGCGTGTCATAAAAACTGTCAAGAATCATAAAATCCTAAGGCTAGATGACGCGTGTCATAAAATTCCTGTCATAAATTTAAAAAAAAAAACACAGAGTACACTTAAAAAATGTGTGTCATCTAAAAAGTGTTGAACTAACTGATATGATTTTTTGATTCGATATTGAACCAACTGATATGATTTTTGATCTTTTATTCGATATTGAACCAATGAGCTGCAACTTATAAAGGTTTTAGATAGACATTAATTGATTGATTGAGTGTTATTACTTGTGTTAGATTTGCATTTTCTTATTTTGATCTATTCGTATGGTTTCATTTACTTTAGTATTGTTCGTAATTTGGATTGTTTGTTTTAGATTTGTACTTTGAAAATATCGTATGGTTGAATGAAACTTGCAAAGAGATGGTGCAATAAATAGTGAAAATGGATTTTATGAGGTTGGAATGCAGGTTTATAAGACAAGAATACAGGTTGTACAAGGCCAAGGCTGAAATCCAAGTTTTAGAAGGTGACCGGTTGAACCGGACGATTCGAATGGTCCAACCGTTTCCGGGTAGTTTACCGGTTCAACTAAAAACCAGTTTTGAAACATTGGTAAAAGTAGATTTAAAAAAATAAATAAAAAAGACATGTAAGCATGTCACGTCATCAATATCTTAACGGTGTTAAAAAACTTAACGGCATGACCATCAGAAAAAATATATGAAAAAGTAGGACCACCAGAAAAATAAACTCAGGTGGGATTATTGTAGGCGAATAGTGAATAGGTGGGATTATTAAAACCTAATTTTCATTTGAAAATTGAATCAAAAGATTAGGATAATTAATGATATTGATTTGATTAAATTAGATATGCATTAGGATATGAATATAGTCAGGTTAGGGCTAATTACATTCGGGATAAAACCCCATTGATTTTATGCAGAAGAAACGGATCAAAACGCTAGGGGGCCGTTTAGTTGTGGAAAATGTTTTCTAGTTTACCATTTCTAGTTTTCTAGAAAACGAAATGAGTTTTCCATCTCTAGAAAACACATGAAAATTTTTGAAAACGCGTTCAAATTTAAAAGATGGAATTTTCATTTTTAAAATTAGAAAACTAGAAAACATGTTCAAATTAACTGTTTTCTATTTGTTTTCTATCTTTACATTTCATTAGATTTTCTTACATATGACAAATTAAAGAACAAAAATATTAAAATAAAACACATAAAGTAAAGACAATACATATATAAAAGATTTAAAATAATAAGTATTTCTTAAGGGAGGAGAGGTCGAGCGGCTGTGCGTATAAACCCTAGAAAATGAACGCCCCTTTTCTTTTGTATATATTTGGAAAACGAAAATAGAAATCAGAAAACAGTAAAAAAAGTGTTTTCCATTTTTAGTTAAAATTTAGAAAACACTATTTTCTGTTTTCCTGGAAAACGTTTTCTAAAAAATACAATTTGAACGCGTTTTCTGTTTTCCTTGTTTTCTTGGAAAATGGAAATGGAAAACACCCCATATTTTCCACAACTAAACGCGCCCTAGAAAACCTTATCGCTACCCTCAGTAACACAAACAAGTTATGACCTCCTTGATTCAGGAAATGCTTAACGATGGAATCATCCGACCCACTAACAGTCCCTTTTCATTCGGTTTTTCTAGTAAAAAGAAAGAACGGAACATGGCATTTTATGTGTGGATTACTGTGCCCTAAATGTCATCACCATACATGGTTGTTTCCCCTTCCCGATAATTGATGAAATTCTAGATGAATTGCACGGCGCCACGGTATTTTCGAAGATTGATCTTTGTTTCGGATATCACTGAATCCGGGCCGCTGCATCGAATATTCATAAGTATGATGGTGTTTCATACCCCAGATGGACATTACCAATTCCTTGTGATGCTCTTCGGGTCTTAACAATGTTAGAAATTCAGTAGCGATTCGAACAATCATTCAATCAATTACAATACTGAATAAAAGTAATGAATGAAAATACAACTGAGAGAAACACTAAACGTAAACTCCACATAAATAAGATCTCGAATAACAACAGTTTTTATTCCTGCAAAACAGATGAAGACAGAAAGAAATCGAAAGGAACCGGGCTTGTGTTTGACAACAATCGAGATCAGATGCAACAACAGCAAGGTGATCTTCTGTAAGACAGAAAGAAATCGAAAGGAACCGGGCTTGTGTTTGACAACAATCGAGATCAGATGCAACAGCAACAAGGTGATCTTCTTTGTGTTCTTTTGCTCTAAACTTGTGTCACACGAAGGGTCATTCATTAACACGATTTAATCAATCGAGATCAGATGCAACAACAGCAAGGTGATCTTCTGTGTGTTCTTTTGCTCTAAACTTGTGTCACACGAAGGGTCATTCATTAACACGATTTAATCAGTAATGAATGATCGATTTATGTTGATTAGCCACTTCTAGAATCTGTTAAAAGTGGTTCGAAAAATAGCAAAAACTTGTCACATACCAACCACATGTTTTGGGGTTGCGTTCGTGTCCGCAAGTCGCGCATTTAGAATTTCAACCCGACTAGGCATTTTTCGCACCACTCTTGCGCGAGGATATGAGCTAGAGTAAAACATGACATAAGTGATGTCAAAGGCTTTGAGGTTTATCCTTATAAACCAATTCACCTTTTGTCCCCACACCAATGTGGAATAGCTTTCCACATTTTCCAAACTTGAACAAAGTAACTTAACTTTGAAATTAATCATCTCATTCACACACATTTTCCAAAAAATAATGCACTTTTTGACCTTTCAAGCCGCAATGAACGATTTATTTTGGGATGCTCTTCGTCGTTTTGTGTTAGTACGTCTTCTTTGAAGACATTGTCATTTACAGTCAGACCATAAACTTCGTTACACTCACCTTCGGCATGTATTCCAAACGGCCGAGCAACAAAAGTGGCCGGGTTACTAAGCAAATCGGGTACAACTTTGAGGTCCATTGACAACCCGACAAAGATAATGTTATGGAAGATGCTTTTAAGTCAGGTGGCTCAACCCACTCAGGTGGCTCAACCCACTGCCTTTTCAATATCTCATCCAACGACACCTTGGCTTCATGAAATTAGACGTTAGTTTTAGATCTCAAGGGATGGTAAAGCATTAGTTGTTAGCCGAATATCATGCTTCCTTTCTAGGCGGTCACTTATGTATACAAGCTAGCTACATACAAACGCTTGTTTGCTTCTTTAGTTTGGTTGGGTTTAAAACGAGATGTGATATAATTTATCAAAGCTTGTGAAGTCCACAAATCTATAAAACCTCCAAATCACAAGCCCTACGGCCACATCCAGTCATTGACACCAGTTGGTTGGTTGCGCACCCGCGCTGTGGATCGGTGCTGCCATATCCCGCGCGCACCAAGTGTTTTGCCCGGCCTGCATGCAAGCCATAAAGTCACACGCTACTCGCCTGCAACATTAGCCTACTTGTGCGCACACCATCCTCGCTTCATGCCACCTGACACGCGGCGATGCGAGTGTGTGAAGTGCAAAGTGCACCATTAAAGCGCCACATTGCGCCCTTCAAAATTTGGTTTACCCTGTAATGCGGGATATGTTTCCATGGTTCCTCAAATATAAACTCATTTTCTCTTCACTTTTCACCTAATTTTGAGTTTCGATATCTCATTCATCTTAGCTCAATTTTAGACACGTTTGGTTCGTTGTGATACTCTCACAAAATAGAACCCAATCTTGAAAATAATTAATTATATAACACATATATAATAATCATTATTTGTGTCTAAAAATTAGTAAAAACATATTTTTGCTAAACTTTCCAACATTACACGACTCTACTCACTAAATCACCAACTCCCTTATTAATTTTGTTGCATTTACATATTTTATCACTTGTATCTGTTAATAGTAATAACAATTAAAAATATATATATATATATCATTAATAATAATAATAATAATAATAATAATAATAGAAAATTTTGAAAAATTATAGTTGTCATGTGTCACCATTACAATGGGTCACATCACAAAAACCTACTCAAATGGTACTTAAATATAAAACTCAATGGTGCTTAAAGTTGTCTATAGTGGGCGTTCTTTTTTGCGCATAGTGCCCCTATAGTGCTCGGCAATCGCCCCCGGGGCGCCATAGGCGAATATGAGGCCCTAGGCGTTTTGGTGATGGCGTCGGTGGAGTCCCTCTTTTCCATAAAAAGCCGTTGAACGGCTATATGTTTAAAAAAATTCAACTATTTTTATTACAATATATATATATATATATATATATATATATATATATATATATATATATATATACACATACATAGCACACACACACAACTCACTTTCATCCTACCATATCAACACACACTCATCCAACCTTTTTTTACAAAAAAATGGGTTCACCAACATCATTATCATCCTTTATGTACGATTTCAACGACAACGACGAAGACAAAGTGTTTCCAATGGCGGCTCAACTTGTAAGCCAACAAGCCGCTTCGAGTTCGGTTCCAAGGCAAGTTATTAGAAGAACGCCTATTGAGCGGGATCGTGAAGCTGCAAATAATCGATTGATGGAAGATTATTTTGTCAAATCTCCAAGGTATAACGATCCAAAGATGTTTTCTACTCATTTCCGCATGAGTAAACATTTGTTTTTACGTATTGTTCATGATTTGGAAGCGAATTATCCATATTTTCAACAAAGATGCGACGCGCGGGGAAAACTAGGGTTTACCGCTATTCAAAAATGTACATTGGCGTTACGGGTTTTGGCGTACGGGACCACGACCGACATCAACCACGAGTACTTAAAGATGCCCCGAAAAAACAACGCGAGACATTTTGGGGCATTTTTCTAAAGGCATATATTAGATACACGGTCCGCGTTATTTGCTAAAACCGACGTGGAATGATCTTCAAACTTTGTATAAGCATCATTTACAAAAACACGGTTTGTCGGGAATGATCGGTAGCATAGATTGCAAGCATTGGGTGTGGGATAATTGTCCTACCGCATGGAGAGGTCAATTTACACGGGTAGATCAAAAGGGTCTGACGGTGATTCTACAAGCGGTAGCGTCATGCGATCAATGGATTTGGCATGCACGTTTTGGGGTAGCCGGTTCCAACTGATATTAATGTGTTGGAGGGATCGTTAGTTATAGAAGATTACGTTTTGGGAAGGTCACTAAGTCCGGCTTCTACGTAAATGGTACGTACTATCCTCATGGATATCTTTTAGGTGATGGCATAAATCCCGAGTTTTCTTTTCTCATCAAAAGTTTTAAAAACCCCATTGATGACATGAAGCTCCAAGAAAGGACATTGAGTGCACGTTTGGCACCCTAGTTAAAAAATGGCAATCTCTTAAAAATCTTTGTCGATTATGGATAAAGGATAAAATGGAAGACTGCATGTGAGCGATTTATCGTCCTACATAACATGATCAAGGAGGACACGAATCAGGTGATATGTTGGGATCATCGTCCCAACACATTGTTCCATTACTATATGCTACCATGGAACAACGTTTGTAGAATTCGAGGGAGATGCGTTCGAAGGAAAACCATCACACACTAATAGTCGATTTGATAGACATACATGGCCCACCCGCCCAATACGACTCACTGTCCCCGAAAATAAAAACGGTGATGATGATGATGACAATGACAACGACGAAGGTGATGAGGACGAAGGTGACGACGACGATGATGACAGAGGTGAGGACGAAGCGTATGATGATGTGCAAGACCATGACGATGACTAGTTTTGTATTTCAAAATTATGTAATGTTTTTTGTTTATTTAAGTTTGTAGTAAAAGATTATTTATGTTAAATGAAATATTTAAATTAAATAATATTAATTAAATGATTAAGTAATGATTGCAATGGGGGTTATTGGGGGTTATCCACTGCACCCATTTTCTTCAAAACCCCCCTTGATGACATGGCGTCCACATGTCGCATAACCCACATGAAGGAGGTTATCCACTACGGATAGCCTAATTATGTTGTAGTATATGCTTTAGAGTTGTACAAAGTGCTTAGATGAGTTGTACTACAAAGTTATATTTTATATATAGTAGAATGAATTAGTATTATCATTTTACATTGCTGTTAATTTTTACTTATATAGTCTTAAAATTATCACTTCGTTAATTTTTCTTGATCCATTACTTTTTCCTTTTTGACTGGCCAATTTATTTTCACCCCTAAAAAAATTATGAATCATTCACTAGTTCAAAACCTATGTTCTTGACGTGTGATGGAGGTTGTTGACTTGTTGGAGTCATGTTGTTGGTTGCGGGTTTGAGATGAAGTTTATATTAGATAGATGTAGATCAAGAGAGAAATGAATGAGACATATATAAAATGAAGCTCGTTTGGATACATAGAAGATGATGGTGGGATTGGATGAATCCGCCCTCACTCTCTTTACGGAGTGTTATTGGGCTACGATGGTGTGGTGTTGGGTGTCCCAATGGTGTCGTATCCCTCCTATATATGCTTTTGACATCAAAGATCTCATCTCCTTCCACAAGGCGAACATCGGCGAAGACGTTAAAGCTAGTCGAACCTACGCGATCATGCTCACCGCTTGTTGGGTTATTTGGCGCACAAGAAATGAGGTGATCATATCTTTAACCACAAGAGACCGTGTCTAGGTTTTATGCTTAAAGAAATTAAAAGTCTAGTTTCTTGTGGATTTCAAATAGGGGAAAGAATTGTAATTGGGGATGAGATAATTGGTGTAGATTCGATATGTAAGTCCTCTTGTTCCCCTTTGCCTCCCCTCTAGCTTCTTGCTAGAGGTTTGAGGTCCTTTTAATGAGATGTCGTTGTTCCAAAAAAAAAAACCTAAAATCGTTTAATTTTTTTGTTAGGGTCCTACCAATATACTAATGTTAGTATTTTATATATGATATCTTTAAACGGTCCCATCATTTTACTAAACTAGATTTAGATTTAAACTTCCATGCGTTGACGCGGAGACGTATAAATGTTGTTGTTCATGTCGGGATAACACGAATAGACAAAACAGTTAAATTGATGTTCCATCAACAATAAAATTATAGTCAACTCATATTTAACATTAAAAAGTTTGCCTATTACATAACCACACCGGCGGATCTACAAGAGGGCCCGGAGGGTCCGTTGATCCTCCGACGAAAATAGATTATTCTGTTATCCTGTGTATTCATGGAAGATTTTTATGTACTTGACCCTCTAAATCATGTAACATAGAGATGTTAACCCGAAGAAAATAAAGAGAATAAAGAAAAGCGAAGAAAAAAAAGCTAAAATAAAATTTTAAATAAGTTAAATGGTAATATATTAAAGACGAATTGGATTTAAATAATCTCAAGTTTCATCAATTGGCCGACATTAATCCCAAGTAACAAAATTTTTACTACCGAGCCCATCTTTTGACATTTCCTACAATGATCCTTGACTAACGGAAAGTTAACGACGTAAGGTTTTCGATGAAACATTGGATTTAAATAATCCCAAGTTTCATCAATTGGCCGGCAATAATCCCAACTTTACCAAAAATAATTCCAAGTTTCATCAATTGGCCGACAATAATCTCAAGTTTCATAGAAACTAACGCCGTTAAGTTTTCGTTAGTTAGGGATCGTTGTAGAAAAATAGGTTAAAAGTTGGGCTCGGTAGTAAACATTTCGTTACTTGAAATTAATGTCAGCCAATTGAGAAAACTTAAGATTATTTAAATCCGATTTTCAATATTAAATAACTAGTTTTTATCCCCGTGTGTTACACGGGTGACTTTTAAAAAAACTATAAATACAACCATAATCTACGACAATTATGTATTTTTATATCTTTAGTAATTAAATAATTGGTTATTAAATAATTTAGAAGTCAATAAATAAAAAGTTGGATATATATATCCACAATTTTTTTAATAGAAATACGAATCACTTCCTTAATTAGGAGTGTGAATGTCTATTGGCGGGAAACATTATTGATGATGAATATGGTGGTGCTACATGGCAAATTGTGGTGCCAACAACTTTTTTTATTATATATATAGATATAGATATAGATAGATATAGATAAAAGGATATTGAAGTAAAGCATAAAGATATCAGAAAAACCCGAGGAGAGTCGATTCAAGTTAAATGTTTCATTTTATATTATTTCTTATTTTTTTTACGCCGCATTTCTTATTTCTCTAAAGTGTCTTTTACTAAACTAGTTTTTTTTTAAGTTATGACATGCTATAGCAATTTTCATTTTTAATTAGTTAATTACTTGTTTTATAATATATTAATTTTATATTATTCATAAAGTTTTTTATTGATGATATTATTATGTATTAGTTAAAAAAATAATTTAGGACTCTTGTTTTATATAAGTTTCTATATTGTATGAAGTATACATTACTAATTAATAATTTTATTAAATCAAAATTATATAATTATAAGTTATAATTAAAATATGACTTTGTTTCTAATTTTTTCTAAATTAAAACTTCACATTAATTTGAGCTCATATGTAAAAACCAAGAATATGTAATTAATTATGATTAGATTGCAAAACATAACGAATGTAAAAAGTATATATCAACCCTTCAAACAAAAATGTCTAGTTCGGCCACTGCACAACCAACTTTTTTGCTAACCAATTCAATCTTCCTATTTTAATAAACAATTACAATTGTTGACACATGTCAACACTATATTCATTCTCACAAAAGTTTTCTCTCCCAAATTTACTCTCTAATAAGTTTTTTTTTAATTGGAAACTAGTTTTTTATCCTCGTGTGTTACACGGGTTAATTCACAATTTTGTGGTGGTGTCAAGTGTCTTTTTTTATTAATTAAATTTTGACCAAACTTTTTGTTTATTATATAGTATAGAGTATAGATAGATATAGATAGATGTAACTTAATAAACTATATTATATATTAAATTAAGTAATTAAATAATTGGTTATTAAATAATTTAGAAGACAATAAATAAATAGTGGATATATATATATATATATATATATATATATATATATATATATATCCAAAATTAGAAGATCCGCTACAATAAATAAATAGTGGATATATATATCCAAAATTAGAAGATCCGCTTGTGAAAGTTTATTGGCGGGAAAAATTGTTGAGAATGAATGTGGTGGTGCCACATGCAAATTGTGATGTGCCAAAAACTTTTTTTTATTATATATATAGATATAGATATAGATATATATAGATTATATCATATTTTATAGTCATGATATATTTTTATCTATTTATATTTATGGAATTATGAAAATCATATATTAATTTTTATCTTATTTTTATTTAAAAATAGTTTTTAAACTATTATTGTTTTCATTTTAAAAAGATTTATTCTCACAAAGGTTTTCCCTCCCAAATCTACTCCTTAATAAGTTTTTTTATTGGAAATTATATCCTATTTTATAATCATGATATATTTTTATCTATTTATATTTATGGAATTATGACAATCATATATTAATTTACATCTTATTTTTATTTATAAATAACATTTAAACTATTATTATTTTCATTTCAAAAAATATTTAGTAACTTATAAAATATCAATAAACACTTATTTAGTGTGTTTTCAAATATAATTGAGCAAATCATATTTAATATTTTAATTAACGAATACCTAATACTCTTTTACAAATTCAATCAGCCGTTGCTTTGTGGGTGATACTATTTATAGAGAAATTCATAAGCGACAAAAATCATGTTCATAATAACCAATATTAAATAGTTTTTCTTACCATATCAAATGAGCTATGTTCATCCAATTTGAAAATTTTAGACATCGCGACTAATACAATTGTAAGTTTTCTAATGTATATCAACATAACATTTTTTATTGACAACATTATAATCTTTTGATTATAATTTAGATTTTATACTCAACAATTAGAATGTGTTCATTATAATTTTGATAAAGTTTTATACTCATCTAACTTTCTATACAGACTTAAAGCCTTTAAGTTTGTCAATTCATAATTCATGTTAGTCGTTATTGAGAGTTTGATTGTTTTTTTAAACATGATCACGTTTATCTTGCATTTTCCAAATATACAAGTAGAGACATGCCCTAATTTTATTTTATTTTTGATAAAGAAAGTAAAGTCACCAATACCATATAATGAATTATAACTTTAGCTTTTTATTTAATGTAATGTAATACGTTATTTTTGGTCTTGATATCTTTACGGTTTTGTATGTAATTTTTTGAAGTTTCTATTTGTCCAGATTTGTGTCTGGTTTGATTAGTCTGATTTACCAGTTTCATATCATAGTTTTGACATCTATGTAAGTGTGAAACTAAGTTTTAGTGAAGTTTTAAGAGCGTTTCTTCATATTATTGTGTGTTGATATCAATTCGATCCTTGATACATCAGTAGCACAACACATTTAATTAAAGAAAACAGGTACATGTAAATTCAAGATTCTATGACAGAAATGTATTCAACTTTGTAGATTTTTGATCAACATAAACATTAAATGGAGAGACCAGCAAAAGAGCATCGGAAATGGGAGCCAGAGAAAAGGGAGAAGGAAAAGAGGAAAGAAAAAAAATGGAGAAGAGTGTGGTGTTTGATTTTCTTGCTAACCTCTTCCTTTTTATGGGCTAATCTAACCACCAAATCTTGTACCTCATAAATAAATAGTGGATAATGTTTGTGTGTATGCATGTGGGTGTACGAGAGATAGATTGAGGCCGGGGTGATGGGGGTATTGATCTTGTTACTACAATATTAAAAGAGAAAAGTGCAATATTTGTGGGTTGGTGAGCATACGGACAAGAGTTAGAAGCCAAGAGAGGGTGTTAATTTGATTTGATATTTAGTATCTGGTGCATGGGTTGTGTAAGGGGGAACACAAACGACAAGTGAAGAGGATAAGTTGGTGTACATAGAGTGGCCCTAATACAAGATATATGCCTTTTCCATTCAAGATATTCTATATATTTTGCATCGTAATTTAAAGGCCGATTATAAGAGGAAACGCGAGATGCATGCGGTAATCCTTAGTGGTATATGGGTTTTGTAGAAGACTCAAAACGAAAATGGGTTTTGTAGAAGACTCAAAACGAAAAGGTCTTCCGGGGCAAAATGGCTCATGATAGGATGGTGTTTGAGGAAATAAAAACATGCATGAGCTTCTTTTTGGATTCCCAATCGATCAAAGGGTACGTAATCCTTAGTGTACGAGTAGGGGAGTTGATAATGACTAGCTTGGGTGTTAGTTGTGTAGTGTTGCTTATGTTTTATTTTGTTCTAGTGTTTCGTTTGTTTGTTGTTTGATGTTACAAGATATATGAAGTACCATGAAATCTTATTGGAGGTTGAGTGTGGGTTAATTTTCAAAGGATGGTGCAAATACATTTGATGTAACTTGACAAGGAGAAGGGGTATGGAGGGTAGAAGGTGGCGGTTTTTATTGGATACTGACGAGTGGTCGAGTCAGGTGCTCGTGGGTTGGGTTCTTCGGTTAAACGCCATGCAAATGTGGCGGCTCATTATGTGGTGTTAGATCAGGTCTCTTGAATGAGTCGGATCGGATGTTCATAAAAGTTGACGGGTTGGACCAAATCAAACGCACTAAAGAATAAGGAATTATGAATGAATAGGTAGACCAGCGACGACCGTCCATGGTTTTATAAATATATAGAAATATGATCATTTTATATAAAAGAATAAAAAATGTTGTGAGTATAAGATACGATGAATAGTAAACAAAACCTTTTTAAAAATAGGAAATTCTAGTTAACGTTATTTTATGTCTTTAAAATTGAACGTGGAAATAAATAAATAACGTCTTAATAGTTGACAATAAAACTTTATCTTATGATACAAAGTCGTAGATATAAATTAATAAAAATCTTTTTATTATTTTTCTTGTTGATAAAGTTCCACAAAATAAATAACAATTTTTTTTTTTAAAGTTTACGATCACTAATACGTTCATAGGTTTAGACTTGGGAAATAATCGGTGTCGTTCTGACCCGCAGTTAGATATCAGGTTATCGTTCAACATATAAGTTTACCTAATCTAATAAAAAAAATTAAGTATAATGCACATACAATTTTAACTAAGCACGTAGTTAAAGTTTGAAAATTAAACTGAAAATATATGGGTTGTCACAAGAATGGTTGATGCAATAAGTTTCATGATTATCATTCCATTATCTTATGGATTACCATATAATAATAAAATAAATTATTGATTCGCGTTGTTTTATAGTTAGTTAAAATGAAGTAATGAAATACAATACAATTTTACCAACATTTCCATTTAAAATTAATATATCTGTTTTATATTTATATTTTTTAATTCTTAATTTTAATTTTCAACTTTTTAAATTATTAATTCATTTGTATTAAATATTTATTATTTTTTGTTTTCTTATTTTTATTTTTGTATTCCAGTTTACTTTTATTTTTATAATTTTTTGTTTTTCTTAATTATTTTATATTTATTTTCATATTATTTTTCACATTTTATATATTCATTTTATTTTATATTATTTTGTTTTTACATTTTTGTTCGTATTTTTATTTTGACTTTTTGTTCTTAATTTTTATTTTTATTTTGTTTTTATAAAATTCTAAGAAATAATCAAATTAAATAAAATTTTCATTTTATTACTTTAAGAAATCGAAAAAACACCCGTCACTAGTAAATGAAAATTTTAAAAATTGAATGTATTACCTTTCTTAGGGTAAAGGCCGACCAAGGAAGGAGGCCGTGCAGCGGTCAGGGCAGTAAAAAGGATGAAAAGAAAGGAAGAAGAATGGAAAAATGCGGGGGAAGAGCTGATGTTGCGATGCGAGGTGTGTCGCTACACCAAGATGGTTCCATGGTGGAGGGGAGGCCACTCAATACGGCTCGACTGATACTCTTACCCTTAAATTTGATGGTTCATTCCTTTAAAATATCCTACTAAATAAACATGTAAATTTGTTATTTCAACGCATGATTTATTCCAATCCAATCTCTATTCATTAATACCAAACATCACATCAGAACCCATTAATCTCTTAAGTAAGGGATGTATTAAATGAATACTTTGACTAATTTATAGGCCATAGTAAGGCCATCGGGTATACCGGCGTTGAAGCTGGCGTGGAGCCACCGTGGCTCCTCTTCCACGGCATTGAACCATCCCCCTCCACCGTTAAAGTTCCGCGTTGATTTCATGCGTGGAGATTTCCATGGTTTTGAATGTGGCGTGAAAATGGATTGTGAGGTGTTAACCTCCTCCAGAAGGTGACACATGTCACTTATTTTCTCAATCTAAATGTTTTACATGTCATTTTTTTATTACATTTATCCATATATATTTAATTAATATATTTTGTTTCAACACCACTTTTCAACACCAAGTATACCACACTTGGTGTGAAAAGTGGTGTTATCCACGTAGGCGCCTACGTGACAGTTTCAACACCATGTTCAACATCAACCATACCACATGCCCTAAGATGTGAGCTGTAAAACGTATTTTAAATATTAATATTAGCGTGTTTTAGAAAACACTTTAGTGATAAATAATGTGGTTTCTAACTAAAAGTTATGTGCTTAAATCTTATGAAATATATCGATGATGAATTTATGCTGGAAAATTTATGCTAAAAAATCTAAATGTTACCTTTAAAGAAAGTGCTAATACTAGCAGTTAAAAACTATAGTGTGTAATTTCTTTCTAATTATATGACATTCAAGGCATTCCTATATAAACATTTTACAAGTGCCTAGATTCACTAATATAGTTTTTTAAGGGTTTTTTTTTTCCTAGATCCACTAATATAGTTTTTTAAAGGTTTTATTTCCCTAGATCCAGTAATATAGTTTTTAAAGGTTTTTATTGTTTTCATTTGTCATGGTAGCTACACTAAAATCGTTTTTTATTTTATCTCTTTATTTGCTAAAGTATC
The DNA here is from genome assembly GCA_039602395.1 of Deinandra increscens subsp. villosa. NCBI lineage: Eukaryota > Viridiplantae > Streptophyta > Magnoliopsida > Asterales > Asteraceae > Deinandra > Deinandra increscens. The sequence continues at coordinate 8,046,679 of JBCNJP010000012.1, read as the reverse complement.
AATTCTTGTTGATTTTTCGATCGCGACAAGTTTAGCATATAAATTGGTGGTGTAATATGTATAAACGTGTAACATAACTTTCAAGTCATAGGCTCAACATTTTGAGCGTTTAGTAGCGTTCAATTTCTAATTTTAACGTTGTTACGTAGTCTTTTTCATTTACGATTTATTTAGGACAAATTTTATTAATGTCGTTGCACGGTCATTTTTATATTTTTCGTTTCCTTAAGATTGTGTTATAGCAATGCAATAATTCTTATTGTTTCTTTTTTTTTTTTTATCCGAGCACGATAAGTTTAGTAGATAAGTTGGTGATGTAATGGTACAGTCGTGTATAACATAACTTTTAGGTCATAAGCTCAATACTTTGAGCGTTCGTTTCTAATTTTAACGTTGTTACGTAGTCTTTTTGTATTTGGGATTTATCTACGATAGTTTTTATGCCATTTTGCAGTTACTTTGTATTCTCGCTTTCTTTACGTTACGTTATAACAATGCAACTGTTTTGTGTACCTGCAAAATCTCTATGGCAATATGTCGACAGTAAAATTTTTTAGTTTATCCGAGTCAGGTACACTCGTAATTAAGAATATAAAAGGAGTGAAAAAAGGGCGGTAAATAATGATAGTTTGATATTAAGATCACATGTCCTAAGAATATAAAAGGGTGATATTAGTTGTCAAGATGCCTTTTAATAGAAGGTGGATACATCGGTTCAAATGCAAAACTAAAAGATAATTTAATTTATCTCTTTAATTATACTAATTATATTATATATATGTCCACGTTTCTCATTATCTTCCTAAAAAGCATATATTTCTATTGTTAATTTTTTTAAACAAATAATCCAAATATAAAATATATGCCTAATTTACTAATTATATACGTCTTGTTGGGTCTATGGATCGTCAGTCCATATTTCATAATTGACCCAAAAAAAAATACGAGTGTGAAAAGACTATATTTTCCAATTTCCCTACTCGACTCCAGGTACATCGCAACACCTTCATTAGGAATAAATAAAAAATGATTAGTAATATTAAAACTAAAAATAACTATATATACAAGATGAGGTGTAATTAATAGTAACTTAGACTATTCAATAGTTTGTGGAGTTTTGGTGATACTAAACTATACATTAATTTTAATTATATTTACTTTTTGTTTTTATTCTTATTTAAATGGATATAATTTGGTGCTCTAATATACATAGTCGGTGTATTTTTAATAAAGAAGTTGTTGTTGAGTTGATAATATAATAGGTACACTTGTTGGTGTTGTGACATGACATTAACTTTTTTTTTAATCCAAACGTAACAAATTTAAAACAAGATTTTCTGGTTTTAAAGCGTTTTTTCTTGCCTCAGTTTTATTTTTACATTGTTGCTTTTAAGTGTTTAATTTTTTATAACTTGTTTGACACTCTTTATTATTTTTAATATTATTTTTAATTATTTTTAACTAATTTTAAATTATTTTTTAAAACGTTTCATTGGTTTTAATTTCATTTTTATACTATTTTTTGTTGGTATCTAATTTTTTTTTTTGTGTTATATTCAATCAAGGTTCTATGTTTAACGTCATTACGTAGTCTTTTTTTTTCTGTTTTTTACCTTAGGTTTTTGTAATGTCACTGTTTTATGTACCCGTATTGTACTCACAACAACACACATGTATATTAATAAACTCTAGTTAATATTAAATTATAAAAGGTTTCCACGTTAAATACCTTTTATAGCAGTTTTTTTTTTCTTAGAGAACTCACATGTCTAATCTATTTTTAATTTTACTTCACTCTATAACGGGAACTAGAACCCTCGAGTCATTAGGCACTTTTAATGATATCATTAGACTAAGTTTAAAGAAAAATGATGTTTTTATACACATCACTAGAAACTAATCCCAATATCATATAGGGTGAGGTTATTGTTAGAAGTTTAGTTTGAATAAGAAAGAATCATAGCCATTAGATCTTCAATTAAATGAAGAACTATGGCTCAAAATTTTTCTGGATAGAATTAGAGAGAAAACTAAACAAAACAATAGATAAAATGGTATTTTTGACTTTTTATCAAACTTCCCCCATTTTTTAAAACCTTCATAACTTTTAGATACGACATTATTTTTTTTAAAAAAAATTCACCATAATATTGATATATTTTTTTCGTACAAAATAACATTCTTTAGAAAAGTTCAAAAATACATGTTAAATAACTGTACTATTATAAAATAATGCAGTGCTATCATCATTTTGTTGCAAGTAATTACAAAATAGACAATGCTATTATAAAATTTACATATTATATAATATTTAATTACATTCACAAGATAATAGACTATTTTATTTTATAAAATAGCATTGTGTATTTATAATATTTATAGCTACCCGACAATAGCATTTTATTATTTTTATAGCATTGCTATATAACATATTTTTGTATTTTTTTTCAAAAATATGTATCTTTTTAAAAAATATATATATTTTTATATATAGTAATATTATACAAATATTAACAATAAAAATGTTTTATTTTATGGTGTAATTTTTTTTAATGATATAAAGTATATAAAAGTTATTTTTAGCGGATCACAACCATGCGGAATAAAGTTGTATCACACTTGTTTTTACTTAAGCTTTGTTTTACTCATACTTGTAGTTTGATTGTATTGATTGTATAAACTAGTGAACACAAGATAATAAATTTCTCGGTACTATTTGTATTAACTCAAGTTCAAACTGTTACAAGTGTAAGCACTAAATCTGGTACTTGTGAATGAACTAGCTAACAACTATATATAGTACTAAGGAGATCAACTACAGCCGTTGATCTCATACGGGCTAATCTAATCGTACATAAAAGTCAAACAATAAACTTACTAAAAGAACATTAGTAAACATACATAAGAGGAAATGTGCAAAATGCAATTATCTATTAGTAGGAGACGGCTAGGATGTGACTTTGGAGAATAAAAGTAGTTGCAGGCCTGATTTCTGCAATAGTAATCTTTCAGTACTTTTCCAGTTGAACTCTTTATACTGTTGGATAAAAGAGTTCACCCGGAAATGTTCTCCACTTGAGCTTTTCCGGTTGACAAGTCTTCCGCTTGAGTTTTTTCCGCTTGAACATATCTTTAACCGGAAAACTTCGTCTTGAACCGGTTGACTCAGATTTTCATTTCCTTACAATCTCCCCCTAAGATGATGCTGCCAAAATTTATCCTTTGTATGTTGTTCTTCAAAAATTGACTATCTCTAGAAGCTTTACTCTTCAGGAGATGGCGGCCTTTCAAATTGAACTTTTGTTTTGTTCAATTGTCTCATGATCCTCCTGGTTTGAAAATTTCTGGTTGAAAGAAAAGGTCTTTTTGCAATAGACTTCTTTCTTCCAGGTGAAACACCAGTGGCAGGATTAGCAGATGGTTTATCAGTTTCAGTTGGGACTTTATCTTTCCCTTTATCTGCTTGAGACGATGCTTGAACAGAACTGGTTGCGGCTAACTCAGTGGGTTCAGAAGGTTTTGTTGGTGATATGGTGGGTGGTTCCATGGTTTGTGTTTGTGAAGTTGAAGAGGTGGAGTTTTTTGGTGGAGATGAAGGTTGATTATACATCCAAGTAGGTGCACAGGGTTTAGGCTTGGCAGGGGTGATATCAGTCCAGTTATCTAACCTCATTTTTGGTGGAATATATTTAGGTTTGGTAGATCTGGATCCCCTGGGCCTTGGGTTCATTCCCCTGGGTCTATGGGAGTAGAATTTGGAAGATGGAGTGGGAACATAGGAGGCTGGATGCTTGAGTCTTTCCAACAGGTTGGAAGGGAGAGACTCAGCAAGTAGGTCAGAATCATCAAAAGGTTTAGGCTTAACATATGTAGATGAGGGGTTACCTGTGACTGTCTCAGATGGCAGAGGCATTTGGAGACTTGGAATCACAGCAAACTCTGCTCCTTTCACTTGTTTGAGCAGCTCATCTACAATTTTGCAAGTGTCTTTGGCCTTCATCTTCTCTACTTCAGCAGCAGGCTTGAGACATCTGATGATAGCACATCTCTTGATCATTTCCAATAGCTCCAGGTTGTCTAAGCTTTTGTTCAAGATAGTTGGCATTCTGGAAGCTATATTGATCAGCCTGTTTTTCTCCTGTTCACTTAATTTAGGAAGGTCATATACCTGCATTCTCCATTCAATCGACCTTTTCCTTGCTTCATCTACCATTCCTTCAACCACGAAATCATTTGATAGAAGATCCAGATCTGCCAAAAATTGTTTGTATTGCAAGTTTGATTTGGCATCCTCTGATCTTATCCTGGCTTGATTGTCTTCCCAGTCATGGACGAATTCTTCTTCAATTAGATCATCCATAGTTAGTTGTTCTTCTGACTGGTCAGAATCAACCATAGTTTCTTCTATCCTTGGTTGAGGAGTTATGCAATCTTCACTCTCCTTCAGTCTGATCATCCTCCTTGGTTTGGTTTGTTTCTTTCTTTTGTAGTTCAAAGGAGGCTCTGAATCAGAGGTGGAGTGTAGTTGGATCAAGGTTTCAGCAATCTCAGCTTCAGTTGAGTTTTCCGGTTGAGCTTCAGATTTTTCCGGTTGATTCTCTTCCGGTTGAACTTCAGCCGAAGATTTTGTACTTAGATTTTTCAGTACAGTGCTGAAGACTTCAGTTGTATCCTCTCCTTCTTTTTCACCTTCAACTACTTCAGTCTGAATGGGTGAAGCATCATCAACCACATCTTCATGAACCACATCAGCAACTGGTTCAGTGACAATGTTAGTTGTGACCTCATCCACTTTAGATTTGGCAAATGCCTCCTCCTGTGGGATAATCACATTGGTCAAGAAGTGCTTGACCTGCAGAATGCTCTCTGGCTGAGCACCTGCAACCAGCATTGTTGCTTCAATCATTCCCAATAGGCTTGGATCCTGTGGAAATACCTTCATGAGTGAGCTCATCTTCACCTTGGTTAACCCATCAGCAACTGAAAAGGGATCAACTTTAGCCAATTTGAAGGTTGTTTGCCTTGCATCTTCAGGTAGTGACACTGTTTGATCATATTCTTCTTCTTCAGTTGTGGTTGCAGCAGCAGCAATAACAGGTGTTGGAGAATTAGTCTTCTCCCCCTTTTTGGCAGCATCAGCTTCTACAGCCTAACCTCCAAAAGGAAATGGGTTCAAAGAGCTAATCTCAGCAGTTGATTGGGCAATCGGTTCAAACCTTGGTGTAGAGAAAGTTTCCGGTTGAGCACTTGGAGCTTCAACTGGAATTTCTTGAGCTTGAGTAGCAGCAGGAGTGTTATTTACAAGGCTAGCAACAGTCGAATTGAGACTAGTTACTTGAGCCTGTAGTGCTTTGTATAATGCCGTCAATTCAGTAAGTGATAAACTATCCTCAACTGGAGTTGCACCAGTATCATAGGAAAAAGATGAACCATCAACCCTATGTTGATCAAGTCCACCACCCTGGTGTTCTTGGCTCCTGGGATTCCCCTCAACTACAGTTTTCCCCTTAGGATCCACTTGGGAATCATCCGGTTGAACTATAGTGTGGGTTGCCATTGATTGGGTCTTATGAATGTTACTACCATCATCAAAGTTCAATGAGAAGCTTTGAGTGGCAGCAACCCTTTCCACATGAATCTCATCTATACTCCTGAGATTCACCTCCTGGGGTGAATGGGGGTTAGATGTAGTAGTGTGAGTGTCACTCAGAATGTTCCCATGTAATGTGGTGTTTGGGTTAATAACACCATCATTTGTGACATCTCTTTCTACATCATCATTCACAGGTGAGAAGTGTGAAGTGTAGGGTGAGAGAGTGGATGGGGATTGTACATCCATATGAAATGACTCCCCCTCAGAAGAAGGTTCATCAACAAGTTTAAATCCCAATTTGGCTGACCCAGTTGGCTGTGTGCCAAGGGTTGGTTCAGGGCAGGAGGCAATGGTTTGCAAGAGAGGATTAGGCTCTTGCGCAACCTTTTTGAGCCTTTTGAGCTTAGTAGGCTTTGGGGAAGGGGGGGTGGTGGGAATTGAAGTTGATGGTGGGTCTGAATCTCTTCTCCTTTTTCTTTTGAAAATTAAGGTTATAGTAGCAGAAGGAGAAGGTGGTTGATCAGTGGTGGGTTCAACTACTGTGGATGGTACAGTGTTGTCCACTGGAGCAAGTTGCTCTTCAGAAGCATGTGTTTCCGGTTGAGAACTAGGTTCTCCTTGTTCAACCGGAATCACCCTTTGGATTGGCATGGGATGGTCAGTATCCCTCCCAAGGAATGGCTTCTTGTTTCTGGTTAATTTGGAAAAAGTATTTTCAGATAAAACTCTTGGAACCAGCATGTTTCCATCCAAATTAATTTTGGGGTATTTTTCTTGCAAAATGTATGTTATAAATCTAGGATACATGTAAAAAGCAAATGTCTTTGCATTACCCTTTAAAGCATTAAAAATCACAGCAGAAAAATTATATACCTCCCCTTTCACCACAGCATAGAAAGCAGAAGCTTGCTCTGTTGCCATTTCATCAAATCCCGATTTCTTTGGCGTCAGGCACACCATGATGGCGTGGGCCATAAATCTCCATTTGTAGGGCATTTGACCCTTGTGAATAGTGGCAGTTCCTTCAGTAGCACCACCATAGCCAATTTCTTTGAGTAGGGCCATGTATTGCTTGGGGGTTCTGCGAACATACCCATTCTTGTCATTCAACTTCAATAGTTCCCTAATCAGCGATTCAGTGATTAGAACAGTTTCCCCTTGTACTCTTGACTTCAGCATGTCTTCCTCTACATCATCTACATCCTTCTCGAGCAGTTGGATGTTCTTCCAGAATTCCGAGAGAATTTCCTCATATAAATAAACCGCAACAGTGAGTGCGTGATTCAGATATGAATTTTTGAGGAAATTGATCATCTCGGTGAAGGTATCAGCGTGTGTAGAGTTCACCGGAGCATCAAAAAACGCAACTAGGTTGTGTTCAAGTGGGAAAGGATCATCCTTCACTGGTTGTTTCCCCTTTGCTTTGGACTTTGGTGCCATTGTTGATTAACTATGAGAGAAATTTGGGAGTAGAAAGAAATGGTTCTGAAAATTTTTAGGTTTTCGGATTTTGAGCGATTTCTTGCTTTTGGGGTTATGAGGAGTGTTGAAGGGGTTGTGGGTATTTGACTGGTGGGTTTAAAGATGGGTGACGGTTATCAGCGATGGGATAAAGTACGCTGAGTCACAGGAGAGAGAATGAAAAAGTGCAAGTGGGTCTGCAAAAAGTGTGCTTCAGGTGATTGTACAATACAATCTCCTGTTGCGTGTCTTTTGAATTTAATTCAAACAGTTTTCCCGGACAATTAATTGAAACACTTTAAATGCACAATCCGCTTGAAAATGTGTGCCTCAACCGGTGAATCAAATGATTCATTTAAGGCAAGAGATTTTCGGTTGAGATTCAAGCGGAGAGTTTTTCTCTCCATACAACAAAATTTCTTTCCGTTTGAAAGTTGAACCGGACAGATTTGCCGGTTGAAAATTTTTCCGGTTGAGGTTGTCAACAGGAAATAAATTTTCCGTTTGAATAATTTTCAAATTTAATCTGAACTTTCAAATAAAGAATTGTTGTTCCTTTTACCAATTTCAGAAATTAGGATGGTGTGATAAAAAATTGAGTTTCTGGTTGAAGATGACTTTCCGGTTGAGATTCAACCGGATGTGTTGAACTGGAAAGTTCAACCGGAAGACAGAAAAACACTTGATTTTGAAAATCACATGTATCAGTTATCATAGTTTAACAGTATGACCTGACTATGATTGAAAAGGTGTCTAACTGATACAGGAGCTTTTCTTTTTCTTTTTCTTTTTGTATCAAGAGACGGGCTCTTTGACACAAAATGGTCTCTTTTATTAAGTTTGTGAAAACATTTTAGTTAGTCAAAGTTCATCATACCAATGGCACTAATGAGATAGAAGAATCTAGCTTCATCAAATGCTTTGGTAAACAAGTCAGCCAATTGTTGATTTGTATGAACTTTAACCATTCTAATTAAGTATTTCTCAGCACAATCTCTAATAAAATGGTACTTTATATCAATGTGTTTTGCTTTTGAGTGTTGAACAGGGTTGTTTGTGATTGATATAGCACTGTTGTTGTCTGTAAGAATAGGAGTCTCCATGAATTTGATGCCGTAATCCAACATTTGATTATGAATCCATAAGACTTGACTGCAGCAGCTTGATGCAGCAATATATTCAGCCTCAGCAGTAGAAGTAGATACACAGGTTTGCTTCTTGCATTGCCAAGACACAAGTCTTTCTCCCAAAAATTGACATCCCCAGTAGTAGACTTCTTATCCAAGTTGCAGCCAGCATAATCACTATCAGTGTAAGCTTTGAAGGAGAAATCTGAATTCTTTGGATACCACAACCCAAGCTTTGGTTGTCCTTTAAGATATCTAAATATTATCTTCACAGCTAACATGTGTGATTCCTTTGGTTGACACTGGTATCTAGCACATAAACAGACACTACACATGATGTCAGGTCTGCTAGCTGTGAGATAGAGCAGTGATCCAATCATTGCCCTGTAGAGGTGAACATCCACTGGTTTGCCACTTAAGTCACTGTTTAACTTGTGGGAAGTGGAGATGGGAGTTCTTGAGGTTGAAACAGACTGCATATCAAACCTTTTTAGCATATTTTGAATGTATTTTGACTGATTCAAGAAAATTCCATTGGCAGTTTGCTTCACTTGCAAGCCTAAGAAGAAATTCAGTTCACCCATTGAACTCATTTCAAACTTTGATTGCATCAATCCCTCAAACTCTTTGCATAAGGCAGCACTGGATGAACCAAAGATGATGTCATCAACGTAGATTTGTACCATCAAAGTATCTTTGCCATCAGATTTCACAAACAGTGTTTTGTCAATAGCTCCTCTCTTGTAGCCATTCACTAGGAGATAGTTTGAGAGTGTCTCATACCATGTCCTAGGAGCTTCCTTGAGACCATATAAAGCTTTAATCAACTTGCACACCCTGTTGGGGTAATGAGGATCTTCAAAGCCTGGAGGTTGCTTGACATACACATCCTGTTCCAAAAGACCATACAGAAAAGCACATTTAACATCCATTTGAAATACCAGAAAGTTTTTGAATGCAGCATAGGCAAGAAATATTCTGATTGCTTCAAGCCTGGCCACAGGAGCAAAAACTTCATCATAATCAATGCCTTCTTCCTGTGTGTAGCCTTGAGCTACAAGTCTGGCCTTGTTTTTGATCACTATTCCCCTATCATCCTTCTTGTTTCTGAATACCCATTTGGTTCCAATTGGTTCTTCACCTTCAGGTAAGTCTACCAATTCCCAAACCTTCTGTTTATTGATCTGAAACAATTCCTCTTGCATTGCCTCTACCCAGCCTTCATCTTCCAATGCATCATTGATCTTTGTGGGTACTTCTTGAGACAGAAATGCAGCATGCAGGCAAATGTTTGCATCAATAGACTTGCTTCTTGTCAGCACAGGAGCTGACAAGTCTCCTATAATGTTCTCCCTTGGATGATCCTTACTAACTCTTCTATCAGTAAACATTGGAAATTCATGGCTTCTCCCATTGTGAGGAATATTGAGTTGAGGTAATAACTCAATATTGTTGGTTTGTGATACGGGTTCTGAAATTTCAGTTGGTTCTTGAGAACTGAGGACTGAATCTGAGATTAGATGCTCAAGACTATAATCATTTGAACCAGCATCAGTTGAATCATTAGGTTCATTGTTCTCAAAATTTTCTGAGAAATTGTTTTCCGGTTGAGTCTCAACCGGAGATTCTACTGCTACAGGATCCGTTTGAACTTCAACCAGAAGTTCAACCGGAAGGACTTCTGTATCAACAAGAACAATTTCAGAGGTTTTCTTTGCATTGTAGGGTTTCACAGGCTTGGTGCTGATGGATGAAAAGAAGGTAGGTTGCATTTGCAGTCCCTTGGTGTTCATTTGCCAGATGTCATCAGTTGACCTCATGTGATTTTGCTTATATTCCTGTTCCTGCACTGTTGAACTCAATGGCTTCTCAATAGTAAAATTGAAAGCAGTGGTTAGTGCATCTATATCGAATAACCATTCTGGTTGAGATACAAAACTGTTAAGAGATTTCTCATTAAAAGTTACATTAATGGTTTCCTCAACAATTTTAGTACTTTTATTGTAAACTCTGAATGCTTTTGACACACCAGAATATCCAACAAAATAACTTTCATCTGCCTTTTCAGCAAACTTAGGCAACAACCTATTAGTTATCAAAATAGTAACAGGACAACCGAAAGATTTAAAGAAGTAAATGTTAGGTTTTCTACCTCTCCAAAGCTCATAAGCAGTTTTGTTTTTACCCTTCACAATCAAAGTCCTATTTTGGACATAGCAGGCAGTGCTCACTGCTTCTGCCCAAAATATCACAGGTAACTTAGAATCTGCTAGCATTGCTCTAGCAGCCTCAATTAATGTCCTATTTCTCCTTTCAGCAACACCATTTTGCTGTGGAGTTCTAGGAGCACTGAATTGTCTAAGGATTCCCTTTTCCTCACAAAATGAGTTCAAAACATGATTTTTAAACTCAGTGCCATTGTCACTTCTGATTGTCTTAACTTTCAGTTTTGCTTGATTTTCTAAAGATACAATTAGTGTTTTTAACAATTCAGCAGTTTCATCTTTTGTTTTTAAGAAAAACACCCATGTATATCTTGTGAAATCATCAATAATAACAAAGCAATATGACCTTTTCCCTATGCTCATCACTCTAGTTGGACCAAACAAATCCATATGCAAAAGTTCTAGAGGTTGAGTGATAGAAGACTCTGTTTTTTGCTTGAAGGAGGTCTTGTGTTGCTTACCCTTGAGGCAAGAAACACAGTGTTCAGAACAGTTGAACTGCTTGTTAGGAAGAACCTTAACCAAGCCAAGATTCACTATTCTGTTCATGTTCTAGTAGTTAACATGACATAACCTCCTGTGCCACAAATCAGATTCATCCACTGAGGCTTTGGATATAAAGCATGCAATTCCACTGGCTGGAGTGGCAGCAGATAGATCCAAAATATATAGTCCTTCTCACCTAGGTGCTCTGAGCAACACAAGTTCCTCAGGGATTTTAACACCAGGTTTCAAGACTATGGCCTCCCTCTCAGTAAACATCAAATTCAAATTCTTGTCACACATTTGTGAGACACTAAGTAAATTGAAATTTAATGTATCAACAAAATTTACCTTGTCAAAGGTAAGCATCCCATTACTAACAGCACCTTGTGCAGTAATGTGTCCTTTTGCACTCCCAAAGGCTACAGGACCTCCGTTTATGTTTTTGGGGTTTTCCAATACATGCTTATTTCCTGTCATGTGGCAAGTGCATCCACTATCAACAACCCATAGGCTTTGTTTGCCTTTATTATGCACCTACACACAAAGAAAATTGATTAATTTCTAAAGGGAACCCAAGCCTTTGAGGTCTTGGGCTTGCCAGAAGCATCATAATACTTGTACTCTTTAAGTACTAAAGTATCTAGTATTCGATCCTCATTCAACAGGTCATCTTGATCAATGTTCAAGTGTTCAGACTGTTCACTTGATTGACATTTCCTGTTTGTTTTGCTAAGCCTTCTCTCAGCAATCTTCTTCTCTCTGTATTCCCTATACTTCTTTTGTTTGTTGGTCAAAGCCTTTGGCAACTCACTAGGTGAGGTGTAGGTCTGATCAACACTAGTCACTGGTGAGATTCTAGCATTAGAGTTTGAAACTTTGTTTGACTGGCTAGATCTCTCACTGTGAAATGCAACAGTGGCATTTTCACTTGAACTAGAGGGAATTTCCGGTTGAGAGTTGTGCTTGTTTTTCACAAAATTTTCTCTAGAGGTGGTCTTGCCTCTAGATGGGTTTCTCCTTCCTTGACCTTCAAAATGGTCATACTCATCAGTGAACTGAACCCTGGGTCATTGTCTAGGTGTAGTAACTAATCTGAGTGTTTTGGAGATTTCCGGTTGAACTTCACTTCCGGTTGAAAAAATTTCCGGTTGAAGTTCAGCCGGAACCCTGTTTGGTTTTAAGACTGAAAAACTTCCATTTTTGTTGTTCCCAATTAAAACTTTGTTTGACTCAGTATCAAAATACTTCATTGTGTTACTTCTTACAGGTGAAATTCTACCTGTAGATCTTTTCTGAGTAGAAACAGTTTTGGGTTTTAAGAAGTTTTGAGCATTGCTCAAAGGATTGAATTTGCACATTGCAGCCATGTGCCCTTTTTCACCACAGAAAACACATTCAAACATTTCTCTTTGGTAAGTGTTTGTGTTTTTGGTTGATTCTTCATTTGTGACCTGGTGGTAAGTTAGCTTACCCATTTTCTCAGTTTCACTGGGTTTTGGCTGCTCAGGTAGTTTACCTCCAACTTTTGAGTCCTTGGGCTCATAAATAGTTGGTGGTGGAAAAGCAACTTTTGGTTTTAAAACCTTGGATTGGTCAACAGATGCTGATGTGCTAGCATCTTTGACTTCACAGTTTGATGATGATTCAACAGATTTTGATTCAGAAGGTGAAGATGTAGTGCTATCAACAATTAGACTCACACTGCACTCCTTCTGAAGTGCTTGGATTGGAGCAATAACAGGTGAGTATTCCTTGGGTGGTTCAACATTGTTGTACCCAATACCTGTTTTCCCAAGCATTGCCCCATTCCAAAGTTTCTCAGCTTTCTTGTTAGCTGTTTGGAATTTGTCACAGGTGAACAAGGCATCTTTTAACTTAATTTCAAGAACATCATTTTCTGCTTTTGCATCTTTTGTTTCTTGTCTTGAAATAGTTAGTTTGTTCAACAAATCCTCTAATTGTGTTTCCAAAATAGAGTTAGTTTGCTTTAAAACATCAAATTCTTTGTTTAAATTTTCAATTTTGGTGATGTAAGCAGTTTCAGTTTTCTTAAAGCAGTTCTTTAACTCATTTAAATTGGAAACCTCATCAATCAGATCAGTGTTATGTTTCCTGTATTTTGACACTTGTTCTATGCAGGCAGGGCTGCACAAATTTTCCTAAACTTTTTCAGGAATTTCATTAACATGTTCAGTTGAATCTTCTTTGGCCATCAAAACATGGTTGATTGGCTCAAACTCAGTGACAAAGTCATCCCACTCATAGCATTCAGTCTGGTTAGCTACAGCTGCCACCACATTTTGATTTCCAAGTGGTTTTGGTTGAGTTGGCTGCTGGTTGCTGTTGTTGTTGTTTTGTTGACTGCTGCTGTTGTTGCTTCCATGGTTTGATCTCTGTTGGACATTGTTGTTATTGCTCTGTCCATCTCTCCTTGGCTGCTTGCATTCCCTGGCAAAATGGCCAAGTTGGTGACAATTATAACATTTAGCTTTAGATTTATCCAACCCAATTGATGATCCCTTTGACCCTTTATAAGTTCTTCCAGTTCTTTTATAAAATCTTTGGGCCCTTACAGAAACCATAGCCAATTGAGTTAAAATGTCCATCTCTTCTAGATCATCTGCCCCTATGCATTCCAAGTCTTCACGTGTGAAGCCTTGAGATGAGTCAGTTGCCACATAGGCAGAGTGAGAGTTGTCAAACAGTGTTGAAGAACTCTCTGAGCATCTGGGTGACTCATTGAAACTGACTGAGGGTGAGAGATATTGAGAATAATTTGAGATCTTTTGAAAATCAGTTGTAACCAAAGTAGTGGTTTGCAACTGTGGTGATGCTTCAGGAAAGTTGTTCTGCTTAAAATTAAGCTCCATTTCATAAGCACTAAGGATTCCATGGAGTTCACTTAGTTTAAGCTTTTTGAGATCCTTGCACTCCCTGATGCTGACTGTGTAAACAGTCCAAGCTGGAGGTAATGATCTCAAGAACTTTCTGTTGGCATCAGCCTGTTCAGTTTTTACTTCTACCTTTTGCAATTCATCATGAAGTGAAACAAATCTAAGATACTGGTTGGTCATAGATTCACCAGTTTTGTAAGTAAAGTTTTCATATCTTTGTTTCAAAACATCCTTTTTGTTTTCCTTAACCTCACTAGACCCTTCATACATTTCACTGAGAGCATTCCACAAGCTGTGTGCTGTCTTATATCCCTTGAACCCTACCAGTATAGAGTTGGGTAATGCAGCCTGGAGTGTCCAGTAAGCCTTGTGATCATATTCAAGCTCAGCATAATCAGCTTCAACATATTTGTCTAGTGGTTTTGGTATTTGCACTTGGGCATCGTCAGCAGATTGAACAGTTGGATTGTAAGGACCTACAGTCAACCTGTTCCAAATGCGTCTGTCTAGGCTTCTAACAAAACCTTCCATCCTGAGTTTCCAAGTATCAAAGTCATCAGGAGTGAAAAATGGTGGTTTGTTAGAGCTACCATTAATTGAACCAAGAGTTAAGTCAGTCATTGTGAAAAACAGTTTGTAAAACAGAAAAAGCTTGTAAAAATGTAAGTAAACAAGTAAAGTATCAACTTTGAAGCACTAGAAGTCTTCAAATTGGAGATCCAATGCTCTGATACCACTTGTAGGACCGTTGATTACTCAGAGAAATAATCAAAACAAGAACTCTTTACTTGCGGATCACAACCATGCGGAATAAAGTTGTATCACACTTGTTTTTACTTAAGCTTTGTTTTACTCATACTTGTAGTTTGATTGTATTGATTGCATAAACTAGTGAACACAAGATAATAAATTTCTCGGTACTATTTGCATTAACTCAAGTTCAAACTGTTACAAGTGTAAGCACTAAATCTGGTACTTGTAAATGAACTAGCTAACAACTATATATAGTACTAAGGAGATCAACTACAACCGTTGATCTCATACGGGCTAATCTAACCGTACATAAAAGTCAAACAATAAACTTACTAAAAGAACATTAGTAAACACACATAAGAGGAAATGTGCAAAATGCAATTATCTATAAGTAGGAGACGGCTAGGATGTGACTTTGGAGAATGAAAGTAGTTGCAGGCCTCATTTCTGCAAAAGTAATCTTTCAGTACTTTTCCGGTTGAACTCTTTATACTGTAGAATAAAAGAGTTCACCCGGAAATGTTCTCCACTTAAGCTTTTCCGGTTGACAAGTCTTCCGCTTGAGTGTTTTCCTCTTGAACATATCTTCAACCGGAAATCTTCGTCTTGAACCGGTTGACTCAGATTTTCATTTCCTTACAGAATTAATATTTATTAATGAAATCAACAGTTTACGCGATAGTTTTTTATTGGTTCTTACGATTTCTATGGTAAAAAGATGGATCAAATGAGAACCAATATATATATATATATATATATATATATATATATATATATATATATATATAATATAAGAACTAAGAAACCAATTCTCAACCATAGATCAAAATCAAATCAATGGTTTAAATAAAAAAGTGACAAAAAAGAACATTTAAATAAACATTAAAATAAACCTGGAATGGTATTTCAAGAACTAAACAACCAATTCTCAACCATAGATCGAAATGACCTTCTTTAAATTATTGGTTTAGAATAAAAAAGTGATTATTATTTTAAAAAAAATATTTAAATAACCATTAATATAAACCTGAATCATATTTGGGTAAATTTGACTTAGAGAAATGGCTTTCTGTCTGTTCATGTTGTACTAGGGACCTGAAAAGGAGAGGTTTCTAGGATTGCTTAGTTACTGTTGTGGGAGTCATACCTAGGGAGAAGGTTTTTATAGGAGGGATTTTAATGGCCACGTTGGTAAGGATTATGATGGCTTTTTATTCATTCATGGGGGTATGGTTTAGGCGATAGGAATGCGACTAGTAGGGATCTCGTAGACTTTATCATGACATGGGTATCTTAAACTCTTTCTTTAAAAAGAGTGATTCACATTTGATCAAGTCTTACAGTGGAGGATACAACTCAAAAATTGATTATATCTTGATGAGGCAAAGTGATCGACTCTCATGGAAGGATTGCAAGGTTATAACATGAGAGGCAGTAGTGGCCCAACATCGTTTGTTGGTGGCAAATATAGGCTTGCGAAAAAAGTTGACCAGAGGGGCAAGGAAGTTTAGACCGAGGATTCGATGGGGAAATCTGAAGGATGGTAAGATTTTCGTGTTCAAAGATAAGATTTTCGTTTTCAGAGATAGGGATACAAACCAAATGTGGGTGGATATGGCGACCACTATTAACCAAATAGCAAGGGATATCCTAGGGACTACTTCTAGCAAGAAGAGCGGATATCGTGAGTCCTGGTGGTGGAATAAGGTTGTGTAGGATAAGATAAAGGTCAAGCAAGGTTGTTTTAGGGAGCTTTTATGTTGCACGGACGAGGAAGAGCGCTCTAGATTAAGGGAGGACTACACGAAGGGTAAAAGGGAGGCAAAGACGACAATTTTGGAAGCTAAGACTTCAACGTTTAAACAGATGTATGAACAATTAGAAATAAAGGAGGGGGATAATTTTATGTTCAAGATTGTCAAAGCTAGAGAATGTAGGAGATAAGATCTTGGAGCCGTGAAGTTTGTGAAGGGTGATAATGGCGGGTTTTACTCAAGGAGCAGGACATCAAGGTGAGATGGCGAAACTAATTCAACAGTCTCTTCAACGGTGAGGGGGACGCACGATGAGGAGTGCATTTACGCCCTTGCGCAACAACAACACCAGTGTAACTATTACTATCGTGCTATCACACTTGAGGAGGTGAAGATTTCTCTGAGAAAGATGGGAAGAGTGAAGGCAGTTGGCCTGGATAACATACCTATTAAGGTGTGGAAATGTTTGGGGTAGGAAGGAGTGCAGTGGCTAACTACCTTATTTAACACTATCTTCAAAACCAGTAAGATGTCGGATCAGTGGAGGGCTAGTGTCGTAGTCCCTCTCTACAAGAACAAAGTGACGCTCAGTGTTGCAAGAACTACGGGGGAATTAAGTTGCTAAGTCATACTATGAAACTTTGGAAAAGAGTTATGGAGACTAGACTTAGGCGAGAAACCCAGGTCACAATTAACCAATTTAGGTTCATGCCACGGCGATCCACTACGAAGGTGATACACATCCTTAGGCAATTGATGTGGAAGTATTGAGGGAAGAGGTGTGAATTGCAATGAACCACAGGTTCGTTCCTGGGCCTGGTTCGTTGGACAGTAGCATACTATATAAGGTTGTAAGTTGGTCATTTCACATAACTTGGTCAGAGAGAACTGTGTGTCAGTTTGTGCATGCAGAGAGTATTCCTATTCAAGTGTTTTATATTTGTTCTCTAAGTGATTCAATACAAACCACGTTTATTTACCTTCTTGTGTTCATCAATTCTATCCGCTCACACAATTTTAGGTGTTTTTGGTCATATGAATAAAAAACGTGACAAGTACCATGACTTTCGTCACATTTAGCCACGTTTTTAATAGCATGGCTAGTAATTGTCACACTTTTTCCAATAAGTGTGGCCAAAGGTATCGTATTTATGTGTTTTTGGCCACATGAATAAGAAATCAAACAAATTTCGTGGCCGTTTAGGACATTTCACCACACCTTTTTTGGTATGACAAATAAACGCCAGTTTTTTTTAAATAAAAATGTGGCTAAAGCTTCTACAACTATGGGTTTTTTATCACAAGAAAAAAATGCACGGCTAAAGCCCCCAAAACCTTGTGTTTTTTTTATCATACCAACAAAATATGTGTGGCTAAAAGGCTCCGAAAGGTATGTATTTAGCCACTAGTAAAAAAGGTGCGTTGCTAAAACTACTAAAACTTACCTTCTGCCACTTTTTTTTTTTAAACGTGGCTGGGCGATTTTGAAAAAAACGTGGCTAATACCTCATTTTGATGTAGCATAAAACTTATATTCTTCCTTCATACCCTAAACACTTGTACCACCACCACTACCACCCGTTTGCATCGTCTCCAACCTTCTCTAGCCACCACTACTTGCAACCTTCTCTGGCTATCACCGCCTGCAACCTGTCTTCCTGAGACCAACAACTACATAGCATCTCCCTACCTGTTAGTTAAGAGATTAGATCTACAAATCCTTCATTCTATCAATCAATCTTTAATCCTCCAAAATATAACGTCATAGCTTTTCCAAAATATCTCATAGAATTTCATAAACAAATCACATAATTCAATCCTAAAAGCACCAATCGATACGCTTCACGCTTGCTAACGGACCCAATATTAACTAACCCTAATTGTTGAAGTAATGAGCATACAAGTACAATTTAAGATTGAATCTTCACTACCTTTCGATTGAAGCAGGTGCAACAATTTTAACTTTATTGTTAACCCCAACCAGAATCAAATTAGAAGCTGAAGGAGGGAATTGATAGACCCCAAAAGAGGAATATGTTTCCAAAACCATCGATTCCGACACTTAACCTGAATCACCACCGCCACCACCACCGCTACATCTTGATGAATAGCGGTGATTCCGATAAGTTCTGTTAAATGATGGAATGAACCAGAATCACGGAAGATGAACATGTTTCCAAAACCTATGAATTTCTGTCATAAAGATCCAATGAACCAGCAACACGAAATTCAGACTAGGGTACTAATTTTAGTAAGTGTTCATTTGTTTTTGTGTAATTTAATTTGTTTTTAAGTGTTGGAATTTTAAGTGTAGTGCGATTATGACAATCGTTATACAAACATAAGTATTTCACAAGAATAGAAAAGTAAATGAAAGTCTAACCGAACCGACGATCAAGATACGGAAGTATGATCACGAACAACAACTCTATCAGTCCCTCTAAAACCTGAAGAACACAGAAACAAAATGAAAGGAACCGGGCTTGTGTTTGACACAATTCCCTTAAACAATTTTGCCATTTGTTCCCAGGGTACACTGGTTCGAAGCAGCGTGTACTGCCGGACTAGATAACCTGCCTGAAACAAAGTCGGAAGAAAGCTGCTGAGACGAACAAAATGAACCTGCTGCAAGCTGATTCGTGAATACGTATTTGTGGATCTTAGTGTGTTTTTCGTGCGTCTCTCATTTTCTCCCAAACACGTGTATTTATACACGTAAATAGCCATACGATTAATGACCATAACTCAGTCACTAATCCCATATTAATCAATCAGTCATTAATTCATTATAGTGACTAATCAGTTTGGAATGCAAAAAGGTTTTCGGTTTGATAAACCAAAACCACTTCTAGAATCTGCTCAGATGGTGGCTCGAAAATTAGTAAAAACATGGCTCGCACGGACACACGTTTTGGAGCAGCATTCGTGTCCGCAAGTCGCGCGGGCACGGGTTCATAATTTCGACCCAAATAGCCAAGATTCGCACCCCCCCCCCCCTGCGCGAGGGTATAAGCCGGAGTAAAATATGACACATGAGTTATTCAAGGCTTTGAGGGTTATCCTTATAAACTATAACTTTTGTTCCCCCACCAATGTGGGATCTGATGAACCACATTAAACTTGAACCAAAGTTTTCTTTGAGATTAACATCTCATTCACACACACATTTCCAACAATCCCCCACATGAATGGAGGTTGATCTCAGAAGCACCAGATTCCGATTGAGTTCCAACAGTTGAATCTTGCATACGATAGGTAGGTGTTATCCTTTGAACCTTCGCTCATGAAACACACTTAGTCTACTGGCTCTGAGTCGGCGGTGATGCCTTTGAACTCGTCTGCCATTTGTGTAGGCGACAATGTGCTTCACACAAGACTTTCCTTGACAATTTCAAGTCCTCATAGTTATGTCCGTTATGGTCATGAACATTAGCCTGGTTCTGCGAGAGCTCTTAGGTATTGTGCCGCCTCTCAATACCCTTCGAAGCGACCCCACTTCTTTCTCACATAGGTGATTCACCACGTGTGGCTGCCTCAACTGAATCATTAAAAGCCATAGGCTTATCCTCGTATTTGTCACTTTAGGAATGGACTAGGAGATGTACCGATTCCAATTATACATCCCCTTCTTAAAGTGCGTGGGTGCATGGGTTTATCAATTCTTTCCCCTTCCCCCACAGTGACCTCACTAGTTCATACAATTAGGTTGTCCTATTGAACTCAGATCTTGGGATCTCCAGTCAACCGAGTTAGGTTTTCCTTCATATGAACTTAATCTTTCAAGGGCTTCAATCCCATTACCATGGACGACGCCCGAACTAACTCTCTACTTAGGCCTTTTTGTCAGCGGATCCGCAATATTATCCTTTGACTTCACATAGTCAACAGTGATAATTTCAGTTAAAATTAGTTGTCGTACCGTATTATGTCTACGTCTTATATGTCTGTTCTTACCATTATACATTGTGCTATGAGCTCTGCCAATTTCCGATTGGCTATCACAGTGTATACATATGGCCTTTGCCGGCTTAGGCCATCTTGGAATATCCTCAATAGACGTAGCCATTCTGCCTCTTCACCAGCTTTATCTAAAGCGATGAATTATGCTTCCATCGTGGATCTACAATAACCTTTTGTTTTGAAAATTTCCACGATATTGTTGCACTTCCAAGTGTGAATACATATTCACCCGTTGCTCTGGAATCATTTGAATCAAATATCCAATTTGCTCTGGAATCATTTGTTTCAAATATCGTATCAGATATCCAACTTGGATCACGATGTCCTTGAATCACTGTTGGATATCTGTTATAGTGCAACCCGTATTCCTTTGTGTACCTTAGGTACCTAAGTAACCTAATCACACAACTCCAATTAGTTGAACTTGGATTACTCATGTAACTTAGCTTGCTTACAGCGTATACTAAGTCTGCTCTAGTACAACTCATCAGATACATCAGACTGCTAATAATTCTTGAGTACTCTAAATAGGCTCTCCTCTTTTCTTAGCTAGATACTGACACGTGTCAGTTTGTAGTTCTAGCCACATTAGAGTCATTTGCAAAAGTCATTTGCAAAAGCTACTTGCCATTCCCATAACTTCCCAAGAATTTTAGTCCACACAGTGGGTTTAAATTTAAACAAGTCCACTTTTAGTTCATGTGTTTTTGAATTTCCAAAACCACATTTGCCATTCCCATGCCTTTCATGTCAAATCCTGCATCGAAGACGTCTTGACATTACTTTCATAGATGAGCATATCATCTGCATGGGAGCTAGTGGATCTTTCCCCGGGATGCGAACCACTCAGTTATCATAAACTAAATGGTTCCCATAATTCATCAAACCAATCAAGATAATTTGCAACCAAGATTTATAATCTTAACTTGCAATAAGTAGCCTTTGTGACCACATTATAGTCTTTCCAAGGTGAACACATCCTTATGACTATTGTGTACTCCACTTAGTCATATGATTTCAATCCTTTTTGCCAAACATATATATCAAATGCAAGCCACCCCCACATTTAAGTGTCATTGGATGGCATCCAAATAGGGTGATGAAAGGTTCTCCCTGTCTCAATGGTTATGCCATTTCAACCATCACACTAGTTGTTTCTCAAATGGTCTCTCTCTCCCCCCCCCCCCCCCACATTGCCTGCACTTTGATAAGCTTTATGTGACATCACTTATGATCACACTTTGAACAATAAATGTATCATTAGGTACATAGATTCAACTCATTATATTTATATTAGCTCACGAGTGCTTTAGAGTTGATGTAAGAAACACATGCTTTTCCCATATGTATGTTCACACAAGCATCTCATACTTAGAATAATTCTAAGTTAACCTTAGCATAATTCTAGAAATTATGGAAGACCCACATGAGTCCGGAACAACCTTTCCGGAATAACCGCACGATTCCGGAACAACCTATCCGAAGGACCACACAAGTCCGGAACAACATGTTCGAAAGAACCAGTGGTCCGGAAGAAATCAAAATTGCTATAGGCGTCGAAAAATAAGGTAATATCAACTTTAATGATCTAGTCATTCAAGTTTTCCATAGTTTATATCATGTTCCTTACACCGAATGTAGACATTCTTTGAACTTTGTCTATACACAAATCTAGTCTTGTGTTCATGTGTATCTTGAATGTTATAGTTGATTAATCTCAACAGAGCTTCATAATCAACCAAGTGCTATTCTAGCATGCTTTAGACTGCAATACGTTAGCATGTGAACGGAAGATGCATCATTCTGAATCATCACAACCTAAATGGATATCACAATATCCGTTTCCCACATTCACACATTCATTTAGACAAATTCATGAGACTAGACCAATAACATTGTGTATGTCTCATATGTATGTTACATAACCATACATAACCTACTATTCGGTTTTAGGATCATAACCTATTTGCCTTAGTATCCAAAACACCAATGATACTTGAATGCCTCATCATGAGCCTTAATTCGATTAAATTTGGTGAGTGCATTCATAACCAATATGAATGAATCCAGAATACAATCAATATTGTTTTGAGATGTAGTCAACCAAATTGACACTCAACAGTCCATTACACAAGCGATGTATCATCCCTTGTTTTCTAGAACTATACGTTTTGGGATACTCTCCCAAAATGAACATCACGTCCTCAAATAGTTCAACAACATAGATGTGGTAGGCGCATCTACTTGACCATCATAAATCTATAAAGATTTATGATCTAGAATACCATACATTGTAGTCCATAGTGACATATCAAGCATACGTTTGCCACCATGCACATTTGTGCATTCCTATTATGTGGAACACTACAAGATGTACAAAGTTTGTGTACTTTAATACACTTTATCATCTAACATTACATGGAGGTGTTGCATATATGATTTATATGTTTAATCTTAACTCACAAGTTATACATGTGCAACAGACATCTTGCACTATCTGATTGGAAATAATTTGAATAAACGTTTGTATTGTAAATCTCAAACATCAAAGCAACAAACTATTTTATTAAAATAATTTCAAACCAAAAATCATAAAACACTTATTCCAAAACATAACAAAGTCTTATTTAAACCAAATATTTCATAACGAAATAAAGTCTTATTTAATTAAAATATAAAATCATATAGTGTTGCTATCCCCATCACTCTCGTCATCTTATAGCTCGATGACCTCTTTAACATCACTCCAAAGAGTTAAGCGATGTAGTCCTCCTACAACAGTTCCTACCGCATGGAACATAACCGAATTCTAGTGACGAAACATTCTCCAGGAATTCGTTGATGCAAATAATATCGAGTACCATCGATATTCAACTTGCTCACAGAGATAACATTCCAAGGTAAGGGTACACTACGTCAAAAAGTGGCTTTGGCCACGGTTTTTTTGAAAACGCCTAGCCACGTTTTATAAAAAAAACGTGGCTAAATGTAAGAAACACTAGTTTTAGCCACATATATTTTGTACCCGTGGCCAAATATATAGCCTTTGGACCCTTTACCAACGTATTTTTTTGTTTATGTGACAACAACAATCAGGTGCAGTGGCTTTAGCCACTGTTTTATAAAAACACGTGGCACTTATTTGTCACACTTAAAAAAGAGTGGCTAAATGCACCAAACGGCCACAAAATTTATATAATTTTTTATTCGTGTGACCAAAAAGGAATGTATGGCCACACTTAAATAATTATGCGTGGCTAAAGGTGAGCAATGGCCACTTGGCCGAGAGAAAAAAAAAGAAGAATTACCTTCAAAGAAGCTTTTCAAACGAGACGAGCTTGAAAGGCAGCACCTCTTCGCCGAGAGCAAAAAAAAAACTACTAAGCACGACACCCAAAGGGGTATTGTGGTTATGGAACCGCCAAAAATTGGTTATTCCACTTGTTTATACTCAAACTAGGAGTTGCAAGCTATTAGGGATCAAGGGAGGGTATTTATAGATGAGAAATGGAGTGAAAATTTGTTTTTGGGGCGATGTGGGATGGGTTTAGAAGAGAAAACGCGACTATGCACTCAAGATCTAACACCAAACTTGTTTTCGCGATTCCCGCTTCGTTATAACTCGGTTTTACGCGCGGTTTTCACCCACGTTCACCATTTTCAGAGTAATATCACATGGAATAGAGTAATATAACATTCATGGTGTTGAGAATTGGGCTTAAACCTTGGATCTTGATGTGGGTTGAGTTTTCGGGTTTTTGAAACATATGGATGTTACAATTAGGCTCAGTTAGGTTCAATGAAGATCACTTACGGTCAATTACGACCAATTAGGTTCATTTAGGACCAATTATAATCAATTGGGGGTCAATTAGGCCTAATTGACTCAAATTTGTTGTACTTCAAAGTAAATGGTCCTCGATGAGTCTAGTTGGTCCTTATTGAGGCTAACTGACACTAATTGGTCCTTATTGTTCCAAATTATGCAAATTGCTCCTCATTAACCCGAATTGAGCCATATTGGTACTTATTCTGTCTAATTCGCCCTCATCGGTCCTAACTGGCCCTAATAAGTCATAATTCATCCTTATTAGTCCTAATCGAGCATATTCGACCATCATTAGTCCTAATGGGTCCTCATTGACCCTAATTGGTCTTAATCGACCATTACTAACCCTGATTTACCCTTATTGGTATCATTGGTCCTCATTCAAACTAATTGGCCCCAATTAGTCCTAATTGGTCATACTTGATCATCGATCCACATTAGTCACTTCCTTCATGCTCCGTCCTTATCGGTCCTATGAGCATAATCGGCCTTCTCATTGAATTGGTCCTAATTCGTATTCATTGACCATAACTGGTCTTCACTAAAGTATCCTAAATGACGCTAATTATCAGTATTTAGTCCTCATTGAGTCTGGTGGGTCCTAATTGCTCCTCACCATCCTAATTGGACGTTGTTTAATATTTTTGGAAAAGAAATTATTATACATGAGAAATTCGCAACATGGCGGTCTTTTCGTATTTTTGTTCTGAATTGCATAGTAATTTATCATTTTCATTTTTTGAGTTGTGTTTTAGTAATGTCACCGTTTTTTGTAGCTGCGTTATCACGGCCACAAAGCACGTGTTATTAAAATCTTGTTTATTATATTTAAAAGAAAATAATAAAATTAATATTAAAACATAATTTTGTTAGGGCTTTTAACTCCGATCGTCGTCCAGGTCTGCTTAAAGGATCACAGTTATGTCATCCGTAATTGATGTACTCGTACATTTTCACAATCTCGTTATTTCAGCACCTCAAGAGGATGAAGCTCATCTTGAAGAAGAACCTGCAAACCCACAAGAAGAGGCACTTGAATACTTTTACGAACCGGATGATGAAGTTCATCTTGAAGAAGAACCCGCCGGAAGAGCCACATGGAGACATTTAATTAATTAATTATGTTTATGTTTAATTTTAGGTTTAATTATGTTTAATATACATATTGTTTGTATTAATTTTGGGTTTTATTATCAATTTGAGCAATCCCCCCCCCCCCCCCCTCTTTTAATTTAAAAATTTCACCAAAAAATTTGAATTTCCCACCATTAATTCAAATGACACCCAAAATTTCGAACTAAATTTACTTATTATCGATTAATCAGATACTTTTCCCTCTCACTTTATCAGAAAATTTCCAGTTAAACGCCTCTAGCGAATAACCAGGTCTTCTTTCTCATCCATATCATTCACATCTTCCATGGAGCTTCAACAACGAATAGCTTCAATAGACAGCGCTAGCGATTCTTCAAAAGTTCCTTGTGATTTGGGAGACCAATCGGTCTAGAAAATGGTAATTGTCAAGTTATTTCGTTTCATTAATTACAATTTGTTTTCATAAAATTGTTTGTTTTGTTTATTATTGATACACGTTTAACTTGGGATCCCTGTATTTGGGTACAGTTACAGTTACAGATCGATAAAATTTCGTTTCATACAGAATTAATTAGGAAGGGTTATATATTGCAGAAATCCTCTCCATTCATTTTATGCTAAATTAATTATTTACCTTCTTAAATGACTGTGGGAGGATGCTAAATTAATTATTTTTATGCTAGGAATGTTGAGGTCAAGCATATGCACATGTTTGTAGATTCATGTTACTGGTGAACCTCCTTTTCTTCTTTACGTACACTGCTGGCAATGGTCAACTGTTTGTTTATATCCACTGAAGACATGATGTGTTCCGCTCTTCCCTTTAGATGTCTTTAATTTGTGTATAACATATCAAATAATTAATCAATAGGGTCTTTATGTGATATATTAATAGTTAAGAACTGATTTATGTTAACCTGGTCATTACTAGCTAGGAAATGATCCTGGGGGACATATATAGGAATGTTTCAAACATTTTTTGTAGGTTCATGTTAGAGGGTACAAAATAAAGAAATTGTAGTTTAAATCCCCTGTAGAATAATAGAAGAATGTTGATGTCATGCATCTGCTACTTTGCTATAAATGGTAATTTGTTTATATCCACTGAAGACATGATGTGTTCCACTCTTCCCTTTAGATGTCTTTAATTTGTGTATAACATATCAAATAATTAATCAATAGGGTCTTTATGTGATATATTAATAATTAAGAACTAATTAAGAGATAATGAATCAATAGGGTCTGCATGCTTTCCTATTTATGTACTTTGTTAAAAAAGCATCTAACTACATTCTGTTAATTGTACGAAATTCAAGGATCGATCCAACAACACTGATGGTCAATTGGAAAAACTTGAGTTCGAACTTAAAGAGGAGAGACTTCTTAGGGATGAAAAAAATGAACAAGTTAAGGCCCTCTTCCTGAAGATTGAAGAATCAGATAAAAAACTTGATCTACTTATAGCTCTTCTATTTGCACTTAAAACACCGTTACCACAACAACTTAATGCTCCGGCATCTACAAAGGTAAATTCTTTACATCACACCTTAATCATACTATTCTCAAGTACCTTATAATAACATACACTCTTGTTCCTGAAGAACACAATTCGGATGAACTCTTGTTCCTGAAGAACGCAAATAGATGCAAGTTCCTGGTACATAAGAATATATACTTCATGTAAGAACAAAGTTATGAGTTAAATGGAGCTCTGCTATGATTCATTGAAAATGTATGTTAATATGAAAAAAAATAGAGTATATACATAATTTGTATGAATAAAACTGGAACAACTTATATTAGATTAAAAAAACATAATAAATACTTTCATGATAGGCCCGCGTCATTAATCTGCTCTCACTTTTTACCAATTCAAAAACATTGTTCTAGGTAAATTCTAAGGAGATTTTTGTTGGATCTAGCCACAGCACTAATCATGCTGACATACACACAATGGTTAGTATTTGTCAAACTCATTATCGGTTTGATTACTCATTTACATAAAGTAATTAATTGAACTGTAGGGCGTGAAATCGGTGGTCGATCAACCTCATCTGAAGTAGTTGAAAAGAAAAAGGTAAATATTTGCCAGTCAAGTTTCATTCCGTTCTATAGTTTCACAGTAATCTGTTTGGTAATGTCATGTAGTCCCATATTAAATGTTAAATGGTACCTCAAACACTTGGGCTAGCTAGGGATTGTTGGAACAAATGGTGAGATGTGTACCAAATAAAGTTCAACTGACTTTGAAGTTGATCTGGAACTTAATGTGATGTTCATCCGGATGTTTTAAGTTCATCTGGATATCTAATGTTCATCTGGAAATCAATTGAATTGTAGGACTTGATGACCCATACTACTTGCAATAAAATGGCACTCCTCAGTCTATATCTATCATGGTGGTAAGTATTTCAAAATTGCTATATATATTATGATCAATTTCCATAACCTAACTATCAATTATATGTTTTGGTATAGGAAGGAATACAAGAAAAAATGGTCCTAACTAAGCTCAAATCTGGACAGTTGAAGATGAAGACCACGTGGTAGTGTTGTTGGCTCCCGGATTGAAAATTAAATTGAGAATAATGCTTGCATTTAGTGTAATTTTCTTTAATTTTTTATTTGTATTTCATTTTATTTGACTTGTAATTAAATTTTATTTGATTTGTAATTAATAATTTGTAATAGCTTTTAAATTGGCCACACGTATAGCAAGGACCCATCTGATTTCAACAACCTTTTGGTCACTTTTTCTTCTTCCCAAATATATGTGGCTAAAACACAAATATACGTGACCATATAATACCAAATGCCACACTATTTATATTTTAACGTGGTCGTTGCCACCATTTGGCCACGCGTATTGGGACAAAATATTTGATTTCAACTACCCTTTGGCCACTTTTTTTTCCAAATATATGTGGCTAAAACACAAATATACGTGACCATATAATACCAAAGGCCACGCTTTTTATATTTTAATGTGGCCCTTGCCACCCTTTGGCCACACATATTGGGACAAAATGTATGATTTCAGCAACCCATTTGGCCACTTTTTTTTATAACATATGTAGCTAAAACACAAATATACGTGATCATATAATACCAAAGGCCATGCTATTCATATTTTAACGTGGCCTTTGCCACCCTTTGGCCAAGCGTATTGGGACAAAAATTTTAATTTCAGCAACTTATTTTGTCATGTTTTTTATAACATATGTGGCTAAAACACAAATATACGTGACCATATAATACCAAAGGCCACGTTAAACAAACACATGTGGCCGTTGGGACCCTTTGGTCACGCTTTTCGGAAGAATTGTTCGATTACAACAACAAATATTGGTACCCTTTAGCCACGCTTTTAGGTGGCTTCAGCCACTGATATTGTAACGTGGCCGTAGGACACATAAGGTGACGGGATCTTTGGTGTCGATTGAATGGAAATAAAAACATGACCAAACACATTTGGTCACGGTTTTTTTCCGTGGCCAAAGGTGAATTTTGACGTAGTGGTACATCCTGTAGACACTTTTAATTCTACAGTTCCGATCCCAATCGCCTTTTGTTTAGTGCCATCTAACATCATTATGCGATTTTTGATAGCATGATATTCCTTAAAGGAATAACGATTAGAGCATGCATGAATTGTTGCTCCAGACATTATGAACCAACCTCGACAGGCAGTCACTCGAGTCATTCCTGACATTGAAGGAGTGAATCCTAAGATATTTCTGTGAGTCTTATCTTTAGGTACTCCCTCAGTGGAACTCCACATACTTATCTCTTCATGTCCTCAATTCATTTTGAACAAATCTGCTCAAAGCAACAACACCAAGTCGTTATACATCTATATTTTATATAGATATACTTTAAATAAATAAATTTGAAAACAACACCAAGTTGTTTTTCTCAATTTCTATTTCTCACAAGATTAGCAATGAGATTCAGTGAATTTTAACACCTTGTTAAATTCTTGTGATGAACCGTTACAAGGGTTGTAAACATAATAGACCAAAAACCCTTTATTAATAAATAATAATAACATATTAAATTATCAATGGTCATCACTATCACATCAAGACACGTTCCTAATTACATCATCAAGACACGTTCTTAATTATATCATCAAGACATGGTTTAAATACAACTTTACATAAAGTTCGGTTATTAAAACTTCGTCATTTGTAGCACTCATGTTGCACAATAACATTATAAATCATTTACACATTTGGTATAAAGCATCTAGTTGTAACACGCATGTTAGAACCAATAACTAGATACAACACACGGAGATTAAAACCGTTTTACTACAATTATTTTGTATCACCATAATATGTGAATTTAAAACATTCTCCAATTTAGAGGACCAACAACGAGTGCTTACCAAAATTATGTATATATCAAGAAATCAGAGATTATTTCACAATCTAAGAATCTGTTTAAGTTTGTTGGAATTTTAAGTGTAGTACGATTATGACAGTCGTTATACAAACATAAGTATTTCACAAGAATAGAAAAGTAAATGAAAGTCTAACCGAACCGACGATCAAGATACGGAAGTATGATCACGAACAACAACTCTATCAGTCCCTGTAAAACCTAAAGAACACAAAAATAAAACGAAAGGAACCGGGCTTGTGTTTGACACAATTCCCTTAAACAGTTCGCCGTCTGTTCCTAGGGTACACCGGTTCGAAGCAGTGTGTACTGTCGGACTAGATAACCTGCCTGAAACAAAGTCGGAAGAAAGCTGCTGAGACAAACAAAACAAACCTGCTGCAAACAGATTCGTGAATACGTATTTGTGGATGGTGGCTCAAAAATTAGTAAAAACATGTCTCACACAGACACACGTTTCGGAGCTACATTCGTGTCCGCAGGTCGTGCGAGCACGAGTTAATAATTTCAACCCAAATAGCCAAGATACGCACCCCCCCCCCCCCTTGCGTGAGGGTATAAGCCGGAGTAAAACATGACACATGAGTTATTTTAAGGCTTTGAGGGTTATCCTTATAAACTAGAAGAACTTTTGTTCCCTCATCAATGTGGGATAGGATGAACCACATTTCTAAACTTGAACCAAAGTTTTCTTTGAGATTAACATCTCATTCACACACACTTTTCCAACATTGAGTTTTTAATTTGTTTTAACGAGATGGGTATAATGGTTATTTAACATCCACTTAACTGAGTTTTTAGTAGACATCGAGCGTAGAGACTAAATGTGTTTCAAAGCGACGTAGAGACTAAAAGTGTTACAAACTGACAAACCTTGAGACTATAGTCGTAATTGTTTATGTTAAAGGATGAATGATGAAATTTGTCCAAACCTTAAGGACTATTCCCGTAATTTACTCTAAAATATATATAAATAAAACAAAATACTTTTTTTAAGCCTAACTACTCGCAAAGTGTGATGCATAGCCATTTGCGTCATTCCTATTAAGTGTTGCAACGTCATTCTCATTTTACCCACGCGCAAGTAGCAACATGCGAATCTTCCTTGATTAAGGCTCCACTAGTTTTTAGCGCGTGGGTACGAATCGTCGAAATATATTTAGTAATTACACACCACCACTTGTGTTTTGTTTATTGTTTAACATTAAAAATATACAAATTATACCCCTATAATAGTAAGCTATCTATCTGGCCGGTTTGTAATCTTGCAACTAGATCTCAAACCCCAAATAACAAATGGAGTCTTCTTCATCTTGGCCGGAAAGTTCAGCTATCAATCGGATCAAAGCCATTCAAGAGCTCACAAAAGGTCAAATATTAACCGATTGGCTTCAAGAATTGATCGCTCAACCAGAGAAGATCGAATCATGTCTGGAGTCGTTTGACGATGTGTTGGTGCAGCTCTCGGGGGTGTTTGAAACAACCGGTTCGGTTTTAGGCCGGAGTTCGTCTCACTTCAACATAATTTCTTTTAATCAGACTCATGATCATATGGTTTCTCCAAACAAGTTGGAAGATTTCACCAAGAATGTAAAAGTTAGAAGAGGCTGTTATAAGAGAAGGTATGTCTTGTATTATATCTAAATTACTTTTTATAATATTATGCTTGTAATTAAGCCACTAATGATTAGTTTCTCTATGATAATACAGAAAAAACCCCATGGTATACACCAAGGTGACTTCTAATCTGGTTGATGACGGATATGCTTGGAGGAAGTACGGTCAAAAAGAGATTATTAATTCAAAATTTAGAAGGTATAACTTTTACTATATAGAATATAACTTTATCGTAATTGTAAAAACTATAACTTTTTAACTAGAGGTCATGATAGATTATTTATATTCATTAACTTCACTGTTAACTATAATTTATATGGAGCTAAAAAGATATTATAATCTTATGGATCCGTATTAATATAAAGTTTTATTGGTCAAAGAATTAACAAAACCCAAACCCTTCTAGTTCTACCCATAAACCTAGATGTAAGATTTACTCCTTTACTAAAACATATTTTGCTATTTGACGATGTATATTTATTAATTAATGTACTAAAAAAACATATTTTGCTATTTGATGATGTATACTTATTAATTAATATGCAGGCAATATTAGATTGATTGCTTTACTACAACATATTTTATTAATTTTGATGATGTGTATTTATTAATTAATCAATGTGCAGGCAATATTATAGGTGTACTCACAAGTATGAACAAGGTTGTGAAGCAACAAAACAAGTTCAAATGATTGGTAATGGGCCATCAAAGTATCAGATAAGCTACCATCGTCACCATACTTGTAATAATTCACAAAGACCATGTCAAATCATTTTGGATTCTCCAAACCCTAAGGAGGAGGATTCATCAATTCTTATTAGTTTTGAAACAAATCCGAGAAAACAAGTTGGCTTTTCCTCCTCCCTGCAACCTAGACATAATAAACCCATTGAGAGGTTCCCTTCTTTAAGTACTAATATACATGATAAAGTTTCTTCATATGATCATAATTGTATGACATGGGATCCGGTTGTAGAATCCTCCCAAGTTCCATTGGAACCTATGACGTCATACGGGTTAGATGATCATGAGGACATATTCTCTTCTCCAAGTGATACAAGTCAATATGAGATCGACGATATGCTTCTAGGCGATGATTTTAGAGTCATCTTTCCGGAATTATACACATGACTAGTTTGTTTTCATATGGAATGTCTTTTTGTTGAAGTTTATTATTAATTTGGTGATTATCATGTATGTATTTTGACAAGCTTATGCGTTTTAATAAACTAAATTGTGAGTAGATGGTTTTTGCATCTTGGTGATCTTTTCGAGGAATTGTAGTGTCTGTGATACTAGAAGCCAAACAACGACATGCCATAACCCGCCCAAAGCACCTGGAGCACAAGGCAGACCTAAGGGAAGTGTATAAAGCCAAAGTCGAACAAGCTATTGTTAATTATTGTGAATCATTGAATTCTCATTAGAAATATAAAGGACTATATATAATACAATTAGGAATAAGGAAACCTAATCAATACTAATCTTCTAAAGAAAGGGAAGATATACATAATAAATACAAAATATATATATGCCAATATTATCTCTAAGATAATATCGGTTAACAGTCCCCCGCAGTTGGAGCCGGACATTGACGAAGGTCGAAGGCATGAACTGTATCGAAAACGAACGAACAGATGCTTCGGCAAACCCTTGGTGAAGATATCTGCGTATTGATACTCGCCAGGGACGTGAAGGACTTTAACAGCACCGATTCGGACCTTTTCAGGTATAAAATGTATATCAAGCTCAACATGTTTCGTACGTTGATGTTGTACCGGGTTCTCTGAAAGATAAAATGCACTCACATTATCGCAATACACGAGAGTAGCCCGGCTTAACAGGAACATGTAGCTATAAAAATAGGTTCCAAATCCAACTAGTCTCGGCATTTAGACATTTGCTCACCTTGAGGTTGCGGCCTTGAGACGGATTGATTGGTGGATACAAATGTGACATGCTTATATATACACCTACTAATTTTATTGTCGGCTATTATTGTGTCAAGTTATGGACTCACTAGCTGTAACACCCGTGTCCGGCCTATTTACAAGACCCGACCCGAATTTAAACTTGTAATACAAATTGGAGTTTTCATTTAACGGTTACTGGAAGAATTCATCTAAATTAAACATTTAAATTATGTTCGGGATATTCCATAATCATTTTGAAAGCAAAATAATAAATTTACAAGGTTTTAGGTTAAGCGATTTGATTAAAACAAAAATAAAGCGATTTTCGGTTTCTACGCAATTTCAGTATTCAATTTATCGTTTACCAGGAATCTCGGGGACTTTATCTCAAAATATATACTTTGAAACATTCTAAAATCATTTTTAACATTAAAAACCCATTTGGTTAAATTATAGATCAATTTTGTTAATTAAAACGCAAATTAATGAATTTACCGTTTTCCATGCAAAATCGGTATTAGTCGGGAGTCGCGTAAATTTCAAAAATCAAATCTTAATGTTCCTTGATGTTTTATAAGTTCAATATAAGTCACTCGTAAATTATTAGAGGTTAACGAGTTAAATTGAGGACAAACGGTTAAAAAGAAAATAAATATTTATTAAATATGTATTTTTATACCTCGTTATACATGTTCCGAGACTTAGAAAATCATGAAAAATTATTCTAAACTATTTTTGGACATAAAATGATAAGGTTAGAAAAGCATAGGGGTTAAAATTGCTCAAAAAACAAAGTTCAGGGGCTAAATTGTAAATAAAAAGTTCAGGGACCATTTCTGTCATTTGGCCAAAGTTGGATCACGGGTCGCGAGGCCTCTCTCCAAATGTGTCGCGACCCGCAACACTTTCTGCAGACGAGAATTCTACACGTTTTCGTCTTGCCGCTCACGTTTGGCACCTCCACACGTCGATTTCGATCGATTAGTCACCATGGCAGTTGTCTAACAACAATTTCGACCCTAGTGACTATAAATACTACCTCAGATCCTCCAGATTAACTCGCCAATTCACCAATTCTTTACTCAAAAACCCTAAGTTCTAAACCGAAGCTTGTTCTTCAAAATTCGAGCAATCCAGAAAGAATCACGAGCTGATCTCCTGCAGTCCTACATAAATTGGTATGCTCTATAAAAGCCCTCTATCCATTTCTGTTAAATTCGTTTTTTTAATCGAGATCTAAAACTATACACAAAATTAGGGTTCTTAACTTGTTTGGTTAATTCTGGGTAATTGGGAAGGAATTGGGGTCTGAAATTTTGAAGGATATTATGTTACAACATATATCTATAAAGAACCCCTAAGTCAATTTCATGATATCTAAATGTTTGGTATTTTATCTAAAAATGTGCCAAAATTAGGGTTTTCGGGTCGTTGTTCTGCCCAAATTGAGTAAACGGTGTTGAATTAGGGTTTATTATTTTGAGGAATATTATCATATCATAATAAATAAAACCTTAAGTTCTTACAATTTTATAAAATGTTTTGATGTTTATTTAATAAATAAGTTGAAATTACGGTTTTCACGATGTTGCCTTGCCAAAATTGAACAAACGGGTTAAATATAGGGTTAATCTTTTACAATATATTATAAAATAATATTTTAAGTAAAAACCCTAATTTTATTTAATTTTATAAAATATTTTGCTATTTAATTGATAATTATTTCAAAATTAGAGTGTTGAATATGATTATTTAATATTAAAAAAAGCGGAAGGTATTAAGACTTGATTTTTGGTCTTAGATCATGTTTATATGTATAATAAGTATTTTTGGGTCCAAAGTTGATAAAATAAAACATTATCCTTAATTTCTCGATAAATGGTAAAATGATCTTGTAAATCAAATAAGACCTAACACTCCTTAAGTTGCGCGTATCCTTAGAACTATAATCATTATGATTTCCTATATTCATTTAGCATGTTCATTTCATTAAGATAATTTCCAGATTGTTATCTCTCGCGATTGGTCCTATCTCTCATTTCCAATCTACTTATCAGGTGAGTAACCACTAAATCCCCCTCTTTTAATATTATGGGATGTGATGCGATATCAACTTTTGTTATCTTTAGAAGGGTGATTCCTTCAAATGATGACTTGAGTAGTGAGTATTCATAGCCCCTTCTCTTTTAAACATTTTTGGGGTGTAACATGTATCTCTTATTCAAAATCATTTCTCTAAACCACAAACGGGATTATATGTTGATTGGATACGTTTTATCTATCTTAAATATGTGTGGATTGTTGTGATTGGTTGTACTCTATCTCTATTTCGAAGCGTATTCATTAATACACCGAGCCGGAGTTACAGTAATAGATCTATTGGTTTGACAACCCATCTGAGCTGCCTGGTAATTGGCCTCAGGTGATTGGAAGCCTAGTTGTCTAGGGTTTGATGCGCTCACTTATTGGCTCTAACTCATTACTTGTTTAACTATATATATGAAAATATCTCATTACACATATATCGTTGTTATTGAAATTATACCTATATTATTTAAACTTGTGTTTACACACCAACTACTTTTGTAGTTGACACTTTATCTTACACATGTTACAGGAACCTATACATGAGCTATGTTGTGATCACGCTAGGATTGCTGGACCTAGATTAAAGACTTTAAATAACTTAATATGTATTTTGTATGTTTAACTTTATTGTACAATTTCCTTAGTTAATTAATGAAAAAGGGCATGTTTAAGTATTACAACTTAATTTAGTTGTCATGTGCATCTGGACAATCTTGCGCCCCGACATATTCCGCCATCGATTGGGATGTGACACTAGCTTTATAGCTAACGTATTATTTTGAGCATGTGTTTCAGGATGTTGATTGCTAAGGACTTTAGATGGCTTTTCTAGATATGGATGCTAGAGTACCGCTTAGAAGACTTACCCTCTTTACTAGAAGACCTCCATGCTATGAATAAATGATCTTTTGTTTTCATGTTTCGTACGATGTACTTGTATTTTATTTCCTAAAAACTTGTATTAACTCTGACATCATGCAAGGATTACGCCCATTGCCTTAAACCTTATCTATTTAAATAAAAATGGTCCTTATGTAGTTGATCCGATGACATCCACTACTTTGAATTTGATGCCAGTTGGTCGCATCTCGGTTGGAAAAACCGGGGTGTGACACAAAAAACCTGAGGTAGACAAGTCTGAAATTAAGTGCTTCAAGTGTGACAAAATGGGTCATTATGCCTCCCAATGTAAAGGCAAGAAAATCAAAGATGCTTCATACTACAAAAGAAAGTATTAACAAACAATGCAGCAAGAAAAAACACTTATGGTCGAAATGGAAAACTGAGACTCAAACTCATGGTGTAAGTGATCCTTCCAAGTTTTGCTATATGGTCAGAAAACATTGTTCAGAAGTCCGAGAGGGCGGAGGGCTTATCAAGCCAAAGGGCATGACCAAAAGTTCGTGATGCTTATCATGTGTACGAAAAGCCGTTTTTAGGATGTCCCTGTCATGGGCATGTACACATTTGATTATCACTGGAGAGTAAATCTAGTTTAGAGAAATATTAAGTAATGTGTAATTCATCGATGACTTTATCCATTGAGGATAGTGGGAAAAGGTCTTGAGCGGTCATAGTGTTACTTAAGGGCCTGGTAATCAACACAAAATCGTCACGCCCCATCCTTCCTTTTGACCAATAGAACGAGGGGAGATGAGAACATGTCGGTAACCAAAAGTTCAATTTTCTATTTTTAGAAATGAGGCTGTATAAAAGTATGGTTTAACCAGATATGATGAGTGATGACCCAAGTGTAGGGGTGATCATCGGTTCGGTTTATGGTTTATTTAGTTTTGAAAATTGTTTATCACATCCGTAATTGCCGAACCGAACCGTAATGAAAAACTTTCAAACCGAACCGAATAAACAGTATTTGTAAAACCACTGGACGATCTTACTACTGTATGATTCGGTAATCGGATAAGCAACGAGAAGTAAATAAAGCTTCGCTTTATTGATTCACAAAGAAAATTACACAAAGTCTAGAGAGAGAGAGTTACACACTCAGTTTACACACACTTAAGAGATGTAGAATGACAGAACTTCTCTAACTAGCTCTCTCTCTAATGAACTATTTATAGTAGTCACATACTAACTAGCGGACCACCAGCGTACCATTTGGTACGCCCGTACCAAATAAGCTGCGGACCATTTGGTACGCCCACTTAGTATGTTGCCACTACAACTCACATAGACGCTCTAATCTAGATACAATACACGAGACACACGTTAGCATAGGAATATGCTCTAACAAACTCCCCCTTAACGTGTAGTGTATCTAGCTATCTATCTATCTAACAAAACTTCAGTCTTCAATCTTCTGCATCACTGCGTCTGATCTTCAACTTGAAATCTTGTCAGAATTAGAGCTTGCATGGCTGGATCAATCTTGAACAGTCTTTGAACTTTAAGATCCACTTTGTGAAAGATATAACATACTCCCCCTTTCACCATGCTTGAGTCTTGTCACACAGAAAAACCTGCAATTTCAGAAGACAGAAACACGACATTCTTTTTCTTTTGAAAATTAATTTAATCTTGGCGCAAAACTTCTCTTCGAGAATCCAAGGTATAGTTTTTGAAATTTTGATTTCGTATCAAGTCTCAATCGGTCGAAAACAAATAAAAAACAAAATCATTTTGGCTTTTTGAAACTTTATATCAAAACACACCAAAAATCTTTTTGATTTTTCTAAGTTTATGCTAAAACATACCTAAAATCTTTTTGGATTTTTCAGATATGAAACAAAAATACAATACAGAAATGAAATATTGAATCACACACTATGTTTGGTATTTTGCGAGAAAGATCACAACTTGGGATCATATTGGTCATAACATGCTGAACTACACTTTAATTTCAATTACTTCAGCACACAAGTTATGTCGATTACAGGTATAATTTGTCCATCTTAAACTCATGCACAATCATACTCATAACATCTGGATATATTATTGTATTGACTAGATTTGCTTTGACCAGTGTACCCCACACTATCAGACATACTCAGATATGTATCTGCTTATCACATTTTGTGATTTCATTTGTGACTTGATCACATAATGATTGTATTCATGATTCAGTCAACTGTGTTCCATGCAAAAAGAAATAAGAACGTTAAATTGTCTACCTTAAGGTCGATCTTTAGATACGCAGATAAGACCTCAGATTTAACAAAATAAGAAAATAAAACAAGTTGAAATTGTATAACCCAACAACAATCAGGTCGGTACTCCCGTACACGCAGAGAAAGTCCGATGAGTTATACGAAACACCAAAGAAAATAAAGCAGAACGTCAAACGAACAACGATCAGGTCGGTCTTGTGGACACGCAGAGAAAATCCGATCGTTTGACAAAATAAAGAAAATCAAACAAGTTTAAATCTTTGCAAAATGAACACATGTATACACAGTGACTTTTCATTTTCTCTTTCACAAAAGAATCTTTTCTTGATATCATGAGATATACATCAAGATGTTGTCCACTTGGTCAAGCATTAGTATTTTAATGTTTATCATATCTGAATACTTTCTGATCTAATGTTGAGCCTACCAAGGACATCGAACAATGATCTTATGGCTTTCTCATCTATTTTATCCATGAGCCAGACACATAAGGCAATGTACCATCATTTTCCAATCATGTCGGATCAATTTCTCATTTTTCAATGTTTTTGTATTTTTCTGTTTTTCAATGTTTTTGTATTTTTATGTTTTTCAATGTTTTTGTATTTTTTCCTTTTTCTCCCCCTTAAAATGAAAACTCTATTTTTGGATTTTCATTTTAACAAAAACAAAAACACACTATTTTTGGTATTTTCAATTTTCTCCCCCTAAACTACAAACAAAATGCATTAAAGAAAGAAAATTGACCAATCGATACTGATACCTTATCAGTTTAAGTTTTTAGAAAGACTTTCAGTTTTGAAAAATGAAGCATTCAATTTAAGTTAAGCAGGAGACTCCACTATCAGTAACTGCTTGAAGCTTGAACTTCACAATCCCCGACAGGTCTTCTTGAAGATAACCTGCACACTGGTTTAAATGATTAGTATTCAAATGACCCGAAGCATACAACTTCTGGTCGACCAGTGTCTTCCACAAAATCAGTTGCAGCATTTGTAACCAACTTAGGTCGCCACTGCATTTTGACTTTTTCATTTTTAACTGAATCATCATCTCGTGATGAACCACCAACACTCGAATCAAATTTGAAAAATTGTTTCGTTTTAGATTTGGATTTGAATGGTGTTGACTCAGTAAAAATTCTGCCTGATTCATCGATAAATGTGGCAGATTTGTTTGAAAACGATCTTTTGGCAGTTTCAGGACAATCCTGTGCCATGTGTCCTTTTCGACGACATTGATAGCACAAACGATATGAACGTTTAGATTGTGGTTTGCCCTGAACTGGATGACATCTATCATCAGATTCAAAATGATCAGAAATGTTATCGAAAACTTGAAATCGGTTAGAATGTACCCATTTCGATGTAGGACTTCGAGGTGTGGAATTTGATGCAGATGATGAAGAACCCTTAACTTTTTTAGCATCTCTAGACGAACTTGCAGACGAAGCCTTCTTCTGAATCTTTTCTCTGAAGCCTTTTTCCATTGTAGACATAAACACTTGAGCCAAATGATAGATTTGTTCCAAGCTTGTTTTTTTCTTTTCTTTTGGAGCTTTCTTGGGCAAATTCTTTTTGACATTCTTTTCAAACTTCTTCCCCTCACTACCCAGACCTGACTGTTTATAACCTGGCAGCTTTGATAAATCAATCGAAGAACTTGAAGGACCTGCTTTAGCAGCTTGATTGAAAGAAGCTTTTATATCCTTTAGCTTGTTAGCTTCAACCAACTTAGCAGCAGCTGTTTCTTCACTCACTTTCTTCTCATCTTTTTCACTATGTTTGTCTATAGAAAGAACACTCGTATCAGTCATAAACCCACCAGAAACAAACTTTAATGTAGATACCCCAACCACACTTTTTCATTTCTCATCTTTCTTCTTTGACAGTTTCTGTTCAGATTTCTCAACCACAAATTCAGAATAATCTCCATTTACATCAGAAGAATGAATATCATCTAAAGCATCAGAAGAAATAACCGGATGTGGAATTTGATTATACTCTTCGCTTCCAAAAACTTATTTGAAATTTTCATCTTTGCACAAGTAGCTTGTGAAAGAATGTGAATTCTTCAAATTGTTCAATTGTCGCTTCAGATCCAAAACTTCAACATTTAAATCAGATATTTTATTTTGAGCTTCACCCAATGCTTTTTCTGATTCAATCAATTGCTCCGAAGCTCTATTTCACAAAAATTTCTCTTATCTCATCTGATTATGAGCATCATATACTTCTTGAGTAATCCTTTTCACCCTTTCCTCATGAATCTCAATATTTCTTTTCAACAACTTGTTGTCATGTGTTAAAGTTGTAACTTTATCAAGTAATGTTGAATGTTCCATTTGACGATCATTTTTCTTAGCAGTAACATCATCAAACTCTTTCTTGAGATCATCATAAGCTTGCTTCAGCGATTCAACTCTTGCAGTTGATTTCTCAAACAAACTATCAAAATCACCAATCGCATCGTTTGCTTCATTCTCCCATTTCTCAACACTTTTGACCAACTCTTCATTCTCTGTTCGTAACTTAAAAATTTGTTCTTTATCTGAACTAACCATTTCATCCAATTTTGTTTGAAGCTTAACAAACTCTTCCATCAACTCCTTCTTTTCTTTTTCCAACATTACATTAGTTTTGACAAACTCATCAAAAACCTCACACTTCCTTTTGTAATCTTCCATCGCTTCTTCTTTCTTCTCATATTCAATAGCCGACCTTTCCTTCTCAGAAATCAATTCGCAAATCTTTCTGTCTTTTTCAATAATCAATACTTCTCTTTCAGAACTCAATTCTCGAATCTTTCTTTCTTTTTGAGCACAAAATTCACATGTTGACTCATAC
This sequence comes from Deinandra increscens subsp. villosa, assembly GCA_039602395.1. Lineage (NCBI taxonomy): Eukaryota > Viridiplantae > Streptophyta > Magnoliopsida > Asterales > Asteraceae > Deinandra > Deinandra increscens. The sequence continues at coordinate 8,005,506 of JBCNJP010000012.1, read as the reverse complement.
CCACTAACTTCAGAATCACTGGTTTCAGATTTACTGGTCTCAGATGTATACCCACTCGATTCAACCTCAATATTTATCAATGGTCTGAAGGGTGGACTATAAATGCAGATTCATCTAGAAAGTCTTTAGCCCAATCATAATCTTCATCAGTTTGAGATATCATAGCTTTAACTTCTTTATCTTGACCATTCTTAACAGAAGTACCATTGTCAGATGACTTGTTAGGGCAATCCCGAGCAAAATGTCCATGTTTGGCACATTTAAAACATTGAATCGTTCGTCTATTCAAACCAAGCGTTCCTCCTTGAAGAAGAGATGTCTTACCATGCTTCTTCATAAATTTCCTTCCTCTCTCCACTACCATAGCAAATTGCCATTCTAGATCGATTTTATTCAATTGATCATCTTCCAGATGATTTAAATCCTCGCCAAACAATCTAGACTGACCAATTTGATTAAGGGAAAATTGCATATATCCCCCTATTTTGAATCCTAATTGCATATTTACCCAATCCATAAAATTAATTACATATATACCCATTCTTAATAAATTTTAGTCTAATGACACTTATACCCTTCAATAAAATCTCTCTTAAATATATTTAGATTAAAAATTCATAGTTTTAATCTTCAAGTTCCAGATGCATTACATAATCACGGCACCAAGGTCTAAGGGTGCCAACCACCAACATCAGACCATCCACCACCACGCCGGCCATGAACCTAATCCAACCTTCCAATTCCAAACCTGAAAAAACCCTAGCCGCCAGATTCTTTTTGAAAATGCGTGAGCATTGGATCGTCTACTCGATCTAGCTAATCGGACATCGAAACGTAATTAACCGATTGATTTATTGAACAAAATGAACAATTACAACCAGTGAAACACTCAGAAACACAACACAGAGAAACACCTTGAAGACACACACTTAGGAAATCTCACACGCTCAGAACCCACTATTACAAAGACCAAATGTATATTTATACCCAGCTGGCCGAGCTTCGGCCGAACCTCAGGTTCGGCCAGTCCGAACTTCAGGTTCGGACCTAGATCGGCCAGACCTAGAATGACTTGATCTTGTACATTACTTGATACTTCACACGACGTACATCTCAGGTATCAACACTTTTTCGCGACCATCACCATGGAAGAACCCTAATCGGCGCCTCATCAAGAAGAAACCCAAATCGTGCAACCACTTTTCCGATTTTCACCAAATCAAAACATAAATCGGTACAAACAGAGTGTTGAACTTACACAAGATTTGGAATCTGCAAATGGGGATGCAAATCTAATTTCAAAATAGAGGAAATTTCTTTTCTATCCTAGAATTTTGATTTCAAAAAAAAAAAGAATATTCATACCATACCTTATGATGAAGATGGGTTTCTTGAAATTGAAAATGGATTTATTTCGTGAAAGAAGACGATGGGGAAGGGGGTAATAACTGAACTTTTTGTTTTTTATATTTGCAGAATAAGAAGATAAATATGTTTTACTTTATTTTTGTAACATTTTATGACCAGATTGATAAATAAAGGGCAATTTAGTCAATTTATAACTTTTTTATTTAAATAATAAATAAAAATGGGTAAATTTTCAATATTTTAAAAAAAGAAGGGGATATATGAAATTAAAATTATAAATTGGGTAAACATGCAATTAATAAGTTTTGTAGGGGGGATATATGCAATTGCCCCTTTGATTAAATATAGCTCCAGACGAAGAAGATATGAAAGCAGATAACAAAGCAGCTAGATCTTCGGTTGCTTGATTAGAAGTATACTTGCTTGATGATTTATCAGGAATAGTAAAACTGCAACCTGAAGAATAACCAGTATTCTCTGACTTTCCAGCAAGAAAAGCTGTTACCGATGGATTACTGCTTCAAACAGAATGTGACTTTGCTTTAGCATGCATGGTAGCAGAATTTTCTCCAAAGTATACTTCAGGATTTTGAACAGATGGAGTTGCTGACTTTTTCACAAGCAGTTCCATTTCACGAGCTTGTAATTTGCTTATCAATTGATTGAATGTCCAACTTAAGTAGTTTGGATCATTAGTCAACAACATAACAAAATTCTCCCATTTTTTGGGTAGAGCTTCTAGAAACTTCTCCTTCAATTCATCACTTTCCTTCTTGACACCTACAACTTCAAGTTCATTGATCAGATGTGAAAACCTTGCAATCAAATCTTTGATATTCTCATTGTCACAATGTCCAAAATTACCAAATTCTTTCTTTAAAACTTTCTTTCGAGTCTTCTTGTATTGCTCATTACCCTCACATCTTTCAGATATAGCATCCCACAATTCTTTACAAGTTGTGTAATTCTTAAACTGATGCATCAAGTCTTTAGGTAACGCCATGGTAAGAAAGCTATACGTTTTCTTCTCTCTGGCAAAGAACTTCTTTTCATCAGCATCAAAATCACTTATCATCTTTGGCTTTCTCGGACTTATCATTGGATACTCATATTCTTTTTCAATCGGAATCCAAGAATCAACATCTTGAGAAAATATGTATGACTCAAAACGTTTCTTCCAATTGTGATCATCTTCTAATTGTAACAGCTTAGGAACCTTCTGAGTTGTTCCTATCTCATTATCATAGTTCATCATTGCTTGTATCGATGTTTGAGCCGCTGAAAATGCGTGAAAATCACTCATCTTGAAATTAAAAATTTACCATCAAAACTTTGAACTAAAAAACGAAGGTCTTCCAAGCGGATTTTGGGGGTCAAACCGGAGGGTACTAATCATTAGGTGAGTAAAAGTCTAGATCTCGGAAAGACGAACGTTTTGGCTAGTATTGGGTTCCGTAACTCCAAACGGTTTGCAAGTTACGTCAGTTTTAGTGAAGACATGTTTTCTGCCAGCGTACCAACCAAAATCAGCGTACCAAAAATTTCAGCGGACCAAATAACTCTCAGCGGACCAAATAACTCTCAGCGGACCAAATGAACCAGCGGACCAGATGTGGATCAGATTATCTCAGCGGACCAGATTTGGTACGGCGGACCAGAAAATAACCGTCACGGACCAACTTTGAAGATTGCCTTCCGGACCAAATTGAGCGGACCAGATTCTGTTTGAAGATAGCCTAGCGGACCAGTGGCGGACCAAAATTTCTTGAGGCGGACCAACGATGTTCGAAGCTGATTCCGACTGAATTTCGCGAAATTTGACTTTTCGAACTGGAATTTGATTCAGTAAGGTGCGAAAACACTTCAGAAACACTCATAAATCATTTTCCATCGTTGAAACACTCGGAATTGCGGAATTTTGATGAAAAATGAAGAAAACCCAAACTTTCTCACTTTAGAATTCGAAAATTTACCAAAATCACAGCAGTAGAGCAACCAAATGCTCTGATACCACTTGTAAAACCACTGGACGATATTACTATTGCATGATTCGATAATCGGATAAGCAACGAGAAGTAAATAAAGCTTCACTTTATTGATTCACAAAGAAAATTACACAAAGTCTAGAGAGAGAGAGAGTTACACACTCAGTTTACACACACTTAAGAGATGTAGAATGACAGAACTTCTCTAACTAGCTCTCTCTCTCTCTAACGAACTATTTATAGTAGTCACATACTAACTAGCGGACCACCAGCGTATCATTTGGTACGCCCGTACCATTTGGTACACCCGTACCAAATAAGCTGCGGACCATTTGGTACGCCCACTTAGTATGTTGCCACTACAACTCACAAAGACGCTCTAATCTAGATACAATACACGAGACACACGTTAGCATAGGAATATGCTCTAACAGTATTCAATACGGTTCGGTTTCGGTTGAAACCGAATAAACCGTATTCAACCGTACGTATAAACTGTTTTCTACCGAACAACATATTTTGCAAATTTTTAGGCTAACAAGAAAAAACAAACGAACAAGCATTTTAGATTATCCTAATAGTGTAGAACCATAATACGACATAGAACCAAATACAAATTAATAGTTTTAAACAAAAAAAACTTCAATCTTTCGATAAAAAATAGAACTTCCATCACGTGAACAAAAACAAATATGAAGATATCATGCCACAATATTGTATAACTCTTCAAACGACCTCAACCGGTATCATTTTAATCTCTACAAGAAAGAAAAACAAGTAAATGAAAAGATTAGGTGTTAAACTAGAAAATATAATAAAAAAGATGTTGGCTAAAATATATATACAAATAAGTAAATGAGTAGATGTGCTAATTTAATCCTAAATGGGCTAACATTCTAATTACATGGTTTAAAAAAATTAAAAAATTAAAAAAAATTATCCGGTTTAAATGGGTAACCGAATAAATTGAACTAAAAAAAAAATCTAAAACCGTAGCAGTACTTGTAAACCGTATTTACAATACGAATCGGTTTATTCCAATATAAATACGGTTCAATATCTCGGTTTATTCGGATTTCAGTGATTATTACACACTCCTACCCTAGTGCATGGTGGTTGTGGTGAACATGCTCATCAAAATGTTGATAAAAGTGATTGCATATCATGGGCACAAATAGGGCTTATCTATCTCCGGGCTCCAGCCCACTCACAACACTAACAGAAACATAAAAAACGATCGATTAATAATAAACAAAAATTTAAAAGGTATCATGCAGTAGTTAGAAACAACTAACTAAAAACTAAAAAATAAAACATAGTTGAACAAAGAAAATCCATTGAAGTCAATGTATGTGTTCTCCAAAAAGAAGAGTAGGTGAGAGAAATAAGAAAATTAAGGTCTCAAGTTTTAATTATAAAAAACAACAGTTTTGCCTTTTATGGTTCTTTTTGGACAACAATTTTATAATATTCTTTCGAAAGGAATGACGCAAGACTTGTTAAATAATTAGGAATTAAAACGAGTTATTTTTGGCTTTTCTTATGGAGTCTTCCATGAATGATCACAATTCCTATAATATTTGAAATTGTTGGTGTTATTATATTGCTACTTGCTTTATATAGTCTAGAAGTTCATTGGTGCGCTTATTATATATGTTCATCATTTTCAATAAAAGCTACGCAGTGGTAAACATTTATGATTTAATGCCAAATTTAACCTTTGTTAGAATCCAATCATGAAGAGGAAATGATGCTGACTTTGAACATTTAAATCCCTCAAAGACGAGAGTAAAAACAAAAGAAATATATGGTAAAATATATAAAAGTGACACAACAACTCTTTCTTTATATAAAACTAAAAGGTATACGATGACTATCATATATAGATTGTTAAAGACAAGTGGCAAATTGGCACGCGTTGTGTGTGGGGGCTGTTTTTGGTTGAATCGTGAGGGACAAAAATGTTTCTTATCAATTGTAGACCTTAGCGACCATCAAAGGAAATTCATAATATGGTTGAGAAATATGAATACAAAGACTCAATTTGTGTGCTTTCTTGTGGTGAGGCTGCAGTGTTATTCCTTTACTTGCGAGGAAACGTAGGCTGTCATGCTTGTGTCATCATGTATTGAATTTATTTAACATATACAAAATTAACATGTTATTTGCTAATGCAGGGCACACCAAAATAATATAGTTGTTCCTCTTAGGGTATTTGTTATACCTCTCCCATGACCCCATGGTCCTAAGCTTTTTTGAGGTGCCACCTCATTTTTTCCCACACTCACCTTTTTGATGGTAATACCCACCCCGCGACCCTAAACCTCAATTTTTTTTAACAAAATTCTTTAAAAATAAAAATTACAAATTCCTTAAAAATAAAAATTACAAATTCCTAAAAAATAAAAACTACCAATTCCTAAAAATAAAAAATTACCAATTCCTAAAAATTAAAAATTACCAATTCCTAAAAATAAAAACATAAATAGTAGACTTATAAAAAAAACTAAACATCATTTATATTGTTCGAAGAGGCGGGCCCGAATTTTTTGAACCAACTCACGAGACTCGTCGTCCAAATCTTTTAACGGTTTTTGAATCGTTTCGATCTCCCGACACATTTGTTCTCGTTCCAAAATATCGAGTTGTTTCTTTCGATCATCTCGGGCTTCTCGTTGAAGTTCGAGCCTTTCCATTTGTATTTCGTTAAACGTATCAAAATGTTCGTCCCAATTAGAACTCGAAGACGCTTTGGCCTCCCCCTTCCCTTTTTGATTGGCTTGTCGTTTAGCCTTTTGACAACCCATTGGAAGGGGTTCCTCGGGCAGGCTCGTTGGAGACAGACCCTCGACGTTGAGGTCGATAGGTGTCCTCCCTTGGGACGGACTACTAGTGTAGTTGTTTGACTCGGATGTTTTGGTTCTTTTGGAACCACCTTGGTCACCACTTTCGCTTCCACCTTGATCCACCGCCGCCGTCGCTCGCCATTTTGGGGATTTTTTGGCGAGTTCCCAACACTCCATTTTGTCAAAAGCGGCCAACTTGTTCTCTACTTTGTATCGATGATGTGCCGCCATCAAAATGTCGGCTTCAGAAGTCCCGCTTCTTTGTTGTTGAAGTTGGTTTATGTAAATATTGTTGAATTTTTGGATCTTCATATTCAAATCTTTCCACTTCGAATATATTTGATGCTTGGTGCGATAAAAAGATTTGGGATCGTTGAAGTTGGGAACGGGATAGTTCAACAATCCGTGCCAATCCAAGGTAATTTTGTTCCAAAAATAAGCACCCGATTGTGCATCACCTACAAATAAAAAAAACGTTATAAAAACCGCAAAAAAAAACGTAAAGTTATAAAAAAGTTTAGAAAAAGTTATAAAAAGTTTAGAAAAATACCCTTAATCGAATTCTCCGAGCTATCAATGTAAAGTCTCGTCAAAATTATTTCCTCTTGAGAGGTCCACGGAATCGCAATCCGTTTCGATACCTCCTCGCGTTGTGACGTTTGACCCTTTGTTCTCTTAGCCATCGCCTTCTTCTTTGTGGTTTTTTTTTGGTTGGTTGTGTTTCCATCACAACATCGGGTTGAGAATCGAATTGAGTGTTGAACTCTTCGTGTAAGAAATCGTAATCTTGACCCCAACCGATTTCTTGATCGGCAAAAGACGGTACGTAACCGGGTTCTCCAAACACGTTTCTTTGAGATGTCGGAGTTGGTGGCTCATTTTCGGGTTGGTTTTGGAAGAAATTATGAGACATAGTGGAGATAGAGAAAGGCGTGTGAAGATTTTTTTTTTAAAAAAATGATGAAGATTGAGAGTTGGTTTGGGTGAAAAAGAGGGGTTAAATAGGCAAAAAAAAAAAAGTAAAAATTCATTTTTTTTAAAAGTGATAGAACTGAATCCCGTGCCTATTTCATTAATCACAATCACCTTATATAGTTATATCATGCATACAATTTACATAAATAAACCTTATATATTTAACAATATACACAATACGTCTAATACACCCCCTCAGTCTAAGGAGGAGGGGACCGGATGCTTAGACTGCGACGAAAATCTTCAAAAAAAACACGCGGTAGACCTTTGGTGAAAATATCGGCAAATTGGTACCGCGATGGCACATGAATCACGCGAACCTCCCCTTTCTGGACCTTTTCACGAACGAAATGAAGGTCGACTTCAATATGCTTGGTGCGCTGGTGATGTATGGGATTCTGAGTCATATAAATCGCACTGACATTATCACAATACACAATGGAAGTTTTCTCAGGCGGGCGACCCAATTCAATCAAAAGATTACGCAACCAACATAGCTCCGCCACAACATGAGCCACGCCCCTGTACTCAGCTTCGGCACTAGACCGAGATATAGTGGTCTGGCGTTTCGACGACCAGGAAATAAGATTACCGCCTAAATATACACAATAACCAGAAGTAGAGCGGCGAGTATCCGGGCAACCAGCCCAATCAGCATCAGTATACGAAACCAAATGGGATAAGGAGCCCCCACACATATAAAGTCCCATATCAATCGTACCTTGAACATAGCGAAGAATACGCTTAAGAGCATTAAAATGTCCAAGTCGAGGGTCATGCATATGCATGCACACCTGCTGAACAGCATAAGAAATGTCGGGCCTGGTAAAGGTTAGGTACTGAAGTGCCCCGGCTAAACTCCGGTATAAAGTGGGATCATCGACAGGAGGCCCGGCGTCAGCAGGGAGTTTACCAGAAGTGTCAACAGGTGTTTTGGTGGAGTTGCAACGCTCCATCCTAGCCCGAACCAAAATTTCCTTAGCATATTTTGTCTGATTTAAGAACATGCCATGCTGGTCTCTGTGGACAGCAATGCCAAGAAAATAGGATAAAGTGCCAAGATCCTTCATAGCAAATTCTGCTGACAGATAATGTAGGATTCTTTCTTTCAGGGCTGCAGAAGAACATGTCAACAGAATATCATCAACATAGAGAGTATATAAGCAACATCAGGACCATGACGATAAATAAACAATGAGTGATCGCAGACACTATGCCGGAATCCGATGGATGCAACAAGGTCCGTGAAGCGCTGGTACCACGCGCGGGGCGCTTGTTTAAGACCGTACAGTGACTTCTTTAACCTGCAAACATGATTAGGATAGTATGGATCACGAAACCCCATCGGTTGAGTCATAAACACCGTCTCTGCTAAATGACCATGCAAGAATGCATTTTTGACATCCAATTGTCGGATGTCCCACCCATTGGCCAAAGCAAGACTGAGGATGGTACGAATCGTGGCGGGTTTAACCACCGGGCTGAAAGTCTCATGACAATCAATGCCAACCTGTTGCGACCTGCCATCACACACAAGACGCGCCTTGTAGCGCTCAAGAGAACCGTCAGATTTCAACTTATGTTTAAATAGCCATAGACACCGGACCACATTCATATCAGGAGTGGGAGGTACTAAATCCCACGTCTTATTATCGATAAGAGCAGTAAATTCATCATGCATAGCTTGGTACCAAATCGGACTGGTCAGGGCAATGGAGGGATTTTTGGGAAGAGGTTCGAAGGGAATAGAAGCATTGAGGTTGAAAATATGTTTGGGCTTAGATATCCCGGACATACTTCTAGTGTGCATAGTCCTGGCGGGTGGCGGTGGTGGGATTGGGATCGAAGTAGAAGAGGATTCAACGGGCGAGGCTGAGGTGTCGGGTGAGGATGGTGAAACCGGCTCCGGCGAAGTGGGTTGGGCCAGCGAAGTGGGTTCGGCCGAGTTTGTTGGAGGGGCATCAGGTGAGGTGTTTTGGGCCGAAGGGGGGGACGGAGGTGGGCTGTTGTGTGTTGGCGGGCTGCTGGGAGGAGTGGGGGGAGCCAATGGGCCGTTGGGGCCTGGCGTAGTGGGTGAGTTAGGAGGGTGGGCTGGGTTTGGAGGAGTATCGGTGTGGGTGACAGAGATGGGTCGAAGAAGAGGGTGGAGGGGGCTGTCAAGGAAATTGTAGGTGGGGGGGTTGGGGGCGATTTTGGAGAAAGGGAAGTTTGCCTCGTCAAACAGAACATGCCGAGAAATAATGAGATTTCGTGTGGCAATGTCGAAGCATTTGTAGCCACGGTGATCGGTTGGGTAGCCCAAGAAAGCGCAAGGAGTAGAACGAGGGTTAAGTTTGTTGATGGTGGAGGACGGATAGAGAGGATAGCAAAGACACCCGAAGGTGCGTAGAAGATGATAAGACGGAGCCTGATGGTAGAGAAGATGGGTTGGGGTGAGAAAGTTAAGGGTTTTAGAGGGTAGAATATTAATGAGGTAGGTGGCCATTTGGAGAGCATGGTGCCAAAAAGTGGGTGGAACCGAGGAGTGAGCGAGAAGGGTTCGAACAATATTATTGATGGATCGGATTTTACGTTCCGATTTTCTGTTTTGCGAAGAGGTGTGAGGACAAGAGAAGCGGAACTGGATGCCATTATTGCGAAAGAATTCATGAAAGTGTTTGTTATTGTATTCAGTTCCATTATCACACTGTAAAAACTTGATTTTCTTGGAAAATTGATTTGCAATTAGGTTATGAAATTGTAAGAAGACAGTGAAGACAGAGGATTTATGAGCAAGAGGGAATGTCCAAAGGTGATTGGTGTAGTTATCGAGAAATAAGACATAATATTTATGACCCCCCGTGCTAGTGACCGGGGAGGTCCATACATCACTGTGAACAATATCAAAGGGAGCATTGGTAACAGACAAAGATTCATAAAATGGCAATTTAATATGTTTTCCCATAACACATGACGAACATAAAGGTTTGTTCGAAAACTTGTTCACACGAATTTTATTACTACTATTCAATAAACGTAATATAGTAGCTCCCGGGTGCCCGAGGCGAGAGTGCCAAAGATCTTCAGAAACAGCAACAAAGGTGGACGGAGAAGTGGAGGAAGCCAAGGATGATGGGATGGAGTAGAGGGGCCCCGGGCTGTCACATCGGAGGATGTGTCTCTGCGTCTGGTAATCCTTCACAGAAAAACCAAATTCATCAAATGCAAGAATGATTTTATTGTCAGCAGTCAGGCGACGAACAGATAGCAAATTTTTGAGAATGTTAGGAGAATAGAAAATGTTTTTAAGGTGTAAAGGAGGAAAAGGTGGGGATAGAGAAGAATGACCAGTTGCATAAATTGGGATTTTAGTACCGTCGCCGACAACGATGTAATTCGACCTACTATTATTGACATAAGACGAAAGGTTACCTGCATGATGCGTCATATGATGTGTCGCTCCGGAGTCCATATACCAGTTGGGATCAGCTGTCATGGTAGGGGTTGGTGCTGCATATTCAGGGTGAGGTGGAGGGTAGGGTGGAGTGTAGCCTCCATAATATGCCTGGGGGGGAGCAGGACCCAAAATGCCAGCGGATAGGTTGGGTTGGCGGGTGGTGGTGTGCTGATAGGTGGGTTGGGTCGCCGGCATGGTAGGGTACGGGCAGGGGGGTGGGGGTGGTTGTTGTTGCCATGCGGGATTGTAGGATGGTGCGGGGGTTTGCCAAGGGGGGTAGTGGGGTTGGGTGTAGCCGGAGGATCCCGAGGGATAAAAGCCGCGGCCCCGAGGGCGACCACGACCCTTCCCACGGTACCCACGACCACGGCTGCGAGAGGAGTCAAAGGAACCCCTTCCTTGATCATAAAACCCGCGGCCATAAGAGCGGCCAGACGGAGGTGGGGCGTTAACCGGTGGATGGGATGGTGGCGGATTAGGGTGGTGGGCAGCAGCAGCTTGCAGTGCCGTAGGAGGGGTGGAGGAGTTGTTGTTGTTGCGGTTTTTACGGGTTTCCTCCAACAAGAGGCGAGATCGAGCCTCGTTGAAGTCAGGCAGCGGATTTGATTGTTGAATTAGCATGGCCACCCCATCATAACTATCATTCAACCCTGAGATAAGTTGTAGCACCATGCGCTGTTCGGAGACCGGGGCGTTCACATTCGCCAGTTGATCTGAGATTTCCTTTAGTTCCTGACAGTATGCAGAGATATCAGCAAAGTTGTCCAATTTAATACTGACAAACCTGTGTTCGAGTTCAAGAGCCCGAGCGTTCTCGTTGTCACCAAACACATCCTTCAGAGCTTTCCAGGCAGTTGCAGCATGCGTATCTTCTTTCATAACAAGAGAGAAAAGATTGGGATGGATCGTGGCATAGATCCAACTCAAAACAGTGGCATCAACACGGTCCCATGTTGCCCGATCAACGGCAGGAGCGGCCTTGGCCGCGTCACCGGCATCACCGGCCGGCGGAGGGGGAGTAGAAGGCTCGGTTTCTGTTAGATGTTGTAGACAGTTACATGCTTTACAATGGGTTTTGAAGAGTTGAACCCATTGTAGATACTTGGCCGAGTTTTGTTCAAGAACGAGGGGAACGACATGCTTGATGTTGGTGACGGTTAAAGCGGGATGAAGGGAGGAAGAAGAAGACATGATCGGAAGCAAGAGGGAGGCGGCTGCAATGGAGGCAGCCGATTAGGGTGGTGAAGTCGGCTAGGGTTAGGGGAGGGAGGGGAGGAAAAATTTTAGGAGAGGATCAAGGGAGGCTGTGATACCATGATAGAACTGAATCCCGTGCCTATTTCATTAATCACAATCACCTTATATAGTTACATCATGCATACAATTTACATAAATAAACCTTATATATTTAACAATATACACAATACGT
>JBCNJP010000012.1:7926702-7992967 GCA_039602395.1 Deinandra increscens subsp. villosa | reverse complement strand
TTGTGATTTGTGTGCAAAGAACTTGACTGTGATTTTTTGTCCATATTTCATAGTTGATGAGAATTGAGAACAGAGAAGTAGTCAAGAAGAGAACTTGAAATCTTGCAACTATGAATGTGAATATATGATTATAAATCACTATACTTTTGATTTATGTATATGAACTTGTGAGAAATATTTGGTTAGAAAAATGCATATGTTATATTGAGAAAGAGTTGTTTAGAAAAGTGCCAAAAGAAAATATGATTGATAGGTTTCAGAAAATGAAAACCCGTAGAGAGCAACTTTGAATGTTTTGTAATTATGTTCTCTATTGACGAATGATGTACGATGATACTACTACTTTTTATCATGCGTTTTTATGTTTTAGGTTGGTTTTTATCATGTAATATGACCTGACCTGACCTGACCCGAACCGGTCTAAAAAAATTTATATATAGAAGTGGACAATCGAACACCGAAAAATTCTAAACCTCATAAAAAAAATTCTGAGTTCACCACTGGATATATTGGCTTGCTAAATAGACCAATTTACAATCCTATTGCCATGGTCAAGATATCCTCACAATCCAAGTTTATACTATAGCCTTTTCTTGTTAGTGGCATAATTTTATCACTATGAAAAACAAGATTCGCTCCTTCATTAATTGATAAAGAAGTGCATTTGCTTGAAAATTCCTCAGTATGCTATGGAACGAATTTAACATACAGCATCACTCAAAAGACGAAAATAAAGTTGATCAAGAGACATACGAGGACAAGTACAATGATACGATCAAGGATTTAAATTGCCGTGCATCAAGGAGTCAAAATTAGCTTAAATCTTGGGTCAAGCCTTCTCCAAATAATTAGCCTATTATTATGTTTTTTTCCTTATTTATAATTACCCGTATCATTATAAAATGATGTCTACTTTGTTAAAGATCATCATCAATAAAAATATATCACATTCTCATTCTCTTTTCTTCCCTTCTGTTCCTTTCGTCCCTTACCATCTCCTTTTCTTCTTTTCATATAAGTTGGTTACTATTATTTGGTAAACAAAGCCGTTGATCCATGGATACCCGAAGCAAAACACAAGGCGATAAGAATCATGAAACTAACGACACTCTCAAACATCACAGTTCCCAACTTGAGCAACTCCATTCGAGCAACAAACAACTCCACGCTTCAGTCCAGACTATCATCAAAAAGCTTCAACACCTAGAAACCTCCGGTAAACACTCACACTCTGGTGAGTCACACGGATCTACTCGTCATTTTTCGTCATCTCCTTCCGATCAGTTTGGAACCCCACAACATCAAACCAAGTTGTTTTTTCCTAAGTTTAGTGGGGATGACCCGACTGGATGGATTTATCAATCCGAGCAGTATTTCGAGTTTGCAGGAATAGCCGACAATCAGCAAGTCTCGTTGGCGTCATTTCATTTGGAGGGCATTGCCCTTCAATGGTACCGGTGGTACACTAAGCTTCGAGGCCCATTGACTTGGGTGGAATTAACCCGGGCTATTCAACAACGTTTCGGGGCCTACAGATTTTGACAACCCTTCCGAGGCTCTTACACGTCTAAAACAAACTACTTCTGTTGCAGCCTATACCGAGTTGTTCGAGCAGTTATCTCATCGCATAGATGGACTCCCAGAAACCTTCCTCATCGGGTGTTATATGGTCGGTTTAAAGGATGAAGTACGATATGATGTGAAGTTAAAGAAACCAAGAAGCCTAACTGAAGCTATTGGGTTGGCACGACTAATTGAAGAGAAGAACAATAACCAACACCTCACATCTGTTTCCCGATCACCAACCCCAACTGGGTCGAGTATCCTAGGGCCACACCCTACTTCCAAAATGACATCTCAACCTAACATCGCTACTAACCCTAGCATTCGACGCATTACTAGCACAGAGGCCAAGGCACAAGGAGAGAAAGGCCTTTGTTACTATTGTGATGACAAGTTCACACCTGGGCATCGTTGCACGAAACCGCAACTCTTTATGATTTGTGAAGTGGGTACTGGAAGATCCAAAGGAGTCCACAATCCCTGATGAAGACATCGAGGTACAAACCTATGTACCCGAGATATCCTTCCATGCCATCACTGGAACAATTCACCCACAAACCATCCATCTTGTCGTTAAAATCGGGAATAAACAGGTGCTGGTGTTAGTCGACGGGGGCAGCACACATAACTTCATTGACCAAGCTACCACAACTAAGTTTGGGTTAGCCGTGAATACGGATGATAAGTTTGAGGTAATGGTGGCAAACTGGGAGCGACTAAAGTGTGTGGGGCAGGTTCGCAACCTTACCCTAATGGTGCAGGGGTATAAAATCACTACTGACTACTACGTCCTTTCGGTAGCGGCCTGCCAAGTTGTCCTCGGCGTACAATGGCTCAAAACACTGGGTCCAGTGGAGCTTGATTATCAATAGTTAACCCTCAAGTTTAAAATTGGTGAATCAACTCAGATGTTGTCAGGAACTAAGCAGGGTTCACCCGAATTGGCGGAGGCGTTAGCCCCTTCGGAGCTCCATAGTTTACACGGGCTGGGGTATTTATTGCAAATCATCCCTGTACAAAATAATGATTCCACACCTGCTGCTCCATACCATCCAGACATACAACGACTTTTAAGCAAGTTCAAACAAGTTTTCCAACAACCGACGTCATTGCCGCCACGAAGGTCACATGATCATCGCATACTCTTGAGGCCAAATGCCGGACCAGTTAGTGTTCGGCCTTACCGCTACCCATATTACCAAAAGACGGAGATGGAAAAAATGGTTCAAGAAATGTTGCAATCGGGAATTATTCGGCCAAGCCACAGCCCATTTTCATCTTCCGTTTTGCTTGTTAAGAAGCACGATGGGTCATGGCGTTTCTGCGTAGATTATAGAGCCCTAAATGACCTTACTTTCAAAGATAAATACCCAATTCCGGTCATAGACGAATTGTTGGATGAGTTGCAGGGAGCACGAGTCTTCTCCAAGTTAGACTTGCGGTCGGGATACCATCAAATACGAGTTCGAGATGAGGACATCCATAAAACTGCCTTCCGAACCCACGAAGGTCACTACGAATTCACGGTGATGCCATTCAGGCTAACTAATGCCCCCACAACCTTTCAAGGTCTCATGAACGACTTATTTCGACCATACTTACGTAAGTACATTCTAGTATTCTTCGATGACATTTTAGTTTACTCGAAATATTGGGAAGATCACTTGGTTCATCTTTATCATGTATTACAAACTTTTGACACTAATAAACTGTTTGTCAAGGAGTCCAAATGCAATTTTGGGGTTCCACAAGTAGCTTATTTAGGACATATAATCTCGGCACAGGGAGTAGAAGTTGATCCAAGCAAAGTGCAGGCGGTTCTTGAATGGCCCAAACCCACGAACACGAAGGGAGTCCGGGGATTCCTTGGGTTGGCGGGTTATTACCTCAAATTTATCTGACACTTCGGAAGCAATGCTGTCCCATTAAATCGTCCGTTAACCAAGGAGGGATTCAAGTGGGATATAGAAGCCGACAATGCATTCACCTAATTGAAAACAACCATGACTACATCTCCAATCCTTAAGCTCCCGGATTGGACCCGACCCTTTGTCATTGAGTGCGATGCGTGTGGGGTAGGACTCGGGGCTAAGCTAATGCAAGACGGTCGCCCGGTGGCCTACTTTAGTGAAGCTCTTAAAGGTTTGGTTTTACATTTATCAACCTATGAAAAAGAAATGCTAGCCGTCGTCAAGGCGGTTAAGAAATTGCGTCCTTATTTGCTAGGAAAACCATTTGTGGTACGTACCGATCACAAAGCACTTAAACATCTCTTGGAGCAACGAATAACCACGCCTGCCCAAACGCGTTGGTTAACAAAACTACTTGGTTATGACTACACAGTTGAATACAAGCGTGGGAGCGAGAACAGTGGAGCCGATGCTCCATCCAGGGTGGTTGAATATAATTTCATGGCACTCTCTCGCCTTCAAAGTGATTGGTGGAGCAAGTTGCAAGAAGAAACCAGAGAAGATCCTTTTTACCACCAACTTGCAGATTCCATGTTGGGGAGTAAATTACAGGTCAAAGATGGAGTTTATTTCTACAAAACAAGGCATACTTAAGCACTATGTCCAGGCTTATTCCAAGTATACTACACGACAATCATTCTTCATCAGTAGGTGGACATTTTGGTTTTTACAAAACACTATCTCGAATTCGGCAAACCTTCTATTGGCCAGGAATGAGGACATCGGTTCGTAATTATATTCGAGAGTGCACGACTTGCCAACGTTACAAGTCGGACACCATGCAACCAGCGGGTATCCTTCAACCACTTCCGATTCCCCAACGTATTTGGACAGATATATCCATGGATTTTGTGGAGGGGCTACCAATTTCTAAATGCTACTCGATTGTGATGGTCGTCGTGGACCGTCTCTCTAAGTATGCTCACTTTGTACCACTGAAACATCCTTACACGGCAGCCTCGGTTGCTCAAGCCTTTGTTCAACATGTTGTCCGGTTACATGGTGTTCCGCAATCCATCGTTAGTGACCGTGATCGGGTTTTCGTGAGCACATTTTGGCAAACACTATTTAAGTTACAGGGAACTACTTTAAGCCTTAGCTCAAGTTACCATCCTCAATCGGATGGTCAAACTGAGGTAGTGAACCGAACATTAGAGCAATATCTTCGGTGTTTTGTCGGTGACCAACATAAGTCATGGGTCGAATGGTTACCATGGGCTGAGTACAGCTAGAACACCTCAACTCACTCCGCCACCATTATTATGTTTTTTTTCCTTATTTATAATTACCCGTATCATTATAAAATGATGTCTACTTTGTCAAAGATCATCATCAATAAAAATATATCACATTCTCTTTGAGCTCAACCAAAAAGACTAGTCTGATGGGTGAGAGAGCCCATTTGGCCTATAAACCCCACACCAGTTGCCCATACAACCAATGTGGGACAAGTCCCATACCTTGCAATGTGATCAGTCCGTAACAATCGACCCTCCTTAAGGGCCAACGTCCTCGTTGGTCACGGACACGTTGGTCACGGACACGTTGGTCACGGCTGGCTCTCTCCAGGCCACCACTCCGAGGTTTCGTTGGTCACGGGTACGTTGGTGACGGCTGGCTCTCTTTAGGCCACCACTACGAGTCTGGCTTTGATACCATTGTTACAGACCAAATAGTAGAGCTCAACGCAAAAGACTAGTCTGATGGGTGAGAGAGCCCGTTTGGCCTATAAACCCCACACCAGTTGCCCATACAACCAATAATGGACAAGTCCCATACCTTGCAATGTGATCAGTCCGTAACATACAATGTCAATTGAAGATCCTTTGGGTAAAAAACAGGTCAAACATTTGTGAATGTTGCTTGCTGTTAAAAAAAAAAGTCTATTGAAGATCCGGGTGACTAATGAAGAAATCGCTTTAGTAATTACATTTAACATCAAATCTGAGGCGTTCCTTTGGGTAAAAAACAGGTCAAACATCTAGGGACTAAGCTGGGAAGAATATTGCAAATTTCCGGGTGATTTTTCTTAACTACTGATCATGTAAGCCTAATATATTTTGATCCTTTGTAAACTTTGTAATATTTGCTAGCTACTCGCTAGTCTGTCTTAATATGAATGTTGCTTGCTGTTCAAAAAGAGAAGTCTAGTAAAGATCCGGGTGACTAATGAAGAAGTCACCTTTAATAATTACATTTAACACTTTGAGTTTCGATAAAAAAAATTGAAAAAGTAAGGACGACGAATAAAAATAAAACGTCAAAAAATGTGTTTACAATTTACGAGTTGTAAATTAAAATTAATAAATAAAAAGTAAATTTTTTTGGTTCTTATTTGATAAAATTAAAGTAAACTTTTGCTGACGCTTGTGTGGTTTGTTCAAAATATAATTAAGGTTACATCCTTAAACTTGAGTTGTAAATTTTTAAATAATAAATAGAATTTATTTTGCTTTTTATTTGTTAAAATAAGAGTAAAAAGCATTTGACAACCTTGTAATTTGTCCAAAAAATTAGGTAAGATCTCACTATATATATAACAATATATAACAATAAAATTGGTGGATGAACAGTAGACTTTTTACTTTTCAAAGTTTGGTCACAACATTTTGGTGCTTTAACGTTTTATACCCCTAAACTTTTACAGTTTTTTTAACGAAATAGTAAACTTTTGGTTTTTATAGTTTGGTCACATATGTTTTATACTCTTACGTTTTGTACCCTTTAACTTTTAAAGTTTTTTTATTTTAAGTTTTGTTGTCTTCGATCTATTTTCGCCACGAAACTTTTAACTTTTATACTTTCGTTTTTAGTATATTTTTATAGTTTTATACTTTCACTACAAGACTTTTAAACTTTTACGTTTTACACCCCTTAACTTTTTACCCTCTAACTTTTAAAGTTTTTTTTTTGTTTTAAGTTTTGTTGTCTTCTACTTTGATCACGAAACACTTTTAACTTTTCTACTTACGTTTTTAGTATACTTTTATAGTTTTATATATATACTTTCACCACGAGACTTTTAGACTTTACGTTTTATACCACCCAACTTAGTATATTTTTATAGTTTTATATTTTCACCACGAGACTTTTAGATTTTTACGTTTTATACTCCTTAATTTTTTAACCCTCTACTTTTTTAAATTTTTTTTGTTTTAAGTTTTTTTGTCTTCTACTTTGGCAATGAAACTTTTAACTTTTCTACTTTCGATTTTAATATATTTCTATAGTTTTATACTTTCACTACGAGACTTTTAAACTTTTACGTTTTATACCACATAACTTTTTTACTTTCGTTTAGTATACAAATTCAACCCCGCAGTAACGCGCGGATGGTAAACATCTCGTAAATAACAATCCTAATTAACTTACGGTCTGGAATATTTAAAATTTAAATACTGGTATTTACTTCCATGACTTATGAGAAACTATTAATTAGTTATGTTCCTAACCCTAACGTCAAGTTAAATGTTATTTAAATGACCTTTCTAGTTTCTACCCCTCAAAAGTTTAACATTTTACGACCCTCCAAGGCACACCACCACCGGAATCACCATTAACCCCCACTGTATCATGTCTCCCTCACTCTCGTTGCTAGTTCTCTAAATCAGTGTAAACTGGTGAAGTTCATATTTTAGAGAAATATATAATTACCTGACCGGCGATAGATTTTCTCCGGAATGATGACATGGTTAATTCAAGACCAAAATCTTGCAAAACATATAGAGAAATTAATACAAAAGAGATTAGTTACAAAATCTCCTCATCGATTCTCCCCTTTATTCCTTTGCGGTAATCAATTGAAATAGGTTTTTTTTTTTTTTTTATTTTTTATTTGTCTATATTTGTTCAGTTGTTACGAGTATATGTTTGAAGATCTGTTGCACTAATGAAAGTTAGTGGGTGCTTTTGAGATTCTGTGTTTAATTTGACGAATTACATTGAAAAAAAAAAGATACTTTTTATCAAAATCATGTTTCTATTCATTTCGGTGTAGTTTAAATGGTGATTGCACCATGAGTTCTGAGAATCTTGAAGAACACACACTAGCTAGCTAGTGCACTACAAGAAATATTGGTTTTGGTGGCAAAATTTTGTTTACCTATGGTGGCGACAAATCGCCACCATAGCCCTGGCCAGTGAAGGTCCGTCGCTATAGCTCAAAAAAGTCGTCACCGGAAGTTTCGCCACCATAGGCATATCTATAGGGGCGATAAATCGTCACAGAAAATTCCGTCGCCGTAAATTTCTGAGATAAAAAAAAGTTTTAAAAATTTTAATTTAGGTTTTTGGTGGCGACTTATCGCCACCATGAATTAAAATGTTTTTTATTTTAAAGCTATGGTGGCGATAAGTGGCCACTAAATATGTAAATTATATAATTAACTTTTAAATCAGATTATATTTGTGTCGATAAGTCGCCACTTAGAATATTTTTTAGGGCATCGGTGGCGACTTATCGCCACCATAGAATATTTTTTAAAAACATTTAATTCTATTCATTTAAAGATAAATATAAAAAAATATAAAAATAAATAAATTAACCCCTATTGTGACGACAAGTCGCCACCAAGAGTTTTAACGAGGCGCCAACTTTTCCCGCTTAACATATGGTGGCGATTTACCGTCACTGGAGGTGAAATTTTATTATTTTTCTTCAAAACCCTTCGGTGACGACGTATCGCCACCTAAACCAATCTTTTAGTGGCGACAAAAGTCGCCACCTTAGCACTCGCCACCAAAAACTCAATTTCTTGTAGTGATGTGTGTTCTTGATGTTCTTGAGGGAAGAAAATTGTTCTTGTTTCAAAATCAGTTTTAGATCAATATTTTAAGATTTGTTGTCTTGTGTTGTTTAGGAGGATTCAATGTCATAACAATCTGTTTATTTATTTGATCAAATTTGAAAGATTTTTAAATCAATTTTGACTTCTGAAAGTGAATAGAGATGATGAAGAAGAAAGGGTTTATTTATAAAAGTTAATTTTAATAATTTTCGCAACTCAAGGAGTAAAATTACCATTTTAGCGCTCATTTGATACACACATGTGACATCTTTAACCGGTTTGTTAATCTATTGTTAGGGTTAACAACATAACCTGATAATTTCTCATAAGATATGGAGACGAATAGCAAGTTTTATCCAATTTGTTTATAAACCACAAATAGTAAATTGTAAAAACCTGATATGGTATCTTTTTTAACCCCATCTACGTACCGCTGCAACGTCAGCCCCAAAAAGTGTGACGTATATCCATTTGCGTCATTCTCTTTAAGTGCTCCGACATTATTCTCATTTTACGCTCGCATCTACGCGCCAGTAAGCAACATGCGAATCTTCGTACATTTTTGTCTTCGTTTTGTATGTTGGTCCACTACTTTTAAGCGCGTGGATATGACAAATCTATCGTCAAATATTTTAGGGTTTCCACACCGCCACTTGTTTTTATTTAATTTTTATAAATAAATATATACCTATTTAATACCTATATATTTAGCCAGGGAGTTATCTTGCAAGTTGCAAATAGATCTAATCTAAAGACCAAATAAGATATGGAGTTTTCATCTTGGCCGGAAAGTTCAGCAATCAACCGGATCAAAGCAATTCAAGAGCTCACACAAGGTCAAATATTGACCGATTGGCTTCAAGAAATGATCGGTCAACCAGAAAAGGTCGAATCCAATCTTGAGTTATTTGATGATGCATTGGCACAGATCATTGGGGTGTTTGGAAATACAGTTTCAGTATTCAAGAGTTCGTCTAACTTCAACAACATTTCTTTTAATCAGACTCATGATATGACTTCTCCAAACGACTGCGATGATAACATGTTAAAAGATACGAAATATGTTAAAGCTATGATGCCACTAAAAGTTAGGAGAGGGTGTTACAAGAGAAGGTATGTCTTATACTATACTTACACTTTACCAATTGACATAAATCCATATTATTATGCTTATAATTAAGACATGTATGGTATGTGATGTAAGTATTGGATACTAGCTAGGCGTTTTCAGTATTCGAATCGGATTCAAAAAACTCAAAATTCGACTTGATTTGATTTGAAATCACCAGTTTAAAATTCCAAATTCAAATTCATCTGATTTGATGCCTGATGTGGAATTTCGAATTGAATTCGAGTTTGAATCTCAGATTCGAATTCAATTCGAAATTTAAATTAGAAATATTCATATATAATTCGTACATATATATATATATATATATATATATATATATAAATATAAATAATTATACAAATATATCAAATTAGCTTTCACAGATAACTCCTGATTTCACCTGTTTGATGTAAGTATTGGATACGGGTTGATTTAGGTTTGAGATTGACTTCTTGAATCTGATCTTTATGAAGTTGAAGCCACTAATGATTAGTTTCTTTGAGATAATACAGCAAAAACACCATGATACATACAACGGTGACTTTTAATCTGGTTAATGATGGATATGCTTGGAGAAAGTACGGTCAGAAAGAGATTATTAATTCAGAACACCCAAGGTACAACTTTTACTACATGAAATATAACCTCACTTAGGTTGTAGCCCAGTGGTAAGGCTAAGTGTAGTGGATAAGGTTCCAAATGGGGCATTATCCGTCATGTGGACGCTGACTGGACAAGGGGCTTTATGGGGCTTTATGGTGTAGTGGATAAAGCCCCCATAACGCCCCACCAACCTCCCCCTTTCAGCGTTATCTGCCTCACGCCCCTCTCGAACTTTTGGCTGATAGCGCCCCATATCGCCCCACCGTAGTGGGGGTGGGCGTTATGGGGGGCGTTATTGGCAATTTTGGGCCCCATAACGCCCCATTACGGGTAGCCTAAGAGGCAATGTCCTATTTAGTGGAGACCCAAGTTCAAATCTTGGGAGTGGTGAATAATGGTGTGTAATTTAGCTGTTAAAGAAATATATAACCTCACTTTATTACTGTAAAAGTTACAACTAGTTACAACTTTTTAACTAAGTAAATTCTTTTATATTCATTAATAACTAGACTGTCTAGGATAATTTATGGGGCTAAACTATAAAAAGTGCAATCTTACATACCCTTATCAATATAAACGGTCAAAGAATCAACAAAATCTAAACCCTTCTAGTTCTACCCCTACATATGTGTAAGATTTATTGCTTTACTAAAATGTATTTTGCTAATTTTGATGATGTATATTTTTATTAATGTGCTGCAGGCAATATTATAGGTGTACTCACAAGTATGAACAAGGGTGTAAAGCAACCAAACAAGTTCAAATGATTGATGATGAGCCATCGAAGTATATGATAACCTATCATCGGCACCATACTTGTAGTAATTCACAAACACCATGTCACATCATTTTGGATTCTCCAAGCCCTAAGGAAAATTCGGTTCTTATTAGTTTTGATACAAACCCGCTCATCAAGAAAAAACAAGTTTCAGGCTTTTCCCCCTCCCTAACTACACAGAAACCCAATAATAGGTTTCCTTCTCTTAGTATTATAGACGATAAAGTTTTTGTTGGAATTTATGCGTAAAACGATTATGACAATCGTTATACAAACATAAGCATTTCACAAGAATAGAAAATAAATAAAGATCTAACCGAGTTGATGTCGCAGTGAGAATTATAACGAACCGATGATGTAGGAAAGATAGGAGATACGATCACGAACAGCAACCTGTAAAATCAGAAACACAGAGAGAGAAATGAAAGAACCGGGCTTGTGTTTGACACAATTCCCTTAAACAGATTCGCCGTCTGTTCCCAGGGTACACCGGTTCGAAGCAGCGTGTACTGCCGGACTAGATAATCTGCCTGAAACGAAACCGGAACGCAGCAACAGCAGCCACGAGATCGATGATCAGAAAACCGCAGCAACAATGCGTGTTTCTATTGTTTTTGTATATATTTGTTATGAGCCAATTCATGTGTTTATATATGAATATCAAACACTAGATTAATGTCCCATTAATCCAAATAAACTCTAGATTAATGTCCCATAATGTCACATCAATCCATGGTTATTAAGCTCATTAACCATTGCAGTGAATGGTCAGTTTGGAATGCAAAGGGTTGGTTCAATGAACCAAAAACGTTCTAGAATCTGCTCAAAAGAAAGGTCACGCACATTAGCAAAAAACTGGTCACTTATTGACCCCCGTTTCGGAGCTGCATTCGTGTCCGCAGGTCGCGCGGGCACGAGTTCAGAATTTCAACCCGAATCGCCATTTTTCGCACCCCCCCCTGCGCGAGGGTATGAGCTAGAGTAAAACATGACACAAGTGATATCTAGAGCTTTGAGGTTTATCCTTATAAACCAATTCACCTTTTGTTCCCACACCAATGTGGGATAGCTCACATCACATTTTCCAAACTTGAACAAACATTCTTTTGAGATAAACATCTCATTCACACACATTTTCCAACAATCCCCCACATGAATGGAGGTTGATCTCAGAAGTAACTTTAATCCCGATCGAATTTCAACAGTCGAATCTTGCATACGATAGGTAGGTGTTATCCTTTGAACCTTCGCTCATGAAACACACTTAGTCTACTGGCTCTGAGTAGGCGGCGATGCCTTTGAACTCGTCTGCCGTTTGTGTAGGCGACAATGTGCTTCACACAAGACCCTTCTTGACAATATCAAGTCCTCATAGTTATGTTCGTTATGGTCATGAACATTAGCCTGGTTCTGCGAGAGCTCTTAGGTATTGTGCCCCCACTCAATACCCTTCGAAGCGACCCCACTTCTCTCTCACATAGGTGATTCACCACGTGTGGCTGCCTCAGCTGAATCATTAAAAGCCATAGGCTTAACCTCGTACTTGTCACTTTTAGGAATGGACTAGGAGATGTATTGATTCCAATTATACATCCCCTTCTTAAAGTGCGTGGGTTTATCAATTCTTCCCCCCACAGTGACCTCACCAGTTCATACAATTAGGTTGTCCTATTGAACTCAGATCTTGGGATCTCCAGTCAACTGAGTTAGGTTTTCCTTCATATGAACTTTATTTTTCAAGGGCTTCAGTCCCATTCCCATGGACGACCTCCGAACTAACTCTCTACTTAGGCCTTTTTGTCAGCGGATCCGCAATATTATCCTTTGACTTCACATAGTCAACAGTGATAATTTCAGTAGAGATTAGTTGTCGTACCATATTATGTCTACGTCTTATATGTCTATTCTTACCATTATACATTGTGCTATGAGCTCTGCCAATTGCCGATTGGCTATCACAATGTCTACATATGGCCGTTGCCGGCTTAGGCCATCTTGGTATATCCTCAATAGACGTAGCCATTCTGTCTCTTCACCAGCTTTATCTAAAGCGATGAATTCTGCTTCCATCGTGGATCTACAATAACCTTTTGTTTTGAAAATTTCCACGATATGGTTGCACTTCCAAGTGTGAATACATATTCACTCGTTGCTCTGGAATCAAGTATCGTATCAGATATCGTATCAGATATCCAACTTGGATCACAATGTCCTTGAATCACTGTTAGATATCTGTTATAGTGCAACCCGTGTTCCTTTGTGTACCTTAGGTACTTAAGTAACCTAATCACACAACTCCAATGAGTTGAACTTGGATTACTCGTGTATCTACTTAGCTTGCTTACAGTGTATACTAAGTCTGGTCTAGTACAACTCATCAGATATATCAGACTACCAATAATTCTTGAGTACTCCAAACAAGCTCTCCTCTATTCTTAGCTAGATACTGACGCGTGTCAGTTTGTAGTTCTAGCCACATTAGAGTCATTGCAAAAACCATTTGCAAAAACTATTTGCCATTCCCATAACTTCTCAAGAATTTTAGTCCACATAGTGGGTTTGACTTTAAACAAATCCACTTTCAGTTCATGTGTTTTTGAATTTCCAAAACCACATTTGTCATTCCCATGTCTTTGCATCCAAGACGTCTTGACATTACTTACATCAGTGAGCATATCATCTACATGGGAGCTAGTGGATCTTTCCCCGGGATGCCAACCACTCAGTTATCAGAAACTAGATGGTTCCCACAATTCATCAAACCAACCAAGATAATTTGCAGCCAAGATTTATAATCTTAATCTTGCAATAAGTGCCCTTTGTGACCACATTATAGTCTTTCCAAGGTGAACACATCCTTATGACTATTGTGTACTCCACTTAGTCATATGATTTCAATCCTTATTGCCAAAAATATATATCAAATGCAAGCCACCCCCACATTTAAGTGTCATTGGATGACATCCAAATAGGGTGATGAAAGGTTCTCCCTTTCTCTATGGTTATGCCATTTCAACCATCACACAGGTTGTTTCTCAAATGGTCTCTCTCCCCCCACATTGCCTGCACTTTGATAAGCTTTATGTGACATCACTTATTATCACACTTTGAATAATAAATGTATCATTACGGTCCATAACTTCAACTCATTATATATATTAGCTCACGAGTGCTTTAGAGTTGATGTAAGCAACACATGCTTTTCCCATAAGTATGTTCACACAAGCATCTCATACTTAGAATAGTTCTAAGTTAACCTCTAGCATAATTCTAGAAATTATGGAAGACCCACATGAGTCCGGAACCACCTTTCCGGAAGAACCTCACGATTCCGGAACAAGTTATCCGAAGGACCACACAAGTCCGGAACAACCTGTTCGAAAGAACCAGTGGTCCGGAAGAAATCAAATTGCTATAGGCATCGAAAACTAGGTAATATCAACTTTAATGATCTAGTCATTCAAGTTTTCCATAGTTTATATCATGTTCCTTAAACCGAATGTAGATTACATTTGAAATTTGTCTATACACAAAACGAGTATTGTGTTCATGTGTGTCTTGAATGTTATAGTTGATTAATCTCAACAGAGCATCACAATCAACTAAGTGCTAGTCTAGCATGCTTTAGACTGCAATACGTTAGCATGTGAACAGAAGATGCATCATTCTGATTCATCACAGCCTCAATGGATATCACAATATCCGTTTCCCACATTCACACATTCATTTAGACAAATTCGTGAGACTAGACCAATAACATTGTGTACGTCTCATATGTATGTTACAAAACCATACATAACCTATTATTCGGTTTTAGGATTATAACCTATTTGCCTTAAGTACGTATCCAAAACACCAATGAAACTCGAAGGCCTCATCATGAGCATTAATTCGATTAAATTTGGTGAGTGCATTCATAACCAATATGAATAAACCCAGGATACACTCACTAGGTTTTGAGATGTTCAAACAAATTGACACTCAACAACCCATTGCACACGCGGTGCATCATCCCTTGTTTTCTAGAACTATTCATTTTAGGATACTCTCCCAAATGAAGACCAAGTCATCAAATAGTTCAACAACATTGAGGTGGTAGACGCATCTACTTGACCTTCATAAATCTCCGAAGATTTATAATTTACAATACCATATATTGTACTCCATAACAACAAATCTTGCATTCATACTTCACAATTCACACTGTGCATCCGTATTATGTTGAACACATAAACACTACAAGATATACCATTTCGTGTATTTTAATACACTTTATCATCTACCATTGTGTGGGGCGTTACATATATGATTTACATGTTTAATTTAACTCACAGGTGCAATAGACATCTTGCACTATCAGATTGGAAATAATTTGAATAAACGTTTGTATTGAAAAAATCTCAAACATTAAAGCAACAAATTATTTTATTAAAATAATTTCAAACTATAAATCATAAACACTTATTCCAAAACATAACAAAGTCTTATTTAAACCAATTATTTCATAACGAAATAAAGTCTTATTTAATTAAAACATAAAATCATATAGTGTTGCTATCCCCAACACTCTCGTCATCAGATATCTCGATGACCTCTTTAACATCACTCCAAAGAGTTAAGCGATGTAGTCCTCAACAGTTCCTACCGCATGGAACTTAACCGAATTCTGATGACGAAACATTCTCCACGAATTCGTTGATGCAAATAATATCGAGTAACCATCGATATTCAACTTGCTCACAGAGATAACATTCTTCTTGATACTAGGCACATGGAAAACACCTTCCAAGGTGAGGGTACATCCTGTAGACACTTTTAATTCTACAGTCCCGATCCCAATTGCCTTGTGTTTAGTGCCATCTAGCATCATTATGCGATTTTTGACAGCACGATATTCCTTAAAGGAATAACGACTAGAGCATGCATGAATTGTTGCTCCAGACATTATGAACCACCCTCGGCAGGCAATCACTCGAGTCATTCCTGACATTGAAGGAGTGAATCCTAAGATATTTCCGTGAGTCCTATCTTGAGGTACTCCCTCAGTGGCACTCCACGTACTTATCTCTTCATGTCCTCGTTTCATTTTGAACAAATCTGCTCAAAGAAACAACACCAAGTTGTTATACATCTATATTTTATATAGATATACTTTAACTAAATAAATTTGAAAACAACACCAAGTTGTTTTTCTCAATTGCTATTTCTCACAAGATTAGCAATGAGATTCAGCGAAATTTAACACCTTGTTAAATTCTTGTGATGACCCGTTACAAGGGTTGTAAACATAATAGAGCAAAAACCCTTTTATTAATAAATAATAATAAAATATTAAATTAACAATGGTCATCACCATCACATTAAGACACGTTCTTAATTACATCATCAAGACACGTTCTTAATTACATCATCAAGACACGTTCTTAATTACATCATCAACACATGGTTTAATTACAATCTTTACATAAAGTTCGGTTTTTAAAACTTCGTCATTTGTAGCACTTATGTTGGACAATAATCTTTATAAATCATTTATACGTTCGGTATAAATTGTCCAGATTCAAAACCCACGTTCGAGCCACGAACGAACAAAATTGGAGATTAAAACATTTTAAACAAATTGTACACAATATGTGAATTTAAAACCATTCTCCAATAACATTCATAAAACGTTTTTATACCACAATAGTATAAATCAAGAAATCAGAGATTGCTTCACAATCTAAGAATCTGTTTAAGTTTGTTGGAATTTATGCGTAAAACGATTATGACAATCGTTATACAAACATAAGCATTTCACAAGAATAGAAAATAAATAAAGATCTAACCGAGTTGATGTCGCAGTGAGAATTATAACGAACCGATGATGTAGGAAAGATAGGAGATACGATCACGAACAGCAACCTGTAAAATCAGAAACACAGAGAGAGAAATGAAAGAACCGGGCTTGTGTTTGACACAATTCCCTTAAACAGATTCGCCGTCTGTTCCCAGGGTACACCGGTTCGAAGCAGCGTGTACTGCCGGACTAGATAATCTGCCTGAAACGAAACCGGAACGCAGCAACAGCAGCCACGAGATCGATGATCAGAAAACCGCAGCAACAATGCGTGTTTCTATTGTTTTTGTATATATTTGTTATGAGCCAATTCATGTGTTTATATATGAATATCAAACACTAGATTAATGTCCCATTAATCCAAATAAACTCTAGATTAATGTCCCATAATGTCACATCAATCCATGGTTATTAAGCTCATTAACCATTGCAGTGAATGGTCAGTTTGGAATGCAAAGGGTTGGTTCAATGAACCAAAAACGTTCTAGAATCTGCTCAAAAGAAAGGTCACGCACATTAGCAAAAAACTGGTCACTTATTGACCCCCGTTTCGGAGCTGCATTCGTGTCCGCAGGTCGCGCGGGCACGAGTTCAGAATTTCAACCCGAATCGCCATTTTTCGCACCCCCCCCTGCGCGAGGGTATGAGCTAGAGTAAAACATGACACAAGTGATATCTAGAGCTTTGAGGTTTATCCTTATAAACCAATTCACCTTTTGTTCCCACACCAATGTGGGATAGCTCACATCACATTTTCCAAACTTGAACAAACATTCTTTTGAGATAAACATCTCATTCACACACATTTTCCAACAGTTTTTTCGTCTGATTGTTATACAACATGGGATCCGTTCACACAATCCTCTAAAGTTCCATTGGAACCTTTGTCTATGATGTCATACGGGTTGGATATGAGTACAAGTGGATATGAGATCGACGATATGATTCTAATAGATAACTTTGGAGTCCCCTTTTCGAAATTATGCTCGTGACTTGTTTGTTTTCAATTCATCTCGAATATCTTTTTATGAAGTTTATTAATAAGTTTCGTTAATTATTATTATTAGACGATTTATATTGTGTTTCATTATTTGTATGTTATCTAAATATTCATATATATTATGTTCCATTATTTGTATGTAGACTCAGTGTAGTTATCTTCTCCTTACACTACACGAAATATGATTTTCTGGTAAAAAATAGTAAATCTTTGGTGGCGACACATAATTTGTTTAGAGTAAACTTCGTTTTTAGTCCCCAACGTTTACTCATTTTAACCAATTTAGTCCCAACTTTTCAAAATTCTCAATATAGGGTCTCACATTTCAATTTTTTTTCAATCTTGGTCCCGAAGTTAATTTATTTTAAAACTTTTCTTAGTTTTGTCTTTTAGGCAGGGGTATTCTTGTCATTTGGTAGTCCAAGACAAAAAACCCCTTTAGTTTGATTAACAACGTGAACTTCCAAATCCCTCCTCACATATCACATATAGGAGGATTAAAAAAAACGCAGAAGCTTGAAGAAACCCTAATCCCGTCCGTAACCTACGTCGGCAGTGAAGATGTGGCTGCGATTGTGGCAAGTTCGTTCAAAGGAAGAAGATTTTGATCCCAATCAAGTATATGGTAAGTGTTCTTCTTCAACCCTAATCGATTTCTCACTTCCTGCGATATATATATGATGAACTGTAATGGATTTATGCAGTTCACAACCCTACGGTTTTCTCTCTCAAATTTAACCATGGAGGCTTCTTCACTTCACATCCAGGTAGAAGATATAAAAAGGGACAGGTATCATACATAGATCTAATTGAAGGTGCTGAATTTTCAGTTCATGAACTCAATAATATGGTCCAACAAATTGGTTATTCAAGTGAGGATCTGATGTTTTACCACTTTTTGATTCCTGGACAAAACCTAGATGTTGGTTTGAGGGCATTAGGTAATGATTTAGAAGTGAGAAACTTATTGGGGTATGTTGAAACTAATAAGCTGATTGAAATTTATATTGAGCATGGTGGCACACAACTGAACAATCACTTTCAACCTTCTGGTAGTAGTAATTTCAGCAATGTCATAATTGAGGAATTAATAGATGTTGAACTATCTAGTTCTAAGAGAATCTCACAAGAAATCACCAACAAATGTAAGAGTATTTGTGCACTTGATCAGTTTAGGGCTGATGTGGATAGGCTTGAACACGATGAAGAAGAAGAATTAATAGATGTTGATAACATTTTGTTTCACACAGTCGATGATGACATGCTTAACAATGATCACATGGATAATAATGAGGAAGAGATGATTAATGATGATCACATGGATCATGAAGATGGAGTAGAAACATTCCAAGATGACTTGTATGATAATGAATCTGAGGACTCTGATTTCTTAGTGGATGAGGACAATATGATTGAGGATGTGGAGGTTGATATGGCTGATTTTAGGGCTGCAGTAGACACATATAGTGATTCTGATCAATATGATGATGGGGAGGTTGACGATGAAGTAGATTTGGATGATTTTGATTCCCCAAGTGATGAAGATGACCCTCCTTTGGATAGAGCATGCAAGAAGTTAAGGAAGAAGAATAAAATAAATAGAGACCTAACAGTTGAACCATTCTATGTCGGTCAAGAGTTTTCTAACAGGAGAGAAATAAAGAGGTTAGTGACGAAACATGCAATTGAAACTAGAAGGCAACTATCATTTGAGAAAAATGACCGTAGAAGATTTCGGGTAGGGTGTAAGGGAATCATTCCAGTTTTTGAGAAAGGAAAAAGTGTAGAATCAGTTATTTCCTCATCCACTACTTGTCCTTGGACTTTATATATTGCAGATAACCATTATGAAGGATCTTGGGTTGTCAAGACTTACATCAAAGATCACAAATGTCTAAACACAAGAAATGTGAATCTATGCACAGTCAACTATCTTGCCAAAGAAGTAGAACAAACGATTGCTTTCAATCCTAGCATCCCACTAAAAGCTCTTCAAGAACAAATCCAACAAAAACTTCAGATCGAAGTTTCAATACAAAAGATTTTTCGAGCAAAGACAATGGCAAGCAAGAAACTTGAAGGTGACTACATGATGCAATATGAGCTGTTAAGGGACTATTCAGAAGAGCTTATCAGGTCCAACCCCGGAACAACTGTGAAAATTGATGTTGAGAGAGAGCCTAACTCATCCAATACCACCAGGCAGTTTAGAAGAATTTACATTTGTTTGGGAGCCTTGAAGGCAGGATTTATAGAGTGTGGTAGACAAATTTTGGGATTGGATGGATGTTTTATGAAAGGCCCTTTCCCTGGCCAGATTCTTAGTGCTGTTGGGATAGATTCAAATAATGGAATCTATCCGGTTGCATATGCCATGGTAGAAGCTGAAACACTTAACTCTTGGACCTGGTTCTTGGAGTGTTTAGGTGAGGACCTAGATTTGACTTCCAACTCCATCTGTTATAGTAATTATGTTTTAGTAATCTGTTTTAGTAATTATGTCTTCCTAACTTTTATTTAATTTAATTTAATAGGGGATTATACCTGCTATAAGCAAAGTATTTCCAAGTGCTGAACATAGGTTTTGTTTAAGGCATATTCATGAGAATATGAAGTCTAAGTGGAGGGGAAATTTGTATAAAAACATGTTGTGGAAGTGTGCAACTTCAACAAGCATGCCATGGTTTGAGAAAGCTATGAAAGAGGTTCAAGCTCAAGATGTTGGTCTTTATGAATGGTTGAAAGCAATTCCATCAAAGCATTGGTCAAGAGCTAGTTTCAGTGGTAAGATGCAACTAGTGATGTTCCTTTATTACTGTTTCATATTTGTTTCTAATTTATTACTATTTATTCTATGTTACAGGAAGGGCAACTAGTGATGTTCTTTTGAACAACCTTTGTGAGGTATTCAATAGGCAACTAATTGGTGCAAGGGATAAGCCAATTATTACATGCTTGGAATACATAAGGGAATATCTAATGAGGAAAATGGTTGTTGTGCATAAGATGATTGCCAAATGTGATGGACCATTGACTCCTAAAGCTACTAAGATACTTGAAGGCATCAAGACAGAGGCTTTAAAGTATAAAGTTCAATGGAATACTGCGAACAAGTATCAAGTGAGTGGCCAAAGAATGAACCAATGTGTGGTGGATGTTGATTTGAAAACTTGCAGCTGTAGGGAGTGGGAGCTCACAGGAATTCCTTGCAGGCATGCAGTAGCAGTGAACTTTGACATGGCTATTCATGGGAAGGAAGTTGGAATGCCAGAAACTTGGGTGAGTGAGGTGTACTGGCTGGACACATGGAAGAAGGTTTATGCACATACCATTGACCCAATCAACGGTAGAGATATGTGGCCACAATCTGCATGCCCAACTAAACTTATACCTCCAAAGCATCACAAACAAATTGGAAGACCCAAAAAGGCAAGAAAGAGAAGTGTGAATGAGGAAACAGTTGAGAGGAATGGCAAGATGTGCAGGAGAGGAAACGGTGTGAGATGCACTATTTGCAAAATGAGAGGACACAACAAAAGGTCATGCAAGGGTCAAGGAACTTCATCACAACAGCCCTCTGCTGGTTAATGAAAGCTTCTGTTAATGTTTATGTGTATTTTGGGTGACCCACTAAACTGCCTCTTTTGTTAAAAAAAATCCATCATTTAGGTGTATCATGAAACCTGGGATTTTGTATGCTACAATCTTTTGGGTATATCCATCTTTTGGTGTTGCTGTTCTTCTTTATTTTGTTATTTGGTCTTGCTGTATGAAATCTTGTCCTTCTTTATTTAGTTATTTGTTATTTACTGTTGTTCTTCGTTTATGGTTCATCACAATAGCTATGAACTATTCCAGCCTGCATATTTTCAAAGGCATTAAACCAAATCAGATCCTGTTCTGCTGCGTTTATGCCTCTGGATGTGCTCCTGCTTTATTTAGTTATTTGTATTGTTGTGGAATATTTATGCCGTTAAAAAAAAAAAATTAAACCAGATCAGCATCTAGCCAGCTGCATAATTTCGAAAGTTATATGGGTCATACCAAAGTTAAATGTCTTTAATGCCTTTAATGGTCATACCATTCAATATTTATAGCCAAAATGGTCAAAATGATCATTCGAAAGTTAATGGCATACCATTTAATGCCTTTAACCAAATCTGCATTTTATGTTGGTGGAAATTAATGGCATACCAAAACCAAAGTTATATACCTTTAATGGGTCGAAATTAATGGCAGTTGCCATATGTGGGTCGAAACTAGTGCACATTCAATTCACATTCATACCTTCTAATTAATGTATTCAATTCTTTTGAACAACCTTTGTGAATTAATGTATTCCATTCTTTTTTTTTAGAACAGCAAATTATGATTGTTCCATCAGTGATGTTTGTACATGAAATCCATCACAGATTTTTTTGAGGATGTCAATATTGAGATCAAATAATTTCTCATATTCTGAGATGTAGAAACCGGGGTCGGTGAGCCAAGCCAAACCCCGATGGCACAGCGGAAGCGGATCGGTGACTTTGTGAGCTTCGTCTTTGTAGAACAAATATACACACCCGGAAGAACATTACGGACCGGATCTTCTACTTGGGTGTTTGAGATGTGATGATGATGATGAGGATAAAACAGAAGATGTGATAAACAAGATGAAGATAAGTGAAATCATATATGGAGTCGAATGATTACATGTTTACCTATCCCACACATGCTATAGGTTCATGAACAAGAGTTCATGAACCCACACAACTTCAAAGATTCATGTCCTAAGCTCTCTCACTCATACATTCACTCATCTAGCTAGTCTTTCACAAATGAAAGACCAAACTATATATTCTAACTAGACAATGGCAAACTAGTAAATACTAGTGACTAGTGACATAAATAATACAACAATAAATAATAAAATCACTAATGCCAAGTCTTCGGTTAATGAGAGTCTCGAGTCATGAACTTCACCGCATGTTGTGCAAACGGTCAAACGGTAAGTGGTACGTTGAGTTTCATCTAACCAAATCACGAACTCGTCGGTCTCGGGAATTCCCAACAATCTCCCCCTATTTGGTTGATGAACAAACGGATAAATAACTCAACTCTTGTGATAATCGGTTCTCTTGTATTCTTGCAACTTGACTTCAAGAAGATCTTCATACGGTTTCAAATCTTTCATTTAGCCATTCTCCTTTGTGAAGCTCCCCCTATGAAGAAGAGTTGTTCTTCTCCTAGCCTTTTCTGCAAAGCCCATAGGGTGTTTACCAAAATTTAACAATACACACTACGTTTAAGGATGGAACCATCATCCTAAGTGTGGTTAAAGGTAAACAAGATAAAGGATCAAGGATAAATTTGAGATTCAATTCCATAATTCAACCGTCTTGTGAATACCAAACCGATGCTTCACTTCAAAGATAGTACCACTTCAAATAAATTACTTCAACAAGTCACAAGCTTCTAACTTTGCCTTTGTTTTTACCATCACGGTTATGGCTCAAGGACTCTTCAAAAGCTAGAACTTAATCCAACATTAGCAAACAAATTCTTCAATGTAGATAAACCCAAATTTGTGCACATTCTTCAATAATCAACCCACTTCTAAACACGTCTGCTTATAACGAAGAGCGTCTCAAATAGAAAAATAATTTGATTTCTACAAGTGTACCTTAGTTATACACCAATTTGTTGCGATGGACATTACTGACTCACACCCCGTTGACTTGTAGTAATTTTGGCAAGTGTTCCGGACTAACTGGTGCACCAAGTGACTTCCTTTGGAAGTTTTTCAAGTTCCCTTGGAACTTTTAAGTTCCCTAGGAACTTTCTCACTTAGAAAATTTTTCACAGAAGAGTTCCCTAGGAACTTTTTGGTTACTCTTGAACTTTTCCCTTAGAAAAATTTGCACTGAAGAGTTCCCTAGGAACTTTTTGGTTACTCCTGAACTTTTTCCTTAGAAAAATTTCCAGTTCCTCCGGAACTTTTAGTTCCTTAGGAACTTTTTCCTTAGAAAAATTTTCAGTTCCTCCGGAACTTTTAGTTCCCTAGGAACTTTTTCCTTAGAAAAAATTTCAGTTCCTCCGGAACTTTTAGTTCCCTAGGAACTTTTTCCTTAGAAAAAATTTCAGTTCCTCCGGAACTTTTAGTTCCCTCGGAACTTTTTCTTTAGAAAAAAATTTCGGTTCCTCCGGAACTTTTAGTTCCCTAGGAACTTTTTCCTTAGAAAAAATTTTCTGTCGGAAATTTTTTTTTTGCCACGGAACAGAGTTATGCCGGATGTCAACATGTTGAAATAACTCATTTTCTCTCGATTAAGAACCCGTAAAAACTCGGTGTTACAAGCTGCAGTCTTGTGAGTTTTTATTCTTCCATCACTTTGTTAAAAATTAATTAACAATAAACATCAACAATATAAAATCTGCCATATTGACTAAAAGGTTGAGTGTTTGGGTGAGGAGAGAGAAAGTACAAAAAGTACAAAAGGTGGGGACAAATAGGGTGGTTGCTTTAAAAGTTAGTCAAAAGCCTACTAACTTTTTCCTATTCACCTTTATGGGTTTTGTTTTAGTTTCCCTTTATTTTAATCACTCAAAATTAAAACAAACAATCTTCAAACGTATGAAGATCTGGGAAACTAACTATTTGGGATGAGTTTAGACATGAACTCATTTTCTTTTATGTGACTATATCTAACACAAAAGGAACCCAAATAATTCAATAAACATCTCTATTTGTTACAACGACAAGCAAACTAACACAAAGTTGAAGAAACCAACCAAATTGTTGCGTTTTCTTCGACCATGGCTCTGATGCCAATTGTAGAAACCGGGGTCGGTGAGCCAAGCCAAACCCCGATGGCACAGCGGAAGCGGATCGGTGACTTTGTGAGCTTCGTCTTTGTAGAACAAATATACACACCCGGAAGAACATTACGGACCGGATCTTCTACTTGGGTGTTTGAGATGTGATGATGATGATGAGGATAAAACAGAAGATGTGATAAACAAGATGAAGATAAGTGAAATCATATATGGAGTCGAATGATTACATGTTTACCTATCCCACACATGCTATAGGTTCATGAACAAGAGTTCATGAACCCACACAACTTCAAAGATTCATGTCCTAAGCTCTCTCACTCATACATTCACTCATCTAGCTAGTCTTTCACAAATGAAAGACCAAACTATATATTCTAACTAGACAATGGCAAACTAGTAAATACTAGTGACTAGTGACATAAATAATACAACAATAAATAATAAAATCACTAATGCCAAGTCTTCGGTTAATGAGAGTCTCGAGTCATGAACTTCACCGCATGTTGTGCAAACGGTCAAACGGTAAGTGGTACGTTGAGTTTCATCTAACCAAATCACGAACTCGTCGGTCTCGGGAATTCCCAACATGAGATGTATTCCATTCACTGTTAAATGACTTCAAGCCATTTAAAATGGTCATTTAACCATTTTGAATAAGTGTTAGATGCCTTCAATCCATTTAAACCAATCTGAACCAAATTGAGTAATGCTCTTTCATGAAAATTCACTGCCATTTTATTAATAACCTCAATTTGCTACATGAAGAACCAAAATTTGAAAAGACAGAATTACATCATTTCCTAAACATGAAATACAAATTACATGAACACCAACTCAATTACAACCCTAAGGCAACATGGAGCACAATGATACACAGACAAAAAGCACAGAAAATCTTCATCCTTTTGTTCGAAATTGCACACCTTTGTGCCACTGATTTATGCTCGTTAATTGATCTCAAAAGACTATGAATGACTTCAACTGCTCTTCGACACATAGGAGGATCCATCCAACAAAAGAATCCACATTTTGATTCCTATTAACTTTTTCTACAGAGAAAATTATGTTAGAAGAAGTAAATGTGGAATGATGAGGAAGAAAGTTTACCTTTTGTGCACACGAATACAATCTCCTTCCAGGATTTGTGTCCGTCCAAGATGTGCGAGAATCATCGTTAGAAATCCACAAAAGCAAACCGCCATTGAAATCTCTTGATTTGCAGGTTCGTTCTTTCAGGGGGGACGCTGATAGTGGGGGCTTGTGACAAAAGCAAATCGATTAGGGCTTGATTGTAGATCTAGGGCAGCTTCTTCTTGATTGGCAGATCTAAAGAACCCTCTATGAGCAGATGGAGATGGAAAGGGTGAAGAGTACAACGATCAGATGGGAAAGGGGTGGGACTTGAGGGTTTATACGAAGAATCATTAAAAATTATGGAATATAAAAATTATTTAAAACAAATGGAAATGACAAAAACACCCCTCTATAAAAGACAAAACTAAAGGAAGTTTTAAAATAGATTAACTTCGGGACCAAGATTGAAAAAAAATTGAAATGTGAGACCCTATATTGAGAATTTTAAAAAGTTGGGACTAAATTGGTTAAAATGAGCAAACGTTGGGGACTAAAAACGAAGTTTACTCATTTGTTTACATATATCTATATATATACATGTATTTTCTGTGACAATTAAACAGGGGAATTGCAATGGCCTCCTTCAACATTTACATCAGAATTTCAATCGGTACTCCTTTTCGTTCATTTTTTTAACGGCGTTTGAAACTATTCTTCAAATCTCCAATACCCGAGTGAGCCTTTCTGAGACGGGATTGCAACCATCCATACTAATTTTGACACTCCATGCTTCATTGGCTCACCCATGAACACCATCAAGGAGGAGACTCACCACTTGAAAAAAACCCCCTTGAGTCAGGTTTGAACTTGAGACCTCAAAGTCCCCAAGCTCTAACCTTCATTCTCTTACCATTGGGACAAATGCCCCTTGATCTTAATCTGACCATTGAACAACGAAATCTTAGTCGCCTTCTTCAACATATACATCGACTTTCCATTGCCGATGTTTCCTTATGATGGTCAGTT
Organism: Deinandra increscens subsp. villosa; assembly: GCA_039602395.1. Lineage (NCBI taxonomy): Eukaryota > Viridiplantae > Streptophyta > Magnoliopsida > Asterales > Asteraceae > Deinandra > Deinandra increscens. The sequence continues at coordinate 7,966,397 of JBCNJP010000012.1, read as the reverse complement.
GGGTGAGAGCATCGACTCATCACCATCGCCACCTCTGATTTTCTCACATCAATCTCTTCCGACTTCCATGGTCTTCTTTACCCTTTCTTTGAACTGTTTAGTTGTGGACTAATATCATTTTCATGATGTTTGGCTAGGGTAATCGTTTGTTGCTTTTGTGTGATTCAGGTAATAAGGAAACGATTATTTTCTCTTGATTTAATCTGCTACTCATGAAGTATTTTGATGTTGTTATTGATTCTTACTATTGCAATTTTCATGTTGTTCTTGTATGTTTTGATATTTCTTATCAAAATGTGGGTTTTAATAGCAAGTTGTGTCCCTCATGTTATACCCTAAAATTAATAACCCTTGAAATTTTTATTTTTTGGTCATAATTCCCATTTTATTGGTGTATCGAAGTGTCATTTTGTTCCAAATTGATGTCTGTACGTATTCAAGCTCCAAAGATTAGGATTTGCACTTTTTTGGATTTGAACGCGACATCACTTTTACTTGCAAACTTGTGGATTCACAAATTGAAACTAGAAATGATGTTCTTTAATGTCAAAAATATGATTACAACAAAACTAAACAATTTAAAAGATCTATGAAATTTAAAACGAGAATCTCAACGTACACAACAGATCTATGAAATTTAAAAGATCTGATTACAACAAAGGGGCTGTTTGATAACCACTTACCCAGTCCAGTAAGAGCTTACCAGGGACTGGGTCACTAGTAAGCTTGTTTGATTAGATTGTTAACCTACTCGGACCGAATAAAAGCATCGGACCGAGTCCTTTAAATATTTCTAGCTGACCGACCAAATGAGAAACTGACCGACCAAATGTATTAATTAAGCAACGCATTTCTTTTTTTTTTAAGAATAAAATAAAAAATACTCTCATACTTTAAATAAGCATAACTTCTTTAAAACTAGATAAATTTTGAAAATAAGCACACCATTACGCGTGAAATTGAAAAACGATTCAAACTAGATATATATTGATATGCTTTCGGTGAATGTTTGAAAAGTCGAGACGAACACGATGTCGATGATGTTTAATCAAGCATAACTCCTCCAAAACTAAATGAATCTCGAAAATAAGCACGCCGTTGCGCTCGAAATTAAAAAACGATTCAAACTAGACCTATATTGATATGCTTTCAGTGAATGTTTAAGATTGTTTTTAATACATTAAAAACAAATAGCTATATACATGCATTTTCTCAGTCAGCTCTTACCCAGTCAGCTACTATCAAACACCCAAGTTTGAATCAGAGTTTCTTACTCAATCAGCTCTTACTCACTCAGCTCTTACTCAATCAGCTCTTACTCAATCAGCTCTTACCCAGTTAGCAACTATCAAACAACCCCAAAGCTAAACAATAGTCAACAAGAGATGATGAATCACTGAAAAGTCTCCCTACGCTAGAAGACAACCACTACGAACTAACATGTGAAAAGATCCATCAAGAGATGATGAATCACTGTAAAACCCTAGAACAGTGGTGAAGAGCCGAGAAATATAAACATAAAAAATACAAATCTTTATATTTTTTAACATTCAAGGAATAGTTTTCATTAATGGCAAAATTTCAATTTCAAAGATAGACAGTGACTTCATTCAAATGTTGATTCGTTATAAGAAAAATTGGCTATGCACGATTGGTTCTCCTACTACGGCAATTCACTAAGACAAAGCATAATATGTAAATTTAGTTAATCACTTTGTATCAGAAATTGTTATCTTAAAAAGATTAAATATTTTTAAATTGCAAATGAACTTGGAGGAAAGATAGAGCACTAAAGATCTTTCGAAAGTGGTGTACTCCAATATCGGTAGTCACTAATGTTATATTAAGAGTGTTGGATGTTCATGAGAGCTTTTTAATTTTTGTTGGATCTAAAGGGCTGGACATTTTATGGGTTGTTAATTGGATAAATTTTCTATTTATAGAATTAGATGATTGTTATATGATGTATTTTAATATTTATTAAGAGGAGCATCATATTTTCTTGAAGTTTTATATTCTTTTCTGTGTTACAAGTTGGTTCTAGTATTAATTTCCGCCTGCCACTCTTTACCCGATTTACACCATGACGAACATCCAAAATTAAGTATGTGTTGGATCGTGGTTAAACATAGTTAACCTATCAAGTTACATGAAGGTATCAAACAAGAGATGCGAAATCAGACTTGTTTAATTTGTGTTCTAAGCAAAGATGCTTTTGATCCGAGAAGATAACAAGCAAACAAGAAGTAAAGTAGTTGAACACGAAATATAAATTCCAAGCACTACAATATTATTACTTCTCAAGTGTTTACAAATGTTACAGCTGATGAACAAGATGTACAAGGATCAACAGTAAACAAGAGAAATACAACTAATATATATAGTGCAAGGAGGAAATAAAAGATATTTTTTATTTCCTTTTAGCTACTAGGCTAAATAAAGCAATCATATCTACTACAAAATTTGTTGTACTAGCCCGCATGGGTAAAGTGAACAGTTGAGCAGCTCTGTCGGTTGAACAGTGTAAAGCATGGTGGAAAGTGAACCACTCCCTGCAGCTTTCTGTCTTGGAACTTGAACTGTGTGAGAAGTCAAACTTCCGAGGTAACTAAGGGAAAGTTCCGGAGGAACTACTTAGTACAGGAAAAGTTCCGGAGGAACTTCCTTCGGAATTCTGACTTAGTGTTGGGAATGTTCAGTTTGGCTGAAATTCTCTAAGTCAGAGTTCCGAAGGAAGTTACTCCGGAACTTTGTTCACACTAAGTAGTTCCTCCGGAACTCTTCCTAGTGTTACTCCGGAACTTTGACTTATCCCCTGGTGCAAGTTCCAATGCAGAAAAGCTGTCAGAAAGCAGTTTTACTTTACACCATGCTGTACACTGTTCACCGATAGGTCTGCTCAACTGTTCACAGAAGCATGCTTGTACTACAACAACTATGGAGTAGATATGATTTGTTTATTTAGCCTAGTAGCTAAAAGGAAATAGAAGAATATCTTTTATTTCCTCCTTGCACTATATATATTAGTTATATTTCTCTTGTTTCTCGTTGATCGACTCTCTCTAGTTTATCAGCTGTAACCCCTTTGTAAACATTGAGAAGTAATAATATAGTAGTGCTTGGAATTAATATATTGTGTTCATCTACTTTACTTCATGTTTACTAGCTACATTTTCGATCAAAGCATTTTAACATTAACACAAACAAGTCTGATTCCGCCTTTCTTGTTTGATACCTTCAAGTAACTTGTTTGGTTAGTTGATTCTAACCACGATCCTACAAGTGGTATTAGAGCATTGGCTCTTGTGTTTAAAAGTTTTAAAGATTTTGTTTTCTAAACTTTTCTTACTTAAAGGTGTTTCTGTTTGCTTTGGATAGGACTGTTTCGATTCTTGATCTCTGAAAATGAGTGAACTAAGGAATGGCAGCACTAACAAACCACCCACCTTCACTCCTGATGACTTTGATACTTGGAAACTCAGAATGGAGATTTTCTGTGTTGGGAATGTTCTGCTTGGCTGAAATTCTCTAAGTCAGAGTTCCGAAGAAAGTTAGTCCGGAACTTCCTTTACACTAAGTAGTTCCTCCGGAACTTTCTTTAGTATTACTCCGGAACTTTGACTAACCCCTGTTGCAAGTTCCAATGCATAAAGCTGTCAGAAAGCAGTTTTACTTTACACCATGTTGTACACTGTTCACCGATAGGTTTGCTAAACTGTTCACAGAAGCATGCTTGTACTACAACAACTCTGGAGTAGATATTATTTGTTTATTTAGCCTAGGAGCTAAAAGGAAATAAAAGAATATCTTTTATTTCCTCCTTGCACTATATATATTAGTTGTATTTCTTTTGTTTCTTGTTGATCGACTCTCTCTTGTTCATCAGCTGTAACTCTCTGTAAACATTGTGAAGTAATAATATAGTAGTGCTTGGAATTGATATCTTGTGTTCATCTACTTTACTTCTTGTTTACTAGTTACTGTTTCGATCAAACCATTTCGAACATTAACACAAACAAGTCTGATTCCGCCTTTCTTGTTTAATACCTTTAAGTAACTTGTTTGGTTAGTTGATCCTAACCACGATCCTACATTCTGCAAAAACACTGACCACAAAATGTGGGCTTCCATTATCAATGGACCACAAGTCATCACAACCAAATCTGTTACTCAACCATCTGTTGATCTAATCAAAACGTATGAGAATTATTCTGATGATGACCATAAGACCTGTGAAGGTGACTACAAAGCTTTGTGGGCACTCCAGGCAGCTCTTCCTAATACCATACTCATTGGCTTTAAGAGATGCAAAACTGCACATGATCTTTGGAAAGCTCTTATTGAATTGTATGAGGGAACAGATGAGGTGAAAGAGAACAAGAAAGATATTTTGAAACAAAGATATGAAAATTTGTCACAAAAGGGGTGAAACAATGTCTTAGCAATATTTGAGATATGTGAGACTGATAGATGAATTGCAGGGTGTAGATGTGAAAATTGACAATGCTGATATAATCAGAAAATTTTTAAGATCATTACCTGAAGTTTGGATTGTCTATACAGTTAGCATAAAATATAACAAAGACCTCAAGACCTTGAAATTAGGAGATCTCTATGGAATGCTGAGTGCACATGAGATGGAGATGAATGAGAAGTCTGGTGTATCATCTAACCAGACATCATCTTCCAAAGGCACCTTGGCCCTCATCACTGCTCACTCAGAGAACTATTCTGAACCAGAACCATATGTATCTTTTCCTGAGTCTCCTAAGGGACATGAAGTTTCATATTATCAAAACTTTGCAAATGTTGCCAACAGTTCTTATACAGGGTTCACTAGATCAGATCTTGAATGCATTAGTGCAGATGATCTAGAGGAGATTGACATCACTACCTAACTTGCAATGGTGTCACTGAGGGCACAAAGGTTCTACAAGAGAACTGGAAGAAAGTATAATGGAGCCAAGAATGCTTCTATTGGTCTTGACAAATCAAAAGTCAAGTGTTACAACTGTCATCAGTTGGGACACATTGCCAGGGAGTGTTCTCAGCCAAGAAGAGAAAATAGTTACAATGCTGAGAAGAAACAAGAGTACACCAAACCAAGCTCTAGTTTCACCAAACCAAGCTCTTCCTCAGGTCCTACTCCACCAAAGCCCTCTTACAACAACCAAGGCCATGCAACTGCTACTGTAGCAAACCAACCAGGGTTTGTTGACTGGGAAGAAGTGATGAGTGAGTTTGCTCCAACCAACCATGCCTTGATGGCCAGTGGTTCTTCACCTGCAACTGCAGAGGTAAACTCTAACTCCAATACCGAACCTGAGAATGTGTTGTGCACACCTAAGTGCATTGAACTGGTTGAAAGTTACAAAAAGCATAATCAGTCACTTATAGATGAAATAACTAACCTAAATGAGTTGAAAGAGTACTCAAGAAGGGCTGATATAGCTTACTCAACCAAAACTGATGAACTCAAGCAAACCATAGGGATTTTGAAACATCAACAAACTGATTTTATAACTCAAATGGATGATGTTGTTGAGCAACTAAATATTTCAAAGAAACAAAATGTGGAATATGTGCTTGACATTCAAACTCTAAAAGATCAGCTGAGAGAAGCCATATGCAATGCTGATAAATTCCAGATTGCAAGTGAAAAAGCTAAAAAATTATGGCATGAGCACACACATGGGAAGGGAAGGGTATCTTTTAAAAATGTTGAAAACCCTGACTCATATACTAGTCTTGAAACTTTACCCCTCAAGGAAACAAATGTATCCTTGACTCCTGACCCATTGGTAAAGGGTCCTGTAATTAAGGACCTCTCCAAAGAAGCTGAAAGCTTGAAAGAGAGTGATGACATGCGAACTGAAAGTTTTATTAGTTTTCCTGATGTCACAACTGCATCAACCAGCATTTCTGCTAAGGTTGAAAATTCAAAAATTTCAATGCCAATTCTTAGAGTCACCAAGACATTGAGTTTAGACAATGAAGGATCTCACTCCTCAGAATCTACTACTCAAAAGATTGAAAAAGCAAAAATTGTTGTGAATCAAATTAGTCATGTGTCATCAAAACAAAGTTCTCACAGTTGTGTGAGAGAATGCATAATTTGTGGTGAATTAGGACATGTTGCAGTTCACTGTTCTTACAATACTTTCAAACAGATAATTAAAAATGTCAATATTTCTCCTAAGAGAAATCAAAATCTGTTCAATTCAAAGAATTCAAAGGATAGCGGGAACATGTCACCAAAAAGATCACAGGGTGATCAAAGGGTTTTTGGAAAAACTCAGAAGGTTTGGGTTGGAAATGAGAAGAATAACAGCTTCTCACATGTTAAAAGAAACAATTTTCCTAAGGAACAACATTCCGCAGGAACTTCATTTCTTCCGGGAGAACATTCCTCCGGAAGAAGTACAGTTCCCTCGGAACATTTTAGCAACAACAGGTCTTCTAAACCTTCAAAACAAATACCTGAATTTCAACCCACTGAGTTCATTAATCAAATTCACTCATCTTTCAAAAGAAATTCACGAGCAAAATCTGCTCCTTGTGAAAGAAAACAATTTTCTGAACAGTATGAAGTGCATGATCATCCCGCACAAGTGAGTTCCTACGGAACTCAGCATCCTCATACTGAAACTCCCAATGTTGCTTCTCAACCAAAATTTGAAAATGCAAAACAAAGAAGCAACAGGAAGTCTTGGGAAAAGAAGGCTTTTATTAAGAAACATGGTTTTCCCAAATGGCAAAGTTATAACAGAAATATAAATGAGAAAAATGGTGATTTTTCTGAGTATGATGACTTGCCTACTGAAAACCAACTTGTTTTAGGAAACTACTCTTATAATGATGCCATGGGAAGACCCAAGACCACAAAGGCTTGGGTCCCATACTCCAACTGACCATGTTCTTTACCTGTGTAGGGGTTACCTAATAAATCTCAAGCAAATGTTTGGGTTGTAGATAATGGGTGCTCCAGTCACATGACAGGTAATAAAAATCTTCTAGAAAATACAAAGAGATATGATGGTGGTCCCGTTGCATTTGGAAGCAATGAAGGGTACATTACAGCACTTGGTAATGTATCAAATGGAAGTTTCACTCTTGACAAGGTGAGTCTTGTCAATGTTCTGAATTTTAATCTGTTGAGTGTATCACAAATTTGTGATAAGAACATGAATGTTCTGTTTAATGATGAAGAAGCTTTAGTACTTAAGCCTGGTCTCAAAATTCCTACTGAAATGATTTTGATAAAAGCAAAAAAGACAGGATGGCTTGTACTTACTTGATATGGCAAGTGCCAAATCTCTTGAAGGCAATACTTGTTTGATATCAAGAGCTTCTATTGATGAGTCTGACCTTTGGCACAGAAGACTTGTACATGTAAATTACAAAACCATGAACAAACTTGTTAATTTAGGTTTGGTGAATGGTTTACCACAAAAACATTTTAACTGTAATGAGCATTGTACTGCTTGTTTAAAGGGAAAGCAGCACAAGTCTTCTCATAAGTCCAAATCTGAAAATTCAATTTCTCAACCCTTAGAATTGTTGCACATGGATCTCTTTGGTCCTACAAGGGTAATGAGTTTGGGAAAGAAATCTTATTGTTTTGTTATCACTGATGATTTTTCAAGATACACATGGGTTTTCTTCCTAAGAACTAAGGATGAAACACCTGAAATTTTAAAGACTTTAATCACTCAACTTGAAAATCAGTCAAATTTTAAAGTCAAAACAATTAGATGTGACAATGGCACAGAATTTAAAAATCATGTTTTAAATTCCTTTTGTGAAGAAAAAGGGATATCTAGGCAGTTTAGTGCTGCTAGGACTCTTCATCAAAATAGGGTTGGTGAGAGGAGAAATAGAACACTGATTGAGGCTGCTAGATTAATGTTGGCTGAGTCTAAGCTCTCTGTAACTTTCTGGGCAGAAGTAGTGAACACTGCCTGCTATGTTCAGAACAGGGTGCTTGTGGTCAAAGGTAAAAACAAGACACCATATGAACTTTGGAGAAAAAGAAAACCAAGTATTCACTTTCTCAAAGTTTTTGGTTGTCCTGTTACAATATTAATAACCAATGAGAATTTAGCTAAGTTTGCTGAAAAGGCAGATGATGGCTTCATGGTTGGATATTCAGGTGTTGCTAAGGCATACAGAGTATACAACCTTAGAACTAAAATTATTGAAGAGTCAATTAATGTGTTTTTCAATGAAAAATCAACAAATAGGTTTAGCTCTGAACCCTCATGGTTATTTGATATTGATTCACTAACCAATGCTTTCAACTTTACAGTTGATAAGTCTTTTAGTGAGTATGTGTAATCTCAGGGGGAGAACTCAAATGCAAAGAAGGATGGCTGCAATTTTGGTCACTTCTACTCCTCTGTCAGCACACAACCTTACAAACCACCTACCATGCCAACAGTTGCAATTCAACAAGTTACTGATCCCACTCCAGTGAACTTGGTTGAAACTGAGTCAAGTGATTCACAATCACAAAAGGATGGTTATGTCTCAGATACTAGTGATGATGGGAGTGTGCAGCATTCTCCGAATGAAAATCTACATGGTGATCATGATGGTTCTCATGAGTCAAACTTCACTGACTCATCTCTTGAAGAGACCATCAACTCTGCTAACAACTTGAGTGATCAACATGTTTCTGCTGCAACTACATCAAATCTACCCCATTCACAAAGAATGCCAGGAATTGAGCTTAGTGTCCAACTGCCCCCAATTATTCCACCAACTAGGCAAGTTCAAAGTCACGAATTCCCAAGTTTTCAGAACACAAATGTCAGCAAAACTCATCCAATTGAGAATGTGATTGGTGAGGTGAATGCTCCTGTTCTTACAAGAAGCAAGTCTGCTGATGCAAATATCTGCTTATTTGCCTGCTTCCTATCTCAAGAAGAACCAAAGCAAGTAGAGCAAGCACTAAAAGACAATCATTGGATTGAAGCTATGCAAGAGCAATTGTTCCAAATCAACAAACAACAGGTTTGGGAACTGGTTGACCTTCCAGAGTATGCTCAACCTATTGGAACAAAATGGGTTTTTAGAAACAAGAAGGATGAAAGAGGAATTGTTGTAAAGAACAAAGCTAGGCTTGTTGTTCAAGGATATGCTCAAGAAGAAGGGATAGACTATGATGAGGTTTTTGCTCCAGTTGCAAGATTAGAGGCAGTCAGAATCTTCCTTGCCTATGCAGCCTACAAGAACTTCACAGTGTATCAATTGGATGTCAAAAGTGCTTTCCTTTATGGAAAACTGAAGGAAGAAGTTTATGTCTGTCAACCACCAGGGTTTGAAGACCCACACCATCCTAACAAGGTGTGTAAACTGATCAAGGCTCTCTATGGCCTCAAGCAAGCACCAAGAACATGGTATGAGACACTCTCAAACTACCTGCTTGGCCATGGATACAGAAGAGGAGCTATTGATAAAACTCTCTTCATAAGGAAAGTTGGAAAAGATAAGTTGCTTGTTCAGATTTATGTGGATGACATCATCTTTGGGTTAACCAATCCTAAGTTGTGCAAGGAGTTTGAGACCCTGATGCAAGATCAATTTGAAATGAGTTCAATGGGTGAACTTAATTTCTTTCTAGGTCTCCAAGTTAAACAAACTGCAGAGGGCATTTTCTTGAACCAGTCCAAATACATTCAAGATATGCTCAAGAGATTTGATATGCTATCTTCCTCTTCTGCAAAAACTCCTATTTCAACCTCTCACAATCTGAATACAGAATCAGAAAGTGAACCTGTTGATCAGCACACGTACAGGGTAATGATTGGTTCTTTGATGTACTTAACTGCAAGTAGGCCTGATATTATGTTCAGTGTATGCTTATGCTCTAGATATCAATCTGCTCCCATAGAATCCCACATGAAGGCAGTTGTGACACCTCGTCCGAAAATCCAGGTCAAACCGTTTACTTTGACTTTTAATTAAGTATTAATTGTGCTTTATCTGATCTGATTTCTGTTAATCTGTTAAATTACTGTGTCTGACTGTTAACTGATGACGTAAACCTAATCCCGCATTTGTGCTAAAAGCGTATACCCGTTAAAAATATTATGATTTCATGTATAAATCATGGAACTTCAATAACAAGAAAAATAAATATAAAATGTATTTTTATATTTTATCCGGAACTGGTGTCGAACGTTTATATAATCGACACGTCGAAACTGATGAGCGATCATACGTTTAGAACTATTCGGTTTTAAACAACCTGAACGGTCGAGCTTAAAACTGTTATAAACTGACAAACTGAAAACGTTATCCGTAATCAGACTGAAAAACTGAAAAACATAACTGACTTCTGAAAAACATTTATAATCAACTAAAACAATTGTTTTTATGAAATAAAAACATCACGAACTGAAATCGTTGTCAAGACTTAAGCCTAACCCTTACCGAACACCCAATTGGGCCCGACTTGGCCCAATAGGCCCAATAAGCCTAAAACAATTAAACCGAGCCCAAAACTTTGATCCGTTACTCAAATATAATATTCCGAATAATCATGGCGACCCGAAACCTCAACCGATGCAAAACGGGCCCGGGCCTCGATCCGGTGCCCGTTTGGGCCCGTACGGCCCATTACCGACAAACGAGCCCGAACACATTTTTCTTTTTATGATTTGGCTCGATAAAAAGCCCAAACCCCAATGGGTTTATTTTTATAATTTAAGCCCATCAACTTGTATTAATTTTTATAAATGGATTTGACATCTTTAAGTTTTATAAAAATTAGTCACCACCTTTTATAACTTTTACACTTTTGAGATTATTAAATGTTATGGCTTTAATCATCTCCACCCTTTGTATATTTTATATAACACTCCTATTATCCATAACCTATTTTATAAAAGATGACAATATTTTATAAACCAACACTTAGTTTTATAAAACATGCCCAAAATTATAAATAACAAATCACCTACATACTAAGTTTTTATAAAAATCTAAGAAGAAGATTTTTACTTAGCAAACTTGTGGAAGGATACTTGGCCACTCTTTCACCCTACTCACCCTACTCACCTCACTCTAGCTCCCATCATTGGTAAATAGTCTCATGAGACTTGTACACATCTCCTTGCACCAACCCAAACAACCAACTCTCTTACAACACTCAAACCCTTTTCCCTCTCCCTCAACCTCACGATTTCCAGCCCTCATCCCTCTTCTTTTGCTGTTGCCGAGAACAGCCCCACCACCACCATTTCCAGCCACCACCACCATCATCCACCACCACCACCGCCATCAACCACAGCCCCCCACAGCCGCAAACCACCTCCCCCTTCCCTTGTTTTCCTTCTCGACAACCCACAACCCCGCCACCTTCACCTCAGCCGCCACCACCTCTTCTCCTCTCCCTGCCGTGAAACACAGCCACCACCAGCCACCACCGAGCACAGCCCCACCTCCATCTCTTTCTCGCCGTGAACAGCCACCCCATCGCCACCCTATCCTCTGATCCTTTTCTCGCTGCTGTGAACAACCACAACCATGACCACCGCCACTGCCCAGCAGCCGCTACCACTGGAAGCACAACCACCACCCAGCCGCCTCCCTGCTGCCTCCTGCCGCCGCTAGCTGCTGTGGTGCCGCCAAGCTCCACCACCACCACGTTTTTCTTAGTTTTTCATTTCTCCTCCATTGTGAGTCTTTCAAGCTATTTTTCTCTTGTGTTTTAAACACCTTAAACCCACCCAAATGATCCCAAGTCTTGACAATGTTAACACTAAAAACCTTAAGTTTTCTAGTAATCTTGATCATCTTATAAGTTTCCAACACAATAAGATGTGTTTTTGTTTTAAAAACATAAACCTATGGTTCATTTAACTAACTTAATGTGTTGGTTTAATCATCTAGTGATTTCATGTTAACTACTATACTTTGCATGGTTTGATGGATTAAAATATTGTTGTTAGTATGTTATGATGACTAGAAATGTCATTTGGTTATGATTGATAGTTTAGCATGATTTAAAATGTTCTAAAATGCTAGAATTGTTAGTTATGAATTTGTGTTGTAAAAATCAAACATATAGACTAATATGTTGCTAATGATGATCATCATGGACTAGATAATGTGTTAGTGACACATATGGACTTAGTTGGACATTAGAGGTGTTATCTTAAATTTTGGGACATTAGGAAGGCTACATGCAAATTTTACATAAAATGATAACCTTAAAACCATTTAAATGAATTTTATGGATGAAATATAAAAACTAGTGATTTTATAAATTACTCGGATATTTAAACCATAAAAATATCACCATAATCATTTTTATATAAAATGGTCACATTTTATAAAAATATAAATCCTAAAAGACAAGAATTAAAAGTCTTGTTTAGATTTAATAAAAGAAATAAAATGGGTAAAATATATGTAGATATATTTTATGTTAAAAAATGATAGAATATCAAATTTTTGAACAATTAATAAAAAGAATAAAACATTTGGATTTTTATACAAATGGAAACATTTTCATGTTAATGAATTTCTATAAAAAGTCTTTTATTTAAAACCCTAACTTTGATTTATAAATAAAGTTATTTAAAAATGATTTTATAAAAATAAAATCAAAAGACTTACAGAAATTATAAAAAACATATTTTAAACATTTTTGATCATTTTAAATGAATCAAAATAATCAAAACGTTTTAACCGGATCAAGTGTTTATTTATAAACGTTTGGAATTGAAACAAAATCTTTAAACGATTTAAAAACGTTTTACGACGTAACGAATCATAAATAATTATTTTCAACAAATAATTATCTTTACGAATTTTAGAAACCCTAATTTGAGTTAAAATCATTTTGGTTTGTAAATATAATTATTTTAATAATAATTATATTTATATTAACTCAAAACCCTAATTTTCATAACATGATTTAAATATTAAAGAACCTTTAATATTTACCTATTTATATTAAATCAATTAACTTGTAATAATTTAATAAAAATATTTGGACAAGTTATAATAATTATTTCAATAATAATTATCAACCCTAGTTATATATATTATAACTTAACGCGATTAATTAATCAATCGAGCGAGCGAACATAAAAATAATAATAAATATTATTATTTTAAAACGATGTTCAATACTTGATTGAACTAGCCTTCATGATATGTTATCACATGTTCGTTATTTGTATTCAATTTGCTTAAATATGTTTATACGTGAACATTAGCATTTACTGATTGTAAACTGATTAACTAACGGGTTTTCAAAACGCTACAAACGGGATTATACGTCAAGACATGACCGGTATCATTTGGGTAACGTTCGTTACTCAAATGATTATGTGGACCCTTATGCATATTGTCTTATGTTTTAATAGGACTTTACTTGCTAGTTGCCACTCGGCAATTCATCATTACCACTGAATCAAGTGAGTTTCACGGCCCCTTTTCTTTACAACTGTTTTACACTAATGGGGGAGAAATCATGAACTGATAAATTGTTTTAACTTAATGTTATGATTACCTTTAGCCGTATGACTATCTGTTCCCTTACTGATTGCCCAACTGGTACTTTATCGTTATAAACGTTAGTACAACTGAATCCCACCATTAGTTGATTTCAATTAGTTCTGATCGAAACGATAACTAGTGAATAGATCTATTTGGGTTGACAACCCTGCCCAGGTTGGTAGCTCCAATCCTGACTTCGTATATTGTCAAGGGGTACACGTCAGTTTTTCTTGCCTGTTCGGTATCTCTCGGGCGAGGATACCATGGGTGGGTAAACCGTTAGTATTTGAAATCAAGGTTCAGGTGAGATCATACAACTACAACAGTAAGCTAATATAACATTCTGAGTTTCCTGAAAACTGTTTTACACTATTACTAAACCTCACCAACTTTATGTTGACCTTTTTAAACTCATGATTTCTCAGGTAACTAAGCTGATCATGGAAGCCGTGCAAATGGGACTGCGCCTTTATATTCGGACCTGCTTTGTTGGAGTCTTAGTCCCTATCTATCCTATATAACTACCTTATGTTTTCAATAAATGAAACTTGACTTTTAAAGTTCAAATGTAAGATAATATCGTTTGCCACACTTTCCGCTGCAACGATTAATGATATTATGTTTAAATTAACGTTTGAATTTAATAGTAGTTGTTCTGTATTTCTGTGACTATGATTCCATCTCGCTCACACCCAATCATTTGTCCGGGGTGTGACAGCAGAGAAGAGAATCTTTAAATACCTCAAAGGGCAACCAAAACTTGGGTTATGGTATGCAAAGAAAAATGACTTTTCTCTTGTTGCCTACAGTGACAGTGACTATGGTGGCTACTACTTGGATAAGAAATCAACATCAGGAGGATGTCAATTTCTAGGAAATAGGCTTGTATCATGCCAGTACACGAAACAAACCTGTGTTTCTACATCAACTGCTGAAGCTGAGTACATTGCTGCTTCAAGCTGCTGTGGTCAAGTGCTTTGGATTCAGAATCAAATGCTAGATTATGGAATCACATTTCTGGAAACTCCTATGTATGCAGACAATACCAGTGCCATCTCCATCACCAACAATCCTGTGAAGCACTCTAAGACAAAGCACATTGAGATAAGGTATCATTTTATTAGAGATTATGCAGAAAAGAAATTGATTAAGTTACACAAAGTTCATACTGATCTTCAATTAGCTGACCTTTTCACAAAGGCATTTGATGAGGCAAGATTTTTCTTTCTTATCACAGCTATTGGGATTATGAACTTTGGTTAACTTTTGCTGTCAATTGTTGCTTTTATGTACATAATTTTCTGTCACCTTATGTGTTTCTGTATCTTAACATCCATCTCTTCAAAAACAAAAAAGAAACCTTCAAGAAATGTCTTCATAACCAATTCTTCACAAAATTTGCTAAATTTCTTAAGTTATGAGCATTTCTGAACATTTTGATACTCCTAAGTAAGTTCCGAGGGAACAATATTGTTCCAGAGAAACTTACTCCTGAAGTTTTTCCTTCTCGAGAGAGGTTCCGTGGGAACTCTCTAATGTTTCTAATGAGTTTCAAGTGTTTTTCTAAGTGTTTTAGGTGTTCCGGAGTAAATTTGCAACTCCGAGGGAACTTCCTACGGAAGTGTTTCAAGAGAAATAAGGAAAAATGTTCAAAGGGAAGAAGTTCCGAGGGAACTTCACTCTTCCGAAGGAACAAAATTGTTCCGAAGGAAAAGTTCCAGAGGAACTTTAATGAAGACTTAATCGTTTTTGTTGGAATAAGTGGGACCCTTTACATTAAACATTAACAGTGAGGGTTAACTGCTGGCCCCACTAACTCCATCTTTTCCGTTAACGTCAATTCCCTCTCTCCTCACCCTTTAACTGTCACTTCCAGATAAACCCTTCACTTACGAAACCTAAATCCCAAATACTCTTCAATCGCTCTCGTTTCCTTCTCAATTTCATCAAACCAAATCTCGATTTCCTGAAGAATGACTCAACACAGAACAATGGCAGCATCCGCGTTTCATAATGAGCACAATCAAAGAGCATTTCTAGAGAAAACAGAGAAGTCTGCTCCGTTTGACGGGATGATTGACTTCCTTATTGTGTCTGAACTAAATTTTGCCCTAACTGTAAATCCAATCATCTATGATGAGACGATTACCCAATTCTGGGCAAACGCAGTAGTGGGTGCCGGGGTTGAAGACGGCAAGCAAGTGATGCAAGTCGAAAGCAAGGTACACGGAAGAGATGTGTACATCACTGAAGCCATGATCAGAAGTCATCTAAAGTTACAGGATGAAGAAGGTGTCTTAACTGTTCCCAGGGAAGATTACCAATTCACTCTGATGGGCATAGGTTATGGAGGAAATCCCAACAGCAAAACGGTGAAGAAATGTCACATACCACCCGTTTAGAGATTTCTTGCCCATACCCTACTGGTGTGCCTAACTCCAAGGCGATCACATGAAGAACTTGGTGAAGTCCAAGCAACTGCTCTTCATGCTGTGATCAGGGGAGATTGTTTTAACTTTTCCAAAATGATTTTTGATGGGCTAAGGGAAAATTGCTCAAAACCTTTTAATATGTATCCAAGGTTTTTACAACAGATTTTAGATACACAATTTCCTGATGTCCCAAGAGCTGGAACTGTTTTTCAACAAAAAACACTTAACTGAGAAAAAAATTTCTTACTTGCTTTCTTCAAAAGCTGCTGCCAACTGTCTTGGTGTGGAAAAATGACCATCCACTACCAGAACCAAGAGTTATTCCTGC
This sequence comes from Deinandra increscens subsp. villosa, assembly GCA_039602395.1. Taxonomy (NCBI): domain Eukaryota; kingdom Viridiplantae; phylum Streptophyta; class Magnoliopsida; order Asterales; family Asteraceae; genus Deinandra; species Deinandra increscens. The sequence goes on along the minus strand of JBCNJP010000012.1, from coordinate 7,950,122 downwards.
ACCTAATGTGCAAGAACAACCAGTTGGGATTCAAGAACCCATTGAGCATGTTGCTCCATGTGACAACACTGAATCTGCACCATCAGTTGTTGAACCCACACCTGAATTTGAACCTCTTGAGAAACTACCTGTCAATCTCACCTATAAAAGACAGAGGGTCAGGCACTCAAAATCTTCCACCAAAACTTCCTTACCTACTTCATCAAAAGTTGTTGATATGGAGACAGGGTCTACTCCACCTGTGTCTCCTACACCCACCCAAGCAGAAAACCTTGAGCATGACCCACTGTCTGCTCAACATCAAAGCCAAGGGTTTAGCCATATTGCTGATGATCTCTCACTTGAGACCTCGTCTTCTATTAGATTGGATGCACAACCCTCATCCCTCTTGTTTACCTCCATAGACCTAAACCTAGATCTACCTATGAATGAAGCATAAAATTATCTAAATGCAAATGAGAATCTCTTCCCTTCAACCTCACCTCATGGAGATGATGGATGGATATTGATCATGTTTCTCCTAACCTCCATTCACCCCCTAAGGAGTTGAACATCAGGAGTGATGAAGATGTTCATATAGAAAGGGCTGCTACTACAATTGGTTCCCCACTGGAACAATTGGACAGTAGTAACATATTTAAGACCCAATCTATGGCAACCAGCAGCCAGGATGTGCCAAAGGAACCAGAAATGGAACCTGAGGCTACTACTGTGCTTGCAGGGAATCCCAGGCGCCAAGACAACCAGGGTGCTGAGCTTGATCAAGCTAGGCTTGATGGCTCTTCTTTGCCCAAGGATACTGAGAAATAAGTTGAGGGCAGTGCTTTACTACTTGAATTGACGGCTAAACAAACTGAACTGCAATCACAAATGCAGTCCCTGCTACAAACAGTTCAACAGTAGGATATTTTGATCAATTGGCTCAAGCAGAAGAAGGCTAGTGCATCAAACCCAACTGGTGAAGTTGTTGCCACTAAAAAGGGGGAGAAAACTAGCTCTTCAACACCTTATCAGAAGATTTCTGCTGAAACCAAGCCAACTGAAGACTCTGCTAGCTCAAGTGAAATCGACTTTGATCCAAATGAGGGGTTACCTGAGAAGATGAAGAAGAAGCTATTCAAAATCTGTGGAATTAAGCCCTTCAACTCAATAGAAGGTTTGCTTAATGCTCACATGGATCAGCTGATGCAGGTAGCACCTGAAGAATGCAAGGTCAATCACATGAAGTTCCTGAGATTTGTGATGGCTGCTTCAGGTGCTTACCCTCAAAATATTGGAGAAGTCAGGAGCTTCTTGTCTGATGTTTACATAGCAAGAGAGCAAGAGTATCTTCAGACGAGTCAAGATAAATTTGAGGCTGAAGGAGAAGAAAAGATTGAAGAACAGGTTGATAAGCCTGAGAGTGAACCAGGAAGGGATGTGGATCTGTTTGATATTGAAGTCACAGAAGCACTTCTTGATTTGAGCAAACCCACATCTCCATCGGCAAAAGATACAACTGAAGAAACTCCTAAGGAATTTACTCCGGAGGATCCAATCATCACTGATAAAGCTCCAAAGGATGTTACTCCGGAGGAACCAATTTCTACTGCTGAGGAAATTCCGAAGGAAGTTACTCCGGAAGAACTCCTCACAACTGAGGATGTTCCGAAGGAAGTTACTTCGAAAGTTGCTCCAGAGCAATTGCCTAAGACTATTCCGGAACAAGTTGTCCCGGAAGATAGTCCCAAGGTAATTACTTCGGAAGTTAGCACTAAGGCTATTCCTGAGCAAGTTACCTCGGAAGCCAGTCCTATTGCTGCAACTTCACTTCATGAGTCTCCAAAGCCTGCCGATGGTGATTCTCTTGATGAGAGAACCATATCTGGTTTCACTGACTTGGAGGATGATGATCAGAGCACAGGTGGTCAAAATGAAGATATGGACCCTGTCACAAAGGCTCTGATTGATCGGTTGGAAAAGGAGAATGCTGAAATGCAAAAAAAGTTCCAAGAACAGAAGGAGGCTGCTGTGTTTGAAGAACAGAAACGACTACTCATAGAAGGAGGTGTCTATGAGTATGTCATTAACAACACAGACCTGATGTTCTTTATTAATGGAGCTAGGCTAAGATCTGACCAGTACATAGAAGAAAGAATTGCCAAAGCTGAAGAGCAAGGTCTTTTAGACAAAGTTGAGAAGTACAGAAGGGTCTTAGGGAATGAGTACAGGAGAATTCAAATGAAGAAGAATGAAGATAACAGAATTTTCCTAGCTCAGTTCAGTGTAATGCTCAGAAGCAAGGAGTGTTTTACTGATGCATGGGTTGATGAAATGAAGGGCGATGACTTGGTGAATTGGATGTATATGATCCTCACTATCCGAGCTGATCAAGCCAAGGAGATGAATGTAAAGAGGTTTGTTGATTATACTTTTGAGCAGGAGAAGGCACAAGAGAAGCAAGGTACCAGATATCAAACATTATCTGAGGAAGATGACTTGCTGATTCACAAATGGTACTTCAAAGAGATTGCTTTAGAGAATCCTAGAAGAATCAACTCTTGCAAGTTGCCTAGGCTGAGACAAGACTATGATGCCATCAGGAAAGGTGAAATAGAAAGAGAAAGAGTTACTGGTGAGAAGAAGCCACCAGGTATGTATACTCTGTTTGATACTTTGCATCCTGAAGGTCTTAGTTATCTCAAGGAGAAGAAGAGAAAAGCTCATGTCTCAACTGCTTAACAGAAGAAACCAAGAATCAGCATTGTCAAGCAAATGTTTGACACTGTCTCTGATCCTTATCTCTCATCATCTCAACCCTTCACCACAACATCACAACCCACTGCTCCCACATTTCAAACTCCAAACCAACCTATTCCATCTCCACCATCTTCACCACCTCCTAAAAATCCAAAGCCTACACAACCCGAAATTGAATCATCATCCCAGCAACCTTCAACCATACCACCCATTCCTCTTTCCTTTTCTGGAAGAAAGAAATACATGGCTACCAGAAATAGCTCTACAGCCAAAAGGAATAAGATAGTAGTGAGTGAATCTGAAGAAGAGTCTGAGCCTTCAGATCCTCCCAACCCACATGTTGATATCACTCATCCTTGTATCCTAAGGATTGAACTACACAAGAGTGAAAACATGCACTACTTCTTCATGAGCAATGGTGAAGTAAGGAAGAAACAGAACTTGAAGATGGATGATTGGGATAAATTGCACCAGATGGATATCATGATAATAATGGGAACTTCCAACTTCATGTGCATACCCTAAGGTTGTGTTAGAGCTCAGGTAAAAGCATCAAGAAGACTCAGACAGAAGAACAGTTTTTGGTAGCAACATCTTAGGGGGAGACTGTTGGGAATGTTCAGTTTGGCTAAAATTCTCTAAGTCGGAGTTCCGAAGGAAGTTACTCCGGAGCTTTGTTCACACTAAGTAGTTCCTCCGGAACTCTCCCTAGTGTTACTCCGGAACTTTGACTTATCCCCTGGTGCAAGTTCCAATGCATAAAAGCTGTCAGAAAGTAGTTTCACTTTACACCATGCTGTACACTGTTCACCGATAGGTAAGAAACATTAGTTTCAGCCACTATTTAAAGAAAAACATGGCTAAAGGTAAGAAACATTAGTTTCAGCCACACATATTTTGTACTCGTGGCCAAATATATAGGTTTTTGACCTTTTAAGCCACGTATTTTTTTTTGTTTATGTGAAAACAACAATTAGGTGCAGAGGCTTTTAGCCATGTTTTACAAAAAAAAAAAAACGAGGCATTTATTTGTCACAATTAAAAAGGAGTGGTGAAATGCACCAAACAGCCACAGAATTTTAGTGTTTTTTTATTCATGTGACCAAAAACGAATATATATGATACCTTTGGCCACACTTATAGAATGTTGTGTGACGGAAGAGTAGATTTTAATACTTAGTAAATTAAAAAAAAACAAAACTATTAAGTATATATTATGCGTGGCTAAATGTGAGCAACGACCACTGTTTCTAATTAGTTATGTGGCTAAAAGCTAGTATATATGGCAACTTAGATTAGGTTGTGTGACTAAACAGTAGAGTGTTCATGCCCTTTGCTTATTTATTGTAAGTGACAAAGACAATTAATGGTCACGGTAAAATATTGCATGCGTGGCTAAAGATAAGTAATGGTCACGGTAAAATATATTAATTTTGGTTGTGACACAAAAAGTTATCAACGGTGACTGTTAAACATTTTATGTGTGGCTAAAGATAAGTAATGGTCATGGTAAAATATTACATGCATGGCTAGAGGAAACGATTTGGTTCCCTCTAAGTAGACAAAACGCGTTTACACCAATTCTGCAGACTATAACCTATATATACGTACGTCATCATTGTTTTACCATCCATTTATTGATCTTAAATTCTCTACAATATCAACTGAATTCTGGATAATCAAATGGACAATCAATGCTCCCTTGATTTCTGGTATGTGAGGTATAATCGTTTCTATTTGATTTTCAGTAATGGGAGAAGAACTTTCAAATCTCATAAATATGTTCTTAAGAACAACGATGAGAACATTCTCAGGCAAATTTATACTCAGAAGATTCCTAGTAATTATGAATACTTTGTTGATGCAACTAAGTTATTCCGTGTCCTTGATACAAAATTCAATGAAGTTGTATCTGAAGACGAAGATGAAGAAGATGAAGACGGAGATGAAGAAGATGAAGACGAAGATGATGAAATTGTCCAATCTTGGGAGTTTTTAACTCTATCAACAAGATTAAAGTCAAATATATCAATAAAGAAGAGAGTAAAATTTATTCTTTGGATGAAATTGTTGAATATTATAATATGAATTTTCTCAAACAATTAAGTGAAATTCTCCTAATTAATAAAGATGTAAATGATTCTGGAAATGATGTTCAATAAAAGGTGAAGGATATAGTTGCTGATTGGTTTGGAGATCCAATGAACATTGCTCGGATTGAAGAAGTTGATGATGCTGATGACAAAGCAAGTTTAGGATACATATCTGAAGATTGCAGTGATAAGGGTTATTGTATATATATATATATATATATATATATATATATATATATATATATATGTTTATCTTATGAACAAATTCCTATATGTTTATCTTCTTATGATATTATTAGGATTGAATATATGATACTTTTATGTAATTATTTTGATTATTGTCAATCATCTTTAATTATCTTGTGATATGATTAAGATCCAATATAAGGTCACTTATATTAAACATTTTTTGCGTGGTAAATTATGACAAATGGTCGACAGCGCTTCTAATCTACATCTACCATTATTACTTCATTTACTTTATCGGTCTAATCTTCATCTACCATAACCCTCGAGTATTGATATATAATTAACCCTGTATCAGTTTTCATCATCATATCCACCATGCGCCTTTTCTCCCAGTCCCTCTCTCTGTTTTTCGTCCATCATCGCCAGCTAAAAGATGGCACTGGCGTCCTCCGAATGTGGAAGATAGTAAGTTATCATCTTCACCACTGAAATTCGATTTAAATTTGCGTTTCAGATTTGGTAATTTTCTCTTGTGCAGGGGAAGATTGCACTCTGTCTCTCCTGGGAGCAGGTTTTAAGTTATTATGAAAACCATGGAGACGAGGAGTCTCTAATGGTTCATACAAATGCTTTACTGAGAGCAGGTTTTAAGTTATTGTAAACAACCCACATTCTTCTACAGCATCGGTGGTTCACAGCTGCGTTCCTCCTCATAACGGCGGATTCGAGATAAAGTTTCGGGAGTAGAGAATTGCGTTGTTCAACTATGAGGATGGACGATTTGAACGGTGATTCACTTCTTTAGGTTTTCGCCTTTTCTATTTGCAGGTGCAATTAACATATTATACCCCACTTTCCAAGGGTGTTATTTCTTTTGTCTTTAAAAAACCTTAACGACGTTAAAATTAAAAGAAAAATGCTTAAAGTATTGAGCCTTTTATCTATGAGTTATACTAGAAGATTGTAGTTATTATACCATCAACTTATGTGCTAAATTTGTTGCGTTTGAAAAAATATAAAAAAATATAAAAAAATAAAGAGACAACGCGGACACACAAATTGTTGTATTGTTATAAAACTACATAAAGAAAACGGAAATACAAAAACCCACGTAAAGACATTAAAATTAGAACCAAACAAAAAAATATTAAGCTTAGAACATAAAACTTATGATACACTACAATATCTGTTACGCTTACCTACTCTTTTATTTCGAACAAAATAAATAAATAAATAAACCCTATTTATCTACTCTATAATTCAATAAATAAATAAAATCCTGATTCCTATAAGTTCGGCCGGACTTTCATGTGTATATATATCTTTATTAATTTTATTTTAAACAATTTATACGATAAGAGAGGTTTGAAATATAAGTTTGGTTTGAGTAAGAAGGATAAGAAATAATTTCGGCCATTGGATCTTGATTTAATAAAAAATGAAGGATGAGTATTTCAGTCTTAGTCATCTTTGTTGACTTTTTATCTGCTTCCCTCATTTTCTTTAAAACATTCATAACTTTCACATATGACATTATTTTTTTTTAAATTACACCATCAAAACGATCATTTTTTATCTTTAAAACGTCTACAGTGTTGCTATATAAAAAATTCAAAAAAAGTCACTCTTTCGATTTTTGACACAATGTTCAGATCATTGTGTTATTGTGTCAAAATGTTCAGATCATCGTGTCAAAAGTATATATAGTGTTGCTATATATAAAATAAAAAAAAATACTCTTTCGGTTTTTGACACCATATGTCACAATAATCTAAACATTTTGACACAATATGACACAATGATTTGAACATTTTTGACACAATATGAAACAATGATCTTATCATTTTGACACAATGACACAATCATCTGAACATTTTGATACAATCGAGAAAGTAATTTTTTTAATTTTATATATAACAACACTGTACACGTTTTAACGATAAAAAAAACTTGTTTTTATGGTGTAATTTAAAAAAATGTCGTATCTAAGAGTTATGAAGGTTTAAAAAATGGGAGGAATTTGATAAAAATTCAAAAATGTCATTCCATCTTTTGTTTTCTTTTGTTTTGCTCTCTAGTTTTACAGAAAAAATTTTTGATCCCTAAATCTTTATTAAATTGAAGATATAATGGTTATGTTTCATTTTATCCAAGCTAAGCTTTTCACAATAATCTCTCATTTATATGATATTCCTAATTCTAATATTTTTTCTTACATTTAGGAGATAATACTGATCCTATTATTTTCCTTCAACAATTTAGGAGATAATTCTTATTCTAACATAGGAGATAATCTGAATTCTATTATTTCATTAGAAATACACTTATTAGGATGAGGGGGAGGCCATAATTTTTAAGAATAGAAGACGAGAATGGTTATACTTGATAAAAGTGAGAGAAAGATGGGAGAGCGTAATGGTGACAAGTAATATTTTATAAATGAAAAGTTGTTCAACGGCTAGTTTTTTTTATTTCATCAATTACATCTCTGCTATAGTCCTCACGAGACAACGGTCATATAGCGTCCCAAACGAGGTGTTGAAACGTTATGAAGAGTTTTAATGCCACTACACATATCCGAAAGGGTGAGGATAAATGTATCAAGATAAAATGATAAATGTACCAAGTTTAGTCAAAAAGCATTTAATTATGAGGTAATGATTATATTTTTCTTAAAAGTCTCATTTCTCACTCTAATATTTATTGGATATATGCTTTTTTTTTAATATTTTATAAAAGATTTTTTATAAATATTATCTAATTTTTTAATAGCAAATTATTGAAAAACTTTAGCAAGTTTCTTTTTATTATATTCTTTTACAGAAGATTTTTTTATAAATATTAACTACTTTTTTAACAGCAATTTATTGAAAACTCTTTATATTATAATTTTTTACAAAAGATTTTTTTACAAATATTATCTAATTCTTTTGCTAATGTTTTCTTTTAATTTTTTAATCGGATTTTTTCTAAGATGCTCGACACAAATTATTCTTAGCTAATTATTTTATTATACTCATTTTACCCTCGAGAATATATATTATAACGAACCTATTTTAAGTACATAAATATTTTCTTTTTATTATGATACATTTCTTACTCATTTTTAATGTGTTTTAGTTTTTTTTTAAATATATACTCAACTCTCACAAAAATACTTCATAACATATTTATTTTGTATTGTTTTGTTAATAGACGTACTCACAAACCTAGTTAATCGGTATGTCTTTTATTTTTATAAATGTTCTTAAAAAACTCAAGGGAAATTTCTAATAAAAAATATTGCACGATGATGTTTTATATATATATATATAATATATATATATATTAAAATGTTTATAATTGTTTTCTTTAATATCTTTTTCGTGAAAGTACTTTTTCGTAAAAAAATTATATTCAAAAGACTTAAGAAAAATATTTAGAAGAAAACATTTGATAAATATTACAATCTAATACAATCTTTAAATATAGCATTTTAATTTTGTTAGAAACTAGATTAACAAAATTAAAACAATTTTTTTAAAAAAAAAAACCTATTGTTATAAATAAGTTATAAAATAGAGGGGTTTTAATGCTTCATTAATTAATTATAAATGATTAGTTTAGTATTTAATTTATATAGAGTAGTGTGTGGGCCAATGAGCCCTTGTCCTAGTGGTCAAGGGGGAGGTGGTAAGGCTTAGTCTACCTGGAGGTCTTGGGTTCAAACCCAGGCATTGACAGTCATTTGATGATTTATGGGGTTAGAATAGGAGTTTATAATAGTTTAGCCGTTCAAAAAAAAAGTAGTGTGTGGTGTAAATAACAACACCCAATCACATTTTATTGACACTAAAAACAATAATAAAAAAGAATAAAAAATAGTTGACCTTTAACAATACCCATCCGAAAGAGTTAAAAAGTTAAAACAAACCTTAGCTCTGAAATCAAAAATGCCTGCTGGTGCTTTAGACCAATAGTTTATAAGTCTTTCCTCGGGTCTTTCTTTGACCGTAAACTTTTGTTTTTATTTATCAATTATCAATTCCTTGCTCATATTTTATTAATTCGCACGTGGTCTTTTCGGGAAATTTTTTTTAAAAGAATACTCAAGTAGTATTTCTAATAAAATCAATAATGGGTGATTCACTGGGTGGACAAGGAGACGGTATGCAAACCTAAGGCGCTTGGAGGTTTGGGGTTGACGTCTCTTCGTGTCGTAAACGAATGCCTTTTGGCAAAATGGTTTTGGAAGCTTAAGGTTGACCCGTCTAGACTTTGGTGTAGAGTCATCATTTGTTTACATGGGACCAGAACTCGTGGGGGGCTGGTGCCCAGTAGGAAAGGACTTTCTGGGGTTTGGAATCGGATTGTAGGCGTGATGGGCAGGTTGGAGCTGGAGGGCATTAGACTTGGGGACTTGATCCAAGAGGAGCATGGTAGAGTTACTTGGAAAGGGGATGCTTCTGGTTGCTTTTCGGTTAGATCGATCCGGAATTTGGTTCATGGGAGGGTCGTCGCGGCGTCTTCGAATCTCTTTTCTTGGTGTAAGTGGGTTCCGTTAAAAGTTAATGTGCTGATATGGAGGGCATGTCAACGAAGAATTGCGACCCGGGATGCTTTGGCTCGAAGAATGATACACCTCCCTTCGGTTATGTGCCCGCTGTGTGGGGAGAGGGAGGAGTCGGTGGACCACATCTTCACGGGTTGTATGGTTGCATCGGTTCTTTGGCAAGGGGTTGCTAGGTGGTGTAACATTCCCAGCTTCTTTGTGTTCTCGTTTGATGATCTCGTTCGGCTACATTCAACTGTGGAGGGTGGATCGGAGAAGAAAATGTGGGTGCAAGCCTTAATTTATTCGGCGATTTGGTGCTTGTGGAGAGAACGCAACATGGTGGTTTTCAACAGCAAGAACGTTGGTGTGGAGAACATCTTGAGCAACACTATATGCTACTGCAGTTTCTGGGTCAAACATAGAGGCGGTCGTATTTTTTCGGATGTTGTTGTATAGTCCTGTTTCTGTGTTCTTGTCGTGAAGTGCTTGTTTTTGTTTTTGGTGTTTTTGCATTACTTCCTGGGTAATGCTCTGGTGCTGTATCGGTTTTTTTTTTGGTGAAATAATAGCTGTTCAAAAAAAAAATAATGGGTGATATCTATCTCCCATCATTGGTGGAGTAAATATCTTTTATTAATTTGAGGTTCAAATCCTACCTGACACAAAGAATATATAAATATTCAGAGGTTTTATCACAGTGACTCTTTGTACGATGAGTTTTCTCTAGGATGGATGTGCAGCACAAAGGGTTCTAGTTACTCGCACGGACTGCGGTCGTAGCTTGTCGTGGGTAACATCGTTTATCATAATGCCACTCTTGGGTAACCGGATGTTTATCGTTCAAAAAAAATTTGGGTGATATCTTTTGATAATTTAATGTAACCAGCAACAAAATGAAACCTTTGAAACCAAAGCGCAACATAAGAAGAAAGCGTCAAGACCGGAGCTCGCGTGAAAGATCTGAGGGAGACGCAACGTATACGTAAATGAAGCGAAAACTAAGAGAGAAAAGAAGCGGTAATCAGCGTCACACGAGTTACATCTATTGGGATAGTATATTACGGGTAAAGTTCATGTAAGAACCATTATCTATTATAAGAACTTAAGAACCAACTTAAAAGATGGATAATTAAGTAACTTTGTCCTTTCTTTTTAATTCCTCCACTACAATATATTGTACAAACTTGTAAGAACTAAGGAAAAATTATTTCAAATAAAGTTTTTTGGGTAATTTGATATTTTTTTTAATTTAATTTCACATATATCCACTCATATCCACCCGATGACTCAAAAAAAAGTTTTTTTTTTTTTGTTTTTTTGCATGTCCGACTATGTTGCATATATGCAACATATAATACATAAAATGTTGCATATATGCAACATACAATGTTGCATATATGCAACATACAATGTTGCATATATGCAACATACAATGTTGCATATATGCAACATGGTATGTTCCATATGTTGCATATATGCAACATTATATGTTTGATATGTGCAACATGGTATGTTTCATATGTTGTATATGCAACATACCATGTTGCATATATGCAACATTATATGTTTCATATGTTGCATATGTGCAACATTATATGTTTTCATATGTTGCATATATGCAACATAGTCGAACTTACAAAAAAAACGATTTTTGTTTAGTTTTTTTGTTTTTTAGGTCGTTAAGTTGTCATTATGTGTATAGACATGAAGGAAAAAAGAAGAAGAAGCATAAAAATTATCTAAATAACCTTCATTCAATTGAAATTTAATGGTTCTTACATTAGTTCTTAAGTTCTTACAATAATATTGGTTTGTACTAGAACTTTACCCAGTATATTACACGGGTCATCATTATTTGTTATATTTTTTATCCAACTTGTATTCAAATTGCCTAATTATATAGAGTAAATGTTAGTTTAACATTATTTGTTATATTTTTTATCCAACCCATATTTTATCATCCTTACTATAAACTTATGTATTCGTCATATTTTATCATCCTTTCTAGAAACTTATGTAATAGTCATTGTTAATGACGTAGAGATATAATGATAAACAAGAAGAAAAGAAATGATGAACATGAAGCAACAGTTAACTATAGAGGCCAAGATGATTACCCGCTGACTGCTGTTTAGTTTATACTACTCAAGAAATTAGAAAAATTAATGAAAGGATTTTGATTGACATGTTTTTGTGAAAAAATGATCATGGATATATTATATTGGCGGCGGGGACAAAATTCTTTTGAGAAACAAACTGAACTGAGGATCGAAGAACATGATCGAAAATCTGAGCCAAGCTATGTTTGGTCAAAAAATTGGCCAACCCTATAATAGTTTTAAAACACACATAAACAGTCAATTTATAGGGTTGGGTAAATGATGTGGTTTTGATTCACTTGACTAAGATAGGTAGCTCAAGATCGAATGAATGATCGATGATTGAACTAGATCAACATTGAGAGTTTCCGATAAGAAGAAGAGAATCCAAGGACGAAGCTTAGGCCATGCCGAGGGGGTGATGGCCCCTGCGATTTTTTGTCCAGTAGTGTTGAGTAATACATATTTTCATGATTTTTTTTTAATTTTTATATGTTGAGTATGACCCTCTTGGTTTACGACCACGTAAATTACGATCCCGTCCTGGTTTTTGTTCAAGCTCTTTCACTAATAGAATTTGATGAGTTTCTTGAAGATATACGTGGAATAGAGAATAGGAAGAAGAATTTGTTTATTTGTTTCATGATCTTTACAACAATAGTCCCTCCACTTATAATACATTTGTCATAAGAGACTAAAAAATTCTTAACACACATGCATCTACTTCTCATTATCAACTAACCTCTTATTAAGTACATATCAATAAACTTAGAAATAAAGCACGCAGTGAACGCCAAAGTTGAACAAAAAATATACATTATATATACGTGTTGTTCAAGAAGAATAGTAGGTGAGAGAACGTTTTTTTATTAATTTTTAAGGCTATGTATAGTGCGCATTATATAGACGTTATCATGCCTCATAACGTCCCATAACGCTCCATAGGCATTAAACATGGGTGCTATGTACCAGACTTTGCCAAAAGGCGGTATAAATTTCACGCCTTTCCCCTCTCTTTCTCATTAGTTCTTTGTTTTTTCTTTTTTTATTGCGTTGAGCTTTTTTTCTTTAAAACGATATATATAATTTGGGTAATAATTAGAGGGGCGTTATCAGGGATTATAACTACATACGATTTCAACCATAAAACTCCCTGATGAGATGGATGCCACGTATTAAAAAACACCCGTTAAAAGTGGTTATGACTACACATACCCTAATTATAAAAACAATAGTTGTGCCTTTTAAGGTTCTTTTTTGAACAAAAGTTTTGTACTTTTGTAATTTTGTCTTTTTGTTTCGTAAGTGATGACCGTTGCCAGTGGAATAAATCCATGGATCATTACAACGCAAGAATTGTTAAATAATAAGAAATTAAATAAATTATCTTTAGCTTTTGTTACATTTTAGATCTCAAAGTTCATATAATAATATACTATAGATATTTTTATTTGACATTGTTGGTGTCATGCTGCAACTTGATTTATATAATCTTGAAGCGAAGTTTATTGTAAGGGTGTTAATCATGTCGGATTAGCGGGTTAGCGGGTTGATGAGTTTTGGGTTGGCAGACGGGTTGAATTATTCAACCCTAACCCGACCCATTTAACTATTTGTGTCGTATCGTGTCGACCCACTTAAATTCGGATCATGTTCGGATCGTGTTTCAGGTCGACCCACTTAAATTGTAAGGGTGTTAATCATGTCGGATTAGCGGGTTAGCGGGTTGATGAGTTTTGGGTTGGCGGACGGGTTGAATTATTCAACCCTAACCCGACCCATTTAACTATTTGTGTCGTATCGTGTCGACCCACTTAAATTCGGATCATGTTCGGATCGTGTTTCAGGTCAACCCATTTTATGTTTAACGATATAAACAATTAATTAATATATACATAAATGAAAACATGATCATTTTTATAATTTGTGTCTTTCTTTGTTTCTTTCTCTCGTTCCTAAATAATATTTAATAAAGTTAGTTATATATTTACCTCAATGTAAGAAGAAACAAATGGAAAGCATTATAGAATATGTACCTAGAAATAATAAAATAAAATTGTTAAAAGTAAAATCGATAAAAGAGGAAGTTGAACGACTTTTAGAAGATTATATATAGATATATAGAGTTAAAAGTTAAATATGAAAATATATAAGTTTAAGTATTAATATTTTTATCTCCATAATATAAATACTTACTTTTCAAAAACCCTTAAACGGGTTCACAGGTCGACCCGCATATATAATAGGTCGTGTTCAGGTTGACCTATATTAGTAACAGGTCGGGTTCGGGTTGACATGTTTAAGAAAACGGGTCATATAGGCTAGGGGTGTTCAGTTTTCGAATTGGATTCGAAAAATTCGAAATTCGACTCGGTTCGATTCATAAATCATTGGCTCGAATTCGGTTCGAAATTTCAAATTCGAATTCAATGTCTGATGTTAAATTTTGAATCGAATTAGAATTTGAATCACAAATTCGAATTCGATTCGAAGTTCGAATTAGACATATTCAGATATTCATACTATATATATATATATATATATATATATATATATATACTCTATACTTCTATTTTTGTATAAACAAATATACATAATTATACAAATATATTAAATTAGTTTTCACAGAGAACTCCTCATTTGCACCTATTTAAAATCTTTGAAAATTAAGATTTTAAAATATTCTAATTTGAAAACACGTATTATCTATTTCATGTCTAGAAATTTGGCACTATGTGGATTCACCCAATTATCATCATCTTCCGAATGAATTAATGGTATTATGCTCGGTAACTATTTTGTTGTCTAGATGTATAATAAATTTCTAAATCTTGTGTTTTTTTTTATGCTCAAGTTGAAGTTTTTAATAATAAGTTATTTTTCACAATAATTACTGAACAAAATTTATTTAGATATGAATGTTTTGAACGTTAAACTAAATTTGGTCTAATTTGAACATTTCCATTTTGAATGTTAAACTATGATTATTTGTTTTATTTTTACTAAAATAACTTTGAATTTCTTCTAATCTAATTCGGATTCAGTGTTTCGAATTAGAATCGAATTCAAATCCGCGTTTTAAAAATTGAAATTCGAATAATTCGATTCGATTAATTCGAGTGTTCGAAATTCGATTCGTTGAACACTCCTGAAAAACCGAGGTGGTGACCAAATACCTTGGTTGCGGAAGCGGATCGAGTCTTTGTGTAGCTCGTTTTTTGTAGAAACAAATGAACACCGGGATAGGAACAACGATGGTGTTTGAGATGTGATGATGATGAAGAACAAAGCTAGTAGAAACATGGATATGAATAGCAAGATAGATCAACGATAAACAACATGAAAGATAGATAACAAAAGATAACCAAATGATTAACAATAACCGAATGATTACATTACCTACCCCACGCGTTCCCGGGTTTCTTGAGCTTACTAGGTAAGTTCAAGAACCCTTGACAAGCTTCAAGGAACCATGACTAACTCTCTCTCCTAGACATACATCATCATCAAGTCTTTCACATGAGAAAGACTTACTATATATACTACAAAACTCACTAAGGGCATAATAGTAAAACTACCAACTAGTGACAATATTTAAACAATAAATAATATTCACTAGAGCCATCTTCTTTAGTTGAGTCTTGTGTCTTGAGTTGTCATGTTCTTCACCGTGTTGTCGGGACGGTAGACGTTAAGTGGCCGTTGAGTATTAATCACATCTATCCAAATCATGTTGGGTCGGAATCTCAATTCCCAACAATCTCCCCCTATTTGGTAGATGGTATACTCAACACTTGTGACATTGGTTCTTGTATTCTTGCAACTTGACTTCAAGAAAATCTTCATGTAGTTTCAAGTCTTTCATTCTTCAATTGTCCTTTGTGAAGCTCCCCCTACAATAAACATTCTTCAACCCCCTGACCATGGGCTTGTAATGCATAGGGTGTTTACAAACTTCAACATAATAACAAGCTACTTGAGGACTAAGTCATAACTCAAAGTACCTATATTGTTGAAAGTAAACAATATAAAGGATCTATGAAAAACTCGAGAATTAATTCCACAATTCAACCGTCTTGAAATACTTGGCCGAATACCAAACCAATGCTTTGCACGAAGATAAACCACTTCTTTTGTGCTATTAACCTTGCCTCGATTTTTACCATAATGGCAATGTCGCAACTGTTACGGCTTGAGGACGCTTCGAAGATTAAAATTCATGTTGCTTTCTTTTGCTCAAATCATTGCGAAAAGTCTCATAATATTCATCACATCTTCTCCCCCTAGACTTTTGCAACCAAGCAAAATAAATAAGCATCTTCTGTTGATCAAAACCCATATAGCAACCATTTCATCAACAAATTCTTGAAATCCAACAGTAGCCAATAATCTCTCATATCAAACTTGTGCACAACTCTTATAATCAAATATTACCTCATAACACGTCTGCTATATATCGAAGCAATGTGATATAGGAGTATAGTTTCGATGTACCTGATGAGATTTCTACAAAATTATGGCTTCAAATTGTTGTGATTGTTGGTTTGTAACAGAGGTAAATAATCGAACCCGAACCCGTAACCGAAATCTCGAACAAAAGCTTCAAAGAGACAAGATGATGTAAAGCTGAGATCGATATCCGATTAGAGATGTGTTTTCCGATCACCTTAACTTCGAACATAAAGTTTCTTGATCAGACACGCAACATTCCGGTGAATGGAGGCAAATCAGAAGCGAAGTTCGGCGATAAATATTATCTCCGGCGAACTAAATAAGTTGATTTCGACGACTGAAGATAATTTCGGTGGCTGGAAGTGAAACAAAAGTATATTCCGGCGGTTAGAAACATTACCGGTTCTTTGAGACACTAACATCAATGTTTTCCGGTGGTCAGAGCCATCTCCGGGTGGACTGAGAAGCTTTACTGGTCACTCCGGTTGAAGATATACACTTCCGGTTCAAGTCGATTTTCCGTTTAAACTCGCGACATCCGGTTGAATAATGAGTTCCGCTTGAACCATAATTTCCGGTTGAATGACAAGATCCGGTTGAACTATACTTTTCCGGTTGAAGTCTTGAGTTCCGCTTGATGTTCTCAGTTGGACCGGAGATTCCGGTTGAATTTCGAAATTTCCGGTTGAACGTAAATTTCCGCTTGAACTGAGTTGAGCCAGAGCATTCTATTTTTCCGGTTGAAGTGGGAGTATTCCGGTTGGAACGGAAGTTCCGCTTGATACAGGTTTTCCGTTTGGAGTGGAGATGAAACGGAAATCGTGATTCCGGTTGTTTTCTAGACCTTCGAATGTATGAGGACTTTAAAAGAACTTCCAGTTGATCTTTAGGGTTCCGCTTAAAGTTTCCGTCTGAAGGCCGATAACCACTTGATTTGAACCGGAACTGGATTATTTCTCCGGTTAAGAATTGTACCGGATTAGTTTTCTTTTTCTGCCCGAAAAAATGAAATTGGTGGATTTGGTTAGGTTTTAATGAAGAAGTAGCTTCTGACACACGAAATAGCCCTTCTGCCATTTCTATTGTCTTTATCGGTAACCCTAGTGACCAGTATTGGCATTCTTTTCGTATGAACAATTAAGTCAAACAAGTAAGCAATGACAACCTTCACGTGAAGCCAGAAACTCGCTAAGTATATTTTCATCAACCCTTAACCCGGATACGAAGGTAAGCTCTTAATCGTCACCTTTGTCTCAACTGGACCTGTTACGTGCCCACGTTGTGACCGACTAGTTGGACCATCGACCCAAGAATCATCGACACCGTAACTGAGTTCCACTTTCTTTAACCTGCAACACCTACTTTCGATTGAGAACGAACATAAAGCTACTATGAGGTTCGAGCTGCAGTCTCATTTACTCCATTTATGAGTTCTTTCACACGAACATCTTCAAGAATAACCTCTTAACACTCTAAATATTTTATGTATTTGCTCTCATGATTTTAGAGAGAGAAAGTAGTGCCATGGAAACTTGAAGAGAGTATGGATGCGTGTGGAGAAAGAAAGTGCAGGAAAAGTGAAAAGAACTGTGGGATTCAATAAAGTTAATCTGCTTAAAGGAAAAAGCAGTTTGAGATTTACACTCAAAAGATTTAAATTTGGTAAAAGGTACACTTGTTTTGTGGAACTCTAGATAAAGTAAACTCAAAAAGCTAAAAAGCAATTTGAATTCTACACACAAACAGACAAAGTGTGATGTGATAAGAATAATCACACCTTTCAAGATTTTCTTGAGAACAACATTTAAAAGTAAATAGACCATGAATTTGAATTAAAAGAGTAAACATACGTAGAACATACATCAACCTTCATGTTTTGAGCTAGATTTTGATAAACTGGGAATATCATATAAATCTAATTGTGTAGCAAGATTTAAACACAAACACTCAAGGAAATTTACTTTTGACTACTCAAGAATAATATATGAATAAATAGATCTTGACTATTCTATAAAAGAAAAATTCAAGGATCTTTTTCAAAAACTTTGAAAGACATGGAGGGGAGTTCAAAATCTTTCTAAAAAGTTTACATCTCCATTTGTTTACAAAAACAAGCATCTGAGCACAAAGTTGAGAAATCAACCGTGAGGTTGCAATTTTCTCGACCATGGCTCTGATACCAATTGAAAAACCGAGGTGGTGACCAAATACCTTGGTTGCGGAAGCGGATCGAGTCTTTGTGTAGCTCGTTTTTTGTAGAAACAAATGAACACCGGGATAGGAACAACGATGGTGTTTGAGATGTGATGATGATGAAGAACAAAGCTAGTAGAAACATGGATATGAATAGCAAGATAGATCAACGATAAACAACATGAAAGATAGATAACAAAAGATAACCAAATGATTAACAATAACCGAATGATTACATTACCTACCCCACGCATTCCCGGGTTTCTTGAGCTTACTAGGTAAGTTAAAGAACCCTTGACAAGCTTCAAGGAACCATGACTAACTCTCTCTCCTAGACATACATCATCATCAAGTCTTTCACATGAGAAAGACTTACTATATATACTACAAAACTCACTAAGGGCATAATAGTAAAACTACCAACTAGTGACAATATTTAAACAATAAATAATATTCACTAGAGCCATCTTCTTTAGTTGAGTCTTGTGTCTTGAGTTGTCATGTTCTTCACCGTGTTGTCGGGACGGTAGACGTTAAGTGGCCGTTGAGTATTAATCACATCTATCAAAATCATGTTGGGTCGGAATCTCGATTCCCAACAACTCCTAATATAGGCTGACCTAAAACCTGTTTTTTCTCATGTCGAGTTCGGGTCGTGTCAGGAATTGTCTCCCCTAGTTTATTGGTACGTTTATTATATATGTCCAATTAGCTTATATATCATTTTCATGAAAAGGTGCACAGTGGTAAACATTAAATGCTAAATTTAACCTTTGTTGATGTCATCAATAAGCTCGTAGTTCAATGGTATTTGGTGAGATTTGAGACTGTATGGTTTTGGGTTTAAAAGCGGTGTAAGAAAAAATACTATCCGGACTGGAGACAGAGGTTTTTATGAAAATAATTGGGTTTCCTCTGAAACATGAAGAGGTAATACCGCTAAGCCCAATATGCCTTAAAAAATGAAGAGGATGCCAACTTTGAACGTTAAATCTCCTAAGATTAAAGTAAAAACAACAAGAAAATAGGTTGCTTCAATTAAATATATGATGAAAATATATAAAAGTACAGAACAAGTTTTCTCCACTAAAACTGAAGGGTATACACAGATTATATATCATATAGATATTTGTTGATGATTTTAGTGTCATCAAACTATTTTGGTTCAATTGAATCACTTGATACCAAAAAAGTAAAGTAAGATATACACACTCTACAATAGGAGATGTGGAGTACACATTTATATAAGAGTGAACTTACTTCTAGAACACAGAACCGGGACTATGAAGGGGTCAAGATGCAAGTCAGAGACAATTATACTAAATACTCACCATTATCACATGTGCCGTTCAATATATATATATAGGGGTCATAATGGATATATGATAGGTGTAAAGATGCCTTTTAAGTCAAAGACAATTATACAAACAACCTTTATTCGAAAATTAGAATGTCATACGTCGTACACATGCAAAGGTAAAGCATATCCCATTTAATTATCCCTTTAATTATATGCCGAATTTGTCATTATTTTCCTAGAAACCTATATTTTATTATTAAATTTTACAAATTAATAATACAAATAATATATATATAGGGTTAGGTTGATATATATATATATTATATATATATATATATATATATATATATATATATATATATATATATATATATATACTAGTTTTTGATACCCGTGCGACGCACGGACAGACTTTAAAAAAATAAATTTTATAATAATACATGAATTTGTGTCGATAATAAGTGGGATATGTATGAGAATAGATTCACATGAAAACAGACTCAAATAACTCACTATAATATAAAGTCACAAAAATGACAACAATTAACATAAAACATGAGATTTCAAGGAATAACATGTCATATAATTTTTTTCAAATCGAAAACTCTCATCCATAAATTTAAATTGTATAAACTTGCATTGTTAACCCACTTTTATATATATAACTTTCAGAATTGTTCAAATCAAATATACATTAGAATGATCTTGGTGATGAAAGTAGTACCTCATTGAAGTTTAATCTTTGAGATCCTAGTAGGCTTATCATCATATTCTCCCTCGCTTCTTTTTTATAATTTTTCCACTCAAATTCAGCTTCCCATTAACTGTTTTTAAAAGGTGCAAAAAGAAAAAGAAAAAAAAAGTTTGATCTTTATATATGATCCATAAAGATCAACACCCTAACACACATAAACTCAAAAATATAGATATCTTTCATAGCAACACCTTACCAGAGAAAAACAACAGAAAGGGTTGTAAAAGAAGTCCATATTTACTTATTCAATTGTCTTTCAGGCTCAATGGTCCCACATCTTCCCCGAATAGTTGACTTGTTTTGGTCTTGAATCAGTATTCATTTTCTTTCATCGAATGGGTTTAAGAACCCAAACTGTCTTTCAGTTTCACCAAAACTATTCCATATCGTTTTTGGGTCGATTTAAGAACCGGTTTAGGGTCCCATAGCACCAAGTTTAAAACCTTAAATCTTTAGACTTTAAAAAGATTGTAATGTAATATACTCAAATTAAGTTGTACACTACCGAAGTATAAGATCAAACATACATTGTAAAATAACATCGATGAATCCAAATTAAGAAATAAAAACACTTACATCAATGAATCCTTGAAGAGTGTACGCCTGAATCTACCGTTGCGAAAAATTGGATTTTAGATTTTAGAGCATAAACATGAAGTCTCAAATTGACACGTTGCTAAATTGGAACAAACAACAAATTGGTATCCATTAAGACGAAATTAAGTGTAATCTATTAGAGGAAAAAACTATCCATTAAGACCACTACCTCCCTTCCACAACCTGTTTGTTGCTGAAACTATAAAAGCCATGTTTCCAAAAGAAATCTTTAACAACCATCATACTGTGTACAATTGCATGATTTTTTTTAATGTATTTTATCCTTTAATATGAAACTGACTGCAAATATTTTACCAAAGATTTATACACTTTTGTCTTCAAAATCTTCATTACCAAGTCTGTTTCTGTTGACTTGATTAGTCGCAATCATATACTTCCATTTTCTATACAATGACTAACCATTATAATATTTTCTATATTGAATGTAAAAACTGTTTTTTTCCACTTCTTACATATTTGTAGATGGAACTAATTGAATTGAATCTGACAGATAAATGTGCATGGATTTATATATGAGATTATACCTTGCATGCTATGATATTGCAAGGGCAAGATGCCATACCTGCATTTCTCAAAACAGAGAGCTATATTCAGAGAAGGGATTCTGAGAACCAATACTGTTAAACATAAACATAATTAGTCAAATTTCACTCATAAGTGGAGAGGTGAACCTGTTCAGTTTAGGGGCTCATGGTGAAGTAAAAAACTGAAGCTACTAATAACTTCTACATGGTTGATATGCCTAAAAAAGAACATGAAAAAGATAACAAATTTAAAAAGAAAAATAGATCATTTGGATGATTACATAGTCTCTTTATACAATATACTTGATAACTTAATGGTATTCTCGGGGAACATATATATTGCAACAAACAAAGTCGATGATTTAACTACATAGTCTCTATATAGAATATACTTGCGCTTCAAGTTATGATCAATATAAGCACACTTATCTGAGGGTGCTTCATATGATGAGTTGATCAGCAGAGTCAAATAAGTGTTGTTATTCCATCACGATCAGCATCAGAGAAATCTCCAGGAGGACTATGAAGAATTGAATGAAGGGTGAGGATGCACCGAAAAACTTCATCCTTGGGATTTGATTGTCCGCAACTGCGCTCCCTCAAGCTTATCTCAATAACATGATTCATACAATAGCCAGTCAAAACTCAAAACCACGAACCCTAAGAACAAAGCATATGCGAAATTGAGGAAATTGAGGGCGTACCTTGGATCGAAGAAAGCAGATGCGAAATTGAAAGAGGCGATTTTTCCGAAGAGGAGATTAAGAGGCGATTGAGAGGCGGAGAAATCTGTGATTGATGAATATAAGGATTTCTTAGAATTAGGGTTTCTAGGTAGAGGATCAGATTTATTTGGGTAGCTTATTTTTCGCTCGGATCCCAACTAAGTCCGCTTATCATATACAATGGAAGTTTTGAGCGGGAAAATGGTTGAAAGGAGTGTTGTGGTGATGCCACGTGGCCACCCATCTTTTCATATATATATTATATAGATATAGATATATATATATATATATTATATAGGGAGAGGATCGTTTGAGAACCAATTTGGTTTGAGAACTTTTGAGAACCATTCTAAGCCACTAGTTTATATATAAGGAAATCCCCCCCCCCCCCCCATGAATTTGAATACTTCTCCCCTGAAAATTAGTGGCTAGAAATGGTTCTTAAAAGTTCAAAAAGAAAAAGTTCTCATTTGAACCTAACCCTATATATATATATATATAGGTAAAAGATCCGTGTAGACCCCTTACTTTTCGTAGACCCCGTAGACCCCTTATAAAACTCAATAAAACTCACTAAAAATAAAACTCAGTTTTGTTAATTTAGTTTTTTTTATTTGCGATAAGCTTTTAAGAACAAAAAAAGACAATTAAAAAGAAAAGAAAAACGAAAAACATTAAAAATTGAACATTTTAAGACAATGAGTTTTAAAAATCAATGAGTTTAAAACTCAATAAACTCAATAAAACTCAGTGTTGTGTTTAAAACTCATTATTTTAAAACTCATTGTCTTAAAATGTTCGATTTTTAATGTTTTTTGTTTTTTTTAAATTTATTTATTTATTTTTTTGGTTCTTAAAAGCTTATCGTAATAAAAAAAACCAAATTTACAACACTGAGTTTTATTTTTATTGAGTTTTATAGGGGTCTACGGGGTCTACAAAATTTAAGGGGTCTACACGGAACCCTTCCCTATATATATATATATATATATATATATATATATATATAGGATTAGGATCGTGTGAAAACCCATTTATTTTGTGAAAACGTGAAAACCACTTTAAAACCTTTATAACTTTTTCATACGTTAATGTTTTTTCATGAAATTTGCGCCAAAAGTCTTAGAATTACGTTATCTTTAATTCTATAAAAACCAAAAACAAAAAAAAAACGTTTTTTTATTTTTTTTTTCCGTTTTT